>JAUNZM010000124.1:3750000-4375000 GCA_033459285.1 Clamator glandarius | reverse complement strand
CTTGGCTGTGGACGGGCTTTGAATATTTTATGAAATATTTATGGCAGAAGGGGATATGGGATTCATAGGAGCAAGATACATACAATATGCTGAAGATTAGTGACAATTACCACAAGGGTAAAATTAGTATAATCAACCATCACTTTCTTATAAAAAAAAATACAGCCTTAATTGGTGGCAGGTGGATATTTCTTCCATGTTAAAACTGCACTTTATCAGGACTGATTTGCATATCTATCTTCACTTTTGTTGGATCAAATAAAATTCTGTTTAAATGTGAACTTTGGATAATTAACTCCTGGTAAATGGAGAAATGCTATATTATCTTTAAAGAAACATTTTGTTAATTCCTTTTTCATCCCAAATATTTTGTCAAAAGAAGAGAATAATAATTATGTGCATCACACATCCAGCTCATGTGCAACAGATTGTCAGCAGGTAAAAGTGGAATTTAGCTAAAAAAAAATGTTTGTTTTGTTGTCCTTGCTGGAATATGGATTGAATTCAAAATGTTAAATTAAAAACTACTGCAAAAGTTCCATGATTAAAAAAAACAGTGTTTATAACACAGTCCCTTGTAATTCTCTCTAGTGATAATGACAAATCCTGTCTTAGAGGAAAGAAAACCTGAATTAGGAGACATCAGCTCATGATGCATTCAGCATCTCCAAAGCGAGCTGCACTGGGGACTTCCCTACATGCAGTCTATATTAGCTGTTAACATCTAAAATCCCATCTTTTCCCAGCTGAGGACCATTAAAGACCCTGTGCAATGGTTTTATGTTGCCCAGGTCCAGTAGCTTCAACTCCATGAGCCAAACTTCAGCAACTTGCATTTAGTATGAAAGAAATGATTAAGTATTTATTTGGTGAAAAGGTTTTTCAGACTGAATGGGAATTCACCCGCTTTTATTTGTGCAAGACTTAAAACAACATACGTGCTTTTGAAGAGATTTGCTTCTAGATTTATGTACACTGCTAGTGCAGAGGCAGTGAAAATCAGTCAAAATCTCCTCTCATGTGCATTGCTGCACCATCCAGTGAAGTGATACATTTAACAAAGAGTTTGCCTTGCATAGCAAAGCTGTAGTTATAATCATGCAATGAGACTTTGGTGGCTGAAGAACTACAAAATTTGTGTGATTCTAGTCAGGGCTAAAAACCTTTACTTTCAGAAAATTTTAGATGGGACTCCCTGAAAGGGTATATATTTTTAGCTTGTGCCTCTCCTAGCTGAGTTAAAGAACACAGTAACAAAATGTAGCATATAATTTCATTACTATAATTCATGTATCACCTAATTAGTAAATGAAAACACAAGGCATGCTGTTAGTTGACCTGGGATTAGTACTCCCATGGAGGTTTACACTGGTATTTTCCCTGCTATGCACCCTTCTCTGCTGGAATGTCAGTGTGTTGAGGACCTTATTTGTTCATCTGATTCAAATATTTATTTACTTTCTTTCAACAGTAGGATTGAAAGCTATTTAATACCAATTTTCCTTTGCCCATGAAAATAGTGTTTCTCATGCAAATGCTTGTAGCTCCATGATTTTGTTCACTTGAAATCTCTAGGGGTTAGGTGCTTGGAAACCTAATGGGATTCTGGCATAAACACAGCAATGTATTCTGCATAATAACACCCTGTCTTAAGGTATTTTGTTGTTTTTATCCAGTAACAGACCTAAACAGTTCTCACATGAGAAAAAAAAAACCAAAACATATATTTAAGCAGATAATAAAATTTCTTTGGAGGCTCTGAGATCTTCTTCAAGCATATGCATACAATTTTCATTAGCATTTTAAGGAATGTGAAGGAAGGCAAGACCTCTGAGCCTATTTCTTTGGCTATTGTGAATATCCTGGCAGTAGAAATGTTAATGTTTTTATGTATTACCTCCATCTGTTTCAACCCTGTTAAATTTAGGTGTGCTATGTATAAATATGAATACGTTTGAGATAGTATACATATTGCCTGTTGTTTAGGCACTATTCATTTTCTTCCAGAAAGCACAGCTGTCTCTGCATTCATTAGCACAGGGCACTTTTTACTTACTTTTTGAATTATAATATTAATTTTTCCCAGCACTGCTTTTTGGTATAGCATATTGTTAAATGAGTCAACAAGTCTGAACCCTTGAAAATGGGGTTTGTAATGGAAGTTTTGGCACACTCTTAACTAAACCACCATGCACTGTGATGCTGCACTGAATGGATTGAGCCACACTGACCCCCACAGAACTGAAGGCCCAAACTCCTTGAAATACAATTTCAGCAACACAGTTTTGTGGTGATACACTGCTCAGATTCAAAATAAGTTCTATGAAATTCAAATGAGCCATTGGAATAGATAACTACAGCTGAGGTGCTGGAAATGTCTCACAAATCAATCATCCCAGGTGTGAACAGAATATCCAGGTTGGTTTCCTACATATTTTATATTTGCAAATTTCTTTGAAGTTGAAATATCCTTTTATTTGTAACATCCTTACCCTTGAGTCTTTCTTCTTTTCTAAATATTCACTTATTCCCCATAATCTCTTTATTCCGTTCTATTTTACAGCCGTAGCTCCTTTGATAAGCTTCTCAGGAGTGTATTGTGCTGAATCCCATCTGGGTGCACTTTACGCTTTTAGTTTTGTCTCCAGTTACCTCCTACAGGCAGTCAAGAAGCTGGAGTCTCTCAGGATCTTGCTTACCAGCATTTAGGACAGAAATATCCTCATGGAAGTAAAAGTTATAGTGGGTTTTGGGTTACTCTCAGGCCATGCCCACATCTGTCCTACAATACCACAATACCTCATATCTCACATAAAATCCTTTGCCTGACCAGGTACAGCAGATTAGCTGATGGCTGCAATGTCAGATGTAAATTCACACTAATATATTACCTCTATGTGCCTGTTCTTTTAGAAGAACCTGTTTCTGCAGAGCATATGGTCAGCGTAATATTTTATCATTTCTAGTGTAATTATATTCCCTTTAATAAGCATGATACCAAAATGCCTTTCTGTGCAAGATATATAGAAAACATCATACACACTTGCTGAGGCCATTTCTTAAGCACAAAAAATGCAGTCCATGAAGCCTTGGAGGCATTCTGGCTTCACTAATACGTTGGAACAAGATGTAGATCTTTGGATTATATCCAACTGAAATATCACATCAACCTGTGGTTTCCTTTGGAATGATTAAATATTGTACAAAAATAATTTTAGTGCATGAAAATGTGATCAGAGAATGAGAGAAAATATACATATCAGTAGGCTATGCAGCAGACAGTGGCGGAGGCACCACTGCTCTTCATTGCATTCGTTCCTGCTGCAGGGCACTCCTAAATCCTTAGTGGGAGGACGTGCAGGGGAGCAGTGCCTACCTTACTGGTCACAGGAAGGGAGAAAGTGTTTTCATAGAATCATAGAATAACCAGGTTGGAAGAGATCCACCGGATCATTGAGTCCAACCATTGCTATCAAACACTAAACCATGTCCCTTAGCACCTTGTCCACCCGTCCCTTAAACACCTCCAGGGAAGGTGACTCAACCACCTCCCTGGGCAGCCTCTGCCAGTGCCCAATGACCCTTTCTGTGGAAATTTTTTTCCTAATGTTCAGCAGCTGGTGGGCACATGGGCACATGGACAATCCTTCATTTTGGCATCTCTGATTGCTCTCTGAGCAGCCCTACGCCTGCATATGGATCAAGGCAGGCTGGGGTATCCTGATCCCAAAATACCAGGTAGAACGGTAGCAAGGCTTTTCAAAAAGGCTGGCTTGTAAAGCCCCATCCTTGACTGCTTGCTTATCAAACCCTGTCCTAGAAGCAAGAAAGTTAAAGTGCAGCTATTTGCAGTTACATTTTGCCTTTGAGAAGCTAGATTTCTGAGATACTCATTAAAAGATGAATTCAGCCAGCGTCCTTGAGACAGTTAATGAGATATGCTAATTTAAAATAAATAGGTCTGCTATGAATTCTTGATAAGAAAACATCTGCTTGGACCTGTTGCTCACTTTCAAGGGAGGTAGCTGGATTTGAAGACAGCAAAATATAATAAGAAGTATGCAGGCATCTTGAAGGCAAGAGTTTAAAAGAACTGATTGTTTTTCAAGTTAGCCCAGGAAGAAATTTCTTCCACCTGACTTTTTTTGGATGAAGAAACTGAGAGTATCACATTTTTTATATAGATATCCCTGCACCATCTCTTGCAAGTAGCAGCTTGGATAACTCCTAACAGAAGTCAGTGAGCAGCAAAAGTTGTCAGGAGAAAATGTGCTGCTCCTTTGTGGCTGGTTACCTCTCCTTTGAAAAGTCAGAATTGCCATCTCCAAGATGATCATATTTTGTCCTAACGCACCATAGAAGCAAAGTACCTTGGTAGAAGCAGCTCAGCTTTCTGGCTATCAGTTACAATAATGATTGTGCAATATTGCTAGGGTTTTGAGCTTTACAGTCACATGGTAATGTAGTGTATGCACTATAAATTTTTCTAGAAATTTAGAGAGATTAAATGTTCAAAGATTATGGATACTGGCCTTTTAAAAGTTTCAGACCCAGCCATTTCAATTTTTTATTTAAGCCTATACACCATACTCTATTGTGGGGTTGTAATTGTACAGACCACTTTCAGGCATTGTCAAAATCTACTGGGTGTTTAATTCCTTGTACTTACTAACATGAAATTAGGACTTTAATTCTCTTCCACCTCACCATTCCTTTCTAGCTGCACAACTGGAGCCAGGAGTGCCCTGAGCTCAGCGCTGCCTCTGTGCCTGAGGTCATGCAAGAAGAGGAGATATTATCTGAGCAGTATTATTTGCATTCACCAGCCTGATTTATGCTTGGCGTGTCCTCTGCAGTGTGCTGAGATGAAGATATAGCTGGAAGATCCTATTGCATTTTGACATTTCCTCATCTCTGGCTGAACTGGCTTTAGGGCCGTGGCAAAAAGTTAAGGCACTGCACTCACAGGTCTGATCTCATCCTTTACATATTCCACCTCTAAATACCAATACATCCAAAAGGACCTAACAGAGGGTCTGGAAAATGTGACAGTACCTGCCTTGGCAATAATGCCTGAATGCCAGTCCTCTCCTGCTATCAGAATATGCTTCTACAGATTCATATTCCTCAATTTCATGCCTAAGAATAGTCAGCTCTTAATTTCAGTTTCTCTCTGGCAAAATCTAACTAATCAAGAAGCTAAAACAGATCATTTGACATAAAATATTTGTTCTTTCTCCTCCATTATTGCAATAATTACATTATATACTTAATTTTCTCTAAAACAACTTGTTAAGGTGCTGTACATTTTTTGCAAGATTTTTATTTTATAATCATAATAACATAATTCACTGCTATTATTATCAGACACATCATCTTTGCTTATTACATTTTCCTGAGTTGCTTTGTTCAGTGCTGTATACATGTGCAGCCAGCATCATGCTGAGTCACTTAGCAAGTGAATCAGATATTTTTATAGTCCAGAATTTTACGTTTGCACTGAGAGCTTGCAGCTCCCAGTAACCTAAGCTTCAAATCTACTTTACTCATGTCTGCACTGTGGAGTTTGACCTCTGAGTTTATTTGTGACAATAAACACAGAATTTTATAACAAATAGTAGGCACTGATGTATATTTGGTTAGATGTAATTATGAAAGATGATTGCTTCCTTCTCAGTTATTGCTCGCTGCTGCAGATGGCTACTGGACTTCATGAATAAATGATCTATACCAATACAGAAAGTTCTGTTACCTTGACTATTTTGTTCAAATGGTGTAAATACCAATACTCAATATATGAATTCTAAGTAGAAATGGTCCAAAATACTCTATGCAATTAATGATTACTAGAACTGTAATGCTGATTCCAAATTTTTATCTACACATCTTGTTAAATGGGGATATCTGAAGATATTGCATTTGTCTAGAAGAAGGCTTGGAGTCAGGGCCAGATTTCAGCTTAGCAGCAATTAACAAAACCATTATTAAGCCACTTGCTTTTTATTTAAAATAATCAGAATCATATCTCTAGCTGGTATAAATCAGTAAAACTTGAAAAGCTTAATTATATATACCATTTATAGATGTACAGAGCCTCCATTCCTAAGCTACCTAAATTTGAACTTTACTGCATAAAAGACAGCAAAGGTCAATTTAGATGGTGAATGCTGAGTATTTCAGCAGAGAAGGAAAATCTAGACTGCATTACTTTTTACACTGCTTGAATTGCTTCAAATATCTGTAATAAGGGGAACTAATGATCAGTCATTAAAATGTTTATATACTTAGCAACTAGTCTATTTCACTTTGAGGAATATCCTTTCATAATTCCCTTTACTACAGCTTAATTCAAAGGACCCACTTGCATTTTCAGCTGTGTTGCATGAGTGCTAACGAAGCACACCGCAAAATCTTTGCTTTTTTGATACTTGTACCTTGCTTAATCGCCTTCATGAACATGCCACTTGCCCTTGTAAAACAGCTCCATAGACTGCTGGCACCACGCTGGGAGCCAGCTGGGAGGCTCTTCATGGAACACAATGGGGATAAAGGTGAAGCATTCAGAAGAACTGAGGCGTTCGCTGCTCTGCTCTTGGACTTAAGCTTTGGTTATTATGATTAGTAAATACTAATACTATTGCTTGTATTGCATGTAAAGCACAGCAGAGATTGGAACTCCATTGTTCATTATGTTATACAGACACAAAAAGAGACAGAACTGCTATAGAAGGATTTGCAGCCAAATCCCCTTCAGAAAGGGGAGGGAGAAAGGAGTGGAACGTGAGCAGGTGCCTGGTGTACAAGGAACGAGGGCAGCATGCAGGAAGTCTGTGGCCAAGTGAAGAACTGGACCTTAATACCCTGAATATTAAGCAAAACATCCTATTCAGTCCCTTTCTGAGCAGATAGGGATTTACAAATCAGCCCAATCTGCACAGTGAATGTGCTGAGGTCAAAACCCAAGTCAGGTCTTTCCACATTACCTATGACTGATCTAGAATCACTAAGGCTTGCAGATATACGCAACCCATGAATATTTGGTAAATTATGCTACTGCCTGCGATATCATAATAAACTGACATATTTATGTACATATTATGGTTTTTTGAGATATTTCTTAGGGATATGATTCTTACTTTTTGCCTTAATCATAGAATCATAGAATAACCAGGTTGGAAGAGACCCACCGGATCAGTGAGTCCTACCATTCCTATCAATCAGTAACCCATGCCCCTTAGCACCTTGTCCACCCGTCCCTTACACACCTCCAGGAAAGGTGACTCAACCACCTCCCTGGGCAGCCTCTGCCAGTGCCCAGTGACGCTTTCCATGAAAAATTTTTTCCTGATGTCCAGCCTGAACCTCCCCTGGTGGAGCTTGTGGCCATTCCCTCTTGTCCTGTCCCCTGTCACTTGCAAGAAGAGCTCAGCTCCCTCCTCTCTACAACCTCCCCTCAGGTAGTTGTAGAGAGCAATGAGGTCTCCCCTCAGCCTCCTCTTCTCCAGGCTAAACACTCCCAGCTCTCTCAGCTATTCCTCATCAGGCCTGTTCTCCAGCCCCTTCATCAGCTTTGTTGCTCTTCTCTGGACTCGCTCCAGAGCCACAACATCCCTCTTGTGGTGAGGGGCCCAGAACTGAACACAGAACTCGAGGTGCAGTCTCACCAGTGCCGAGTACAGAGGGAGAATAACCTCCCTGGACCTGCTGGTCACGCCGTTCCTGATACAAGCCAAGATGCCATTGATCTTCTTGGCCACCTGGGCCACTGCTGGCTCATGTTCAGTCGCTGTCAACCAACACCCCCAGGTCCCTCTCCTCCTGGCAGCTTTCCAGCCAGGCTTCTCCTAGTTTGTACCTCTGCTCAGGGTTGTCGTGTCCCAAGTGCAGGACCCGGCATTTGGCCTTGTTTAACCTCATGCCGTTGGACTCTGCCCAGTGATCCAGTCTGTTCAGATCCCTTTGGAGCCTCCCGACCCTCCAGCAGATCGACACTTCCACCCAGTTTAGTGTCATCTGCAAACTTGCTAAGGGTGCACTCGATGCCTTCATCCAGGTTGTTGATAAAGACATTAAACAGGACTGGACCCAGGACTGAGCCCTGGGGAACCCCACTTGTCACTGGCCTCCAGCTGGATTTAACACCATTTCCCATCACCCTCTGGGCCCGGCCATCCAGCCAGATTTCCACCCAGGAAAGTGTGCGCCCGTCCAAGCCAGAGGTGACAGTTTCCGAAGCAGAATGCTGTGAGAAACTGTGTCAAAGGCTTTACTGAAGTCCAGGAAGATCCATCCACAGCCTTTCCCTCATCCAGCAGCCGAGTCACTTTATCATCAATCAGAGAACTGCTACCTTTCCACAGACAGAAATAATGCATTGACACTGCCTGTCTGCAATATTTTAAAATTTAAATCACCCTCTGGTCTGCTGTATGAATCATATTAACTGATCCTAAATACACAAAAAGGCAGTACAATAATATTCAGAGAATGCTAAATCACTGACTTTCTTCCATATTTCGTAACAAAAAGATCAGATAAAGGTCTGAAGTTTATTTACCAAATGTTTGTAAATGCTAAGGCAATTTTTAAAGAAAATTAGTATAATATTCTAAGTTAAGAAGACATTTCTCTCTGACATTTCATTTGGCAGCTCTAACCACAGTCTGGGTAGAAATCAATTTGCAGTAACTATGAATTGCTATTTAATTTAGGGGCATGCACAGCTTAATTGAGAAAGTGTGTTAAAAGTCAGCCAGCCAGAGTCACATCTAGTAACTTTAGTTCCCTATGGCAAGCCCACAATAATCCAAGGATCAAACTGTAACGCCTTTGTTTCAGTAATTAAGTGTACAGTGCCAGCAAAGACTAATTCTGTTCACATAGTGAGCTCCTGCGATAGAAAGCTGCATGGAATTTATGGTGAAATATATGTGGAAATTAATTTCTGCAATGGTCCAAGAGAGATTCTTCAGACTTTTGTTACTTTCTTAGATGCTTTTATGTCTGAAAGAAGGTTCATATTTCAGTACACAAGTATTAGTCTTGTCCAATTGCCCTTTCCATTTTGAAAATTTCAATAACTGTGTATGGAATATGAAATCAGTCCCCAGTTATTTCATCTAAGCGTATTTATTTAAGTAGAAAAAATGGGGAAATGTTTATTTGTGGAACTTTTATTACAGTATATCTGCACATAACTATGTTGGGGATCATTCTGTCTCTTTTCTAGAGAGAATCATATTAAAATGCATTTTACAGTTCACATAAAAGAGCAGCCATCACTTCACTGCAGAGCCTCTCCACTCTTCTTTATCGCACATGTATCTCTGCCTTTCCCTCTCCCCATCACAGTCAAACACTCAATCCACAATCAAACAAACCATTTTATGTAAGGCTTAAGAATCCACCATTATGGGGATTTTTTTCATTCAGTTGTCTTTATTGTTCTTTTTTCTTTTTTTGCCTGTTGCCAACCTGAAATTTCCAAGTCAGGCTCACCTGAAAATTGACAGTTACTGACCTATCAAGAACAAACTCAAAACAAACTTGGCTGATGTTTTTCGGTATGCATTTAAAAATAATAAGTCCTGGCTTTAGATCTAGGCAGATACCCAATTAGCTCTTAGACTGCCAAGGCTGTGAAATGACCCACAGTCAAACTTTCTTACCACAGAAAAGGTAAGGCTATTAGAACAGGTAGCTTCTTATTCCACACAAGTGTTTACATTTACTTCCCTGCATCCTGATAAATTGGTCTTGTCAGAAAAAAAAATTCCAAGGTTCATAAATAAGGTCCAAAGACAAACTCTTTGCTTTTGCAATGGGCAAGGTGGCACAAGATGTCAGATATTTTCCTTGAAGGCTGTCCAGTTCTACCAGAATTTCTCCTCATTCATATCCATGCTCTTTCACATGCTCAGTGTATTTTCAAATTATTTGCTGCAAATACAGTTTAGATATTTTCTTGCTGTACTGTGCTGCTTTATTTTAAACACATTCAGCTATAGCAAATCATTTTCTTTAGGAACAAAATAGTTAACAGACATCATGGAGTTTCATGGGAGCATCTTGATACATATCCATTTCTCGTAGTGGGCATCTCAGGGTTAAAGAAAATTGCAAAAAGCTGGCAGCAGCTGTGTTTACATCATTATTACAGGGTTTCTTTTCAAATTTTGAGCTACAAACCACAGTACAGCAGCAGAGAATAAAAAAAAAAAAAAAGGATCTTGGCTTGAACCCTGCGAGATGGAATATGGAGAAAGCTCAGGACAACTTGCCAAAAAAAATGTGTGTGTGCCTGTGTATGTGTGCATAAACCCTTTATGAAATTAAGCAATCTCTTGAAACTCCTCCACTTTGAGAAGCTTCAAATCAAATGTGCTTTCATTTGCCAACACCAAGAAAACATTATCACCATATATATTCATACACACCCTAGTTTCATCCAGCTACTTTTACACAATCTAACACACTTTTCTGCTTCTGAATTACAGAGAGGCTGTCTCAGTCATGACATATATATTTATACTTGTAACCTGATAAGGGCACTGGTAAATCTCTTTATGTTAACACACTAGCTTCAAAGCTTCCACTTCTACTAATTACCTGCTCTTTGTAGACAGCAACTAGTAATATGACATCATTTTCATTTTAATTGTGTGAATACAACTTTTTGGAATATCAGAATCTGGAACAAAAAGTATATCACTCTCACACAAATAAATACTAATTTATGAAAGACTAGGAAACATGTTACATAAACTTTAATGAACAAGATAAAAAACAGTCTAGGTCCTTCTACAACAGATACAAAGCTAAATCTCAGCTGGCAGTAATCTGCGTAACTCCAGTAGTTTATAGGAAGCTACAGCAGTTTACACAAGCTAAGAGGGTCTGAATTTCTGCTTCTTGTGTCTTGATTGTATTCTCCCTTTGTCATGGCCTTTTTACCTTGCATAAGTACGTGTTAATTAACTTTAATTAAAGTAATTGCATCGTATCTATTCTACTCACACTTACAATAGTGTTAAAAAGTTTCACCTCCTCTAGATTTTTGCTAATGACGCTAGATGACGTAGAGAGCAAAGCATTATTGCCAGATCTGATATCAAAGTCTTTTTTCTGAAATATTTAGAAATTGGATCGTGTCCTGAAGCTGAATGAAATTCAAAAACTCACTTTTTTTTCAAAAAATAAGATATAACTAGGTATATACCTAATAGCGTGGTGAAACACGACACATAAGGAATGTACATTAGAACAGATAACAGATCTATTGACAAAAATAACAATAGTCGTGAAAGATATTTTCTAATGGATTACAAATGGATTACATTTTGACTAGGATTGGTTGGGAGGGACCTACTACAACCATCTAGCCCAATTGCCAGCTTACAGACTGTAAGAGAAACCCTTGGCTGCCAAAATATTTTTTTTTCCAAACAGGATGGGTGGGCAGGAGGCAGTGCTGAGCCATCTTTGGACTCTGCTCTCTGGGGCTGTTGAAAAGCAGTTTGGGCTTTATTATAGAAAGCCATCTCTGATCTGATCTAATGCGGAAAATCATTTCATAGCTATATGCTTTTGCTGTTGTTTGTAGCCCATCAACTGAAGTAAATAGGAGAATGTTTAGAGCTGGCTGTGTTGGCTCAGGATTACCTTCTAGCAAGAAAATCCCTAGCTATTGGGTTAGAGCAGGTTTAGAGCTGTAGAAATGAGCCTTAGCAAGAACAATTCACCTTCAGTCTGCAATTAATGTATGCAAGCCTCCTAATGACTTCCACCCTTATTTATACTACTAAGTAGTGATCCTGTGTTACAAAAGGGGTCCTGCACTGCACTGGAATTCTGCTTAATGCTTACTCAGTTTATATCCCCTCTCACGCTCTCAGATATGGATTAACTAGACCTATGGATGTTTCTGCAGAACACAGCTTCAGCAAAACCAGCAGTAAATTAATCACTGCAGCAACATAATGTAGCTTGGCACAACTGTATTATAGCATCACATTCTCGTGCTATAGTTAATGCCTGTCAGCAATTTCATTATCAAGTCCTATTTTTAGCTGTTTGTAACTTTTACAAAAGTAATAAAATCTTTTACTGTGCAGGCTTAATCTCTACAATATTTTTTTCTGGCTGGGAAATGTAACGATATACATTCTATATGTGTATGACAGTACAAGTAGTTTCTTCATCTACATAAAAAATCTGCTGACTTGTCTTTCCATATATTTTTCTGTATTTACTGTTATGCTCAAATGTATTCTAATAAAGCTGCAATTTATTGCAAAACTCTCATAGTGACCTAGTAGTATTAATGTAGAATAATGTTATACACGGACTCTGTAAAGCTGAAAACCTACAGAGTGCATTATTGTCAGTGACAGAGATGATATTAAGCTGATGATTATGGATGAAGACTTTCCCCTTGACTTCATAGTAAGGTATATAACATGGTAACCTTAAGCATCATCAGGAGAAGGGGGTTTTGTGCCAATATTTACGAAGAATCTGATCCCTCTCCACGAAAATACAATGTAAATCCAGAGTAATCCTTGGAAGAGCTTTGAATGTTTAAATCTCTAGATTGATTACAAGCTACACACTCTATTTGCTTTCTATAAAAAATAATTGTTACCACCTTTTATGTGTTACATGACAAATTCTATCAGTTTTTGTCACATTCTGTCATTAAGAGCATCTATGGAAATCCAAAATAATTTAATGGATCTTGGTGGACTGCGGCTGATCCACCAGTGTGTAATGGATTGCACAGTTTGGTCTCTCTGCCTTGAAGATGTAGTAGCATTTTTCATGTGATAGTTGAGATTGTGAAACTAAAGCCAATTCACCACTTGCACATCTAGATACAATCCATTTATATATTGTTTTCTAAACAAAGGCTTGTTTTCAGAGGTAGCAATTACAGGTAATTGCATCTCTAATAGTGATATGTAGCTCAATTACAAAGCCCTTCTCTGAGAACAGAGAAGAGAAATACACGGAATAACTTACTTTTTATTTATTTGTTTACATATTTGTTTATTTATTTATTTTGAGCTTTCTAAATCTGCTTAAACTTACTCCATAATGGCCTGTTCTAATGCAACACTGACGGTAATGTTTAATAACGGTTACTTAATTACAGAAAGTCCCAAAGATCATTATAAATGCGAGACACTAGGATAATTAGATTAAATGTTAAATATTGAATTTATGGTTGATAATATCCAAATACCTAAAATCTGTTCAAACCTGGAAGTTCTTCATACAGCAAGTTCAGCACACTTTCAAGCAAATACTTGTTTTCAAAGCAACTTCTGAGCCTAAGTCACCTCCTCAAATGAGCTTCATTAGCTGGCACATCTTTAGCTGCAGTCTGCTCTCAGATCTCGATATAAAACTCATGGCAAAAGGAAGCCTTTTTTACAATAAACAGAGCAGCAGGTTAGCAGCAGAAGACGTGCAATAGCATCAGTTTGTGCTCAAGTATCTATTCTGATTAGTTAGTGGCCAGGAGCTCCAAAGTATTTTTCTATTTTAGCAAAGTTTTCTCTATTTAATACTCCTTCTGTCATTAACGTACAAACAAGCGTAAGTTTGTCTCATCAGTTTACTCCTCAGATTTCTGTAATCATGTTTATCAGGGGAAGTTTTTCACACCTTTGTCATCTGGCTTTCTTTGAGCTGTTCTTTTCCATTACAGCATATAACTGGATGGACTTTAGAAGGAGAATGAGAGACAAGACCTGCTCTGTGAAGTTGATAACAGAAGCAAAATCATAATTTAAATTTCTCCATTGCCCTCACGCTCCCATTAAACACTTCATGCTTTGTGGACTCATGAGAGCATGCCCACTTCCCACAGACCCAGGGAGGTTGTGTGGAAAATTTAGAGAACCTGCTCACAAAGCAAACAAGTTTTGTGTACTGTGATGAGCTCCCTCTATGCCTCCTTACCAAGCTTTTTTTTTTTTTTTACCTTGATGGTAGCTTGAAGCACACAAAACTAGAAGTACTCAGCTAAGCACACCAACTAAGAGACTGCCTTGTTCAAACACAAACTGAGCAGGCAAGAGTCAACAGATTGCACAATCAAATGATATTGTATGAGTCAGGGATTCGCATGTTATAAGTCACAAGGGCGGTAATATTTACTTTTGGCTATTTTCAGCAAGTTAGACTGAATACCCTGGAGAAACGCATCTTCCTCAGCAGCACCAAAGCAGGTATCTAAATACTACTGCAGACTTCTGGGGATGGACAGTCAGACCATGTGCACCAGCCCCAAGGGAAGCTTTACATCAAGACTCCTGCTCCCACTTCAGGAGATTCTCCAGCCACGACATTTGCAGTGGCCTGGTAGAGCCTAAAAGGGGCTAACAGAGAGAAATCGTGGCAGTGGAACTAGACCCAACAGACCCAAGTTTTGTCCCAGCCTGGAACCTGGAGGTTCCAGCCAGTTTTGTCAGGGTTCAACAGTAATTTCCAGATGGCATTCATGGTCTGTTTTTTATTTCCTTGGCAAAAGGCACTAAAATAGTTATATAATTTTGAGAACATGTTTAAGGAAACTGCTAAATCCATTTACCTGTATAGGAAAAATGTCAGTTTGAGGACAGTATGGAGACAACTTCTATTTAACTGCCATTGAAGAAGCCTGTGTGAATGCTGCAGTACAGTTAGAGGAAATTATTACAGCCTAATGCTGGTAAGCAGGACTGTCCTGTCATTTTGTGGAGTATGAAGATCTATATGAGTATATTTTATCTAAGGAAAGGATGAGCAGGCACCTCCTGTCTTGGCAGCCTGTACATTTTCAAGACTTTTTTTTTTTTACCTGTTTAACTAATGCAGACTACAATTCAGTGTCCTCAGCTTTTCACTGAAGCCACAAGTGCCTTACACTACAGAGCAGCATGGAGCAGTCAGGCAAATATCCTAAAAGGAAAAGTGCAAATTCTTCATCAGTACTGGAGAAACTTCTTTTCCCATGCCTTATAAATGATTCCTTTACTTTATGCGTGCTTCGAGATGGAATCAGTTTTAATATACCACAGCTGAAAATCCATCTTTACTCTGAAAATGGCTTTTCTATAAATATATTTAAATATATATAAGCTCTATCATCTATATTAATATGCTTATATATACATCACCCTATTCACTGGCATGAATTAATTCCTTTTTGAAACAATTTTTTTATTTTTGTAGCATAGCAATCCCGTGGCAATCAGCTCTATAATTTAACTACCTGTTTGGAAGAACCACCCCTCCTTGTAAAAACTGTTGCCTAACATTTTCACTGGGAAATTTATTTCTCCAAGCAGAGATCTCCTAAAATCTCTAAATCACAGAAAACAAATGATTCATGGTTCACAATTCACTTCCTCATCCTGATGACGATTTTGCAGGCTCTGGTTAGATACCTGCTGCAGTCCACAGTTTTCAGACTTGGAAAACACTAGTTCAGCTAGTGTTTTCTACAAACAGATATCATTTCATTTTTATTTTCATTCTCATGGCCTTCTTGGGATCTTTTCTAGGTCTTCTACAGCCTTACAGAGATATAGGAAGCAGAATTATATGTAGTACACATTTGTACAACTGATAGATTCAGCAGTATGATGATATGTGTTGTTTTGTTCTCTTTCTCTCAGAAAATTAATATTCCACATTAGGAGAAGAATTATTGTGATATCAAATATTTTCTTTGTTTTGTTCACTTTTTTTCTCAGTGACTATAGGTTTTGATATCAGATTCATCAGCTGAGGAAGAGGACCTGAGGACCTGATGGGAATGTCAGAAAATCATTTATGTCTCTGTAGTGCAGCAGACAAAAACTCTTGTGGTTTCCACAGCTTTGAGCCCATGTAATATACTACTGGCAAAATGTGGAAAAAATCCTCACAAAAAATCCCTACAGGGACCATAAGGAAATCTATGGCTCTGCCAAAAAGTGCCTGCAGGGTTGCAGTCTGTGTTGCTTGTGCCTAGCTTGAGGGAAGACGATGCGCGTTAGTTCTCAGTCCTGGCAATATGGCATTTTTCATCACCACGTAATCTATTTATAAATCTAAAACAAATGATTCATATTGTTTTCCAAGCCTTGAACAAAAAGTAACTCTGAGCATTGGAGCAGATCTATTCACAAGAAGAGATGCTGCCTGGATTCAGCGACTGAACTGGCCTAATTCTGTTCCTGCTGGAGTTGTCTGCTGGCGAGAAACAAAATTATACAGACAGATATGGACATACATATTCACACATGCATATAGAGATAGAGATATAATAATAATAATAATTAAAATAACCTTCTAAAGGATCAGGATTAGCACCTCATAGGTGATGAAGAACTCATTATCAGGATCTCAGCCCTCAGCGCTCACCATTGCCTGTCTGGCTTACAGCCAAAAATAAGTATGCTGTCTGGGTAAGGTTTTTCAGAATATTAATGGCTTTCATAGTCCACGCTATCCTGGATTCATAGCTTCTCAAGAAGCAGGCAGACGCAGGTATTTCTCATTTAGCCATTCCTTTCACAACATCCAACAATATTCCCCCCAGGCGCAGAAGTGTCACATTCAGCAGGGCAAGCCAAGGGCAATGTTGCTACAGCCCTGGCGATTCAGCATGAAACCTGCCTGCTCTGGGTCTCGGTGGGCAGGGTCAGGAGCCGGGGCACTTAACTGTTTCAGATAGATGCTGATGGAGTTCAAGAAGTAAGTCTGGGCCACTCGGTGAAACAAGATGTATGCGGCTGGGGCATGGGTTGTGTAGCAGTCGTGTACTTGCATCACTCAGCCCAGCTCTGCCTGCTGGCACAGGCACTGCCACAGGGCAAATAGCTGAATCAATGGTGAGGAGCAGCCTGATAAATGGCTTGCTGGTTTATGAAGGAAACCTAGGATAAATACAGCATCCCTTTTATTTGCAGTAGACAAGTGTCTTCTTTACAGAAGACACCAAGATAGGAGCAGTGGTTCCCTAAGAAGACCCACTACAAGGATGGGGCAACTTGCATCCCTGGAGAGCCCAAGGTGTCTGGGGATACTTGTACCTGGCCCTGCAGTCAGAGAATAAGCCTCAGTTTTCTTAGCGGTAATAAATCAAGGTGAAAATTCATATATACAAATTAATATGTAACCCCTCCACTCCGCTCTAGTGAGACCCCATCTGGAGTGCTGTGTCCAGTTCTGGAGTCCTCAGTGTAAAAAGGAGATGGAGCTCTTGGAACCGGTCCAGAAGAGGACTACAAACATGATCAGAGGGCTGGGGCATCTCTGCTCTGAGGACAGGCTGACAGAGTTGGGGTTGTTCAGCATGGAGAAGAGAAGGCTCTGGGAAGACTTTAGAGCATCTTCGAGTACCTGAAGGGGACAGGGTCAAGGCAGTACCCCTACCTCCTTACTTCCTTTTCTGAAGGGAAACTATCAGAAATAGTATACTTGATTTCCCTTTCTAACTACAGAGCTGTACGGATTTCAAATGTCTGTGTTTTAAAACCTCAAGAAAATACTCCTCACATTTGTCGTGTTTGAGCCTAATGTGATTTGAATGAAAAGAGATACTACCTACCAACTATCAATTTATTGTAATAGAAAGAAAGTATTAAAGGTGTTTTTAAGGATATAATATACGATAGATGTTATAAAGAGAGAATTATACAGAAGAGATATTAAGGCCGGTATACAATGGGAGGGAGGAATTGTATACGCAAGTCAGGGATCTTTTGTTAACCCCATAGCAAAAGCAGCTATAATCTGCTCTACCAAGGAGCAGTAATAGCAACACATGGACACAAGTTCTTTACTAGAGTTTCATAGTTCATTAATAATATCACAAGTTTTGAAAAGGACCCTTTCTCCCAGTGTGAGAGGAAATTAGTTCCCTTGCTGCACTCTATCATAGTGCCTCTCCGATACATCATTTTACATTTACTTCTTCCCTCTCACACCTCCAGGGTAACCAAGCAAAGGTGGATTTGACAGATTTTCACACCACCTCACAAGAGGGAGATAATCATGATTAAATTCCTCGCTCTCCCAGCTCTATTTTTTTTACATAGTTTTTCTAATAATAATTGGATCACCTGAGAATTGGATCTTTCCCCCAACCCCCTCTCATTTCTAGTAACCAGAATCACTATTTCTTTTTTTCCCCAAAGTTAATACCCTGGAGATGGGAAAGGTTTTCAGTTGTGGTTTTCAATTCCATGTAAGATTTGAACAATGACTGGTGAGTTAGCTTTGACAGGTGTTAAAATATCTTGGAGGAGGCTGAGCATTCGTATTGATTAACTAACACATGGACAGAGGTTTTTAGAAGTGATTGCTTTTCACTAAGTGTTTTAGAAGGAAGTGGAGAAAATGTGCTACATTATAAATTTCTTTCTAATCCATTTTCATGTCCTACACTCCATGTTCATCTAGTTTAACTACTGAGCTGTCGCAGACCAGAAAATAGTGACGAATGTAGTTATGTGCTTATTCAGACGATTGAATCTCTCTGTTTATTGCAGCTGTTTATTCATAATATAATTAGGCAGAAATAACAGCTTATGCAAAACTTAATAAATTCCTAGGACAGTTCTAATTGATTGATGAGTATTTTTCTACCAGCCTTTTCTGGTAGAATTGCCTTTTCAAAATAGAGAACTTTCAAATTTGCAATTATTGGTGTCCCTTTCCCTCATCCCTACAGTAAAATGATATTAAAAAATAAAGCCAAAAAGATTTATCTTGTAATCCAGATACATGATTTACTGTGTATTATACCTCATTTGCAACATGGTTTTCAGTGAAACTGTTCAGTATGCAAAGGATGCAGTATGAGACCCCTTTATCAGACAAATACGAAATTAATTTATCCCAAATGCTTCTACATTGTGTTAAATTCACAAGCAAGTAGGGCCTGATCCTCTACTGAAGCATTTATCATGGTTTAAAAAGATGAAACTTTACAATGCTGAAGTAAATGCTTGTTTTGAGCATTAGAAGTGAATATTAAATGTTTCAGTGTAGTCCACAGCTAGCCTCTCAGTTTTGATTCAGGTGCACAGATAAATATCTAAGATATTTAGATCTGCTTTGCCCAGAAGAGTAATAAATTCCCTAAAGACTAAAATTCTAGAATATCAGGGCCATTCACATGCACACATAGCAGTACCAAACATCCTTCAAGACATACTGCATACCCATTTCTAAGAAAATAACATCTCGTGTTCTCTTGTATGCTAGCACTTGCCTCCAATGGAGCAGCCAATTCCTGTTTGAATTGTTAATACAAAATGTACATGTATTACATGGTATAAAAAATATGCAGTGTTATCACCAAACAAAACATCTGTTAAGGTATTTTTACATTTGGAATTCTACATGCCTATGTCAAAAGCTCCCAGCAGCCACAGCAGGGTCTTCTCCCAAATACGCTGAGGCCAAAGAAAAGACTTGTTCTATTTGCACTGCATCTCCAATTTGGCCCTCGCTAGATGGTGGAAAATATCTTCCTTTTCTCAGGAAGAACTGACCATTTCCCTGCTGCGTAAAGCCCCTTTCTGATAAGCAGAGCTGAAGTTTTTTCCCTTCCATGCAAAGGTAGAACAGGAGCAGTGAATTTTAACTTCAGTACTGTGTATTACTAATTCCTATTTCAACTAGCTCTCAGTACATTTTCTGGAACAACTTTTTTCTTGACGTCATGACTAATAAGTTCAAAATTTTTTCCTATCTTTCATTTTTTTTTTTAACAGTACCAATGAGCTCCTACTATACTTCAAATGCCTCTCCTAATTTGTGTTAGAAGTTTACACTGTCAAGCCATGTGCGTAATGAGCTGAACAGTTCTAAAACTTCAAGAATATATATATATTAAATATCAACTCAGGAACAATAAAAAGTAATCATAGGCTTCTTTGAGCCCCATGGTATAGTTTCAGACCCCCTTAAATTTCATTTTGATTATTTGGATTTTCCCCTTTTCAGAGATGATTGAAACAAAATCCTGTTTATTCATTTACACAAACGATGCAGACTCTTGTCTTCACTAATGAATTTTTGTATATATGAGGGTCACCATAGAGTCATTGCAACAAAATACTACTTTTTTTTCTTTTGAATTTTATGATTTAAACTGTTAAATAATTAAATAATGAGCTACCCATTCTTTATGACTGCACACAAATCAGGAACTTTTAAGATGGAAGAGAGACACCAAGAAGGACTCCTGGCTGGACTTACATTTCACTTGTATGTGAAAGTGAGCAGGGCAATTCTTGTCCTATTTATACTAGTTTAAGCCTTGACAAATATCAGTGAATGCTTCTAGATCTACATTGCCACAGCAGACTTCTTTTTCCTGTTTACTAGTAAATGATCTAACACCACACCTGGCATGAACTTATTCCCTGAGCTCCAGAGTTCCATTAAACACAAACTTATGCCAAAGCCTTAAAGAAAAAGTTAGGATAAAAAGATAACTCAGTGGGTGTTTGCACTACACTAATATTTATTTTACTCACTTGTATTTTTTAAAACAGGGTTCACTTTGGAATACAAAGACTTTACCTATTTGTAAATGCATTATAAAGTCACGTCAAGGAAAAAGAATGAGAGAATTCTAGAAGTTGTTCTCTGGTTTTGTTTCCTTACATATTCAGTACATTTATTCTTCCAGATAAACATTAAATGGATGTACTGCTTTTCAGAAATCCTTCACTTTTTTTTACGTTAGTTGAAGTTATGATGCTCTTAGCACAATTTGCTGTAATTTTGCTAATGCTAAGCTTTACTGCACTACCCTGTAGGACTTTTGTCAAGTCTGAAGAGCTATTTGCACAATTTCATCGAGAATTTTCAAAAATAGAGTATAAATATATTTTCCACTTTAAAATAAAAGGAAGTAATACAAGCTAAAAAAAAAAATAACCACAAAAATACTAAGCCTCCTCAGAGTGTAATAAAAGATCTCATCTGCAAATAAATAATCATACAACGTGTCCTGGTCTCTGCACAGGGTGTCCAGGGCAGTACAAATCATGCAATCCAGAGCATTGCCAGCAGAGGGAAGGAGAGGGATGACTCCCACACTAACCCCAAATTTAGAACAGCCAGGTCTTCTAGAATCTTTTCATTTCCTGACTCACCTTTCAAGAAGTGTTTTGGCTTTCTACTTCTGTTAGGGTCATCGGGAGCACACTGTTTGTACTGCCATACAAACTGGACTCCAAGGACGCCTTCAACAGGCTGGGCCATTAGCTCACATCATGCTTCAGGGTTCCCTCACCCATGGCTTGAAAATGTAAACCAGCTCTCACAAGAACATTTTCACTGAAATCCTGTTCTGAGAATAACATATTCTGAAGTAGAGTGATAACTCATGACTTACCAAATTGGTGACTATCTGGATATTTTACTATAACAATACGTTAATATCAAACAATTAGATTAATTGAGTTTATTTCTAACACTTAAGAAATGTTCTCTCTTCAGAATGTTCATCTGAGGCAGCCTGCACTTGTGCATTGTAATATTAGCAAAATGACTGTGATCATTCTAACTTAATAAATTGAAATGCACAAACACTTGCATTTCAGCTAATGGTCTTGGCATTTGGAACTCATGGAGACCGGCTGCAGGTTATTAGACACGTCCAGCAAAACAGTGTCAGCAGCTTACATTTACAGGTTTGTAATTCATTGCAGGTGTCTCCTTTTCCCAGTTGAGTCCTGTTATGACAGTCTTGATAAATAACCTTCCATTGTATGTACATTTACTTCATCGGAAAAGGAGTTAGGAAATAGGTCTGGGGTTCTTAGAGGAATAGGGAAGAATGTGTTGTGCACCTGGGGGATGGTGGGTGGGTACGAGAGAGGGAAACAGTTTTATAAATTTACTAAAAATCTTCCAGTGAGCAATTGAAAGGTGAGATTACAAATAGCATAAGATTCTGGAAGTCCTTACAGAATTCGCTGTATTTTAAGAAAGAACTTTTTAATAGGAAAGTCTGAAAATGTTTCTCTCTGCTTTATTTTCTTGTGCCTCTCTGTTCGTCTCCAAAGAGATTTGTCTTCAGTCAGGTCATCATAAACCTTTGCCTTGTAGATGACAACTCCTTGCTGGACAACACTGTAAGTCAAGATTGCCCGATCTTTTGGAGAAGGAAAATCTTGATTTTTTTTTTCTCCTTTTCTATCAACAGGCCCACAGTACCATTTTCTTTTTTTTTTAATTTTCAATTCCATTCTTTCATATTTTACCCCAGGATAATCAGCTAGTTTGTCTCACATTACATTGATGCATCAGGCATATTACTCGCACTGGAGAGAAGCTGTCCTAGGCCCTTGGCTGCTGTTCACAAATAGGTGTTATCATCTCATAACTGGGCATTATCAGAAAGCCAGTTTTCATGGGACTGGACTGATATTTCACCATTTAAAAAAAAAGTAAAAAAAGACAGGTTATTACCCATAGCCAGCGCTTTCTGCTCCCTGCACTATTTTGTCGATGTTCATTCTATATATCTACACATTCCCCCTGAGCATTGAACTGGAAAATAAAAGTGAAGCTATTATTCCTCTCTATAAAAATAAAAATCTCACATGCTGAGCACTCATCCGGCCTTCATAACTCTCCTTTGGTTTTCCATGTTGTGTGGTGGGTGCAAAAAGCAGCTCAATTATCTAATGGACATGGGCACTAATGAGGCCCAGTGCACTCTGAGCTAATTGGAAGGAGAAGCCCAGTGTTGTAATGACTGCAGTCTTAATATAGCTAATAACCTGGATGGCAGCAGAATTAGTCAGTGCCACTCTTTCTATGCTTCCCATTCTGGCATGTAAATTCTTCCTTATAGTTACTTGGGGCTGACTGCCCTGCCAATGAATGTGATTCCTCTAGGTTAGTTGTTTATGAAAATATCATGTTACTGTATACAAGATGTGGTCACTGAAGTCCCCTTCTTTCTGAGCAAAAATGTTCGGTCTGAGGGACTCATAAACAGAAAGACTGAGTAGGTAATGGAATCAGCTGTGATACTCTAAATTGTCATGGTCACACAGGGCTTCTAAAATAATTGTTGCTATGTCCTGTTTGATTTTTCTTGTAATTCTTGGAGCAATGCAATTAGTGGAGATATGAACATTAATTGACCTAACCATTGAATCAGAAAGGCATGCCTTGGAGAGGCACTGAGAGTGACAACCCTGGAGGGAAACCTGACATTTCTAGTTTGTGTTTCCAGAAGCAGGTAAGCAAATGAATGAAAATTGGACTGCGTCACCAAGTCTAGATATCCCATTAACAAGCCCTGGGGAAATATTTTTCTAGGACCATCAGCAAGCAGGTTTTATGCAGCAAGCAAGCTGCCACTCTAGTGAATTGATGATTTTCATGCACAGTCAGGAAGATTCCTTGTTTACACATTGCCAGGCTGTGTCCCAGTCCCAGCTGTGCTTTAGTACCTTCAGAAACACAACTGGAAACTATTCCATTCCAGAGAAAAATGCCTCTTCCTTCACTGAGGTACAGTGACAGTTGTTTATAAGAAAAAAGGGTGCTAACAACCTATGCAGTTTCTAAAGGCTGGGAATTCTGACATAAAATTTTATAGCCTGACTCAGAAAGAAAAAAAGAGAAAACTTAAAAAATAAACTGAAACAAGCCAACCTGTCATTTTCTTCAAAACTGTTCATATTCTATGTAACCTAAGAAATATGGGCAATTGAAAAATAGCTGTATATAAATGCAAACAGCTGAGCAAAACTAAGTTAAAGGTTTGACCATGCCACACCATCCCACAGCTGGAGAAGCAGATGGAGAGCCAGGGAAACTCTTCATGCTTAGGAGCGGACACTACCTGCTGGCACCGAGCGCTGGAGCGAAGACTATAAATATGCTCATTCCCTCCATCTTCCTCTCCTACAGCAGAAGGCAGGTTCAGGCTCTGAAAACTAAGACTTCTGCCACGAGAGGAAACAAAGCAGAGAAAAAGCCAGGAGGAGAGGCAGGTGTCGGCAGGCAGCAGCCGGGGGCAGTGATGTGTGGATTTTTTCACATTTACACAGACCAAGGTGTACCTGCTCCTGAACAGAGGAGGCCACAGCAGCAGCTTCTGTAGTTTTAGTACAGTGACCAGGCTACCTGCCAGCTGGGAAATTTCAGTAGAGGGGTGTGCCCAGAGGACAATTTATTGCAATGGGGGCAATTTTCTCATGAAGTTTATGGAATCAAAAGTGCGGTGATCCAATGTTTAAAGATGCTTTCTCGGCCTTTGTTATTTCTTTAGCTATTATCATCTCTACATATAAATAAACCCCAGGGCAGTTCAGGGCTTTCTGCTTGGTCAGGAGGGTTCAGTGGGGCTTCTGCAAGTCACTGCTTGCTGTCAGCCTCTATCCACTGTGCCAGAGAGGGATGGCATTTCCTTCCCTCTGCCACATGCATCATGCAGAGTGCTTTTTGTGATGCTGCTGACAGGGTCCAGAGGAAAGGGTGGTCCAAGACAGGCAGCAAGTATTTTTCTATCCCTCAGCAGTGCAAGAAAGAGGAGGCAGTGGGGCTTGGATGCTTCTCCCACGAGTCAAGCACCCTCTGACTGTGAGGAAGCACTCAGAGCAAATGTCATTCTCTCATCAGCTTTGCCCTGCCCTGCCATAGAATTGCCTGCCCTTTCCATAGAATAAGTGCATCTACTGTCTGTGACTGTCCTTCCCATCGGATAGTCACACCATCAGCTTTAGGCACCTACGTTAGCTGGCTAATTTAAGAGCCTAGGCTCATCCCATTGGGTATTAACAACAAGTTGTAATTAAATGACATTTTCTATGCTATATTAAACTTTCAGTCAAAAAAAATCTCATTGAAAAATCAGGAAATAAGTCCCCGAGGCTATCATTACCCATCTGTTTTCCTAGCAAATTTAAGCAACTGCAAGGAATTTTAAATAAATTTATATAGGATGCCTCCTTCACTCATGTCACTCATGACATTCACCAGACTAACTTTCATGTTGCTTACTTGGAGAATATGAGTAACACAGAACACAAGTAACACTAATAGTTAGCAATCAAGTGTCCCCAGCCAGCACTGAAGGCAACAAGCTCCTGCTTTCTCATGTGGCCTCTGGTTATTTACATCACAGTGAGCTGCTTTTCACTGCCTTGCACATCCTTCATGCAGAGCAGGTGGTTACCACTTTGAACAGGCAGATGAGAAAATAGTTGCCAGATGATGTACAGTTAAAAGTAAACAATCAGAAATAAATCAATTCTCAAAAGCCTAGAGGATCAAAGTGGGGAGATTTAGTTTTGGAGAAGGCTGGTGGGAAGATTAATGTTATTCTGGCATCAAAACAGATTTTTGCTTGTCCTTGATATACTTTTTTTTAGTTGAAAGCTGTTCAGAACTTGAGTTGGAGCAACCAAGTGCATGAAGCACCTCAATATTGCTTGGGAAGAAGCTTGGAGGCTGGAAGGGTGGTGAGTTAACAGGTTTTAGGGAGCTTAAGATCAAGTTAAGTTACACAAACAGCCACAGTGTCTCTCTGCACTGACTGCATGGACAACCTCTCATGGCAGTAAACCAGGCTGGCTACCTAAAGCTGGGCAGTGGCAATATTCCCTCCCAGAAGCAGCCCAAAGCTCATCAAGAATAAAGAAATCATCACACGGAGCTGAGCAAGAGGTTTGCAGGAGCAAACTCAAAGGACTGAAGCAGCCCAGAATTGGGTCACTGACATCTAAGCACAAAACTGCTAAGCCTGAAAATGCTTCCATTTTTTCAGGGCCAACCACAGCAGAGTCCTGGTGCTTCAATTCAATTTTTCGGACAATAAAGATTACAGCAGCTACAGTCCTCCAAAGTTTCTTTCAGCTTCAAAAAAAGAAACTGTGCCTCATTTCATATTATTTTTTACAGTTACATTGCTCACTTCCCTCCCAGCAGCAGCCCCTTCTACATCGCATTATAGCAGGCTTTCCATGATCCTTCTTAGGGCAGTGGGTGATCATTAATCTCTGCTTTTTGGATACTTAGCTCTTAGTCCAAATTGAAGTCAATACAGAACATTTGTTTCACGAATACGCAAGTATATCAAAATTAAGATTTGAACACCACTTACTGGATATTATTATGGCAAAAGTTTTACCATTTATCATTTTTCAAACACAATTTGGAACATAAGTTATAAATAGACACCTACATGTTCCTACCAACCGAGGTTAAGAAAAAATCATGAAAGATAAGCTGTTACCTTTTGGCTCAGAACGTTAAAGCCTTCCAGTATTTGAAGGGTAACTACATTTTCATATATCTTTCCTAGCTCTTTGCTGTACAGCTCTCCAAGGGGTGTGCAGTGACATCAGAGCATGCAGAAATTGCTAAACTTTCCTCGCACAACTTTCCAGGTTTAATTGCAGCCTATAAAAGCATTGGAGTTGCTGCCACCTATAGACAGCCTGCAGAGCGTTAAACTCAGGCATGCATTTGTTACTGGGAAAATGGAAGAAGTATAAACTGACATGAAGTACATTTTTAATATTCCCTTGTAAATGTATTGTTTACTCCACCATTCTTAATGCTAGGCTTTGTGCTAATGAGCCACATTAAACATTTATATCACAAACCAGAATCTGCTAAAAACATTCAGCACCTCACCCACTGGTCCTTGTGTTGTCAGAGCTAATGGAAAATAAAAGCTGAATTTCAGTAACATATTGGCTACTATGTTCACCATGTTTAATCCATAAAGAAAATGAATTACTGTGTTTTAGCTTTCTCAAATAACCAAGTATGGATTAATCTTTGATTTAGATTTAAAGATGCCAGAATATTGTCATCTAAGGGCTTAGCAAGACATTTTTTGATTGACTCACAGTAGCTTTGCATAGATTATTTAAAAGTACATTACAACCTCTCAGGAAAAAAAAAAAATCAACCAGTGTTGTAAAATAACATAACAATCTTGTCCTTTTTTCATTGCATATTATACCTGTGTCATCTAAAGAAGTGCAGAATGTAGCCATTTACAAGATGAAATAAACAACATTCTCAATGTTATTGTAAGACAACACTAGAATAAATTTCACTGTAATTTCCACTGCTGGTATTTCTGTAATGCAAAAGTGATGAATGAGTATCTACTTCATATAAATCATTGCAGATTATCTGGAATCACCAAATCTAACTTTTTTTAGGAAGATTTTTTTCAACCTTTCTTTCTCCTCTTCAGTACATATTAGGGAGTCAGAAGGTCAAAAATCTCAGTGATTCTCAATCTTGTTTCCTGACTTTTCACAGATGCTGAGTATCTAATACTCCATCTAGGTTCTCGGGATCTGGGTCCGCTGTGATTCCTGTAAAAATAAGATCTGAAATATCTCAAGTAGAGCACTGATTATCCAAAACATTACAAACCAGAGGCCATGCTTAAAAAAAACATCCTCCTCCTTTTGCCCTAGAATGGAGATTTGGCAGGAAGTGTGACAGATTTGCTGAGACAAGAATATACCTCTCTCAGCTAAGAGCTCATTTCTCAGATCTGAAGACAGCAATAGATCTTAAAAAATAATAACAATAATTGTTAAGGTAACTTTAAACATGCTGCAGACGAGATTTCTTTGTCTCAAATGTGAAGGTTCAAGAAATCACAGTATTCCAAGCTCTTTGAAGAACACTGAAGAGGAAAGGAAATCATGAATTGTTTCATCTTCCAGTCCTTCTGAAATGGAGATATGCTTGGCTATGAATAGCTTCATTTTCCTTCCCCTGCTGGAAACACACCTAGCCTGTGACTTATTCTGGAAGAGCAAGGTAAGAGCATCCTGACAATGCTCTTCTAAAGGGCTTATTTTGTCTGTGCTCGTAACAATAAATACACTGTAAGTCTAAGTTAGAAACAAAAGGAGATGGAAAATAAACAGGGAAAAACAGTTGCTCAGAAAGTATATGAAGGGGTAGAATACTTATAAAACCATAAGGCAAAAGCTAAAAGGAATGCCTCTGATCTCAGAAGCTATATGTGCTCTATTCCCTCTCCAGGAAAAATATTTTACCTATATTGCTTTTTTGCTTGTCATAAGCTGCTTCCATGAGACTCTGCACCTTCCCAAGGGCTCCTCTGCCCCAGTAGCACAGCAGCACTACAGAACTGCATCCCACACCAATTCCCACATACCTGATAACTGGCCACATCTAGCAGCCCCAAAGCCTTCCTCCCGCACCAGGGGAGGTCCAAGCCCCATGACTTTGCAGCTCATTTCCATGCAAGTTTCTTTATTTTGGGAAGTATCAAAGAGTTATTATCATGCTGCTCGTCAGAGAACTCAAATTGTTTCAGCTAGATGTTTACTCTTTCATAAACACTGAGCTAGTTCCTTCTGGATTAAATCACACAATTTCCTATTGGCAATCATATTCGACCATGAAGTTAAAACAAAGTTAATTCCTTTATCCATATTCTAAACATACATACAAGTCTGAGTCATTAAAGCACCACATGCTCAGTTTGTGCAAACTCACTTTGTCTTAAAAGGCATATTCAGACATCTCCCAGCACCCCCACTGCAGTGAAATGGGGAATCTTCTTCAGAAAGTTTTTAGGCATTTTGAGGCACTCTGGCACCCCCCTCATTCATCTAGTATTTCATCATCAGCGATGTTCTCAAGCTCCTCCTTAGCTTGGTTGCACAGTTACAAATGTTGGAATTCATTTTCTGAGGACACTACAATATTAATATAATGTATTATTTTTTACCGGAGCAAGCCTGGCATGTCTTACTGTGTTTCTAGGACTCTTCTTGCTGCAAACCAATAAAAATTGGCTAGAATAGTCCACTTTAATGCCTGTTACTTTGTGTGCAAGTTTTCTGCTCTGACATATCTAACAAGTTTGGGTAGGCTTTGAATTGCTACAGTTTTGAACATCCAGCAGCTCAAAACTGTTGATGATCTGCTTGATACAAACATTGATGTGTTCACCATGGGAACCAAAAGAAGAATATGTAGCTGAGCTTCCTATTTATGTAGGCAAGATAGCAGCATATTTTCCAGATGTGGGGTTCAATCCCTTATTCTTTGATCAGTCTAGTCTAAAAAGTAGTTTCAGATCTTTAAAAAACAGAAAATATATTTTTACGCTTCTTATTTCATAATAATAAAAAACTGTACTGATAACAGTGGGATTCTGTGCAGGTTTTGAGTTCTAGCTAAACCAATAAGTGGTTTTAACATAGTGTCTTGGTTAGGATTAATTATAATTTCAGACCTATTGTCCAGAAAAAAAAAAAACATCAAGGAAAAATCAGTTCTTGCCCAAAAGAAAAGAATCACAGAATCACAGAATCACAGAATGACCAGGTTGGAAGAGACCCACTGGATCGTCGAGTCCAACCATTCCCACCAATGCCTAAATCATGCTCCTAAGTACCTCATCCACCCTCACCTTAAAACACCTCCAGAGACGGTGACTCAACCACCTCCCTGGGCAGACTGTTCCAATGCCTAACCACCCTCTCCGTGAAGAATTTTTTCCTAATCTCAAGCCTAAATCTCCCCTGGCGGAGCTTGAGGCCATTCCCTCTCATTCTGTCCCCTGTCACTTGGGAGAAGAGCCCAGCTCCCTCCTCTCCACAACCTCCCCTCAGGTAGTTGTAGAGAGTAATAAGGTCTCCCCTCAGCCTCCTCTTCTCCAGGCTAAACACCCCCAGCTCTCTCAGCCGCTCCTCATAAGGCCTGTTCTCCAGCCCCTTCACCAGCTTCGTTGCTCTTCTCTGGACTCGCTCCAGAGCCTCAACATCCTTCTTGTGGTGAGGGGCCCAGAACTGAACACAGGATTCGAGGTGCGGTCTCACCAGTGCTGAGTACAGGGGGAGAATAACCTCCCTGGACCTGCTGGTCACGCCGTTTCTGATACAAGCCAAGATGCCATTGGCCTTCTTGGCCACCTGGGCCACTGCTGGCTCATGTTCAGTCGGTTGTCAACCAGCACCCCCAGGTCCTTCTCCTCCAGGCAGCTTTCTAGACAGGCTTCTCCTAGTCTGTAGCTGCACAGGGTTGTTGTGCCCCAAGTGCAGGACCCGGCATTTGGCCTTGTTAAACCTCATGCCATTGGTCTCAGCCCAGCAGTCCAGCCTGTTCAGATCCCTTTGGAGCCTCCCGACACTCCAGCAGATCCACACTTCCACCCAGCTTGGTGTCATCTGCAAACTTGCTAAGGTTGCACTCGATGCCTTCATCCAGGTCATTGATAAAGACATTAAACAGGACTGGACCCAGCACTGAGCCCTGGGGAACCCCACTTGTCACTGGCCTCCAGCTGGATTTAACTCCATTTCCCACCACCCTCTGGCCCTGGTCATTCAACCAGTTTTTCACCCAGGAGAGTGTGCGCCCGTCCAAGCCAGAGGCCGACAGTTTCCGAAGCAGAATGCTGTGAGAAACTGTATCAAAGGCTTTACTGAAGTCCAGGAAGATACATCCACAGCCTTTCCCTCGTCCAAGAGTTTAGTCACTTGGTCATAGAAGGTGATCAGATTACTCTGGCAAGAGGTATTTTCATAGGGAGAAAATGGAGAAAGCAATGTATTAATGTAACTATCTGCTAAAGTAATAGTGGAGCACAGGGAAGGGAAAATTATGACCGAGTGGAGATGGCAAGGAGGGAATAGTTTCCCAAGGACAAGAGAAACCTGCTTAGATTAGGCAAAGTAGAAGAACAATATTTTCAGGTAGAAAGCCTATTAACCTGAAAGGAAAAGCCACAAACTGTGAGCTTTGTTATCTATAACTCTCAAATAAAGCTAAGTTACAGCTAAAGTGCATCAAACACATCCCAACAACTCTTTCTCAACTTCTTTTATTAAGGCCACATACTGTGTTTAAAAGTACTAATCATCTCCACATTTTGCAGCACAAATGATATCTTTGCAGGAAAAGCAGTGATTAAATTGCTATCATCCAGCCGGTACAGTGTGTCCCTCTGGGACAGGGTTAAAGCATACAGGGGAAAAAAAGGGTGGCTAGGAGAGCTGCAGGGTGATGCAAAACAACATGAATACTATTTTATTAATGCCATAGCTCTGTCCTCAGGGCTGCTGTCACAGAGGGAGAAAAATGCAGTAAGAAAACTGAGTGGGGCTAGAGACCTGTGTTTACATGGAAAAATAAAATAAATTTCACTTGTATGACTTATCAGCACAGCTACTGAATAGCCATATTTAGCAACTTAAATACAAACTGCATAACACTGGATGTCTTTCTCAAATGTCCAGTAGCTGAAGGAAAGCGCCGGCAGGAGAATCCCAGGGTTAATAGGAAAGAACAAAACAAAACTCTGTTCCTTGGGATCAAATAGAACTGTTGGAAACTGGTTTCCTCTAGCTTTGGGTCTGTTAGAGGACAGAAAAAAATAAAAAGGAGACTCTAAAACTGTTTTAAAATGTCACCTGATTTCTGCAAACTTGGCTCTGTGTAATGTTACTAACACTCAGAGTACAATGTGATATTTTCTTCTTCACAGGCAAGATGAGACTTGTTCAAATTTTACTTAAAATTTCACACATTGATAATGAAACAATCAAATCACAGCCTCTAGACTATCTTTGTAAATGTGTTGTGGGAGGGTTTTTTGCCAAGACATTTTCATATTAATTCCCGTCAGTGAGGACCACCTTGAATCAGAGCCACCTATGTCTCTGTGTTCCCTGTTTGGCAAACTAAAGTGAATGTTTCAGTGTAGATTTTGTGAATTAACTAACGTAGCCCTTAAATTTTTTCCATTTTCTTAGTGTGTAATTGCATCTAATTGTACATTTTGAGTAAATACGCATAATCACATCGTTATTACATGTAATTACCTAATTGTGATGTATAATTAAGTAAATAGCACAAGAAATTTTGCAGAACTTTAATAAATTTGTTAAAAAGAAGTTAATCTTTTCTGAAGCTGACAGAAGGAGGCATTTTCACCTCTAATGATCATAATCAATTTAACATTTCCTACCCTAATTAGCGGGCACTCTGTAGGCATGTCCAGAATAAATGCATTCAAGCAAAACATTGGGTAATGACATTGTGACTTTTTCCATGTATTTGCAATATGCAAAGACAAACATCTTTATGTAGAATTTAATGACCAGTTGCTATGGAAAATGTAATATCAGTAGAATCCATGCAATAGTAGATATTCAACATGTTCTGTTGATAACCTTAAAAATTCAGTGTAATAATTCTTTCTATAAATATGGCTCGAAGTACATTATTGTGTGTTAATGTACATACATGTGCTGTGTTCCATAGCACTGTTCCCTCTGTTTTAAGGGAGAGAGAGGTTTCAGGTCCCACTGTAGATAAGTAACTCACCTGCAGTTCTGCTCTCAGTTTACTTTCACATCAAGCAGTGATAAGGCTGAGTCACAAAATTTGGATGATCTGTGAAGGCACACACGTGCTCCTACCACTCAGAATAAAGTGTTAACTAATTGTATCAGCAGCTTTTGCTTCTGATATTGTCCCTGCCAATATTTGGTGTATTGACGCAATTGCCATACTGAGCAGTTTTCTCACTAGGAATAACTCTCAGTATAGGAAGTTGTTCTTCTGTGGAAGGAGAGAACTTTGGCATCTGAGTTTTATTTGTTGTCATAACTGAGGCATTTGTTGTCTTGGGAAAAGTTTGTGTGTTACCCTATTACATGTACACAATTTATATATACCTTGTGAGACTAGTGCAGCATCTCCACTGCTCCTTCCACATGTAGAAAGGTTAGCTACAATATTGGTTATATATATTGGCTATTAGCCAAGACTAAAACACACAAGCCCCTTTCACATCATATAGGATTTAATTTTCTGGATAGTCAAGCAAGATAGGACAAAAAAAAAAGAAAACAAATAGTGAAATTTAAGACAGATTTTTAAGACACCAAAAAGGCTGTTCCTGTGGGGGTTTTTTTAGTATTTTTTCCTTCCTGGTGAACAATCAAGTCATGCCCAGTATGTTAGATTAGGGGCTAGCAGTCTTCTCAAAATGGTCTGCAAAATGTTTCTGTGAAAGGCTTACTCAGCTCTCTTAAAGAATTTGCAGTGCCATTAAGACAAGCTCTGTAATACAGTAATGGTTTCTAAACAAGATTTTCCATGTATAGATCATTGGTAAAGATCACACAAACACACCTTTTAGTAACTCCTCACCAGCTTGCCCTACTGATGTTGACAGTGGCTTTAGGAACAGCTGATCCTATGCAGGCTCTGGGACCTTTGTGCTCTTTATGTTTCCCAAAGGCAACAAAACCCCAAATTGCCCAGGAATAAATTGAGTCCACATGTTTAGGAGCTACTCTCTATAAACAGTTTGTTTCATTTAGCAAATATTTTGGGAAGTAAGATCAACATGAGTTGAACATTGAAGAAGTGATTTAGAAGATTGCTGTAAACAGAGTACATATACACACAGAACATTTGACAGAGCAAATATGTGGCAAAGCAACATTTGACAAACACAGATCACTTTTCAAGGCTTAAGACACAAAGTTTGTTTCTCCCTACATTGCGAAAATAAACTGCAACTGAAAAATAGCCTAAATTAAAAAAAAAATAGCTTGGCAGTGAGTATCTAACTTAACAAGAGAAATCAGTATGTTACACACTCTGTGGCTATCTTAACAAAAATTGACATCCTCATGAGAGAGCATGTAATGCAATGTGTTGGCAAAATGTTTGAGTACCAGAGTGAAGAAAGAAAGAAAAGATTCTGGGGTGACAGTAAGAACGTTACAGACACCAAAACATAGGCTGAAACTTGCATTCACTTTTACAAATTCCAGTTATCAAATCATGACACCTTTTCTGTCACACCCAGGAAAAAAAATAACACTTCCAACGCCTCCACCCACATCATCAATCACAACTCTTTATCAAGTGTCTTTTTTATTTTCCTTAATGATATTACCTCAAACTAGATTATACTCAGGGGAAAAAACCCAACACATGTCATCTGAAAAACAGAGGGATAGCCAGATATAAGTGTGGTGCTGTGAAAATGGAGGGTTTCATCACTTTCTAATAGATCCAAACCATTTTAAAAATTTGTAGAGCAGTCATGGAAAGAATTTGGCAGTGCATATGAATATCCATCTTAAAAAAGAGAAAGAGAGTGGAAAAAATACATATTCTCCAGAGACATTCTACCTGGGCTTTGGGAGATAAAAGCTTAGGAGTATTTATTTATACAAGCAATCAAATGATATTTTCTAGACACTGGCCTAACTGGTCTTATGTTTAATAGAAACATTTTCAAAGACCAGAATTAATCCAGATTTGTTGGCTTAATAAAGAAAAGAATCCAGCTCACTGATTTAATGCACTAGATTTAATGCTATGTTCGGGCCATGTAAAGAGCTGTAAATTGGATTTAGTGAACACAAGCAAGTCAATAAATGCCAGAAAGCAGACAAGATACCAGTAAATCCACACCAAAACATTAAAAATTACTGTGAAGTACTTTAACCAAAATGCAGTGACCCTGATTTTCAACTTTCAACTTTCACCTATATCCACACCTGCCCAGAATCACAGAATAACCAGGTTGGAAGAGACCCACTGGATCGTCGAGTCCAACCATTCCCACCAATTCCTAAATCATGCTCCTAAGTACCTCATCCACCCTCACCTTAAACACCTCCAGGGACGGTGACTCAACCACCTGCCTGGGCAGACTGTTCCAATGCCTAACCACCCTCTCCATGAAGAATTTTTTCCTAATCTCAAGCCTAAATCTCCCCTGGCGGAGCTTGAGGCCATTCCCTCTCGTCCTGTCCCCTGCCACTTGGGAGAAGAGCCCAGCTCCCTCCTCTCCACAACCTCCCTTCAGGTAGTTGTAGAGAGTAATAAGGTCTCCCCTCAGCCTCCTCTTCTCCAGGCTAAACACCCCCAGCTCTCTCAGCCGCTCCTCATAAGGCCTGTTCTCCAGCCCCTTCATCAGCTTCGTTGCTCTTCTCTGGACTCGCTCCAGAGCCTCAACATCCTTCCTGTGGTGAGGGGCCCAGAACTGAACACAGGATTCGAGGTGCAGTCTCACCAGTGCCGAGTTCAGAGGGAGAATAACCTCCCTGGACCTGCTGGTCATGCCGTTCCTGATACAAGCCAAGATGCCATTGGCCTTCTTGGCCACCTGGGCCACTGCTGGCTCATGTTCAGTCGCTGTCAACCAACACCCCCAGGTCCTTCTCCTCCTGGCAGCTTTCCAGCCAGGCTTCTCCTAGTCTCTACCTCTGCTTAGGGTTGTTGTGCCCCAAGTGCAGGACCCGGCATTTGGCCTTGTTTAACCTCATGCCGTTGGTCTCAGCCCAGCAGTCCAGCCTGTTCAGATCCCTTTGGAGCCTCCCGACACTCCAGCAGATCCACACTTCCACCCAGCTTGGTGTCATCTGCAAACTTGCTAAGGGAGGACTCAATGCCTTCATCCAGGTCGTTGATAAAGACATTAAACAGGGCTGGACCCAGGACTGAGCCCTGGGGAACCCCACTTGTCACTGGCCTCCAGCTGGATTTAACTCCATTTCCCACCACCCTCTGGGCCCGGTCATTCAACCAGTTTTCCACCCAGGAGAGTGTGCGCCCGTCCAAGCCAGAGGCCGACAGTTTCCGAAGCAGAATGCTGTGAGAAACTGTATCAAAAGGTTTACTGAAGTCCAGGAAGATCCATCCACAGCCTTTCCCTCATCCAAGAGTTTAGTCACTTGGTCATAAAAGGTGATCAGATTACTCTGGCAAGACCTGCCTTTCATAAACCTGTGTTGACTGGGCCTGATCACCTGGTTCTCTTGCAAGTGCTTCTTGATAGCACTCAAGATCACCCGCTCCATGACTTTCCCCGGTACCGAGGTCAGACTGACAGGCCTGTAGTTCCCTGGATCCTCCCTGAGCCCCTTCTTATAGATGGGCACGACATCAGCCAGCCTCCAGTCCAGCGGAACCTCCCCAGTCATCCAGGACTGCTGGAAGATGATGGAAAGGGGTTTGGCCAGCACATCCACCAGTTCCCTCAAAACTCTTGGGTGGACTCCATCCGGCCCCATAGACTTGTGGGCATCTAGCTGGGCAAGCAAGTCTCTAACCACCTCCTCTTGGACCTTGGGAATCTCATACTTCTCTTCCAACCCCTGGGGTTGTGCACAGAGGGAACAATTTTCCTTACTGTTAAAGACTGAGGCAAAGTAGACATTGAGTACTTCAGCCTTGTCTTCGTCCCCTGTTACTGTTGTTCCCTCTGCATCTACTAGGGACTGGAGATTCTCCCTAGCCCTCCTTTTGCTGTTGATGTATTTGTACAAAGACTTTTTGTTGTCTTTCACAGTCTTGGCCAATCACATTTCTAGTTGGGCTTTAGCCCTCCTGACTTTTTCCCTGCACGTTCTCACTTCCTCCCTATAGTCCACCCAGGATGCCTGCCCCTTCCTCCAGAGGTCGTAGACCCTCCTCTTCCTATTGATGTCTCTTAGGACCTCCCTACTCAACCATGCTGGTTTCTTACCCCGCTGGCTACTTTTCCGGAACTTGGGGACGGCTTTCTCCTGAGCTGCTAGGAGTTCTTCTTGAAGAGCGCCCAGCCCTCATGGACACCTTTGCCTTCAAGGAGCGCCGCCCATGGGACTTTTCAGACCAGCCTTCTGAACAGCCCAAAGTCTGCTCTCTGAAAGTTGAGGGCGACTGTTCTGCTAACCTCCTTCTTCATTTTACCCTGCACTGAGAACTCTATCATCTCATGATCTCTTTGCCCCAAGCGTCCTCCAACCTTCACATCCCCCACCAGGTGTAAATAGTTTTTAACCAAGAAGTTCCACTTAACACCAGCTTTTCAGGTCTATACCAACTGCGAAGCCTGTCTCCGCTTGTTTCTCTCCTCAGAAGATAATCATCCTTTTCAGCAGTTCAGAGCAGAGAGGAGGGAGGAGGAACAAGGTAAGGAATAACACAGAGCAGAAAGCGGATTGCTAAATGAGAGCAAATGAGGAATGAACTAAAAAGAGAGGACTGGAAAGAGAGGAGGAAGATGAGTATAAAAGAGACATCTATCATTACCCCAGCTGGTATTTCAGCATCTTTGCAAGTCCTTGCTTTTCATCCCTTGTACACAGTGATCTTCATGAATCTGCACAGTCTGAAAGAACAAAACTCTTTGCTGACAGTGCTGTTACTACCATCTTTGCCTTAGTTTTCTTGATATATAAAACTATTTGAGATGATACCAAGGGCAAAGCAAACAGAGAACCTCTGCTTTTAGCCAAAGTGGCATTATTGCTAGCCTCTTCTGTACAGCCCCATGGACATCAGCACCAGCTATACACCCTGCATGATGGCACAAAGACCTCTTCTCCATTCCCTAGGCAGGCCCTTCTCTTTTCTTTAAATCACCTCTATTAGCACCTCTATTATCTTTTTGCCTAATTTATGTCAATTCATCCTTGCCAAGTGATCTGTTAATAAAATACACTACCCTGTGGAGAATGTTGCCCAATCTTATTCTTATCTCCTTCCACAAAGGACCAAACACATTTAAGATAGATTGCCACTGTATCGTTAATTTAACAGAAGTATGTTTTTTATCACCCATGATATGATATTTAACAGGAAAGTATGAAGTTTTTGTAAAAACATGTGGAGTGCTCTAACTGTTCACAGCTAACACAGAATTAAAGTGTTACATATACAAGTATGAATCCATTGTTGATACTTCTTATGGCAAGCAGTTGTTGATGCTCAATGTGTGATACCTTCCTTGCAAATGCATCTTTCCCCCTATGACCTGATACGAGGAGAGCTTGAGCCCCACACAAACAAAGAGAGGTTTTTTTTTGCTCCCTGAGCACACAGGTATCAGATCCACCAACAATCTCTATCATCTGCACAGTCCTTTCCTCTTTTAAGTTATATAATTTCACTGCTACATCCACAAAGTCACTTTCAATGGCAGCTTCCTACGCTTTTGCAATCCATACACAACCAAGACAAGACAGTGGGGAAACTTACTAAAATTTCAAAAAATCTCCTTTTGCTCAATGGGTTGAGGAAATCACGACTCCTGTACAAAATGCCAGGTCCTCAATTTAACGGCCAATTTCAAATAGTCACAATTTCTCATGGTGTGACTTCCTAATCCAGAGTTTGTCCCTCTGAGCTTTCCTATGCATGCACACAAATCAAATTCACATTTACAAAAACTAACCTATTGATTATGTGCCTCAGCTATACATTTTATAAGACAAAATCTCTGGTTTTATCATTAAGAGCAAACCAGACATTGGGTTTTTGTGGGAATTTCTAAACACAACTAATCTGGGCTTAGATAGTTACATAAACCTCTGTATATAGGCAACACGAGTATTACCAGATCCAGACAAAAATAATCTGTATTTTTCTTGCCCTGAGGTCATATAATCCTCCAGAGCGCTCAGGGTCCTGCTTCGAACATTCATTTCTGTCTCTGTTTACCTCAGGACACTTGTTGGCCTTGACTTTTCCTACACTTAAAATAACTAGCTAAGAAAGTATGTTTGGACCTTTATCCTTATGAATTTTTGTATACTGCTCTCCAAATTGTCTTAATCCTTTTTCTTAACCACCAACACTGTTTCTGTACAAGCAGCCACATGACTGAACACCAAGTATTTAGGCCACCTACAAAGGACTTTTCCAGGATCCAGCAGTTTCATGGCACAAAAAAGAATTATTACTTCTGTATAATGAGAGTCTCCAAGACATCAAAAGAATTTCATAAAGAAAATCACATTTACTGCTGAATAAAACACAAAGACACTTTGCAAATAATAAAAAATTAGGTTGAAAAGAGGGTTATATATTGATTCTTCTGCTTCACTCACTGGCATGTATTCAGCAGCAATGGTACCTTTGTCCCTTAAGGGTCACCAAAAGTGCTACTAAAGGTGGAAAATAAGATGAAAACTGTGGGTCCTGAACATTAATACTGAAGAGGACCCCTTATAAAAATCCATTTCCCATTGAAAATGACACAATTTTTATCCCTCTCAGTAAGGAAAACTTGCCTTTGATAACAGTGTCAGAAACTCAGAAGATCACTGGGAAAACTAGAGCTCTGTGTTAGACTATAAATAACAAATTTTTGAAAATGAAGAAACCAGTTCATGTGGTTCACACTTGAAAACAATAAACAGAAATATCTTAATTTTTCACATTCTGTGCAAGGCATGTTGAATGCAGCATTAGCCAGCAACTGCAGAAGGGATCGACGCAGCTGGGATGGGGAATAAACACACTCACTGCACACAGTGCATCATCACATTTAAATAAAATGCCGTAGTATCTGTATTCTTAAAATCTGATATGATATTCAGGACATGGGATGGAATAAAATGACACTTTGCACTGATTAGCAGATTGTTTACAAGTCCCAGACCCGTTTCTCTCCAGGGACCATCTTGGCAAGTACAGATACTAGCACAGACTTCACTTTCTATGCTTCTATCCTTTATTTAACTTTGCCTTTCATGGGTTCATGGAAGCAATGTTTCATAATAATGTCAAATTAGTAGAAAAACTGAGGTATAGCAATTAGACAATGATATAGCTGTCATGATGGTTCTACTTTTTGCTTGTACCTACTCAGGCATAATTAGAATCAAATATCTACCTCTCAGCGTTTCTCTTGGGCTCATCCAACTCTGAAAGCTCTCAGGCCATTAAGGCATATCAATTAGTAATGATTTTTTTCAGCCCAGCAGCCACCAAAGCATACATTAAAGGTGATATCTACAGTCAAAAATTTAATGTGCACTTTTCAGAAAATCTACTTTGATGAAAAGAATACCATCAGGGAAACTCATTTGCTTAAAGTTTTATATCACAGCTATTAAAAATATTTTATTTGCTGAACAAATGTCCAATGAACACCCCCATATCTGTTAAGTAATATTAATTGCACGCAGGTTTGGAAAACACAAGAATCATTAAAGGATAAATGAGGCTGTGCAGTAGCTCAGAAGAGCTAATGTTATCATTTTCTAGGCCACTTTTACAATCTTCTTAGTAGGACAATTTTTAACTAAGTCATCATGGCCTGAGGAAAGCTACTTCCATTTTTTTAAGTGTATCTATCCAATTGAGTAGCTATCAGAGAGGCAGCTCATTACAAGCACCAGAATTAGAGGACTGTCACATTCCTCATAGCTAGGTTAAGTCCGTTCAGTCACGACTGTTTGAAAAAGAAACCTTTTACATTCACAGTCATTTCCAGCCCTGAGAGGTCACTTATCTCTTGTTTCAAGTGCAACTTAAAATTTAGTTACCTAAAGATCAGACTGCAAAGTAAATGCAATTAACAGTATGGACATGTATTTAGTGGTAAGGTGGCACTGAAGCAGAAAAATTCCTGCATGCAAGAAGTAGGAATAGATACGCACTCATTTCCAAATGGGTTTATGAGTTGCATTAGCTTGCTTCTTGTTTAAATTCTGTATGGGTAATTAGAGATGTTTCACTCAGTACTGAACTGAAAATACAGTTGAGCTAATCTTGGCATCAATTTAACCTTCATACCCCTTTTTCTGATAAATACATGCAAATAGCATCTCATCTAAGGTCACCACAAGTGGCAAAAAGATTACCACAGGCTTTGAATCACACTTTGTATGGGAGATGGAATTAAGTGTAAGAACTGAGTAAAATGCAAGAAAAATCCTGAAGCTGTCTCACAGCAGAGTATGGTTGCTGTTCAGTGGCTGCATTCTTGTTTTACTGCAGGTCTTTACTGCATTTCACGGTGCATTAGTGGCAGTGACAACAGGAAGCTTCATGAAACAGAAACCAAAAACCTTAAAGGCTGATGCAGTTTCTTTGAAGTGTGGGTTTGCAGGCTCTCTGAGGAGCCAGTTCATGGAAATCAAAACTTCTGGACAATGTACTTCAACCTTTCTTCCTATATTTATTTGTAAATACCCAAATATACTCCGTCTCATGGAAAATGCCAGGAGCAGATCAAAATCACATTTAATCCTGGTAGCCAGCAAACATGAGACTTACTGTGAAGACATAGATGCAATTGAATTTGTCACTCCTTTGAGTGGCAGAGGCTCTGACTCCTCCTTAAGTGATATGACCTGTAACGATTTTTGGAATACAAGCATAAGATTCATTTCCAAGATTTTACCCTACTGTTACGCCTGTTTCCACTTGAACGTACTTGACATAAGTCATATATCTCTGGTCAAACAAAGGTGAAATAGGATGGAAATGCCATATACAACATTCACTTTTACCCTCAGCTGCCAAGAACCTTCTTGCAGTGTAGATGACCTGGTAACCTCTTGAAACATTCACAGAGTGCTTTAATTATCTGTACAATCACCCAACAAATCCGACACCAGGTTTCACAGCAGGAGTCTGCAGATTCCTTCTTAGCCAGTTAATGCATTACTGATGTGAGTCTTAAGGTTTGGTCCTGACACAGACCGCATATCTGGTATGACTCTTTCAAATTACACCTAATTTCTTTTTCATATTTATTTTCCTTTTGATCTAAATAGTAGATTTGGTGTGACAATGTATTTTTAATATTTTACACAGGTTTCTATACTAGAAGAGTTATTTTTCTTACCATGTAAGAATCCCTTTGACCAAACAAGATCAGCTTTCTGCAGGTGGCATGTCTTCACTTCCCACAACCTTTTACCTCTTGCCCAACCACCATGGTCATTCCTCCACCCTATGCATGCCTGGCAGCAGTGCCTGGCACATCATTTGCCTCTGTACTCCAAGAGTTGCATGCTTAAACTCTGTGAATAAATGTATACTAGGGAGTAGTATCATAAGATGCTGAATGAAAGCATCTGTGGAAAACCAGTTTACAGCTTGAATCATACAAGCCAGGATTTCTGCAAATTGTAACAAAAAATAATAGGAAATTTGAACACTTTTATACTTCACTGTATTCTTACACTTTGATATTAAAGATTCTGTCTAATCTTGAAAAAATATTTGCAAAACAGAGAAAGAAATGTACTTCAGTCAAAGTGCCAAACAATCTGTTTAGCCTTATCTTCACATATATTCAAGCAAGAAATATCTACCACCCAGGAAAGAGTCTACACATCCTCATTCCCTTTTGCAGGTATCCGTCAGGTTTGACTTTTGCTTCAGACCTAAAATCTCCCAACCCATTCATGCTATCTTAAGAAGAACAGCTTCTTCAGAGAAAAAGATAATAATGGATCTGCAAGGACTGACTCTTTGTGCAGTTGGAGGGGAGAAGTGCCAACGTAACAAATTGCTCCTCTTCAAACCCATCAATTCAAAACAAACATCTGGAAAAGTTGACAAGAATACTCAAATGACTCTTGCGTTCTGACAGCTGGAAAAGAGAAAACGGTCTCCTTGAGGGGAAGAAGTGTGCTTAAAGTTCTTGCCTAGATAGATACACATAGAATGGCTTGAATTATTTCGCTTCAAAGTGCATTAAATTAAACTTTTAGGGCAGAGTATGATTCATGCAGGTAACTACGTCTACACTCACAAATCTGTAGTCAATACCAGAAGCTAGTCATGGTGACAGGCAGACTGTGAGTTCACTTCTTTCACAAACCTCCATTGCTGTTAACAGGTCGCTCCCTCCCTATGAGAGGAACCTTACACTCTCTTGAACCTTGACACATCAGGGCTGGACTCCACTGTCTTCTTCATGGCTTTAGCCAGTTCCACTTCAAACAGGCCATTGTTGATGGCTCCATTATGCACAAAGTGCGATCTTGTTCTTTCTCCCCAATCCTGTGAAGCAAAATACCTTGAGTAGGTTGTACTATTACAGAAAATATTTCAGTTTGATTGTACCTCATGATCCCCAATTTGATCAAAATCCTCATTGAGGAAAGTAAAAAATACCTTGTGACACCAATGAGTTCTCTGAATTCAGAGTTTTCTTATTTTGTGCTCTGTGGATGATACATACCTATTGCATCAAAATATTTTATATATTTAAAGTGCAACAAACCACTTCTGGAACATCACAGTCCCAAATTTTGCTGTTTCTGCGTTGTTGTCCCACAGACTTTCCTTAATTACTGTGGACTTAGACTGACCCACAAGGCTGGTTATATACCATATCTCTAGGATATGTGAAACAGCCCAGATTACCCATACTCTGAGCAGCTCTGCAGGAGGAAACCAAAGGGAAACTGAGCAACCAGATCCATGATCCCACTGTCCTCAGGGATGTTTTTCTACAGAGCTCATTTATGGAAGATCACTCTATTGTCATCTTCTTACTAGAAGATACTCATAGAAATAATAATTTGGTCTAAGTTCATTCTTTTAGGTTAAACAGAACAGTTGCACTAGATTTTCTGACTGAAGCAGAAAATGATAAAAATTAAAAAAGACGCCAGTCTATATGGATGTTTATAACTCTCCAACAGGCATCAGGCCAGATCTTCCCTAAAGAGGGAGTGGACAAAAGTCTTGTATTAACCCATCATTACCTTTGAAAAATGCTTTCTAATGTATACTCTGGTACACTGGAAAAACAAAGGCAAAAGCCTTACTACTCTGCAGTTATTTGTACAGGAGAAATAGCAGAAGTATTTTAAATTACTTGGGGTTTATTAAGAAAAAAATCCAGTCCTGGTATTAAGTTGTTTTTGATTAAAAGTAGCTCTGTTTGGAGGTACTCAGTAATGCACTGAGTGTTCAAAACAACAAAGAACCAAGACTTTATATATAGCAACAAACATTGGAACTTATATTTTGTGTCATGAGAAAAATTAACCAAGTTATATTAGAAAATGGGTCACAACAGGATTTGCGATAAACGCTATACACAATATCAGCTGTTTGTGCAGAACACAGTTTACACGCACAGTTTTCTGGTTTATGCCTCACTTTTACTATTCTAGATTGATTTACAGCCCCATGTGAGACTCATAAAAGAGCCCTAGGCAACTCTATCCTGCTCACAGATTACTTGCAACACTGAATTTCTCAATTTGCCCATTTAAAAACATTTTCCCTTTTCCTTCCTTTCAATAACAGATTTCTGGAGGGAGTAGGGCAAGAGAGATGAGAAGAGAGATTTAATGGTTATGTAACTTGAGACACAAACAAGTATATCACCTTCTCCTACTCCTGATCCTACAGAAACTCTGTTATTTGGCTGGGGGGACACTGTTCCCCCTCCCCTGCGCTACTGAACACCCATATCTGTTAGCAGTGCTAGAATCATGAGCACATGAGCATGACAAAACAAATTCTGCTGTGAAATGAATCACTAACTAATGTGACTTCCATAAGAAGAAAGTTCTGCTTTTATTAATCTAGATTTATAAAACAGAGAATTTGTGTTTACATACATGGGAAAGGCCTCAAAAATGAGGCAAGGCTGGTCCATAAGAGTTTGCTTATTAAACCTACGCCAGCATAACATTCTGATGTTGGCGGATAATTATCCAGAGGGATGCAGCCCCTGCCCACTCCCCATTCTACCACAACCTGCAGCCACTGAGGCTGCCAACAGCAGCAGTTATCTGCCCAGCGATCGCAACCATTTGAACTATCTCTCAGATTGCATTAATGGCCCCTAAAACATTCTGCTGCTCTTTCATTAAAGAACCCCTTCAGGTTTTCTACAAAACAACTATTTCATAGAGAATGGAGTAAAAAAATCAGATGCAACTGTCAATTTTTTTTTTTTTTGGCAGTTAGTCATGCGAGAAACGTGACAATGGTTAAGATGAAAAGCCTTCTTTTTTTCCCCATGAGTCATAAATTTTGAATAAAAAAACTGCAATATTTCAGGACTGTGGGTTTGGGGAACAAAATTATAGTTAATCATAGAATAATTTATGTTAGAAGGGACCTGTGGAGGTTATCTCCTGCAACCTCTCTCTCAAACAAGCCCACTTTTAGTGTGGCCTTGTCAAAGCTTACGCAGAGCCTTGTCACACAGATTTGCAAAACAGCTGGTCTGGTTTGTAGAGTTTTTTCCTTTCAAATTACTTTTTCTGGAGAATGTTTACAATAGCAAAGGGAAAAGTAGACATATAAAGGCCCCTTAGAAGGCTCAAGACTCCACCACAATGTCTAATTCTAAAATATTATCAACATTAAAAGTTTACAATTTGTTAACCAATTCTGATTAAACTTATGCAAATATTCCACAAGACTCAGTATTCAAGAAACACCAGAAAAAATTTGGAGCTAGAAAGAAAATAAATAGTGACAGGAGAGCAGAATCTGGTTCTTTTATCTTGAAGCTGAAGTTGTGTCACTTCATGGGAATAATTAGTAGAAGTGCATTCAAAATCTATATTTTTCTTACTAAAGAAAAAAGATGTATGTTATCATTGACTTATCAGCTGATGTATGGCTAGACACTGTTGTCCTTCAGTATATCAAAGGTTTCCTTTGGTAAAGTAGATCATCTTCTCTCCTCATACAAAAATAGCTCTCATGACAATGTTCAGGAGGAAACAAATCACTCCTCCAAGCAATAGTGATTGCAAAGCTCCACCAGCACATTCACAAGCACACACTAGCCCTTCAGGGGAAGGGAAGCTCCAGGGAGAGCTGCAGCTGGCTGTGGAACACGGGCTGCATGTGCCTTGGTGCAGGTCCTCAGCGTGGAGAACATCCACAGCCCCCTGGCAGCCACTGCTGGGAAGGCAACTCAAACCTCAGACTGCTCCCGGATCTTTGAATAATGGTTGTTTATTTTTAACATATAGCCGCATTCATATTATATAACAATCCCCATCTCCTATTATTTTTGTTACAGTCACTGCAAAATTGTTCTTGCTTTTTCTCTCAATCAGACCAAGAGGGAGAACAACCGAAGGGTAATTATAAAACATTAGATAATGAGGGAAGATACTGTTGACATAGCCCAGCACTGCACACGTGCGCAGTTGTGCACAGACCAGCTTTTTGGGAGCAGGCTTGATTTACATGGAGTGAGCCAAGGGCTGCAAATGGTAAGAGTAAGGCAGTGCACACGAGGCACTGACTGTACCCCACATGTCTCTGCATACCACTCCCTCTTCCAAATTACTGTAGAGGAGTCAGGATTTTTGGAAAAGCCCAACTGCCATGGGAGTGCAAGTGGAAAATCAACATCTCTGAAACTATTGCTTCACTTGTCTGTGCCTCAGTTTCTCATCTGTAAACCTGCAATACTACTATTTCTCTTCTCTCTCTGGTAAATGCAGATTTAAGGTTCTTTGAGCAAGAATTGTCTCTAACAATATGTATATACAGCACCGAAATCTGGAAGTCCTAGTACAGACTGTGATCCCCAAGCATTCATGTTTTATAAAATACAAGAAGGGCAAAGAGGGAGGGGGGGAGCATTTTAGAATGTAAGAAAGGAGTCAAATCTGGCTAATTACCAAGAGCTTCCCATCAGGCTGACAGACTCCCACTGTGGACATACTCAGTGGTTGTTCTTTATTTCTGAGCTTTACTTTAATCCCTCCTCATTTCTCTTGTTTCATTTCCAGTCAATTCAGGATCCTAATGTTTTTGCCAACTTATTTTTAATGGGATTGTTAGCATCTAGGAAACCTTGTCAAATAATCATTATATAGCTACTTTCAGGGACCGCTGTGGTTGCTTCCACTTGCTGTGCGTTCCACCCCCTGTGCCCCTCACATTATTAGGGGAGATATTTTTATCACCAGGAAAGCATCACATTAAAAATCTGACTGTTTGACCCTGTCCTGCATGCTCACCCAAAGGTGCAGTTGATCTGATCTGGCTGGATGATGGTCTTTTGAAATTATTACTTCATCTTTGGTAATTCACATTTATACATTAGCCAACCAAAAGGCACTAATAAAATTTTTCTTGAATAACAAAATGAAGTCTGTCAGCTACAGAAAAAACATAAACCTGCTGCTCTTCCTCACCCAAATGGAAGAAAAGTTGTTTTAAAATGAGACTTCTAGCTTTTTCTAAGAACATCTTGATGATTGTTCACCACGCTGAGATCAGCCTTTTCAACAGCTATTGCTTGCCAGAAATACTGAACAATGTGTGTGTAACCAAATCTCAGAGCTTTGCCAATCTCTGCTAAAGATGCTGCTTGACCTGCAATATCTTCCTATTTTGATATTTTCTGCCATAAAGCTCACACCATGGCAGATTTGTTTTTCACCTAGTTTCCACGTATTTCTTTCCAGTTTTCTACATAAGGGAAAATAACAATTGCTTCTATACGATCTTGATGACCAGAAATTCCAGGTATCCCAAAACCTTTAAAATTGAGGTGTAATAGTGGAGAGCTTGTACAACATTTCAAGATTGCTTACCTCCCACAGGCTGCCATTGGAAGCTAGCAGATACTGGTGGGCTGTGGCTATTGAGATATTCAGAATATTTGTGAAACATTTTTCTCTCAGTGGCCGGACATACGGTTACTGTCAGTGGTACATTTGTGTGAGAGAGGGGCTATGGTAAATCAGTCATAGGCACTGTCATTTAACAAGAACACTTTGTGGTGTGGGACAATTTCTCTTTCCTATCTAGTGCAACAGAAATGAGAGCTCTGTGAGTCTGTGGTCCCCAGGCCATCAACTAATGCTTGCTCCTCTGATGCAGGTGCTCTCCCCTTTGGAAACTGTTACAAGGATTGTTGCCCTGGTTTCAAAAGAATATTAAGGAGAATCACCCGATTCATGTAAGTGACATGAAATCTCTACAAGTTACAAGAGGAAACCTAGGAACTCGAGAGCAGGGAGCCAATGTCTGCCCTCTCAGCATCTGCCCCTCCTGGGAGACCTTTCCCATTAAAAAGGGCAGCCAGGGTTGCCTTAGCTGTGAACATAGTTTACTTTTCCCAGGTTTATTCTTTCTATGGGACAAGCATGTTAGTCTCCTGAGCCTGGATATACTTTGTGAATAACTGGAAGAGATGAAAGTATAGAATTGCTTTTTAAAAAAAAAAAAATTTAGGCCTACCTTATTGCAGAAAATCTGGAATAAACGTGCTATTTCATGCATTCAGTCTGCTGCTTTTACAGGGGCTCAGGAAGAATCTTGCCTGAGACAGCAGATCAGTCAGCAAACATCCATTTTTGGCACTGTGCTACTTGCATTTTTCTGGCAGATTGAAACACTGATGAGACAACATAACTGGCTGGTTGAAGACAGCTGTCACTCACAAAGCGGATAAATCCAGAATGGAAAGGGTGAACAGATATGTTTGAGAAAGGAGTTTTGTTGCTGTTTTCCTAATGGCTCCACTCAGGCAGAATCAAAATTAAGAATGAAGCTGGTCTGCCCTCAAAATAGCTGAACCATCTTGGGACCAACTCAAGCTGGGGGCGCAGCTAAGTTATAAAAACTCTTTTGTCTGCCTGTTTCACCCTAGCAGGTCACATTACTGTATATGCAAATGGAATTCTTTATATTCATATTAGGTCCCACTTAATTAGAGATTGATCTTATTTTTATATTTCTGTATTCAAAAGCCTGAGAAACCTTGCGTCATCCTAGCCTGGTACATTAAAAAAGTCAGGTTCCATTTTGTAGCCCTGAATGGTGCAGCCTGCATTATGCTTCCACAGAATTTCATGCTTTAGCAACCAAGCAGAGGTGTAAATAATTATGCTCAATGAAGAATATTTGCAGGCAGTGACAATACAACAATGTACACAGAACTATATTCTTGACAAACTTCACCCCTTTCTGGGTTGGCAAGATATTTGTGAAGCACCTCTGATTACTCTGAATTTATGTATTGTTTATAAATATTCCTCAGTTAGTTTCAATGAGTGATTTTGAACCTGTAGTTGCAAACAGTTGATAGCTACAACTATTTGCTACTCATTATTGATGAGTTAAGACAGGTGACTGGGTTATACATAATTGTTTCTGCATTTTTATTGGACACCAGTTTAAAGACAAGAATAATGAGTCTTAATGCAAACAGTGTAAAGAATAAAGCATCTAAATGACAATTATCAAGTGAAAAAGCACTTCTGTCAATATTACTGTCTCAGGGATGGTAGGAGTCCAAGAAGTTACAAGTCATAATTCGTACAGATCCACAAATCACAATGAACACAATCTTTTTTGTCCATAACAGTATTCATAAAATTAAAGAATCATAAAATGGTTTGGGTTGGAAGGGACTTAAAGATCATCTGGTCCAACTGACCTGCCATGGGCAGGGACACCTCCCGCTGGATCAGGTCTCTCACAGGCCCACCCAGCCTGGCACTGAACACTTCCAGGGATGGGGCTTTCATACCTTTTCTGAGAAACCTGTTCCAGTGCCTCATCACCCTCATAATGGAAAATTTCTTCCTTACATCTAATCTCAATCTCACCTCTTTCACAGAATCCTTTAGATCAGAAAAGATCTTTAAGGTCATTGAGTTCAACCATAAACATAACACAGCCAATGCCACTACTAATCCACATCCCTAAGCACCACATCTATACATCTTTAAATAACTCCAGGGATAGTGCCTCAACCATTTACCTGGGCAGCCTGTTCCAATGCTTGACAATCTTTTCAGCAAAGTAATATTTCCTAATATCCAATCTAAACCTCCCCTGGCACAATTTGAGACCATTTTCTCTTGTCCTATCACGTTACATGCAAGAAGACACCAATATCCTTCCTTCTTGCTACAACCTCCTTTCTGGTAGTCTTAAAGAGCAATAACATCTCCCTTTAGACTCGGGCTCCTTTTCTCCAGACTAAACAATCTCAGTTCCCTCAGCTGCTCCTCAACACTCGAGCTCCAGACTCTTCACGAGCTCCATTGTTCTTCTTGCACATGCTCCAGCACCTCAATGTTTTTCTCATAGTATTACGGTCACTACAGCCAAGGCTGCCCTTGAGCTTCACATTCCCCTTCAGCTGCCACCTTGTTGGTGAGAATAAGGTCCAGTATAGCACCCCTTCTTATTGACTCCCTTATCACTTGGAGAAGGAAATTTTCATCAACGCATTCCAGGAAATTCATGGATTGCTTGTGCCCGGCTGTGTTGTCCCTCCAACAGATATTGGGGTGGCTGAAGTCCCCCATGAAGGCCAAGGCTTCCAAACACAAGGCTCTGTGTAACTGTCTATAGAGGGCCTGATCTGCTCATTCTTCCTGGCCTGGTGGCTTGTAGCAGACCCCTACTACAACATTGTCTGTCCCTGCCTTTAATTTAACACTGACCCATAAACTCTCAGTCAGCTCCTCATTCATCCCTAGGTGGAGTTCCATGCACTCCAGCTGGTCTTCAATTTAGAGGGTGATGGCCCTTCATTTCCCTTGCCTGTCTTTCCTAAAGAGCCTGTATCCTTCCATTCCAACATTCCAGTCATTTTCAAGCCTAAGTATTGTTTAAAAATCTACAGTGCCAGACATCATACAATATTCTTTTAAGTATGGCAGCTATTGTTTCAAATGCTAATGAAATTTATGTAGAAAGCGGATTTTGGTAATAGTTCTGAGCACTTAGAAATACACTACTGAGTCTTTGCTGAAATAGCTCTTCTTGACTGGTTATTGCAATTGCTTCACAAGAGGATTGCTATCTTGCATAATTTAAAGGTACTGTTAAACCTTGTGAAGTAAGCGAGTGAAAATGTTTTAGTTTTTTATACATAGTCTCCATATTAACACTATTAAGGATTAAAATATTTACAATGGAACTATTTTTAAGAGTACACAGGTTTTGAGTTTTGTGTACAAACTATGATACAGATCTTAAAACTATGACAAATTCTTTTATGAATTGAACCTTCTTGATTTAACCACTCCACCCTGTTGATTCTAATTTTGTGTGTTCTTCCTTTAACCAGGAGAGTATCTGCCAATGAACTATGCAAAAATATGAGTTTCATGAAGAACGCTACATTAAAAAATCAAGACTGCAAATCAAGCACCCAAACCCTGGAAATGCCACTAATCTTACTATCAATTCCTTGCTAAATCCTTCCTATCCAAACTGTGTGCAATATTCGCTCAGCCTTTTGCCAAACAAAAAACTGAAATTTGGAATGGGATGCACCTGGTAATATCAAAAAGTGGTAAAGCTGATCCTATTTACTGTTACCTAGTACCATCAGCTCAGCTAATTTATATAGAAAAAGCACTAGCCATTCTGTATAACAATAGGAAATATGCACTGTGCAGAGGACATCAATGCTGACATTCCCTTTACCAGGATGTCGGTTCCCAGAGAGAATATTTTCCCTGAGCCTTACAACTAAAACACAACCACGAAATTCAGCACTGAGCAAAATCCAGCTTCTCTGAATGACCAAACGTGAAAGCAGTAACTTAAGAATATTTACAGTGAAAAACAATAACCATTTCAATTATATTACATCTTCATCACCCAAATTATGACCTAAAGACAAAATTTAAACCCAGACAACTCTACAGTAGATAGGCTATTCTGTTAAATGAGAGCTCAAGAAAATGCTAATATGTTTTATCATACAAAGAATATCAACTTTTAATAGCACAGAGAACAAAAGGAGAAGAATTCAATGCTGTTTCTGAAAAGAGATTTTGAGAGAATAGTTGTTGAATAAAGGGCAACTTTAGGAATTAGGTATCATCCCAAGCATTTCCAAGTTTAATATGCTATGGTCCAATGAATTGAAGAAGGACCCCAGGAGTTCACTTGCTGGACATGTATCTGAGATTTACCTAATGTGACGACAAGTGCCACATAATAACTCAAGAGAAAATTAAAAATTTTCAGCAAATATCAGCGTGGGAAACCTAACAAATAGGGCCCAATGCCACACGCTGAGGAAAAGCAAAACTGAACATCTGTTCATTAACTGATCCCTGTCCATCATGCGCACTGAGGCTGGGGCTCAGTCCCAAAATAGAATGCGCTTATTTAATTAAAATCTCATCATCAGAGACATAAGATTGCATGAGCACCTCAATTCTCTCTTGTTAAAAAATCATGGCTTTGAAAACTAGTGAAATATTTCTACATGTAAGTATTACACACAAAGCCTTGTGCTGTGGTTGGAGTCTTGAGCTGGGAAAGCAGCAAAAGCAAATCTTCACAAAGCTTGAATGTCACAGCCTTCACTAGAGAACAGCTTAATTTTACATCTCTCTATAAAACCATCCATGTCACTGATTTCACCTAAAAGCTAAGATTAGGTAATGGAAGGGTAAAGTCCAGCTTTGATGTTCAGATTTGGGGTCTGGTTGCTACAAGCACTGTAAATTGATTCCTCAATAGAAAAAGGTGAAGGCAGACAATGGCTTCATCCCTGAACAAGATGGCTAAACTCAAAGAAACCAATACAAGTGTACTTTGGCCTGTCAGATCGAGCCACATGAGGTAGATGGGCTACAGAACTGCAGCACTTGCCATACATTAGCAATCACAAAGGCTCTCTAATCAGGACTGTACTTTAAACTTTTATCTCAAAGGCAACAAAGAGTGTCGACTGTTTGATTGGAGTGAACATCCCTTGATTTCATAGTGTCCTAAAACTTCATTCAAGGTTCCTCTGGAAACAATAAAATAAAGTGGCATGTGGTAATTACCTTGACATTTTTCAGGAAAGAACAGTAATGAAAAGGAATGAAGGGTCAAGAAAGAAACAGATCCATTCCTGGGCTAATGTAGAGGGTTTAAATCAAACTAAGTAGATTTGCTAAACAGTGAAGTCTCTCTCATCCTTGTATTTTAGATGAACTCAGTTAATTATACTATTCCTGAGAGCAAATTGCTAATTACATCCTGGCGGAATCCCCAGGCATAACAGGGCTGACACCGTGCATATTTCCTCTGGGCACTCAGCTTTCCAGGGTGCTGTGATGTGGACCCATGGCATTCCTGCTCTCCCAAGCCCTAGGTCTCTTTCTTTGCAAGGAAGGGCAGTCACAATCAATTATGTTCTGGAAAGACCAGGCAGATTGCAAACTCTCATTGCCTGTAAAAGCAAAGAAATAGTGAACCAGGAGGGATGAAGGTGGAAGGGAAAAGAAGGAAAGGATAATTCTGCTGTCAAATGGATGGATAAGCTGAGTTGCCTTTGAAGAACTGCCACTTGTCTTGCAGATGCCTATCCCTAAGGCGTGAATGAACTTCTGAAAGCCTTAACCTTTACATTGGACATGCAAAAGAGTAAGACATATGACTTGTATTTTAAATTCCCCTGAGAAAGGATAAAATCCTCAGGTAGCAAAATTTCATTACAGGGCTTCACCCTATGCTATATTGAAATTTTATAGAACAAGCGTTCTTTTACTACTTGATACTCAGGATTACATTCAGGGAAAAAAAATATACATATGGTTACCCAAGATGGTCTACACCTCCCTGACACTTGCACTGAGAGGGAAAATCGCTACAGATTCTTTTCCCTCATTTTCTCCTGAGCAAATTTCTTTATGCTTCCCTGCACAGGGATACCCGTTATTAAAAAACAAACAACAAAAAAAAGTTGTTTCCAATGGCCCCTAATTAATGGTGAATAACACTGGATACCACTAAAATTAGTTAATTTTCCCAGAGTTCAGATTTTAGCAGTAAGCTTTCCCTGTGAGAGTAGAAAGCTGATGAAAAGACTGTTCATTTTGCAGCCCAGATACAGACAACATTTGTTCCTTTATTTTTCCAAAATGAACATATAGTCATCAGATATAATTGTTTACCAAATGTGATATTTTTATATAGTGTCATTCTGGAGCTTGAATAAGAGCAAATAAGGCAGAACCGTAGTGCAGAGAGAAGGAAAGAAATTGCTCATAGAATTCAAACAAGCCTTCGTTGTACTTTATGTTCTTTCTAAAACACTGCAGTCTGCCTGTGCTTTTTGTACCTTATTAGCACCATCTAAGGGAAGAAAATAGGAATCACCTAAAGGCAGTATACAATCTGAAGACAATGGTGAAAACTCTTCTCTGTGCTGGAGATCTATGTCGGAATGTTTCACTTTAGGAGAGATAAAAATCATATTTTAGTTCTCACATGACTTACAAAAAAGGCTGATTAAAGTTACCAGTGGAAAAAAAGTCAGAACATTAGAATATAACTCACACTCACCTTAATACTCATGTGCAGAAGTAAGAAACACTGAAGGTTTTTTTCTTCAGTAACACCAAGTTCTAAATTAATGGAAAAGGTGTGGGATGTGGTGATCCACAAAAGATTGAAGTTATTGAAAAGAGTTTGTAACTTTAAAATAAAAAATAAACTAACTTGCACTTTGTTGGCAGGGAGGGCAAGTTGTTAATGTCTATCCAAAATAAAAACTAAAGACTTTGGCTCATTGTGATGACAATTTGGCATGACAACAGTCACCTAATAAATCATTTTGGAAAGCTAATAGTGCTCAGCAATTGGCTACAGGTGTAGAAACTACCAGCTGGCCACTCAATGGGGCATTCACCCTCTGTCTTTAGATCTCTAACTCAGATAATAAGTCAGGGATTCTACACTTAACTCCAGCTTTCTTCTGCAGTTCAAGCTGTTCAGGTGATTACTTATTTCATATATTATCATCATATATAATTTTAGACCAAATTTATGCCTATCTGCTGTCTTTTCCTTTTGTTATTTGACTTCTGGTTTTCAGTTCTATGTCTTTCTTTCTTAAGTTTTAAATGCAAAAATTTATTATGTATTAAGCAATTACAAATTAATATAGAGATTCATTCCTAGTACAATATTTTTACCATTGAATATAGAAATAATTTATCAGAATGTGAGTCATTCTGGCATCTGCTCCATTTGCAAATTAAAGGGACAACAAAACACAAAGTGAAATAGTTGGAATATCTAAATGAAAGAAAACCTATTAATAATGGGTTCTTCAGTGTAACAAATAATTATAAAATGAGATTCATCACCATAACCCCAAAGCCAGAGATATTCAGGTTAGAAATAAGGCACAAATCTAACAAAGATAAACAACCACTGGTGTCCTTTGTCACATTTAATGCTAGGACCACCATCATGTTCATTTTTAAAGAAGGACATGACATCTTTCCAAAAGATCTGCTTGGCTTCAATTAAGAATTAATTAGTCTAAGTCCCCTCTTCTGGGTTATAAAGCCAGTCAGACTAAAAGATCATGATGATAAAAAATAAATCTAATTCCTCTTACCTAGACTGTGAAAAATTTCTCAAACATCTTTCTTTTTGTTCAAACATTACAATTTCCATGTTAACAACTTGTTCTATATTAACTTAGTAAATAGTTCTTATTGAGCACCTCATAAAAGCAAAAACTTTATCCACAAACAAGAGCAGGATGATCTATTGTTTACATGGTGATTTTCTGTTTTCACAAGATACCCTTGCAGAAATTAATTTCAGTTTCAGCACTTTATAATTTTATATGCAAAATTTGCTTTATATGTTCACTCCAGAATTTGCTTTCAAAATAGGTATCATAGCAAGCATTCTTTCCCAAGGGACTGCAAACAGAAAATACAGAAAGAAACAAACGCACAGATGTGAATGCTGCTTGACTGAATTTGTGTAGAAGCCTAAACTTTTGTCACAGATTTTACAGAAATGGTTTCAGTTCAATATATAGGCTGATTCAGCATCCCTAATGTAAGGGAAAAGAACGCAGGAGCTTTCATAACTAGTCGAAAAAAAATAAAGACCTGAGGAGATGTCTAAGCATCATATTCCACCGTCTGCTGCAAGCCAACCCATTAATTTACATGCTTTCATTTTAACTGTCTTTATAAACAGATAGGGATTGCCAGACAGTTAGCAAGTAAAACAAAATGAAACCAAAATCTAAGCAGAATAGAAAGATGCCAGAGGAAACCAACACAAGAAAAAAGAAGCTGGTTTGACATGACAGTTCCAGTCACCCTCAGAAACAATTTTCACCTGCCACAGCAGAGAGGAGGGACAGCAACAGAGCTTGCCTTGCTCTCACAACAACATGCACTCAGGCTTTGTTTCCAAAGCCTATTTCACTCAGTAATGTTGTCTGACTTGAAAAGGACAAGGCAAATGCCAAAGAAAAAATAGTCCAGTGATATAAAGGTTTACTAATGGTTTATCAGCATTCTAATTTTCTGAAGCTCCAACTCCTATGTACCTATACACAGTAGTAAACATGAAGACAAAGCCATTATCCCCAGCTTGCAGGGGGCTGCGTGGGATGTACATGAAAAGAAAAGATAAGCTGAGCCCAATTGCTAGGAGATGCCACTATCAGCATCAGATCTTTCTTTGGTTTCCCAGCAGAGGCAGGAATACATGAATTACTGTTTCTGTGCATTAAACCCTTTTGATGTCCATTTCAAACAGTATGAATGTCTCTATTCCCTTTATCTGCATTGCCATTGGAAAGTGCCCATTACTCGGGCCAAGTTTTTTCTGAAGATAAGAGAAAAGGTTTTGTCCCCACCTTTGTTGACTGAATAACTTTTACTGAAGTTCATTTACAACAGCAAGACTTCAGCAAGACTTCAGCCAACTTTGCATAGTTTGAGTGAACATGCTAACTCATAATTTTTCCTTCTTCCCTCAAATCAAAACCTCTAAAGGACCACAAGAAGCCAGACAACTTCCAGTACTCTGAGAGCTGAGGACAGCCTCTGGGCTATACCTTCTCAGAACTTACCACAACATAGTAATATAAACCTAAACACACTCACGCATGTGCATGCCGTCTTTCCTGAAGTATCAGCTTGGTAACCACTGCTGATGTTGTCAGGGACAAGATGCAAGACTCCCAGTGGCCTGTTTGCCATTGCAGACAACCCAATCACTGTTGTGGAACAATGCCACTGATTGAGTTGCTTTGGCTCAAAAAAAAGAAGGTACTACGTGATATATAGGAGCTAATACAGTGAAACAGTTAGGAAAAAGCATACTAGGAACTCTAAAAAAATACAGCAGTTGAGGAAACACTAATGATTTGCACTCATTTGTATCCATGCAGGATCCAAGTTCATTACTAGAGCATGTACCTGCTCTGGATGCTGCATGATGTTCTTTAATCTAAAAAAAGGTGTATATTACACTTTCTTTGGGGAACAGCTTTTGTATTAATACCTACCTTCAAATTACTAAGAACATTGCTAGTGCTATAAAAATAATAAACTCTAGTAATAAGTGTATGTTGTAGTGGTGAATACATTGAAGCTTGATCAACTCAAAGTTCATGCCACAGCAAAGAATTCATTTCCACTGAAAAAAAAGTAGCAAGACACTCCTCTACAATGGGCTGCAGTGAGCTTGTATGAACTATTTTATATCCATCAAAATTATGTTCATCGTTCAGGAATTGCACTGACTTCAAATCCTCAGGTTGCTCTATGAGCACATTAGCTTTATTACTTTAGATTAGCTTTACAGATCATACTCACAGTCCATTTCAGTTAACAACTTAACAACGCATATATCGAAACACATCATTTCATGAACCCCCAGATTTATAAAATCATATTCTCCTGTACACTGTCACAGCTCCAGTGAAGCTGATAAATCTTCACCAATTTGTGCCAAAACTTAAGGATTATTGTGAAATTATGACCCCATCAAAGTCAATGGCAATTTCCATGGGCTTCAACAGAGCCACGTTTCTGCATCTCATTTTTAGAACTCCTCCCTGCTTCTGTACAGCATCTTCTTTTTTTGTAACCAGAGAATCAGCTTCATCCAGCTAATTTCACACATCCAACTGCTGTTCAATAAACTCTCTATATATATTTACAGGAATTAAAAGAGCTGCCTTAGAATGATTCTGTAACTCTAGCATCCCAGTCACATATAGAAAACCTTTTTCTACCTCTCTGTAATGTAGAGTAACTCTGCTGTTGACTGAACTGAGGAGTCTTGAGTCAGTGAGGTAAGGTGAATATTAGGAGTGTATCAATGTAAAAATCATGACTGGAGGATGGCTCAAAATAAATGGATTAGCCTCTGTAAACAAAGTCAAAAACATAAATACACAAAATAAATAAAGTTTGGGAATGAAAATTAGACATGAAGAACATCCTTTATCCTTCCTGCCAGTCCTTCGGACAGCAGTGCTGGTATAGACTCAGAGGGCTGGGCTGCAGAAGGAAGATTGTGACAAGGCTCCCACAGCACCACAGAAGATGGAATGAACAATGAACAAATTCTCTGTCTTAAACACACCTCTTGGATTCTAAGCAGTGTTGTCTTTGCCTTTGCATGGCAAGGTAGAGTCAACTTGTATTTAATTTGTGATGAAAAACCTGTAGACACGGTCAACTAATTATGCCTTACTTATTACTCTGTGTTTTAACATTATACTGTTGTATTTTTCAATCCAAAGTGTACTTTTGTATGAGTATTTAAAGACTTGACTTCATTAATTGACAAAGAGTTCCCAAATTTATCAAGAATTCTGATCTTATTCTGCAAAGCCTCTGCAGTCCCTTCTAGTCGCTACAACCTATAAAATTTATAAAATAAACTTAATTCTAACAGCCAAGACTTTGGTGAAAATATAGAAGTGAACTAGACAAGCAACCAGAATTCATAATATATATCCCAACATGACTTGGTTATTGACATTGATGACTTATTTCAATATGGTTTTCAGCCAGCTATGGACATATACTACAATAATTTTGTTGGGAAAACACTCATTTGATGTTTCAGAAATGGCATGTTGGGCTGTGCTGCTTGCCTCTTGTATCCATCTGACACTGGAGAAAATTAAATTTATCATGACAAGTAACCTTGTACATATTTAAGGCTGGCTCACTCTTCCTGCAGTCTGCTTATACAAATTTAGCCTGGCTGAGTATCACTGCCCTCCTAGAGTATATATGTCCTGAGGTTATCTCTGGATTTTTCTTTCACATTTAGAGCAAAAAATAAGTGCTCTTTTTGATCCTAACTCTCTACTAGGTCTCAAAGCCTTTCTACCTGATCTTTTAATAGCACTTAGAAAAGAAGTCACCTTGACTTTCAGAGGACCTATTGCCTTTCTTGTTAAGAAATAAGGGACAAGCAGTTGCCCATCTGCTTCTACCGCAACATCCATCAGAGCCAGTGGGGTTTTCCCACTAAGCTGAGCTGACAAAGCAGAGTGCTCATACGAGAGAGGGCTTTAAAACTTGTACAGATTTTCCTAGGAATATCCACTGGTGCTCTTAAGGAGCATTACACAAACTTGGAGGACAAATTACCTTTATGTCAGGAGGTTATATAGCAATATCTAAGGAAAGAGAAGGAGAAATCACTCACCTCACTCCATTTAGTGAAAAAAAATCATCACTAGAGAAAGTACATCAAACCCAGTATAGGTAGCCTGTCACAACATTTCTTCATCTAGCTGTTTCTCACAAATATTTGGGTACTCCATTGCCCCTCCAACATAGCAAGAACTTAGATAAGGACAGACCCTAAAAAGAGCAGCACAGAGCAGACAGTAGGTTTTGTGACTCTGTAAAGAAATCTCTTATTTCTGTATTGTCACTTCGAGCAGAAAAACCTTCTTGCACCATCTTAGCTTTTCTTGATTCACTGCTTTAGGCTGCAGCCATTGTCTCAGGCATTCTCCATCTTTTCCATAGCTATTGACAGGCAAGGACAAAGAGCTTCTGAAAAGTCATACTTTGCACATCTTGACACACTCTCCTTGTTTCCCAACACAGTTCAGTGTCACCTTTTCCCTACGAAGCCTTTCCTTTTGAATTTTCTTATGTTCTTCTGTCACCTCAAAGTGCTCTAACCAGACTTCAATGAAGATGAAAACTGCAGTTTCTTAAATTAGATTATTTCCTTCACAAATAACATTTCCTTAACATTCAATCTCTCTTGATCAACTTCTGCCCTTGAGAAGGCTACAGGTGCTTTGCAGCAGCTCCCATGCCTCAGTGTTGGCACCCTTTGTTGACAGCAGTAGTTTACGCCTGAAACTTTTTCTCTGGAATTATGTGTCCATATTTCACAACTGTTCTTTCTTATTTGTGGGTCCTTGTTCATCCCAGAGACTTCAAAGTGTATTCTTGCCTCATATCTTGTTACTCAGCTGGAACAAATCATGGTTGCTGCACAGATTTTAATAACAATTTTCTGCAACAGTTTCTTCCTCCTAACATGAGAATGTAGATAGAGTTTTACTGGTCCAGAAATGAATCTTCAGTTTCCTCAAATCTGTAGCCAAAAGCATCCAAGAGTAGATTTTAAATGTAGTGCAAGTGGATTCAGTAAAATATCAAGATAGGTTCTTCCAAAGCATATTTCTCTCAAAACACACATTATCCCCAGCCAGTCCTGCCTCTCACTGGACTCTCACTAAGCATTACACCCACTTCTGGATACCTGCCTCTTTCTGCGTCATACTTGAGTCTCTGATATTGCTGGTGAGGAAGGAGGCAGCTTTTAGTCAGTCCAGCCTGTCTCAGCAGGTGGCTTCTTTACTACAGCCATCTGCATGCTGTACCGCAGCCAGCCGATCTTTTTCTTCATTGATGCATACCACTCTTATTTTGAACCCAGATCCTCGGGAGTTAGATGTAATTGCACACTGATTGGTGGGCCTGGAGGGGCATCCAGGTTCCTGTTCAGCTTGATCCATGCCCTCCTGGTGGACACCCATATTCACCAGCCTGGCAAGAGATTGCTCCATAACCTACAAACAAGGTCTATGCACTCGCTTCACCTGCTGAGCAGGATTTTGTTACAGTTCAGCATGCAGAAAGCCTGAGGCCACCCTTACATACAGCAGAGGGAGAATACAAACTTGAAGCTGCACCTGTAAAGTAGTGGGACCCTGATAAGAGTATTGGATCAGGTGCTTTGACAAGCAGGAAAAATAAGACCCACTGAGACAGAAGAGGAGACGAGTTGATCATATTGAAGGAAGAGAAGATACATTCATTCTTCTTAGGCAGCTTGCCTGAACTAATCAGCATTTTTCTCTTCATTTGTATTTATTTTGCAGAAATCCATTTTATTCTCATCTGATTCAAATTACTAAAGAATAAGCAGCTTACATTCCAGTACATGGACTGATAAATAGTTACTTTAGTCTGTGCAGTCTACACTTCCATATACAAATGATTGAAGCCTCCCAGCCTTTAAAGATCTGTCTTCATTTCTGAGACTGGCACATAGTGATTCCTGAATTGTCTGCAGCAGTATTACAAGGCTGCTTAGAGCAGCATGGTAAACAGCTCTACACCAGGCTAGACTCCCACCTACACTTGAGCTTGTATCGTGCCCTACTGAAATGCACAAGTGCTGTGCTGAAGGCTGCCCTAGTAGAGCATTTTTCAGACGACAAGGAAGGGACTTAAGAGGCTTCTAAGGGTGAGGAGCAGAGCTAGAGAAAGGCTCAAGGAAGACCTCTATTCATAAACCTGCTTGAGCTACAGCTGGGAAAGGGATTGAAGAGAGGGTGTAGCTGTGATCACCTGCAAAGTAAGCACTGATGAAATTTTGTCAAGATTTGTGTTTTATGGGAAGATTTTCCTTCTTGCAAGGAAGAAAGTTTCATACTTTACAGGTATGCACTGCTCAAGTAATTTTTCTAGGAGAAATTTTAGTTCTGCTAAAGTCTGGCTAGTCTGAATCATTTCCCCAGACATGTATTGCTGTGTTGTTATTCCTGTCACATAAAGCCCAATATAAGCAAGTTTATTAATTTGGGCCAGGTTTGCAATGAGGTGAGAAGCTCAATGCTAGCTAACTGTAATGTAAAACACACGCCTGTCCTTGCTCAGAAGCCTCAATTTAACTCCATATCTTGAGAATTTAAAACAGTACCTGTCGTATCTTGCATTGCAGGATCACTCAGTGACTAAGCACAAGCAGGTCAGTAGAGGTCTTTCAGATGAAGACGGCTGAAGTCTTGAGGAATTTCTCTGCCATTCAGTAGGTTCAATAGTCTATCACTTGTCCCTGGAGGATGTTTTCAGATTTCTTTCCTGTATTTTTTCATTTGTTTTCTCAAGGTGCTTGTGATTCCTAACCTATCTAATCAATAGGCAAATACAGCAAAATCTCTTTATACAGTCTATAGCTTTTCTACCTAGTTTTCCCATAGCCTTAAAGTAAATATAAAACTAATAAAATAAACTTCTTTTTTTCCCTCCACCTGAGTTGCTAGATTTCTTTCCTTATTAACACTGTATAACATACATTTGATTTGCAACCTCACAAAACTTAAAGTTTTTTTTCATTTTTACAATTATAAAGTTTGTTTTAAAGATAAAACACAGGCATTTAACTGTCAGAAACAAAGTTCAAGCCTGCAGCTTCCTATATTTCTCCTACTGAAGATAACAGACATGATCCTGCTGGTTTTTTACTCAAGGAGATCTCTCAAGTTTGAATAGGAATTCTGAGTAAGCAAGGATTCATGGTGACATATGGCTTCAAATCTTCACTACCCTGTCCAAGGGCACAATAAATTGCTCTCACGTTGGGAGTCTAACAAAGATAAAGGGAAAGGAATCCTCCCCTCAGTCTGGCATTCCAGTGCTGCAAATGAGTTGTAAGTGTTATAGCAGGAGCCAAAGCACCTATATGCCTTCTAAACGAGGCTGTTTCAGTAGGAGCAAAGTTAAAACAGTATTCAACACTGTCAAAAACCCCATCTTTTATGTACACTGCTGAATATTAACTTAGTGTCAGTTCAACTAGTCATAACCTATTGTTGCTCACCTCCTCCAGAGAGGAAATCTCAATGACAATACTCAGTTGATGGCAATTTACAATGGATGAGAGGGCACATCCAGCACAGCCTTATAGTCTTGATTCTAGTCGGTGTTAGCAATTCTTCTCATTTTTAGACTTTTCCCTTCTGAATAAATACTCTTAGTGTCACCAAATGAGTCTGTGTTTTTAATTCAGGTGGCATTTTTCAGGGCACAAGCTATGCCAGCTACAATGATATTTATCTTAGTCCAAAAGTGCAACACAACTAATGTTTATTCTGCTAAGGAGGCCTATTTCGTTTTCCGAACATCTCTCTTCCATTCACATACACCCTGCAGACACAGCCTTTTTTCAATACATGCAATGGTAAATTAGGGTTCTTGTAAAAGTGGTGAATTTGTAACAATCTAAAACTAGCAAATTTAAAACTGGACATTACATTTCTAGTGCTGGTAGTCTTAGTTATGAATTAATTCAGCACAAAAATTTTGCTGTGTGATTTCAGCTCTCCAGGTTACTCTTTACAATCAGGTTACACAGTTAATAAATGACCTAGTTTATTATGAAGTCAATTTCTGTAATCACTGTGGATTTACTGTCTCTGGTCTCTCTACATATTATCTTACAGTATCACAATTTACTATCAACAATAGAAACTTGAAGAAAACATCAACATGAATAAGTTGTAGTGGAGAGAGAGGGAAAGTAGTTATGAAAATGCCCTAAAAGCCCATTTTATAAAGAGAGCATGCAAATATTATGGTATAATACACCTGAAGATAATTGCATTTAAAATTTCCTCCAGAGTGGGTTGCTGAGGAGACAAACACCCTTGAGCTTCAGGGTTCATGTAGTCTGGTCACAAACCCCAAGCCAAGCTATAATTTATTTTTAAAGAGAAAAAAGAGCAATGGAGGAAGAGCAGGAGAAGCAGAGAGTGAGGGTATATTTGGCATCTATACTGAGTGTGAAGTCAAAGCTTTAGTTACTGCAGATGTGCCATCATATTACTAGGGGAAAAAAATAAAAGAGCCAACCAGCTAGAGAAATTAAGTATATCTAACATAAGAAGCTGGGCAGGTACTGATGGTGGAGCTCTGCTTTTGTCCCAACTTAAATTTCACAGTGGATAGTATTCAGAATGAGGGAACAGCTCAATTAAACCAGGAAGGAAGGAAATCACTTGACAAATGGCAAGATCAGCTCTCTGTCTACACATCATGAACCAGATAACAATGAAGAAATGCTCAATTTTCCATATGGTCTGGATGTGTTTTTACCACTCAAAATAATGTATGCTGTGCACACTGATAATACCAAGACCCATGCAAAAGTCTCTATTACTGTTTGCATCAACTAATGACTATTTTCTTACAATATCCTACTCAAATTGTTAATAAAAGCACCTCCTGAAGCTTTGACAATGCTCAGCAGAGACTAAATCCTTGTCCTCTACCCAGCCTATTTCTCACCTACCAAATGGCTCTTCATCTTTCTATTCACTCTCAGTCTCTTGTCTTTCCTCTGCTACTCTCTTCTCTCCCTGCTGCCATCTCTCTTCACCCTTTCTCTTCACACCACCATCCCTCACTCAACACCACTCTTGTTACCATTCTCCCCTCCTTAAAACTTTCTTCCAACAGACACAAGCCTAATTTTGTTTTCAGAGATTTTGTAATGATGAGAAAGCCCTCTAATGCTTTGGGGATCTACCTCGACTAGAAAAGTGTCCCATTTTTTCCAATTTCTCTTCTTAAAAGCCATGAAAAAAGAAACTTTGTCACAAGGTGGGGAAGTTAGCAAGAGTCCTTCACTGACCCTGGTGTCTTTCCAACATCTTTGGGTTGCACAGGTAGTATACAGTCCAGGAAAATGACTCAATCATATCAATGCACATAGCATATGGTTGGTGCTAAACATGTAAAGTGAATTATTATTTAAATTGACAGTAGTAGTTATATACATTTAGAGAATTGGCTCTTGCAATCATGAATGAAATATGGCATCCTCATACTTCATGCCGGCAGTGCACTCCAAGGAAAAGCTGTTGTATGAAACTACTAGCAGAAACTGCTAATGATTATTAAACTGGTCAAGAAACCCAGAGCTTAAAGTAGAGGTGATCTGTCAGAGTCCTGCTACTTCTGGAGCTACAGCAAGATATGCTGACTCCTTTCGGACTTCCAGTTCAATTTCGCAAAAAAATTCAGTAAATAAAATCTTTCTACATCAAGGTGAAAGAAATCTTATTTCCATCCCTATGCCTGCAGTGGCAAAACATCAGGACCAAAGAAAATACAAGAGCCTTACACTCAAAGTTCCCTTTGTTATTACTTGCATGGAAGGCTTATCTCAGTATTTGGATGAGGACTGTATACACACAGCCACAACAGTACAGTAATACAGAAAACTAAAATGTCTTTGCCACCAATCCCTGTAATACTAGGGACATAAATGGGGTTGAGCCACTTACATGGGTACCTTCAGGACAAAACTCTTTTCAGGCAAGAATTCTTTTTTCATTAAGTATATGCACTTAAAGGTAAGAGCAAGCAATTCAAGTTGAAGTATCTGCCATACCATGACAGGCGCAGCTTCCTCCTCACCCGCACCTCCTTTCCCTGCACGCCCCAGAAGAAGCAGCCTCCTTCCCTTTTGGCTGGCCAGGTAAGTGCAGCTTAAGTTCTCCTAGGTCCTTTGGGCAGGACATATCTCCTACATTGCCAGACAGTGCAGGTGATTAGGGAATAAAGCAAAAGCAACATCCTGCCCTCCTGGTTACAGAGCTGAAGCCCATATAAATTCAGACCACGAGCAGACCTCATTCAGTTCAGTCCCTAGGAACACACACTCCCGTACACAGCAAAGCACACCATTTCCCAAACCCATTTCAAAGTTTATCCTCATTCTAATTTAATTAATCAGAAAGATATCATCTTGGTGTGCCACAAAGGTAGCCAAGGAGGAGGCCAAGGCTGCCTTTTTCTTTTTCAGTTAAAGATTATTTAAGAAAAAGAAAACAGAGTTTAAGAATAATCATTGAGTTTCCCCCTCCTTCCAAATATTACTTTCCACTTTTAGATCACAGTGTGTCATCTGAATGAGCACCTTATCACTAGCCAACAGGGGGAATTCAGTGTTTGTATTTATATTTGCATTTATATGGCATTTTCATACACTGTATCTCAAACCACTGACAGAGCAATGAATCACAGAGCTAGGGAGTGGTGACTAAATGCATCACAGCAGCACCATTGCACAAGTGGTACAGCTGGAAATGCTTTGGGTGCTAATTAATCTTGGCTGCTACTAATTCACAGAGAGGAGAGCCTGACCTGACAGATTTGGCTCTGCCTTACAGTTTGGAGGAGAACTGGGAGAGACGGGATTTAAAAAATTTGCTTTGGGAATGTCTGACATAGCATTTTGTTCAGAGGATGGGATGAGCACAGTGATCTCAAAAGACAGCATCTGTTACAGATGTTTGAGTAAAATACTGGAGTATACTGTGAGGTTCAAGTAATTTTTTTCTCTTATTTAGGTACACAAACAGATCACATCTGAACTATTTGGGAACCTACTTAGATGATCAGATCATTTAATATGAAAGCATGCTAAAAAAATCACTGAGTATATTCAGATGGATGGTGGGGGTGGGGGGGGGACACCCATACAAAAATTAAAAAACAAAATGATACCAAAAAGAGTAAATAATGTAAAACAGTCTGCTCGGAGTTTTGCTCTGGCTATTCACAAAACCTGGATATAGCTTGAAAAACCAAAGGGATCAGACCAAAGCATGAGGTTCTTATCACTCTTTAATTCAAGATTCAGGGCTAGTGACAGTGCAGGTCTGAGACAAATGCCAGGAGCAGTAAGACCTGTCATGCTGCAGGGAGCAGCCCAGCAGTCATGCAACTAGTAACAGAGCTACTTAGGATGTGGAAATAAGCTTGCTTTCCAGAGAAACTGAGACACTTCCAGGGTCACTAAAACTGCCCTGTGCTGCTAGCAGGGAGTAATTGTTATATTCATGAGTAAGCCAGGATTCCCACAGGACAGCCCCTTTTATGAGACTGAAAGGAGTGGAAGTGTCTCTTAACAGCTTTCTTCTGTGCGTCATGCAAAAGGTTGCCACATCAGGGCCCGAATAATTCATGTTTCTCATTCCTCATCAGCCCTCTCACTCTGTCCCTCTCACACCAGCAAACTCAGTTGTACTGCCAAGGCTGCAGACTGCTCTGATTAATTGCGCTCATTACCGGCTCATTTTTTAAATTTCTCTTCATTTTAATGCAGAACTTTTCTCTGGAACCTGGGTTTTAATAAGAAAAAACATTAATAAGTGTGAAAACAGGGCCCAGTGGCTGGCAAAGAGCGACTGTTTCACCAAAGGAAGAAAAATGAGAAGGCAACCCCTTCAGAAGAGAGGAGATAATGATGAGCAATCACAGGCGAAGTGACCTTCCTCAGATGCCTGCAGACATGGGTAGAAGGGTGCTACAAGACGGACAGCAAAAAGCAGCTTTGCAGAAGGGCCACAGAAAATGCTGTACGCACCTGGATAAACCTTGCAGCCCTTGGACTGCCCCGGGTACTGCTGGAGAGGTCAGAGTAATGACATGGAGTTAACATTAAATTACAAGAGAGACATGTTTCTCTATAGAAATGGTACATTTCCAGCAGGATTTCCTTTGAGATAAGTGAAAAATAGCTAAAAATCCAAGCAATTCTCAGAGGTGAATCAGACGACTTGCTACGGACTTACCATAAACATGGAAAAATAGCAAATATCACTCCTGCTTCACTTTAACATTGACAAACAAACCCTTTGGAACAGAATGAATGAGAAAGTAAACTTGAAAAATTAAGGGAACAGAAACATGAGGCTTTTTTGAATGGATGAAATGTTGGAGTTAGTGACTACAGCAGTCCTAAGTTATTATTCAAAGGCACTACCAGTAAAAGGCTGCATGATGATTGCTCTTTATGGATTGCTTTCCATAAGTTCAATACTCTAGAAAGGAGTATTTTTCTACATCAAGCTTGAATGCGTAGGCTTACACCTCTATCACTACCATTCAGCTGCAGTGGTGTAATTGAGAATTTAACTTATCTTACCTTGTCCTGGCAGGTTCTGGATTCATCCAGTTGTTATAATGAACATGTTCAAAGGTTTTCTGTCACAAATTGAAGTTTCTTAACAACCATTCTCAATTATGGGAAAAAAAGAACAAAGTCTGTCTACTTACTGTTCGAATAATGCTAACAGGATAAGAACCAGCAGAAATGTGGTACTGTTCTAAATCTCTAAATAGATGGAGGTAGATCATGAAGAAGTTTTCATTTCCCTCAGACAACACTTCCACTTCATTACTGACAGGTTCAATCCAAGTCACCTATCGTGGGCTATAGGCATAACACAGATCCTTCAGTTGTGAAAATGGAGTAAGAAAAAAACCAAAAGATGCAAAAAACACAGGTCCTGAGTCTAGCTCTCCATTCAGTTCAGCTTTTAAAGAAAAGAAATATATTTGGTATCCTTCCTGTTGCAACAAAAAAAAAGAAATCCTAGTTTACAACACAGGCCATGCGTAAAATTATGCTGAATTAAAATAAAGGAACACCTAATACAATATAATTTTGCAGTTATTGAGTATTTACTAAATTCTAAATTCAAGACTGAGAGATTTTTACACTCCACAGAGGATACAGCATCCCTGTATTTAGTGAAATAACTTATTAGCTGAATGCTCAGTAAATAGCAAGTTTACCCTTGACCTTCGCTTCCACCAGGTTCTTTTTTAGCAGTCATTTAGGGACAGCTTAACTAATAACCAGTTAATGTCTGTATTCAGCCCTTGATAGCTCAGATTGTCTGGCATTTCTCAGCTGCTCTGCCCTGATGTATGCTTGTAAAATGCCTGAGAAATAAGATGGACCCCGTTCATATAATCAAAATTAGAGGCTGCTATTGAAAAACAAGCTATTGTACCAGCTCTGGTTCTGTCTGATCGTGCTCTGCATTTCTCAGTACTTAATTTTTGCCAATTAAAATTCTTTAAGATTCACAGCCTGAAAATCCCATGTTCCCTGACATGTCAGGTTGTGGTGCTGTTCAGAGACACAGGCAATTCCTCCAGAAAGCCCAGTCGGACACAATCAAATTCATCTTGTCAAAGTCCAGCTAATCACAGCCTGCACTTAATCACATCAGTTCTTTCAGCTAACCCCAGACCGTATTACATTTGGGGATTCTTGTAAAGTTCAGTATAAAGTAGTATTCCAATAAACCAGATCAGAGCTTGTTCCTCAACTTGATGCTGCTTTCTACAAATATAGCATTATGGATTAAAATTGTGTCATAATTTGACATACAAAGTTTCTGAAAACTCGCACACATTCTCAAAGTTGCCTTGATAGACGCCAACATCTTGGGTTAAAACTTCTGTTTGCAATCTAGGTATGGCTTGAGAAGAACCACAGTATTATAAAGATGGATTGGGGAATGTATCTGCTTTTCTAATATTAGTTTTTGGACATGTCACTTGAAAATAGTACCCCAGACTTTAGCCACCAATGCATAAGATCAATAAATGTCTCTATGTTCTTAAGAATGTTCTCTATTTATGAAGCATCTTGATTAGATTTATTAGCTAAAATTATGTATCTATTTATTTTTTTTATTTGGACAGGATCTAAGAATTACTCTCAACTGCTGGAGTTTTTCTGAGAACAGAAGGCAGGCTGAACATGACAGTAATCACAGCTCAGACTACCAGCACACTTTCTTCTACAAATATCACTCAGTCCAAGCTTCCATAATGCTACATCATTCAGAGTCACCTTGACCCAAATGTTATATTAGTGCTGCACTGTAAAATATTACTCTGTCTCACTGCTTTTCAAAAGGTATGAATGAGTGGAAGATAGTTTCCATTAAAAATTTAAACCAGCTGGAATGTCATAGCTGTGAGATGAAAGTAAGATTGCTCAGAAAGTAACTAGAGTGAATGAGAAGACTCCCTCCACAGCAATGTCTGTGTCCTGTGGGGAAGTGTAAGGAATAGCACGTCTCACCAGAGCTTTACTGACACAGCACGTGGCTATTTTTGAAGGAAAGGAAGCCTGGATTCTCTGCAACCTCTCAGCAGAAATCTCTGGAGGGAAGCGGGGGTGTTTTGTATCTCAGAGAGCTGGGTGAAGGCAATTCCCATTGAGTTCAGAGGACACCAAGAGGAACAGGATTAGCCTGTGCTGTTTGCGGCTAAGAACTGTTTCTAGCCCCAGCTGCCACGCTGTTTTCCAGTTACTGGGAGTACTGTAAATGCCCAGGCATTAATGAAATAAGTTTGCTACTGTATGATTAGCAGGACTTTAACTGCTGCTTCCCAGTAGTCCTGCTAGCCAATCAGCAAAACACATGAGAGGCAAGCCCCCAGATGCTATCATTAAAAGCTTCCTAGGATTTTAACAATATGTAATGGAGAAAATAGTTCTAAAATATCCAGCTACTTTCAATTTATTTTAACCTTCAAAGCTTGCATGCCTTCAAAGAGAATTTTCACTTCTTTGGAGGACTGTTATTTAAACAAAGTATTATTAAATAATATTAAATCAGTTCACTTGCGAAGAAAATAATTAAAGTGACACTAGGTATAAGAAGAAGAGGATGAGTGATCTGACCTTTTAATTAAATGATTAACACTAGTCAGCAACAACACAGTGAAATGACAAAGGAAAAATGACCTTTTAATGTCTTCACTAAGAATGGAACAGGCCACCATCAGCATTTAAATCTTTTCAAATTGCAAGTTATAGAACCTCTCACCTTAAAGATTATTCGTAACAAAAACCTTCTGAGTTCAGCAATCCTAAGACATGCACAGTGTATATATACAGAACATATAACCTGCTCAGTGCGTGGAAAAACAGCTATTCATAAAAGTAACCAAGGAAAAAAGGTCAGTGTGTCTTATTTTGCTAGTACTTGTCATAAAGTCCATTACATGGATTCCTCTGAAACAGATGGACTCTGCATCAGTGACTCCCTGTCAAAGTCATTATGGCTGTAAGTGACCAAAATGTTTAGATATCACAGAATCACAGAATAACCAGGTTGGAAGAGACCCACTGGATAGTCGAGTCCAACCATTCCCACCAATCCCTAAATCATGCTCCTAAGTACCTCATCCACCCTCACCTTAAACACCTCCAGGGACGGTGACTCAACCACCTCCCTGGGCAGCCTGTTCCAATGCCTAACCACCCTCTCTGTGAAGAATTTTTTCCTAATCTCAAGCCTAAATCTCCCCTGGTGAAGCTTGAGGCCATTCCCTCTCGTCCTGTCCCCTGTCACTGGGGAGAAGAGCCCAGCTCCCTCCTCTCCACAACCTCCCTTCAGGTAGTTGTAGAGAGTAATAAGGTCTCCCCTCAGCCTCCTCTTCTCCAGGCTAAACACCCCCAGCTCTCTCAGCCGCTCCTCATCAGGCCTGTTCTCCAGCCCCTTCACCAGCTTTGTTGCTCTTCTCTGGACTCGCTCCAGAGCCTCAACATCCTTCTTGTGGTGAGGGGCCCAGAACTGAACACAGAATTCGAGGTGCGGTCTCACCAGTGCCGAGTACAGAGGGAGAATAACCTCCCTGGACCTGCTGGTTACGCTGTTTCTGGTACAAGCCAAGATGCCATTGATCTTCTTGGCCACCTGGGCCACTGCTGGCTCATGTTCAGTCGCTGTCAACCAACACCCCCAGGTCCTTCTCCTCCTGGCAGCTTTCCAGACAGGCTTCTCCTAGTCTGTAGCTCTGCTTAGGGTTGTTGTGCCCCAAGTGCAGGACCCGGCATTTGGCCTTGTTAAACCTCATGCCGTTGGTCTCAGCCCAGCGGTCCAGCCTGTTCAGATCCCTTTGGAGCCTCCCGACCCTCCAGCAGATCCACACTTCCACCCAGTTTAGTGTCATCTGCAAACTTGCTAAGGGTGCACTCGATGCCTTCATCCAGGTTGTTGAGAAAGACATTGAACAGGACTGGACCCAGCACTGAGCCCTGGGGAACCCCACTTGTCACTGGCCTCCAGCTGGATTTAACTCCATTTCCCACCACTCTCTGGGCCCGGCCATTCAACCAGTTTTCCACCCAGGAGAGTGTGCGCCCGTCCAGGCCAGAGGCCGAGAGTTTCCGAAGCAGAATGCTGTGAGAAACTGTGTCAAAGGCTTTAGATATATACCTGACTACTCAGCAAAGCAACGAATACTTAACAGTGGATGTGAAAGACAGACTGGAGGGCTTTCTTGCCTAGTTGTAAAACCACAGTTATAAAGACAAAGGGAGAAATTAAAAAAAAAGAAGAAAAAAAAAAGAGGGAGAGTCAGCACAAACAGAACATGAAAGCTCGTTTAGGCAAAGAAAGTAAAATGTCCCTAACTTTCTGCATTTTGAATTATAACTTTCACATTGAAATAATTCCAGTTAGAACAATGGGTTAAGGCCTTCATGTTATCTTAACCCAAGAGATTTACAGGTTTTGAGTGTTTACACCCTGAATAAATCAGAGATAAAAAAAAATTCAAAAATATAGATTTTTTTTTCTGGCTTTGTAAGTTATTCCTTAAATAAACAATATAAGCTTCAAGCACACAATGATATCCAAGCACCATCAGTAGTTATATAACAAAGAGCTCCGGATTGTATACTACCAAATATATAGGCTGCTTCTAAAATTTGCTTGTAAACTGAGTATGTGGCAAGTGTATATTGCACGGTGAGCTGCATTTTTATACAGATCCTCTGATCTAGTCATATTCTTTCTAGGTAGCACATCTAATATAATATCTGGAATTTTGGTTTACACCCTTTTCTGACGGACTAAGTCCTAGACTATAACTTCTGGCAGTATTTCTGAACACCCACACAGTTCTATAAGAAGCCTAAACCATACTTCTATTTTCTTTGATAATACCCAGCCCTTCAGCTGAGATCAAGGGCAGCATCAATTCAATACCTGAGATACCTTCTCCTAGGAGACTATGCCCTGCACTAAAAGAGAAGGAGACTCAATAATACTGAGATATTTCCATTAATTCTTATTAATACCCAAGTCAGTAAAATACATGGCCTTGTATATTGTCAGCTAGAACTTCTTTAAAGTTGTTTCATTGTGCCAGCTTTCAGCTGAACATAGTTTGTACTCCTATTTTTTATTCTGATCATCTGGTTTTCCATTCTTTCACACATAACAATGATATATGCACCTTCCCAAGGATGGTACAAGTAACATAACAGCAATAAGCAATATGTACATCTGTATTTTCATAATACCTCATAGGGTACATTTCATGGTTTGTTTGCTTATCTGTTTTTCTGCCAACACAGAAATAACTTCTGCTTCATTAGAATAATTTCAAATATAGGAAAACATACAGACAAAAAAAACTATTTCATTTTTATTTCATTTAAACCATTTTCTTAGAAGTCTGCAGCATATCTCAGTTCTATGTCTTCACAATAAAATCCATCTGAACACGAAAGCGAAATGAGCTGTACAGCACTTCCATATGAAAAGAAATCAGTAAAAGCTCTACTTAGCAAGCTCTGCTACATCTGACTTTGAGGCTGATTTCCTGCACGGATGTACAGCCACCTTACATCAATATGGCATTTTCAACTAGCATAACCTCCAATTCATTGATATGTTGCACTTTTGTAGCTATTTCCATCTAGAGACAAAATGGGCTTAAAAATAAAAACTATATAGCTAAAAATACAAAAAGCCTGAGGGATTCTTTTAAGAGTCAGACATTGCAACATCAGACAGACACCTGATACATCTCTGTCTAAGCGAGCTCACATTCAGACATTTTGTTCCTCAACTGTTTAACCATTAGGACAGTTTTAAAAAAATAATCTATAGTTCTTTGCTATCTTAAGACTAATTTCCGATGTGTTACTTTGAGAATTTGACCAAGATGACAGCTGCTCGCCACTGCCAACAAGTTATTGTTTTTTGCGGATTTCTTTGACCTCTGCATGAAAGAGAAAGAAAATATACTTACCTCTTCATTTCTAACTTATCAGGTTTTTTTCTATCTAACCCTGAAGTGAAAGAAATTATATGCACTTTCCCACATTTGTTTCTCATCTTTGCAAATCCCAGTGGCTCCACAGTCTCAAATGTGAGATAATCTGCAGATCAATGAGGGCCAATGTAAAACTCTTGCTAAGCCATGTTTTCCCAGCTGGGGGTAAATTCACTTGCCTGTATGTAGAATTTCCTAATTAGAAATGTCAAGTCTCTGTTAAAAGCTTCCAGAAATTGATGCTGAGCTCTAAAAAAAGTTAACTATTCCAAAGCTGTCTCTTATCTGGCTAGTCAGGAGAAACTTTCATATCTTTTTTTATAATTAGGGCTATGCTGGTGAAAACACTTTCAAAGTGCTATATTATGCAGTGTAAAATGCACTGTCTTTGCCTTGCTGTGTTAGACTTTGATTCATGAACACCTGCTCGCCTAGTGCCCCTTGCTTATGGGAAGCCCTGATGAACCCTTGTAGAATATTAACACCTGAACTAACTGCACTTCAAAATTTTACTAGATGAAATTTTCTGCGTAACAGCCATAACAAGAGATGCTTATACTCCTCTTGGGATGTGCCCCAGGAGCATCAGAGCTCCTGCACTCAGACTGTGGGCATCCATGGAGGGGCAGTTGCTGAAGTCCCAGAGACTCACCAGAGCCTGTGTCCAGTTTAAATAGAGCAATTAAGTAAAACTGTAAGTACCAGCCCATTCCTATAATCTGCAACATGGCTCAGCTCAGAAGCAAGCAGGGGGATTCAAACTCCATAATCCACAGGTTATAAAAAATTACAACAAAAATCTAGTCTTATTCAGTGCTTATCTTTATGCCCTTATCATTGGTGACATGTCTATTAAAATTCTGATTTAAATGTAAGACAGATAAAGGTAATACAACACACTCAAAATTAATAACCTGTCCTCCAATTATTATGGACTTCTCATTGCTATAACAAAATTATGCTCTGGATGGGTCTCTGCAATGTTACTGTAATTCCTAGTTCTCCCTACAATTTGAAGACATCTTAGAATAAGGGAGCAGTTGCAAGTAATAACAATTTTCCAATGGTAAATTCTCTAACTGTTCAGAATGATTTGATAAAATTGCAGGATGTTGATATTGGTGGAGAGGGAGGAATGGCTCTAAAAATGCGCACAGAGTCCTGACTCTGTATCCCAATGGATCCCACCTACATAGGTACAAACCACAAACAAGTTGAAGGGCAAGTGACTACAAAGCGTTAAAAATGTGAACATGGTGTAATGCCAGAGTCATGGCCACAGTATTCATGTTATGCTCCTTTTAACCAAGGAGTTATGTTTATGATAAAACCTAATGCCTAGAATTTAAAATGCCTTTGAATCAGTAGAGACAAATTAAAGACATGACAGTCATACTCATCTTCTTCAAAGGAAAAGCAAGTTTGGATTTGTGTTCTCAGTTAAAGATGGAAATTAAATAGGAAAAAGAAGAAAAAAATGTTAACAAATCCCTATCAAGGTGTTCAGTCAGATATTTTCTGAACTACAAGTTAGAAAGTGGAACTTTTAATATAAGTTATGCTGTGAGTTGGTCTGGGAACTGCCATCAACATTTGGCTTAATTTTAACAAAATACTCTGAAATTTGGAGAGCTTCAGCTCTCTCCAGTAGACATCCTGGGCAGGAGAACTCTCAGAAATCACAGCCAGCCTACTCTCCCATGCTGTTTCCAGCTTTGCTTCTAACACCCAGGAAATACAGCAAGAAGCCTTATTTCTGCCTGTTTTTCCAAAGAGATATACTGACATTTCCCCAAATAAAATAATGCCAGAAGTCACCTGGACTTTTTCATGTATTTGAGCTTTCACATACAGCACCATAATTGCCCTCTATGCTTAGGCTGATATCTGTGAAATAACCTGTGTTTCACTCCCCCTTGCCGAGTTCCAGTTATTGCTGTGATTAGGTGGTGGATAAGTATAGGGTTTCAGGCCTCGAGTGTTATTCTCTCCTTATGAACAATCAAATGACTGTGCTGTGCTCTTCATACAATGGCTGGAAAGCTTCAACTTGTGCTCCTTCTTTCTCTTCCCATAAGAAATAAAAATTATGGGGGGGGGAGGAAGTTAAAGCTGCTTTTTTTTTTCCACACAATAAAAGGCTGAAACGTGATGTCTCCATTGCAGTGGGAAATGGCTTTCAAATAATGGGAAGGCATAAAAGCAAGTGCCACAAACAATAAGTAAAATGTTTCCCAGGAAGACAGAAGTTTCATTACAGGAAGCAAAAAATAAATACATCTTCAATGTAAACAGGAGCCAAAGGATTGTTCAAAGGCTCACCATTTGATGCCAGTGCTCACACATAACAAACATCCTTTTGTTCTGTTCCATTCTACCTGTACATAATAGCCACTTAGTGGGCTTCAAAGACAAGTAGCAAAATAATTGAAAAAAGGAAATAAAATGGGTTATGTCAGCAGTGAAATTTCCACTTAAGAAAAGGCTACTAAAACCTGGTTAACCTGCCCATAAAATAAAAGTTAGATGGGCTTCAGTGACAGTAATTAAAGGAGACTCTTCTCTTTGCATTATAAAAGCACGCTATAGTTAGAGTGGAAAAATAAAAAAGCATAAGGAAGCATTTCTTCACATGCGGTATAATCAGCATGTGGCATTCAGCGAGCAGGGCACGGTCACCCATGGGAAGGACAAGAGGTGACAGCTGACATGCCCCTCAGCAACACTTGCAGGAAATCTCCTGTTGGCGCTGGGTGACAGGTGATCACCATAGGAGCTGGAAGAGAAAATACCCCCGGGAACACGGTACATAACCTCTGAAGCACCAGGATCAGATCTCTGCCGTATTGGGTATGGCAGCTGGATATCAATGGTGATATTGTTTGTGTCATTTCTTGTGATTATATTACTGTATGTCTGAGATTTTTTTTCTTTTAAATAGGATCTTCCCCCTATCCCAAACTCCAAGTAATCAAAACAGAAAAGGCTTTGTGCCGAGAACTAAAGTGCTGATGAGTTCAGGAAATGATACATTTGCCTTCCAGGAATGAAATATTTGCAGGACAGCACCATGGTTTCATCCTTTTCCTTGCTGGGGGCTGGAGCTCCTGCAAGCACTTCCCTGCTGCCAGCAGAGAGCCAAGGGGCTCCACACCACACCAGGAGCAGCTGCCTGGCACAGCAGTGGGCAGAAAGCCTAGCAGATGTTCAGACTTTTGGGATACTTAGAGTTTAAAATGCTCATTGTCTCCAGCAGAATGAAACCAGCATGTCATAGATAATTGCTTGGTGCTGGAAACAATATGCTGCTCTGACCAGTGACTGAAAGAAGTAGCAGGGCCACCTCTCTGCAGAGAGGTAATAGATTTGAGTATTAGACCCCTGAGTGTCTCTGTCAGCAGGAAGCCATCTGTAACAGGTATCAAAATTGTTAGTCACTGTCATGGGGAGCCTCATGTGTTTACTCAGTTACTAATCACAGGTACAGCACTGGCACACATTAGATAAATAGGGAGAAGAAGCAAATGAGGACAATAAAACCGCAGCCCTAATCAGAGATAGTTAAAAGGATGCATCAGCTTCCCCCTACACAATTTTCAAGACTATCATTGACAAGAAACAGAAGGTTCGCCAAAAATTTGGTAACCTCTGCTGTTTCATTTTTTGAAATCAGTTGAAACCAATCAAAGACATTTAACGCCACTATCACTAAGGAAAAAAAAGACTAACAAAAAAAATAAATTAATTCCTTCCTCTCCTTCATCTTGAACCAAAATTCTCCTATGTTCTTTCAGATAGCCGTTAAAATTAGACATGACCTAGCGAGGCAAGCCATCGTGGCAGACAAGAGAAAATGCCACATTGTCAAAAAGCAGCTCTGAAATGTGCTTAAACTAAGGAGAAAATTGCAATTTGGGGAACTAATTCTCATTTCTCGCTGACTGCAGTTTTCACAGATTTTAATTAGATATCTATCATTCTCATAATCACTACTGTAATTACAGAGAGTTATGAAATGCTGGAAGTGGTTCTTTGTAATTCAAAGTTAAAAGAAAAAAAAAGAAACAAAGACATAGATTTTTAGAATCTTCAAGTTTCTGTCCTGACAGAAACTATTTGCTATTTTAGACTATGATAAGTCTTGACCCAAACTCAGCTGTGATTAAGTTGCATTTGTACAAATCAGAACTTGGATTGGCATTTTCCTATTGCAAGAATTAATCCTGCACAATGAACTCTGCCCCCAAAACATACACCCTCACTGTTTACCTGCAAGTACACTGTAGTTAGCCTCCATCACCAAAATACTGGCATCTAGGCAAAGCGTGTTACCCAGAACATCTAGAAGACAGTAGAAGATAACACTCACCGCAACCACAATTGCTAAACATCACTAAATTCCGAAGAGGAGAAAAGGTGCAAGTGTAAGTGGGATTTTGTCCTCTCTGCTGAAATAGCTTGGTTTAGATTGGATTTAATAACAAATAGAAAACAAACTCATTGACAGAGATATGCCTACTCTTCTCACTTTTTACACGATAGACTGGACAAACAATAAGCATCTCTTTGCAGCGTACTGCAGCATATAATAAACATTTCCAGTAACAATTCAGACACATCCTCATTTGACCTAAATCCATCTTTTGGAAGCAAACCATATTAAAGCTTTGCGTGGAAGTATAAAATAAGTACTCTCACAAAATGCTTTAAATAATGGGCATTAATTAATATAGTCTGCCCTCTTACCATCACACAGAAACAGAGAATGCTTTGCAAAAGAATACAACAGCCCCTTTATAGAGCAAAGGGAATTTTGCTCTATAAGGCAAAAAATAGCTAAGCATTCTGGGAGTATGACATTGGCACAGTTCTTTTGATTTTGACATAACTGTTGTGCTATTAAGGAGAATAACAGCCCTAAGTTAAATAATGAGAGTCCTTTGATGGGTCCATGTATTTTACTTTTCTACTGAAGAAAAAATAATTAAAACCACATTTCTGAAAGCATTTATTAGAAAGTGAAAATCAGCCTCATAACCACAAGGGAGTCAAAGTTTCCAGGATCACTACTGCATTAATTTTGATTTTTTTCTAGCAAATGGATCTCTAGGAAAAGTTTTGACTTGTTGCCATGTTATTCCATACCAGTCATTTACTCCCCATGTCACAAGGCAGAGTTATGCCACATTCTTTTTTTCCCAACACCCACACATCTCAGGAGTCACCAGGGGCTGTTTTTCCTCTTTCATCAAAACTGCAAAGACACAGTCTAAAAACTTAACCAAGCTTAATAAGAAAAATGAATTTTTTCCAGAAAGAGGATTAAGTCACTTTAAAATATTAATTCCTCCAACAGGCAGCTTATTCCAGCTTCAAATAGAAGACACCGAGTTTGATGCAACATGGGAGAAACCCAGTACAATGTGCTTCTCTAGCCTAAAATCCAACCTGCTTTAGTGAATTGTCATCACTAGGTATTATTTGTTGCATTGAGAAGCCTTAGTTATTAAATGGTCCACAGCTGCTGTTGTGGCAACTGCTAGAGGAGGGATCACTCATACACACAGACCTGAATGTCTAGGAGATAATCTTATTTATGAAAAATGTGAGTAATGCTGAATATAATTATGCTAATAAATAGAGGCTAGAAAATACGAAAATGCCACAGATTTTCAGGTGTGAGGCATTGTTGCAAAAGTTACTGTAGCTCCAACTTGGTATGAATACTACATTCGGAAACAACACACGTCATTCAGTTCCAGGTTGGGGAAAATGGGGAGCTTCTGCAGTCCAAAGACATTTTATTTGTTTGTGTCCTTCAAGCTATCTGAGCTTTGGGGACACACATTGAAAACACGAGGTCAATACTAAATATCATCAAGGTCAACTGTGCAGGTCCAACACCGTTCCTGAAAACAGAAAATAAACAAATGTTTTCCTGAAAGCAATCTCTGGGCTTTTATTTTTACTTCCTTTCCTAAAGAAGCATGATTAAGTAGACATAAGTTAATAAGTTTTTTAATTGAATATTTGTGCAGCAAAATATAATTTAACACAGACTTCATAGTATTTCTTTTGAGATGATGCTTTAGAAGAGAAACATCCATGTTTATACTTTAACTAGAGGTTTGTAGCTCATGCTTCCCCTAAACAAATGCACATTTTTGCTGCAACTTTCTATATTCTTACTTTTGTCTGGCACTGTTCTGTGGAGCAAATAGATTGAGAGATGCAGCAATACGCATAACCTTTAGCTTAGCTGTTATCACAGGGGAAAACAGTTACCGTTGCTATGGTTTTGTGGTCAAACTGTCACCCCATATCAACGTTGTTAGTATTCACACTTGATAAAAGATAGCTTAAAAGAAGAACAGGGAGAAATCTAAAGCAAAATGCTCTATAGAAAGCAACCTAATTCTCCTCTAATCGCTTTTAAAAATCTGCTGTGCTAATGCTAGCCTATGTGCCTATCACTGAAATCATATAAGACTTCAAATAAGGGTAAAGATAAGTTGAAAATAATGAAAAATAGAACATCCACATGTATTTTATCTGATTACAGTGATGTTTGGATTTTTATTTGAGAACCACCCATAAGGTATTTTCAAGGTCAGGAAAATAGTGTCTTAAAAAAATAAAACGGGGGTGATTTTCAAGTACATCTAAACTGCATTAAATCTCCGTGCTATACTCTCTACAACCTGAAACTGATCCCATATGAGTCTGTTATTTCTCAGCATCTTGTTAGTCCTGCTTTTCACATAACCTTGTGAACCATTCAGCTTTCCGAATAACCACTCTCAGCCCTGAAGGCGTGCCATCAACTTTTATGATTAGACTTAGAAATTTAAATTAAACCTTGTTTCAGACACAGTTGTACAAAGCAAGTGTTTGAAAGTATTCCTGCAAGGTAAATTTTTAGACAGTTCAACAGCCTAAAGAGTGAAATACATGAGCCAAAACAAAATTAAATAAATCCCACAACAAACCCATTCACCTGAGCTCACATACAAGCACAGACAAAATGCTTTTTATTTACAGAATTCATAGGAGTGGAGATGCCACCCCCCACGAGGGCCAAAGAAGATTACATAAGGAGCAAGGCTTCCATTAAGCATAAACACACTGCAGACCACTAATACATACTGACAGCATACATTTTGCTGTCCTCTCTCCTCCTTTATCCATTTTGCACTGAAGTCAAGTTCTGATTAGTCACCTGCTATGAGGATGGTGAAGACGTTGCGTAGTACTGGGATCTGACCTCCCACAAACCCCTTGTGCTCACCAGCTCCCCGTGTTCTCATCCCATACTGTCCTTCCATGGTCCAAGGTCTACAACAAAATGTCAGTAGTCCTGATCCTCCCAGGTGCTATTTAGCACTTGTACCTGGGGAGCTAATTGCAGTGATTCACCACGGATATTTAACCTGCTGGCGTTACCCACCAACATGAAGGCTGATTGCTAATGGCAGATGTCTGTGCTGTGTTGCTAACTAAGACAAGAATCTTTTATACTTAGCAGGACTCTAAAAAGCTAGATGAAAAATAGGTACACTCTTATCTTCAGCACCAGCCTTGCTTAACATCCAGCTAAATGCTGCTTACAAGGGACCGAGAGTGTAATGATACCACACGTTCCAGAGATCTCTGTAACAAGCATCATTAGTTTCTTGGTCTTCATCACATTCCAAGTCTTCAGAGCTCTTCTCTGGACCCACAAGTACTGTACTTATGCACTCTGCTCATCCAGCTACATCTGCAGCAAGACACAGAAGCTTGCTAGAGAAGTCTATTTTCCTAAAAATTCATTTGTTCTGCTGTCTGCAGGAAATAGGATGCCCATTTCTGCTCTTCCAGGTATAATGAAGCCAATATTTTACCTGTTGGCTTCATGTGAAAGGGTGAAAAAGTTTGTTTTCTTCCATACCAAGGTTAAGACACACAAACTGTGCATGCAGATCAGGTTTGTGCCCTTGCTGCAGACAAACAAGAATACATGTAAATAAAAGCGGGTTTATTTAAATATGGTAATGAACTGTATTCTTCCTGGTATTTTAAGACAGAGTGCTCTCATTAGCAAAACCTAATGACCCCTTTATCACTTTCCTGAAAATTCATCCTAAACCAGCGGCTGAGCTGCAGTCGACTCCCACATCAGAAGTGACAAGTATATTACCTTGTCTCTGCACGTCACTGCAATCCAGGTCATATGTGACAATACACCTCAGCAGAATATATACCCCAGCAGTACTGAGATGTAAAAATGAGGTTATTATTAAAAAGATAGAGGTTGAAAGCTACAGAGTGCTGTCTTGTCCTAGTAATAATGCTTGAGTATTCAAATACCCATTTTTTGGCTCCATCCTAAGGCTCTGGATTTTTGTCTTGGAGAAGTCTCAGTCTTTACTACTACAGCACATAGGTTTCCACTTGCATGTTTTGGAAAGCTAAGACAAAAGCAGGATGCTGACAGTTTATAGTTTTTGGAAAGTGAGGGATAGGCTATAATAGGTTCTCTGGGAACAGTAACAGTAAAGTATATTTAAGCATAAATAGAATAATCACTTATATCAGCAGGGTAGGCAAGACTACCATTTGCTCTGACTGTAATGCATGTATTGAGTTAGTGTTCCTGAACTCAGTACACTGATATATTTTTGCAGTGATTAGACCCCGCTAGGAGAGAAGAGAGGTGTGAGATTGACCACCTATCTGATGAGCAGCATTTCCACCAACTCATTATAAGACAGTTCGCAGAAACATTCTTCTCTCATGCACACAGTGTCAGTGCCACTTAACAATTTAGAAAAATCAAATGCAAGAGAAGAAATTCATTTGAGATGTGAAGGTCCAAGAAAATATCTATTTATAATGACTTCATAGATCTCACTCAGACTTATTCTTATCATTTTGCCTGATGGATAAGAATTTTGTTTTCAGTTCTCTCTCTCTCTGGTACAAACTTGAGGCTCCAAGAAAAACAGAGAGCTACTTCAACTCCCATGAAATCTTAAAACAATTTTCAGCTGTAAGAGAATGGTGAGTTGTGGTATACAACATAACAAAATCCAAGTATGAAATCTTGCTCAGCTTAAACTACCCTCTAGGTCTGCCTGAACTTTCTGTTGGCCATGCCAAACATGTTAGCCATGTCTCCTTCCAAGTTTTTGCAAGAGTAATAAACTCCTTTGGATGGTGTATGTATGGAGTGAACTGGGAGGTGTCAAAGCATACCGGTATCCTTTATGTGCTCTAAAACTAAAGCAATTATAGATCACTTTCTAAACTAGGAGACAGCAAGGAATACCACTGCAGCAGTAGGAGGGAAATAAATTGGGAAAAGTCAAGAATGTAAGAAATGGAAACATGAGAACAATTATCCTTCTGGGGCATTCCATATTCAAACAAGGATGAGAAATGACAAAAGCTAAGTCAGCACTAGAGTGTCAAGCTATTTAAGTTTCACTGTGTATCATAGAATGAAGAACAGAGACAGGTACAATGCTGGGGAAAAAAGAAGCTGAAATTCAAAGGTAATTGTAGGGCCAGGAGGGATGGGGATGAGCTCTGAGCTGTCTGAGCAGGGGTATACCATGGACAGGCACAGTTACTGAAGAATAAAATGCTAAAAAACACAGTTGGAGAACAAAGGTGAATGGCCCCCTAGACTTATTCAGGATCTTCTTCCAACTCTGTCTGAACCTGCCAATTTTTAAAGGGGTTTAGTTACTGTAGATAAACAATAAGCTTTTCTGCCAGACAAAGTCTAGCTGAGTACAAGCTCTACTTTTTGCCAAGCTGTTTCAGGCCTCTAGATATGGCTCTGCTCTGTCCACCTTGCCACAGCAGGATGTGAGCAAGCTCTGCTTCTCCTATAACTCAGTTGGATATGAACTTGCTCTGATGCAAAGCTGCGTGATAGCGTCGTCATAGCAGAGTGCACAGTCCTGTGCCAGCTCCCAGGCAGGCTGCACACCTCCAGCACGGTGCCATCCTGACCAGAACACTGGCTCAGGCTCAGGGCTGGCACAGTGTAAGCCAGAGGCTATGAGCACTGCACAGCATAGGTCATCCCCAGCTCCTCTTATTCATCATTTACTTTGTTCTAGGTCTCATTGCTCAGCCAGGGGCGCATTCCAACAGCAGGAAAAGAGGCTGCAAGGCACCCTATAGCACCGTATCACCACCTGCATGGCAGTCAGCTGAGGCAAACAGTGATGTGACTGCCACAGAGATCTTTGAGAGCTTTTGACAAGATTTTGTCCCAAAATACAACAGCTTATTCATACCAGTAACGCTTTCTAGGTTATCCCCTAAACCAAAGAATTCATTTAAAAGCCAAATCCTCAATCCCAGGGCTGCTAACTGGTCATCGTAGCATTGAGCATTGAGGTCTCTATTTCCATCTCACGCTATAGTTGCGTGCAACTCAGTGACTAATGTATAAAGAAACAGTGATATTGTAAATTTAAGAATCTAAAGGAATACCAATGTTTTTGTAAATTATGTTTCTCCATTGAACCACATTTCTTTTGGTGTGGCTTCAAGAACATCCTTAATTGGTATGACAACCTTAGATGAAACTGTACCTCTCAAACAAAACCTGTGCCCTTCCATCACCTAGCAGAATCAGACCAGATCATAAAGCAAAACTATCACTTGAACTTTCAAGTTTTAAAGCACAAGTCCCAAAAAGTGAAGAGAGAATTTTTGATGACACGTAAACCCTTTTATCCAAAATAACTTTTCTGTCTAAATCTCTCATCTGACAGGACTAGGAGGAGCTCTTTGTCTTTGACTTTACTAAATCAGGATATTAAGGGCCAAGATAGGCTCTGAAAGAATTCTTAAGACTGCTTCTGGTCAACATGCAAAGCAGATTTCAAGGAGACCTTCTGTTGAACCCTCCACAGTAGGAGGCTGAGATATGATGTAGATACGTGCACAGTCAGAAAAGAAAATAGAAAGATGCCTATCACTCAGCCTTCCCCAGACTCTGACCTTCCTTCACGCTTGAAAAAAAGCCAATCCAAAATCACAACTACTAGCTAGACCTAAACTCCTGTAGGTAAAACTTGTGCACAGGAGCTATCAAGCCTTCCCCAGACCAGGGTCTCTGTTTCTCTTCTGGTTTCTCAGCCACAGTGATGTGCAGCTGCCTCTGTCATGAGGCATTATGTTATGTCAGCAATGTAATGCAATAAGAGATACAACTGGTTCTGGCACGTAAGAAAATGACAAATCAGTCTAGAGAATTTGAAGAGACAGTTTTCTGGAGGAGCGCAGGTGCAGAAGCTGGGCTTTAACAAAAGTTCTTTCAAATGCAGGAAGTAAACAATAAAAAAAGGCCATTTTACCCTAAGTAGATTTTAGAAAATAGGATTTCTATCCAAATGTTTTGCTACAGCTGCAAGCCACAGATTCAAAAACTGACAAACAAGATTTCTTTCAAACTCCAACATGAAGCAAATGGCAGAGAGAGAAAGAGACTGATAATTTAATATCCGTTAGGATCCTACCACTTCATTTTCATCAAGAATCAAGTGAGGACTGTAAGAAATTGTCCAGTTTGTACATATCTCCAATTCTTTTGCTACCAACCATTTCATGTGTTTGCAGTTGCACCCTCTATTCTTAGGAATAAACAGTTAACAACTACTTTAGTGAGACTTCAAACTATTGCATGTTTATACAGTCCCATTAAGAAAGGGTATTCCCTTTATAATCAGTCTATTCTATTTTGTCTTCAATGTCCTCTCCTGCCGGTATGACAGGATTGGGGTGCAGCAGTACAGCTATTAAATGATCCCATGTACCCTGTTACCAAGGTTAAGTGATGTTTTCACCAGGTAACACACCTTTTGTACTTCATTTTCTGTCTATGGTCATCGAACATACTGCTTTTCCAATAAAATAATAGTTAAAAACTAAGAGGAGATTCTTGGTGTCCTACCATCATCCCCCAGGACACAGACTGAAAATTCATCCTAACCCTCCTCACATAAGCATCACACAGCCTCCTACCCAAAGGCTAAGAGATCCTTCAAATGGGAGGAGTGACAGGGGCAACCTCTGAGCTACAGCAGAGGAGAGGAGGGAGGTTTCCTCCTTTCATGCATCGGGTGGCCTTGGAGAGTTTCCCTTCCATTTGCACACATTCCACTTATGCCAGTGAGAGCTCAGCGTCAGAAGTAGGAAAATATAGAGATGTCAATGCTAAGCTGAAAATTAAGAGCAAAATACTATTTTTACATTAAAAAGGCAAAAATGACAACAAAAAACAAAAAGGAACCCAAAAAAACCCCCAAGAACTGGCATGAAAATGTGGGTGCTGACTCCACCCAAACACCCCAGACACTTTTAATGTGTTATTTTTGTACCTCAGTGCAGCCTGGTTCCTTGATGTTTTGCCAGTACAGAGATAATCTTTTGAAATCAAATTATATGTGTGCAACATGAATTATGCTTTTGGCTTACATTGCAGTAAAATTGCCAATTTTGCAATTTTTTTAAAAAGAAGGAGAAGAGAGAAAGAAAAAAATATATAATTACATGTCAAAACCAACTTATCAGAGATGCAGATAACTCCAGACATAAGGGACATCTTATCTGGCAGGGAGGATATGTATTATCAGATACATACATAGCAGTTTTTATTCTTGAAAAGTTACTATTGGCAGGAAACAATCTTAGTATTTTCCCAGGAATGTAGCATTGCTTAGAAATAACCTACCTAACAGCACACTTCCAGCTAACACTGACAACCCGCAAGATTCTTCCAGTGAGGCATGGTTCAAATGCACTCATTGCGTTTCCTCTGCCTGTAAAACACTCAGTCCAGGAAACACAAGCATTTTGAAGCTGCAAGTAGGGCCATATTATCAAATATGACTGAAATATGTTATTTACATGCAAGGCTGGGAGTCAGTTATCACCCAAATTTGAAAGCAAACTCTAATTTTGCCTCTTCATTTCCCTCTATAAAGCACCTGATATGCTACCTGAGAAATCTCTCAGTAGTATTGGAGCCCCAGTCACTGTTTCTAAAGTTTTGTGAAGATAAGAAATAGTAGGACAAATAGTAAGGAATCCACTGGTCTAACAAGGATTTATTTTTCCACTCACTGGCAAACCGATTTAATTAAGACACTGAACCAATTAACAAGCCCTCCTAATAAGACCCACAATCTATCAGCATATGAAGCTAATGCAATTCTCCCTGTGACTGTTTATGAGAGTAGTTTTTCACTTGGTAACCATTTACATAGTAACAGCACTAAAAAATGCCATTGTTTGAGGGCTAAGTGGATGGGAAAGTAAGTGCTGTGTGGTTTATGCTATGTCATATTTTAAAAAAATATATCTGGTCAGAATAAAAAGCAAGGGAGAAATTCCTGTAAATAAGAGTGAAAAATAAATATGTCCCCATGTTTGCCAAAGCCACTTGAGTCAACCATGTCGACACATGCTTAGCTGGAGTTTCTAGCACCTTGGTGGCCCTGCAGACCACATACTAGCTCCATAAGACACTAGGGTCACAACAGTAACAGTCACTGCTAAAACAAAGGTCACATTTAAGCCAATTAAGTTTTCTGACTGTGCTCATAAAATCCTGGTAAATTAAAAAGAGTTAATTAGCAAGTCCTCCCACTTAAGGAGAAGAGCAGAGAGCGCCAATGCCAACTTCACCCACCCAGGACACTTCCTGCAGTGATGAGCCAAGTGAAGATCATCGCCAAGAGTATTTCAAATCTACCCATGTGATATAATTTTGAAAATCACCCTGAAGGAAAGGATCATTATTCAGGAAATGTTCTGTCCCAAGTGGTAGACACAATTTCATTTATCATCTTCTGTTAATTGCTGTCTCCAACCATCTTGTTCCACTAAGGCAAGCAAACAGAAGTTTTCTGGGATGAGGCCCACCACAGTGAGAAAATAGATGCAATTAGAAGAATTATTTTTTGCTCCTACTTACGGCAATTTCTGCTTTTTATTCTCACTGAATCTGATCTCAGGGCAGGAATAGACATCTATGTTGAGAGGAAGCTGCTGTAGGATGGTCCCAAATTTGTCCCAGTTGCTAAGATGAGAGAGAGACAGGTTTGAGTATAAATTCAAGAAGGGATGAAGTACCATAAAAAAACACTCATGAGTGAGATGGAAAGAGATTTCTCCCAGCATCATAACTGTAGAATACCTAATATTTGTAGTAAAAAGTAACAGAAAATCCTCCAATTCATGAAAAAAGTAGTGTTTCCAGATGTTTCTGGCCTCCTTTATGAATTTAATCCAAATTTCATCCAAAATGAAAATACTGCAACATATTTGCCACTCCTTGGGAATTCCTGAATAAGCCAACAGTAAAGCAAGAAGTGTATAGCTGAGTCTGCCTACGATGTACAAATGAAGGAGCAATCTAGCTGTGAAAATTAATTAAGAGATTAGAAACACTTGTTGTACTCAGCTGTTTTGTCTGCTCCCCATCTGACAGTGATTCACTCCAGCCAAGTGGATAGCAGCTGTATTTTTGGAGGATCCTTCACAGGGGATATTGCCGCTAACACTAGTTTAGCAAATTTCCACTTTTCACACCTTTGTATGCAGGTGTATATATTAAGTGTTTGCTTGACTACCTTTGCTCGGTGAGACTAAATATGTTTAGTTCAGATGACCCCAAACACAATTTTGCCCATCAGTTCTGGTTGTCTCTATGCTGCTGTGCTGAAGAACGCATGCACCATAAAACATCAAAGCCAAACGTGGAGGTGAGTGGCTCTACTGTTAATATGATCTTTCCCTGGGAGGAGAGAAAGGGAGCAGAAGCCAGCAAAAATTAAGAGCCTCAACTTATTTTTGGCTAAACATGCATTTATGGCAAGTATGAAAAAGTCAGCTTCCCACAGTGATGAGAGAATCACACATCAGCCAAAAATCCATAAGAATAACATAAAAATAAAAACTCTTTAAGGTTTTGATTGGAGTTTGGTTTTGGTTTTTTAATCAGGATGATTTCAATGGTCCTGCAAAATCTTGCCACAACAATACAGGAGGGGTTACAACGAGCAGCAAGAGGCTGGAATGAATGAGAAAGAGTATAAACTTCATAAAGCAACATACCTGCAAGAAAAGTAACTATACTTAAGGAAGTGTTTACAACAAAAAGCAGCACTTAACAGGCTCTGTAATTTATGAAAAGTCTATGTTTTGTTTAAACGCAGGAGTTTTCAAAATCTGAGCAGAAACTTTAATGGAGCTAAGACCTAATGACAGTTTGGCAGCCAAAAATTTCACATGTATCAGTAAAAACTCTGACATTTTTAAAAACATAGACCTTAAAGTCATTTTGTGCCTTTTCCTGTATAAATATTATCTACCGATCTGCTGTTGATAAAAGTGAAAGTGACCTCTGACACCAGAGACAAATTAAATTTTCCATAAGCGATTAATCATAGCAAATAAAATCTCTCTTGTCTTTGTGCTAAACAATTATTTAGCTTTTCAATTTAGAATTTGATCTTTAAGGTAATATTGAGTTTTATTGCTGAACTCCAGCTTGAGCCTATACTGACTTATACAGCACGTGTGGCATTGAATCTACCATTTGCCCTTCAGGATATCAACGTGACATTGAATTGCCTGAACATTAAGTAATTAAATGTGAGGTGCAGTTGAGGACCATCACAGGATACAGAGGAAGGGCAAAACTGAGGCTCTTCAGGGAAATAAAAGATGTGAAGGGTAGGAGGAAGTAACATAACAGGTGGGAAGTGAACTCTGCAGAGTTTCCAAGCTATACTCCAAAGGAAGTGGTACCTTAAAAATCAACAGTGCTAGAAAAGGAAGGAAAAGGGAAAAAGGAAAGCCACAGCTTAGATAGAGTGAGCCAGGAGTAGGCAAGAGGTTAGCATTGAGTCCCACCCACACAGGCTGCGGACATAAGTGCTGTCACCTGAATTTGCGGTTATGATGAACTAGAAGAAACCTTAGAAAAGCTAATACTATGCACGTAACACAGGAAAATATTTTTGACAACAAGAAAAAAGAAAACCCATTCTAACATTTCTCATTACATTTCTTACTACTCATAAGGAAATTAATTGCTACGGAATCACACACAAACAGCAGAAAGTTCAAGGATGATATTAGGGTTTTTGTGGAAAAAGAAAGAAAAACCTTTGGCAACTTCCAGGTAACTTATTGAATCACCTGTAAGTCAATGTCATATTTTGCCAAGGATGAAATATCCAGGCAATATAATTTCCAAAGCTGGAGAAAAAAGAAATGCAGCGAACAAACAAACAACTACAAAAAATGTAGAAAATATCATATCCTGGAAAAAGCTCACTAATGGATCTCTTAAACTAATTTGTGTCATCGTTCAGCTAGTACTTTAATCACCAAGGACAGCTGCCTCCCAATGTCCTCAATTCCATAAATCAAAACCAGTTTTAATTAGTTTTCCAGCAATCTCTTATACATATAGCTGTAACTTCAACCAAAAAACAAACAACCAAAATAAAAACATACATCTGGCCCAGCAGCGGCACAAATAAAAGACATGTTTTGTGAAAAGTTCATTTTCCTTGCTTCTGTTATTACTGTTCCTGTTGGTTTTTTTCATTACAGATTCCACCACCACTGATCTCCCTAAGGCAAAGCTTACACGAGCGTGGTCCTGAGCTTGCAGCACCTGATGTAATCAGAAAAGCCCTTTTTCTAAAAGAGCTCCAGCAGACAGTGAGGAGCAGCAGCAGCAAACAGAGGGAGGCTGAGAGAGACCTTATCGCTCGCTACAGCTCCCTCAAAGGAGGGTCTAGGGAAGTGATCTCTTCTCCCAAGTAATAAGCAATAGGAGAAGAGGAAATAGACTCAAGTAGCACCAGGAGAGGGTTAGACAAAGTATCAGGAAAAAAATTTTCACTGAAAGGGTTGTAAAGCATTGGAAGAGGCTGTCCAGAGAAGCATTTGAGTCACCATAGCTGGGGCTACCTAAAAGACATGAGGATGTGGTGCTTAGGGACATGGTTTTATGGTGTAGTTGGCAGTGTTAGGTTAAGGGTTGGACTGGATGACCCTAAAGGTCTTTTCCAACCACAGCCATCCTGTGATTTTATATAGTAGCAGCAGCCAGTCATTGGGAACCTTGCTAAATATCAGTCTCCTTCAAAAGAACTAACCAAGAATATTCTGAGTCTTGGTTCTCTGTTTTGAAGTATCATAGTCGTAAACTCTTTTTAAAGTGGAGGGTTACCAGGCCAGGTCTGCCACACCAACGCTGCTTTGGGCCCCTCTACCCCAACCTTTTACTGTGATTCAGCCAACCAAGTGCCTCCACTGGCACCTCCTGTTCCCCTCAAAATGGCAGGATGGTACTTACCGCATTCATAGTTCCCACAATATCATTACATATTTAAAAAAAAAATAAAGAAAAGACTTCTTTTCTGCAAACCCTCTTATTTCTCTGTGTCTTGAAAGTGTTAACACTCATTGTGTGAAGCTGCACACCCACCGCTACATTTTTGGTTCACCTTTATGCCAAAACCTCTGTACCTGAGATAAATGTTATTAAAGAGCTCAGTGGTGCACATATTAATCTTCTATACTATAAATATTTTGATACCAACCAAAATGCTACCGGATTCCTAAAGCAGTTTAGAATACATAACAGAATCCTTAATTCCTCTCCTGATCCCTCACAGTTTTCACCAAGCCAGTCATGCTGAACTCTGGCGCAACACTTAAAGGTCCCTACAAACACATTAGGTTTCCAGGGTTGTATGGCTTTGGCTGTGCTTAACCCTCAGGGAAATGGCAGTGGACCATATCATACAAAAACTGTGTGGGTTTTTTTTTCCTTTCCCCCTAGGTAAAGCGAACTCATTGACAGCACATTTGCTGCCTTGCCTAAGCTTGGCCTCGTACTGACTGTAAACTCTCCAGTCTGCAAGGAATACGAGTAACAGGTAAACAAGTCAAGCAAGGTCACAAAGCCCAGAATGGATTAGAAATAAAAATCTCAGGTCAGTGCCTCAGGGGGCTGTTGAAATCAGGAGCGCTTCATCTACTTATACCAACACAAGATTTGTTGCAGAAATACTTATATTTTTATGAAAAATATTTCTGTTGAGACTCTAATCTGCATTACAGTCACCCTATACGAGGCAAATATGTCATTTTAAAATGTAACATATCATATAACTCAATTGCTGCTCTATGTCTTCTCTTGCCAGCATAATAATTACCAGCATAGTACTAGTTTCTTTAAGAAAGTTACACACGATGTATACTAGCATAAGAGATAGGAAAATCATCCCAAATTATTTTAGTAGAAATGAAAAATAAGGGATCTAAAGCTTTTAAATCAAGGATTTGCATCTAGTGTACAGAAAAAAATGAATGTACTGATGCATTTAATCTAGATTATTATCATATAATCTGATGTGACCTGCATTCCTATCAATGCAATTCAGTAGGTCCTCCTGCAAAAAGAGGGAAATCTATGAAAAGAAAGCTATGAATGTAAGACAAAGTATTATGACATTGGTAAAATTGTTTTTTCCTCCCCTAGCATTCAGAAGCACTTTTTTTTCTGAAAGGGATCAATTCTCTAATAAACTGAATTATGCACATCTAATTTACTGGAAGAAAACATGAGAAGAGTGTTTTACGGGAAGGGAAACGTATGAGAAAGGCTAAATTGGATCTCAAATAACTAAGTATCTTTTATTTGGTTTTGATATTTTTTCACTTTTCTCTCAAAAGTACATTACACAGGAGGAACTGCTGATAAATTTAAATTTTTGACAGTATGTCTGTTTTCCGGGTTTTTTTAAAGGCAACTTGTAACATAGTTTGCAAACTTTGTATCATAATTGCATGATACCTCAAATATTTCAGGAATCACGTGCAAAATTAGACTTCTTTCATGTACAATCTGAAACATTCTTGAGTTGTCAGTACAGAACAACAAAGGTGGGTTTTGTCAGCAGCGTTGTTGAGAATAAAATAGTAGGAGGTCTCACCAAACTGCATAAACTCTGGAAGTCGAGTCACAAAGTGCTGAGTCAAACTCTGCCATGGGCCCACTCCAAGCATTTTTTGGTGGGATTTTGTAAACTACACTTAAAATCTTAGACCCTATCAAGCATCAGCATCCATCTACAGGGCTGTAGGATTGTAAAGACTGTACTGGAGCTGATCAAAATGAGGAGAAATGTTTTCAAACGGTTTATAAAAAAATCTGTCTTTTGGGAATGTCTCAAAAAAAATAAATATGCAAAAAAAATGCAAAGATCTCTCAGCTCTGGTCTACATGGAATGGGATGTAAATAAGTGGTACTGTCACTGGCCAGGGAACAACCGAATGCTGTATTGAATGTGATCAGCATCCACAGATCCCAATTCGTGCAGTTTGTATCAAAGCTGAGGTTGGTCTTAGGTTCAAATTCCCACCGATTTATTTCTTGAGAGGACTTGTGTGTTTCTACTCAAGGTGGAATGGGGGATCATCCATTATGAATGTGCTGGTAGGCTCTGGAAGGGGTAAAAACAACTGAGATATTGGGAATCATTCTGAGACAGTAACAAACTCAAACAAAGCCATTGGCAATTTGTCTCATAGGATACATTGACAAAATTTTAAGTTCAATAATTCTCATGGAATTAAAGCTCATAGAGATGCTGCAGAATAAGTTCTGGCATGAACAGATGAGAGCGACCTACACACCACCTCCAGGTGCACAGTTACCCCAGCCCACCCTAGGGGAAACGTGACTTAAATGACATATCTTTCCTAGAACAATCATTTTAGTGCTCTTCATTTATGTTGCACTCATGGTGAAGTAAAATCCTGCACACAAACAGCTGCTATGAGTTCCTATGAAATCAACCCTAACTTTTCCTGCAGTAATGGAATCATTTGCCCAGGTACTGGAAAATAACAAAGACACATGTCAAATTTTACTAACAGGATCATGGCAGGTATTACTTTTATTTGGAGTTACAGTAGTGAGTTCTTCATCAGCATTTTGCTATTCATGTTTGCAAAATATTAGCACTCACAAGGCTCAAAGACAGGTATAGGTGCCCCTTCCTTAGGGAATATCCACATGGCTGTGTGGTGGGCAGCATGCTGTGCTTTTGTGTGTCCCATTCTTGTACCTTTTCCTATTCACACCCATTTGATACGCACCTTACAAAAAGAGGATGAAGCATTTTAAGTGCAAAGTTGAAGTGGTTTCACAGACAGGCATGGCACTAGTGGTATACGGAGATTAGGAGCTAGCACAGGAACTGTTTGTAAAAATACGTTGGGCTTTTTTATTCCTTTAACCTGAAAGCTTATGCTGTTGGCAAGTTTCTGAAAGTTTTTTCCTCTGCAATAGCATGGCCCTTTAACGATACTAGTAAAATTCTTCAGCACAGAATGCATGAAGGGCATACATTAACATACATTGATTACTTGCGTTTTTAAATGTAAACGTGATCTACTCAGCATCTCAGCATCTGACAGAATTATGCCAGTAACAGTTAGTAAACGTCATTGCATTAAATTCTTTCTTCTGAAGCTCTATAATACCTCTGATTCTACAGGTTTTACAGAGTTCATATCCATCATGCAAACAGGAAACTACTCTAAAATACTGTAGGTTTAGTTTCTCAGACTTTGGGATTCTGCATATAATTTTCCTAGGAGCTGAAGTCTTTGACAGAGGAGGATGGGGCTCCCTGGCAGTTGTGGCATAGCACTGATATCCTGCACACGTGTGTGTGTCTCCAGCTCCACCTTCTCCTGAAACTGGCAATTCAGACTCAGCTCAGGAGCACTCCCGCCCCATCAACCAGTCCTCCTCTCCTCTGAGAACAATGTAGTGGGCCACAGTGTGTCTAGGGAAAATACCTCAAGCAAACTGCTGGTAGTAGATAAACCACAGGCTAAAAATCCCACCTTTTGCATACATGTATTCAGTGTTCCTGCTGTCAGTAGTTTTCCTTCCAGCCATGAAGTGGATAGTTTCATGCTACCTGGCTTTTGGAGTCCTCTCATGCTTGCTTCTGTCCTCTGACAAGCACAAAATGCCTGGTTTCCGTGGCTGCAAGCTGCAAGCCTCGTCCTCAAGGACTTGAGCCCTTATTACTGTTCCCTGACAGAGAGATCCCATCCACTGTCTGAAGTCCAAAACAGGAAGACTTCACATTTATTACTTATCTGTAATTCAATTCATACAATAGTACCTAACACTACAAATACCAAAAATCCAGAAGGAAGCAGGAACTACTCCTATCTAACTCCAATTTCTCCCATTTTAAGAACAACTGGGTTACTGGCAGAGATTTGAACCACGTTGACACAGTGCCACCTTGCCTCACAGCAGCCACTGCTCTGTTCATTTCTGGCCTGTGCTCTTGATGACACAGGGGCACTAATACATTCAATACATTGCCTCCTAATGTTCCACAGTTTCAATTGGAATGTCCCAGGACTTGCCAGTAGCAATCAAGCAGTTAACAGCGCCACAGCAAACGTGGTGGTGCCCAGATTCTCATGCACCATTGATAAATCTGTAAATTTTCCCTTAGTCTGATAAGAAACGTCCCTTTTCATCTCCCCTGGTGACACACGCACACCATTCTCTATCAGTCAATAAACCAGTGCTCTTTTTGCCATTCTTTTGAATCCATATTGTTAATTAAGGTATGGATGTATACCCAAAATATATACTGATTAAGCCTGGATTACAGACCCCTTTCCTTGTTCAGTCTGAATAATCATGCAAAATATGAATATCCAGACAAAGAAAGCTGCTCAAGTTTTTGTGTATTTATTTGGTTTGAGATCTGCCATCAAAGAAAAGAGTGTCATTACTTGAGCACCGGGCCTTAAGTGACAGATTCCAAGTACATCATTTTTAGAGCCATTAGAGGTTATCAAGCCTATATAGTTGCTAAGATACCATGAATCATGAAGGAAAATACAAGATAATGGTAGGCAGACACTGTGATGTTTATGAGATCATGCTCTTCGCATCTTTCTTAATAGCATCGGGATTAGGATCATTTTCAAGAGTTCCCATCTATTTTCCAGCTAGGTACGAGAATGCAACTGCATTAAGTTGGCAAACGTAGTTTATAATTCATATCTTGCCAAGAGTAAATGAATTTGTGGAAGTCAAGATTTGTAATTACTACAGCAGAATTTATTAATAAGTAAAAGCGTGTGTCTGCGTGCAGGTTTCTTTCCTGGCTATTAAATAGTATCTTCAGACTTGGAATGAAATCATCCTTCATTGATTTCAAGTATATTCTGTGATAACACATACTGTGCTTTCAAAGAGTTTTTAAATTAAATTTGTAGCTGAGGTAATTGCTGTTGCAAAATTATGCAACTAAAGTAAAGCTTTATGCTGCAGCTTTCTTGATATTATAATTTAACTGCCTCTTTTCTAAATCATAAAAGTGTGAGATGCCAGATTAGGGCAAAGCATTAGGTTATTACTGAATTATTTCATGTTTTATCTCTGGAAGTAGCTTGTGAGAAGCAATGAGATGAATCCATAGTGCAGTAAACTGTGCTCACACCATACACCACAAAGTCCTCTCTGAGTTCACCCTTCCACCGCTTTAAAATGGTGAAGCCCAAGGTGGGAAAAGGACTGTAAATTAGCCACTATCTCTGACTTGCTGCCCCCACAAGTAAGAGCATTTATAAGGATGTAATTCCTGCACCAATGGACAGGAATAGTGAAAGAAATTGTAATTAGAAAACTTAATAGATACTTCTTATCTCCCATGCAGGAAACCCACAAACTTTTGGACAACATTGCCCATAACTCATAATATTGAGCCACACGTGGCAACCCTAAAGAAAGTCTTGGAATCTTCTCCCTGCCTTATAAGTTACTGAAGAGAAGTCTTCTGCCTAGAAAGCAGCTTTTCTCCAAAAGACATTCTTCTCAGCTGAACTGATTTTACTCCTCAGCCATTAAAATATTGTTTTGAATTATATAAGGTTTCCTATTTAAAAAAAAAAAAAAACAACACACAACAAAAAAAACCCAAAACTGAGGTGAGGATGAAGGGAAAGAAAAGAGGGGAATGTAAACTGACTTTTTGGGAAAGCACTTTGGCTGGTGTGATATCCATCAATAAAAAGTCATAGCTCAGGTATAGACACGATAATCTCCATCATGTTCAGAAGAGGTCTTACTATGGAAAGTGGTTAGAAGAAAGTCATACAACAGAAGCAAGACAAAAGCTAGATAGGTGGGTTTTCCTTATTCAAGCTTTCAAATAAGGCATCTTCTCATTCTGCACTAGAGAGGCCTTTTAATATGATTTGCCAACTACTTTTTCTGAGACAAAAAATTATGCAGCAAAGATGGGAAAAGAGGCTGGAGACCCACAGCACAAGACATCAAACAGTCCCGGAGATCAGAGTGACGCTATGCTACAACAATTAACCTGCATCTTCTATGAGATTTAAACTGGACCTCCCACAAAACAAGACAAGTGACACATTCCAGGAACTGTCACCTCCGTGTTAATATCTGTTTGTGGTATTAGTTTGCAGTTCTAACTCAAAGCAAGGTTTCCCTGTCCTTGACAAGAATCACAAAAAACTGCCGTGTAATCTAACTCTTTCAAGAACACTAGACATTTAGCCATTCATATAGAAATCAGAACAAAAAAATCGATAGAAGAGCCTAAGAGAGACCCACTCACAGCAAAGAAAAGGGGTAGTAATATTTCTAATTTTACTGGCACATGCAAAGATGAATACGCATTGACAGCTGAATACTGTAACTTTTTAAAAGTAAATGAACCTTGAAGATTATCCATCAGCTAAAATGTACCTTATGGCTGGCTTTGCAATATTTCTTTTTTTAAAGAATGTTTGTTTTAACATTATTGTTGCAACAAGCAAAAGAAAAATGTACAGCCATCATAAAAAAATATGAGTAGATACCCAGTTGTTAGAGCTGGTTTAGGAACAATCATAGGAGTGATGGACTGTGCGACCCTGGAGAGGTTCCTTCCAACCCTAATGATTCTCAGAATTGATTTTCTTTTGCAACTCACTTTCAGTTAGTGCTTTAGAAAAAAAATAAAAAGGGTTAGATCAATGCTATCTTCAATGACACAGCCATTTCAGCTCCTGCAGCATTTTCTCACAGTGGCAATCTCTTTATTTTTTCCTTTCTATGAAGACCATTCTCTACTTTTCCGATCCTGGTTATACATAAAAATAAGGGGTTGAGCTCCTACTTTGCTGACTCCAGGGCTGAACGCACAATTAATGCAAACCAGTTAGTAAATAAAACTCTGAGTAAACCTCTCAGAGAATGAGCATATAGCCAGTCTGCCCACAGTTTGGGAGAAGTGATCTTTGCATTCATTTTCGCACTAGCTAAATAGAGGCTCTTCTAGCCAGAAGCCAGAACAGAAATGAACATATAAGAAATTTCCACAAAGATACATTCTGTAAATCTAATATTGCAGTCTATCAACACAGTTCTGTACAAACTGGTATTTTCACTACCAAAATCTGGTAGACTCTTAAGGACTAATTTCCAGTACTTCCTAACTTTCGGTCAGCAATCCGAAAGGAGGACAGCGTTACATGCCGCCTTCCTTCCCTTTTTGATTCACTGACATAATAGTATGGCCCTAAACCAAAAAAAAAGAAAACTAACCCCAAACTATTCCCCTTATGCCTTTCTAAGGAATCGTTATGTCTACCTTGTTTTCTTTAGTTTCTGTCTTTCCCTTTGGTATCCCATGACACAACTGACAAAAGAGAGCCTGAAATCGTTGGGCTGCATCCATGCTATAACATTGTTTCATGCTGCGAGTCAAACCCACTGCCTGAACCTACTGTTGCTGGAATGTTCATAAGTCACTGAAATGATCATTATTTGTATTCGTCACACTCTGAAATACCATCTACTGTGAACTGTCCAAGTCCCTGCAGCAGGAAGACTCACTGATGCGACTGCCACCCTGTGAGTCTTTGCATCTCCACGGTGCAGTGTGAGCCCACCACAAACAGCACTCTCAGTCTCCTGTCTCATGAACAACTCACCACCCCAGCACCCACTGTGCAGGGGTTGTACTCTACAAGCTCTCCTGACTTGCTGCTTCACTCACCCTCTGAAACGACCCATGGCTACATCTGCAGCAACTACTTTATCACCATCCCCTTCCACACCGCCTAAGTGTAAGTGTCTATATGGACTGCTGTGCTACAGCTGAAGAACAGTAGAGAGTAATTGCTGTCTGTAAACCTGGGAAAAAAAAATGAACTGGATGGACACTGAGGATATCTCTGTGTCCTGAGCCAAGAAGGTTTAGGATGAGATGTAGACTAGCACTAGCTCACCTGAACAAGCATCTGGGATATCACAGTGAATACAGAATAATTTATGGTGTCCTAACATCTCCCCTTAAAGGCAACTGCTCATAAATTAATTGCAGAGTTAGACGCCCCAATTATTTCTCAAGAAGCTAAGTTTGCGGGAGGTATAAAAAAGTCTGCTTAAAAAAAAAATAAAAAAACAGACCATCAATGGTTTTAGTGTGCCACAGTGGCACCCTCCAAGTTGCCTCTCAGAGCCACTGAGATCAGGCACAGACCAGCCTCCTTTTTCTCTTTTTTGAAAAGAAGGAATTGCAAGACGGAAAAGAAGAAACTGAAAGATGTAACACCAAGATGCTCAGCAAGGCTGAATGCCCAGTGTTGAAATTAATAATTTGCAAGGTTTGTGACTTTCTACCATGGTGCCTGTTTCTCCTGAGGTATGACATCTTCAGGCATACAGGATGTAGTGGGATTTGAAGGGGGTAGATGGAAACGAGCTACCCCAAGCATTCTCCTTGCCTGCCACAACTATCTTTGACCTGTAACATGTTCTCATCTAGAGAGCAGACAGTTTGCTGCTAGGGATGCAAGCTATGCAGCAAAGCCACACATTAAGGGTATAGACAGGCAAGACTTCACACTGAAACTGGAACCATTACAAAATGACAGCACAGATGCACCCACTTTGATATATTCATCCCTGAGAACGCTGCCCTGCTGCTTTGTGTGCCCTAGATACTTCGTGCCTCATTGCAGGCAAGACTTAAATTTGAAAATCTAAGCAGCTGGAGACAAACCTCTCCCTGACAAGCCCTGTGGAAATCTCCCTCAGGCAGAATTGGTAGCAGTCAGTCTTCTCTAGTATTTCTCATATATCTTATTTTTGTGTTTCTTAGTTCAACAGTTCTCCATACTGGTGAGGATGCAAAAGCAAGCTGTACAGACACGCTGGCATGTCTGTGCAGCAGCAAGGTTGGCTATGCTTTTTTAACTGTTTCATATCTCTGTTTGTATTAAATCTTAGTACTAACTTTGTCATTGGCTTGTCACATATTAAGACATCCCTTCAGCTCCACACAAAAACCCTTAGCTATGATCTAAGCTCGGGCAGGTGATGGCAGTGCTGACACCCATTCTGTATTGCTTCAACAGCCTGGAAGCAGTGTCAGCGCAGGAGCTCTAGGTCTTTGTACTACTGCTTTTTTGTGTTGTCTCCATTTAAGCACCAATGCTGAGAAATAGAATAAGAAATTTTTCCCTTACTTGCCTGATCTAACTTGCCTGTCTCCACAGAACAACTCATGAATTCCAGCAGTGTATAATATTTTGTATTTGTCTAACACAATTTCTTTCACCTTGTGCCAGTACAATCTAGTCAGTTTATATTATAAAACTACAACTTATGGTGTTTTGCTTTTGGCATGCCATCTTTCCATTCTGCCAGATTTGTTATCACCAAACATTTTAAACAGTCCAAAGTGACTTGCTCACTGTAGGAAGTTTACATAATTCACGGCTTTAAGCACTGTTCTAAATTCAAGGAAAATGCCCATCTTAGGTGATTTTTTTTTGCCACAGTGATGCCTTTCTTACCAAACACATCTTCCATATCTTTTAGTCTTTGTGGGGTTTTTTTTCCCTTTTGCTGTTCTTTCTTAATCCCTAGGAATTTTCCCTCTCTCCCTCTCCCCCTCATCTTCTCCCACTCATCTTCTCCCACTCTCCCACATCTCCTGCTACTTCTTGGATTTTCATCAACTCATCACGTGGAAACATATGTAATAACATTTAAAAAGGTGGCCTACTCTGTTCTTGATTTATTTTATCCTAATCACACTACTCCTATTGCATTTGCTGTTTTCCAGACAGGCACTTTCTAGATGACACATGCGTGGAAGAAGCACATACCCAAAAATTACTGTTACTTCCCTTAACACAGCATTTGGCATGGTTTCATGAAGGTGTTGATCTCAGAGACTGTTGTTTTGAATCTTCTTAGTTTACATAAACTCATTGACTTCGAAGTTGTGTATGAAAATATGTAAATGGCAGGTGACAGCCTGTACGTTGTTAGGATTTTTTTTGGAAATCCATTAAGAAATCCATTTAATACATCAAGAATTCCACTATACCCTTGGATCACATTTTTCATTTTACTGTTGTAGTCTAACCTTTTTCTTAACTGATCCCTTGTTTTTTATTCTCTTGAGCAAAGTACATTTATTTCAATCTTGGATCCTAAGCACTTTAGATAACAATATATACAATACTCTCTAAAATATCAGTAACCTGCTCCAGCAGATTTTATTCTGTTTCTTCAGGTAACATGACAGTTTCGTTTTCTGTTGAAGCAATGTAAGATACTTAGGACAGATACCAAGGTAAATCTGAAGGTGTGGTAGATGTATTTTTCCTGAGCACCTAGTACGATGTAAATACTGGAGAAATATTGCAGGGAAAGTCCTCTCTTTAGGTGCAGATCAGACACAGAATGAATCCCCAGCAGTCATTTAGCTACTAGGGATAAGCTGTGATTAAATTTGCTTAAATATTTTGACAACAAAAGAAAGTTTGTCAAAAGAGTTAAACGTTTCATATCAACATTTGCAAAATGAAACTTTATGGCACTTGCTTTAAAGATGGTATTTCTTCCTTGGGGAAAAAATATCAAACTATCAACATTTGTTGTAGAATTAAAGAGGAAAAATATGAAAAAGGCTACATCACATAAAAAAACCCAGAAAACAGGAATATTCTTATTTTTTGGCCAGCTGCAATCCTGAACAAGAGGAGGAGAGGCAAATATACTGGAAGGAAGCAAGAAAAGGTATTACTTCTGCCTTCCTTTTACTAAGAATCTCTCATCCAAGAATACTAAAATATTTTTAGAAGAATAGTACCTTTCTCATAGTGCCCTGAAAAGCAGTTTTTATTGTGGGCAAAAGATCTAACATGCAAACTAGACCTAGTCAAAACATAGAATTTCAATTGGCCTGAAACTGTGACACTGTAGAATTTGATTATTTCATATTCAAGACAAATTGGCCTTATTCTTCTTATGAGCGACATTTAATAGAAATTCTCTTGCTCCAGAAAAAAACACTGTTTCCAAATTACCTTCTAATACCAGAAGTTGCTGACTGATATTTGTATAGTTCTGTCAGTCTCACAGTTCCTACAAATGACTTTTCCTGTGTACTGGACACAGAAACATGAAGAGTCCTAGCTTTTTCAGTTGAGTTGTTCTGGCTTTCAGATACTCAGTTTTTAGAAGTTATGAAAAAATCTTGACTCTAAGACAACTCAGGGCTTCTAGATTTTCCTGCAATATGCTCGTTTTGAAAAGCAAACTTTTGCAGTCGTTGAATCAGCTGTCTACAGCACACAATCCAAGGAGTTTGCAGCAGACTGTAGACAGCCAGACATCTCTTTTGACTTCTGCTCAGTGTTTTACTTCTGATTCATCCTACGTGTGCCGCATGGGTTCCTATCCTCCTCACCCCTGCCCAAAGAAGCCTTTCTTCCTTCAAATACCCTGCTAAAACAAAATCTCAGTAACGGTGCACTGTCTGGAGATCATAATCAAAATTTCAAAAAATAATTTGCACAACCATTGAATTTTATATTTGCAAAATGCTATGAAAGCATCACATTCCCAGAAAGAAAAGTCAGTAAGGTGTCATGGAAATTAGCATAGCTAATCTACTGTATACAGTCCCCCAAATAATTAGTCGCATAGAACTCCAATGAAAGAGAATAGAGAGTTTCTCCTGACTTGCCCAAGTCTATTCAAGTATGCTTGTCTAATAAATAATGGCACTTGGGACATCCAAATATGAACAGCAATTCAGAAATTCACCCTTCTGGTTTTGGTTTCAAAACTCAGCCTGTAGAGCAGATTACCTCCCAAAGGGGAAAGCTCTGTCCTTGTAAGATTTTTCAATGTTCTTGACACAAGTTGATTGATGAACTGTTTGCATCTCACTCTCAGAATCAATGCTACAAGACAGAAGAGCCATATTCTAATGTTTCACATGCACCAGTTTTCAAATTATTGAGGAGCTGCAATTTGACCCTTTCACTTTCAGTATCTGACTGGTGGCCATTTTACAAAATTATGTGCCCATTTTCCTGGTTGGAAAGGTCACTAACCCATAAGAAATAGTTTTCAAATGAGGAGCTACTGAATGCACAGATCAGCCTCCTCATCACATTCACAAAATGTTTTATACAGAGAGGTTTTCAAGTTCTCTTCCATTTAGTCTTTTTTTTTTTTTTTTGCAGTCTTTAAATATATTTTTTAAAAAACACAACTAAAGGGGTCTTTTTTTACATGCTAGGAGATAAAAAGTGGTAGAACCTAGTCAGGTTCAGTCACAACTAGAATATCACACATTGCCAGTTTAGTCATGTTCATTACTCAAACAATTTCACTGGCAAAAACTTCTGGAGAATCTCTTACACTCATTTCTCTGCATTGTAACACACAAGTATATAAATCGCTATGGGCATTTTAGCTACATTTTTATACGTCTGGAATTTCCAGTGAAACTGCACAAATCTTAGTTGTCCAAAACTCACTCCTGTGCCTTTGGAAGTTTTATGGAATATTTCCTATTTATTTCCTATTTAGACTTTAGTGACGTTAGATTGGACACACAATAACAGCAACATTGTTCATGTTCCAAAAAGCTTTTTCAAATGAATATGGCATCACAAATTTTGTAGACTCAAAGAAGAGTTTCTGTTCTCATCCAAAGCCTTTAGGAGTCAAGTGCTCCTTAAAAGAGAAATGAAAGTACACAGGCTGAAGTGAGCAGAGGTAGAAGCATGGAGAAAACCAGTCTGAGATGTATTTTTATTTCAAAGTTTTCATCTCATTAGAAGCTAAGTAGTAACATGAAAATTGGTAACTTTGGGAGAAATGTAGTCTTTAGATTCCTCTCAAATTGAAAACAGAAGTATACTTCTACCTTTGAACTAATAAATTAATCATCTAATAACACAATACTGTTTGTATAATTTCTGCCAAGAGTAATTAACATCAAATAGGGATGATCCAGTAAAATGGCTTAAAAAATAAGATACGTTGTCTTTATTAGGAATTCCCACAGCACACTCAGATTAGGATTCCCACAGCAGATTAAAAAACCCAAACAGTAATACTTCTATTGGCTTTTGCACATTATCATTACTCATTGATTACCATCATGCATGTTTAATTATGAGGACAATGATCTGACCAAAGCATGTTAGCATCTATAATTGTACAGGCTTTTAACAATGCGCTCTCACAGTCCTTGTCATGTGGTCTGAAAAATTATCAAATAACTAAGACCTAGTTTTAGAAAACAATATCATTCCTATTGACAGAAGCACTCAGTGCCTGTTGAATTCTTTTCAGCTTAGTTACACACTCCTCCAAGATATCTGCTTGCTGTAACAGTGAGAAACATAGCTTTCATTCCCACTACTTCTTTCTGCTTGTCATTTTCATTGGTTAAAATTCTGATTAATATAGTTAATACTGGACTCTAGCCATAAAGGCTATTTTGGTTGATTTGTTTAAAAAGACTCTTAATTGGTTCAGTCACTTATGAATTATGAGGTTAACACAACACCCCTTGAATTTAAGTGGAGAGATTTTCCTTGTCTTACACAGGTTAAGTTTCCCCCTAGAATGAAACCAAGTCTTTTCTCATTAACTTAAATTTAAATGTCTACCCAGGAGCGTATCACAGTAACCTTACCTAGAAACTCACTGAGTCTTACAAACTTTGCTAAGGAAAAAAAACTAGCTTCACTTTGATTTTATCCTTTTTTCCTTCATATTTTTCAGGAGAGATCTGGAAGGAGATTAAGTGAAGGAACAGAATATAGTCCGTGTGCTTGTCATAGATAACAATCACATAACTGGGATCCATTGCAAAACTTGTGAGGTCTCATGCTCAGTTCTGCTGCTTTTCTCTGCTTGTATAAAGTTTCTCTGTAGAAACTTTATATCTGGCACCTGATGAATATCCATACTTCTGGGAGTGCTGTAAGCATGGCAGAGAAGAAGCAGTTTGATTTTACAGGAAACAAACAAGACAGAAAACCCTAAGGTCTTTGTGTCTCTACAAACACCTTTGCATGTGCAGTCATGACTACAAGGAAGATAGTAATGCCCCACACATGCAAGGAGTGCTTGGTATATACAACATGACAACAGTCCTATCTCATCTCTGCCTGTTTTCCTTGTAAAACTTCAGCTCTGGATGCTCCAAATGGTTATCTCCAAAAAAGAAAGAATTGAAGAGAAAAGAAAAGGGACATCCTTGGCCTGGGCTTGTACGGAGTGGAAGAAGCAATGAAATGCTGAAGTCCAGGAATCAGAGAGCTGTGGTATGGAAATGGGGGAAGAGGAGTAAAAAGAGACTATTCTCTGCCATTCCTATGGCAAAGGAAATGATGGGAAATGATAGGAAATGCCAGTTCAGCAACAGAGTTAAAAGGAAGTGAAAGGAAATGATCTTAGTTTTTTGTGGTTTTTTTTAGACTTCAGTACTTCAGCACAAGGATTCTTCTTTCTTCTTTATACTTTGCTCAGCACAATCAAGACAAATGCCTTTGTGCCTCTACGTGATGCAGAGAAAAGGAACAGTGCCTACAGAACAGTACCTACGGCAAACAGTGTGGCTGAATACATTAGAAAAAAAAGAATCCTACTGTCAATATTTTTTTTTACCTTCTCAGTCTGTAATGTTTACTGTTCAAGGTATTTAAGGCTCGAGTTTTGCATTGACTTCTTTAGGACTGATGACAAGCTTGAAGCTAAACACACGTTTAGATATTTTGGCACAGCAGAGACAATAAACCCAGCACAGCAGCGGATTAAATCTCAACTATAGTCACTGTTACAATATCGAACTACAGCCTTTGGATTGTTTTATTGCTATTTTAGCACATAAGTCTGTGACCAGTTACAGGGCTCTGACATATGGTGAGTGCACCTGCAAAGTTAGCCAGGGCTATCGCCGCAAACAACAATGGACACTTGCAGCACGATCTGCCAAGTTATAAATAAGGGATTATAATGTCCCTCATGCTGTAGTGCTTTGCATTCCCCAAACAAACACAGCACTGTGGCACTGTAATAATCTCAGATAAGCAGCCTAAAATGTTTTCTAAGTGTGTACTGAACAGATTCATCACTTTCCCAGAGTTAACCAAATTTATTATTAATTATCCAAGATTTAAATTGATAAAATACGTTATTAGAATTTTGATGTTCATGATTTGTGTGGAATACTAACACACCGCTATCCACCCACACTCACATTTTTTTCTATTAATCTATATATATTGCACAAGAAACTGGCAACCACATTTGCAAAAAGGAACCATAAAGTTCAACCAGTCTTTATTACAGAGCAAAGCAGCTGCATCACACTGTTCCTTTAGCACCAAAATTCCTAACCTGTACTCTCTGCATTTCCCAGCATATGTCACCCACTCTGCAATTAATGTCCAGTTAAGCTGCTCACCTGCAGAGCCTTTTCTTCCCAGGACTCTGCATCTGTAGCTTTAATCCCTCTGCTACATCACCTTATTGCAGGACTCGCAGTGTTGCAATTCTTGATGCTTTTTCAAGCCCCAACAGATTGTCTCTGCAGTGTGTTTTCCAGCATCTTTAAAGAAGCTATTCGTTATCAGATCCTTTGGGGCCTACCAGTGCATTCTCTAGGTGAAAACTGCAGTCAGGCTTTTAAAATAACTCTATATATGTCAGACAGAGCTATTCACCATGTTTATTCTTCTGTGTTTCAACAGACTTATTTTGGTATCGGCCTCTTCTGCCAGATTGGAAATGGTGTGACAGCAGCACTGCAACTGCCTGTGCGATGGCTTTCTCTGTAACAGAGCTTTTAAGGACAAAGATTCTCAAGCTCAGATCTCAGAGGCTTCATGGAATTTAAAATCTCAGCTCTAAATCTGCTCACCAAAAGTGGGTTCTGGATTGTATCAGCAACTACAAAATGGAGATTTTTTTTTTTTGCAGGAATTCGGTGTCTTTTATTCTCTTCCAATTTGCAGAAAAATCACAAATAAACTATTTCAGTCATAGATATAAAGAAGATAGTGTCTGAGATTTGAATGCAATTAAATCCATACCTCAAAATCTTCTCTTCAGTTTGGACTTGAATCTCATTTTTTTGTGTTCTCAGTGTCCATAACATTTTCTGTTGTCACATGCAGTACCATACCCTCAGTCACAAGGCAAAAAAAAAACCTGAATATTTTCATTTTATCCAGTTCTGGTTATTTTTATAAGTGTACTGAATGTGTGGCTAACACCACTCGAGTAATTAGCACAGTATCGTTTTTTCTTTAGAGTTATTTCCATAACCCTCTGTACACTCTGGGGGTCTTTTTACAGGATTTTTTTTCACTCCTCAATTAAATTGCTCCCTGTGTTTACACCCAAGTACACAGAATATAAAATTCTAGTGACATATTTCAAACTCAGGCTTTTGAAGCTCCCCTGTCCTAGTGCTGCTAGCAATTTTTGTCTATGGAAGAACGGAAGACTCTCCAGAGCATATTATCATCAACATCTGCCAGAGACACTGTGCAATATTAGTCAAGGTATCTTTAATAATGCAAGAAAGGTCAGCAGCCAACAGAATATCGAGTTAAATATCGAAGAATTATGAATCTTTTTCTCTCTACAGATTTGATAGTTTTTCTTTGGGGTTTTTTTGTGATTCACTTTATGCCAACAATAAGGATTTTTACTTTCAGGGTATGTCAGAGAGAAAGAAAAGAGAGGGAAAAAAAAATCTTTCTCATCAAATAAGAGTAATCGTGTGTATATACATTAGTACTTACGTGTTAGCGCATAAAAAATAGCTTAGGGATCAGGTATGTAACACATTCTTTCACATTCTGTAGGTGGTTCCAAATAATTCAATTAGAAAATGCTTTATAACTCCAGGTGGGAAAGGTAGAAGCCAAGGCCAACAGCCGCATGAGCTGCCCCCTCTCCAGGCCATTGAACACAAGGAGCTAAGTTCTATATTTTGTTCTTTTCCTGCCACCAGAGTTAATGTTGCTTTACAAATAACAGGTTTTTCCTGGAACAACTCAGGATGTGATCACATAAGAGGGCTTTGACCTTTTGGCCACATAATGCTTTTGTGATCAATAACACAGAAATTAATGTGTTTATCATACCAGTGCATTTTTAAAATTTCATACATACAGTCACTAATTACCTCAAATGCCCACAATGCTGCATTTCAAAGTGCTGGTCCAGTGCTTTCAAAATTCTGCATAGGAATAAGTTGAGTTAGGCAGTCTGGAAAATCAAACCCAGCTAATTTCTTCTGCTCTCCTCAGGTCATTAATCTTCATGGGACAAATTACCACTGGCAGCTCAGTAGTGTGGCACTGATGGACTGGGGAGACAACAAAGCGACTCTGCCATAACCTGGAGAGTATTTGTAAACTCTGCACCTTCTTCCCTGAAATTTCTCCTCATTTCCCTTGGCTTTTTGGTGTGAATTAATAGAATTTATATTTTTATATTGTTCTTCTCTTAGAATTATGCGTTCAAGCTCACATTCAACCATCCTCTGCTGACAGCTATACAGCAATTTTGATTGCAATTTGACAGAGCAATTGTGCAAGTTTGAAACTGTATTTATCTGCATTCTTTATTCTACCTCATTCCATTCTATATTAGAGTAGTAGAACTATTCTAATAAAGGTTACAACTTTAGAAATTACATAGGATCCTGGTATGGTGTTAGAGGTGCACTATTAGTATTAAACTAAAAGGCTGTTAGCTGAATTGGGGGGGAGGGGGTTGTCATAATAAACATGTGAGCTCCTCATCACAAATGTAACAACAATGCAGAAGGATGATACCCAACTTGATAAAAATAAAAATTTAAAACCTAATTAGGACCATAGCACTAAAAAGTCCTTTTAATTTTCCCAGACAAAAAGTATGCTCTTTTCAGTGTGGTATGCTGTACATGCAAATTAACATCAAGTCACATTTGCTTTTGTCTGAAAGCTTAAGGGGAAAAATACACAAGCCTTTTTCTTTAACCTATAGTAGTACAGCCAAAGGCACTGATGAGGTCACAACAGTACATAAAAAACGATTAGTAAAGAAAATGGTGCCATATGTTGCTTTTCCCCTGCTGTACTTAGTTCTCTGAAAAACTATCAACAATAGTTGCAGATAAATCGCATCGTATTTTTCTGTTATCAAACGGGGTTAAAATGTCATGTAAATAAATATACATGAACTAAACAGAAACAGCTGGAAAGTTCCAAGAAGGGACCTCTAAGCACCTCCAAGTTGGATGGACTATGGTAGATCAAGGGATCATTATTAAGACTAAAGGCTTACATCAAACCTGCTGTGAAATTCGATCTGCTGAATTTCAAATGTTGATGGCACAAAATGTAAAATACTGAGTGATGGTATTTATTAATTCTTAAAAAGAAAGGTGACAAGGAAGAGGTTATGTTTTCCAGTATGCACGGTGCTTTTTGCTGAGAGGAAGAAATCTGTAGGTACCTCCTATGAAAACCAAACATTTCAAGCAAACTCTTCCTTGTATTGATTTTCTGGGGAAAAAGAAATAGATTATCAGCATCGTTAACGCTTTTGATTTTTTTAAAGGCTTTAAACCAACTTTAATTCAGAAAAACACACTACTGCAGTGACTGGAGCTGAATCTAAACTCCTAAAAGCAGGTGCTTTTTTGCCTTGGTAGTTTGACCCATGCTATTCCAATTGCATTTGATGGGATTATGCTGCTGTGCCTAACAAATAGCTAAGATGACAGCTATCTGAGCTTGCAAGCATTACTCACTGTCTTGCCATCCTCATGGGATATCTGCTTCCTGAACTGTTTTCCTAAACTAAGTTAGAGAAATGTTCTACAAGTCTCCTGCAAAAGAGAGGCTCTACACACCTCCCACAGGGATATGTTAACAACGTGTTTACATTACAGCTGATTTCCCCACACAGATTGCCACCCTCTAACTCACTCAGCAAATCTAAGAACTGCTACCAGCCGAAAAGCCCAAACATTTAAAATCTAAAAAATCTCTTTTGAATGTTCTGCAGTTCCCTTCTTTTGAAAGTCAATCTCTTATCCCCAAAGATGACAGCATGACAGTAATTAGTTACACTTGTTGAGAGATTTACATGGGAAGAGTCCCCTCCACAGACAGGCAGTGTGGAATTTATGTATACTTGGAAAAATATTTAGACTTCTGTCATGGTTTTGCCATCTGTATTCATTGGCAATCATAATCCTCAGGCAAAGATCTATGCTGACAATGTAAATTAAGTCACAGTGATATTGGTCTTCTAAGAATGCCAGAAAACCTTCAAAAGTGTTAAAGAATAATTGCATCCAGTAACCCAGAAGAAATATCTTATCGTGTGGGGTGGTTGTTTTCAAACAATGATTGTATCCTGATCACTTAAGCCAGCACAGGATAACATTGCACTAGAGTCATCTTAATCACAATGTTGTCCACTGGAACACTGAAGTACTTGGCTTTAAGCGTTAAAAAATGTTTTGCATGGCACAACTCAGTTGTTGAAACACTAAGAACAATTTTGTCTACAAGAAGTTGACTAGAGATTGTGACAAAACCTCTTCTGTCATGAGACACTTGCTTTGTGCTTCAATCAGTTCCCATGCTGGGGCCCATATTATTTGGAAACCAGTCAAAACAGACTTATGTCAGATTAAACGCTTTAGCCATCCTCATCTGGCATATGGAATCATATTTCAATTGGCTTTAAAGCTGCCATATCAACAGGTCCCTCTGAATGAACTGTGTTCCAAAATGCTTTAAGAAGTCCATTATGGATCTCAAAGAGTTACAGCTGAAGGAGGGATGTATTTTAAATCATGTCATGGGGGTTCAAGTTTTTAGCAAAGTCAGAAGGTTAGTAAAAGACTGTTTGGGGAAAGCAGAACATCAGTCAGCTATGAACAACAAGATTTTCTTTAGTTGTGTGACTTCTAAACTACATAAATCGTGCAAACTCCAGAGTTTTTCTATCCTACGTTATTCTCACAACATTTATAAGCATGGCACATATTTAGGAAACTTGGAAGAAGTCTATTCATCAGGTGAGTTCCCCACAGAGTCCCTCAGTTCTCAGGTACTGGAAGCTAAGCCATTATAAAGGGGCAGGAAGGCACCTTTGTGAGTTGATTTGTGAGAATTGTTTCAGTGAGGAAACAAATGTATTTCTTCACTCTTTGTAGACAGCCTCATTAAGTTTTCATAAAAGATCTGAATTCTTAAAGCCCCTGAGGACTCTCTCCTAAGGAATAGAGGTATGGGCATCTCAGCAATGCTACGTTGCCCATTCAATGAAACCTGTAATACAGCTGCTATTTTTAAAAGGAACACTTACTAAAGGAGTAGGTGACCTGTTTTTGTAGGATGAAGACCACTCTTACCAACAGGAAAGATAAAATCACCCATATGGGTAGAAAGGAGCCTTAGTTACATAAGGAGTACATGCTTACTTTCTGGCAAGCCTTGCTTACAAAGATATTTTCAGAAAACAAGAATAAAATACAGTAAAGGGTGCTTCAATGAGCATCCTACTGTTGGCAACTTCCTTTATAATCAAAGCGTAGCATGTGGAAATAAAAAGATAAACGAAATGTACAAAATATTCATTAGCAGTTGTTCGGACTGTGCCCTTCACCCTAACTCCTTCCTATAAAACATCAATTTGCTATTATCCTTCTGCCACATAAATAAGCAAGGTAGTTAAAAGTGACCTGCCAAGGAATCTTTTAACTCCAGAGCACATCATCACAGCAGATACAAGATTTTCCCTGATGAGTGCAAATTACCCTAGGACTGCTGGGTTTCTGTGGCACACAAAGAGCAATACACTCTACTCTGCATACAAGAGTGGTTTTCACTTTGCATGATAACGAGCATTTTGTAGTTTGAAAGAACCTAACAAAGTAGCTCTGTAGGAAGCCTACTGTGTTAGTCTTCATTAAAGGAGCCAGATCTATAGATTAAGTCAAAGAAAGTGGTAGTATTTCTGCCTTAGCCTGGAGTCTCACTTTGCACTCTTGAGCTTTATGGGAAGCACTGGAATTAAAAGAAAAGGAATGAGATTTAGGAGAAAAAAAAGGAATATAGTTTTAAAAGTAAGTGCACTGGTGGAAATAACATAGACGGTCCAGAAATGGGTTTGCTGTTAAGCAGCATAGAATGTAATTTGGAAATCTCTGGAAGCCATTTAAGAGATGTGACACTGCAAGTGATACTGAGGTGAAAGTCATCACAGAGGTGCAATGGTATCAGGTATGTGGGTGCACCTCTCCCTGGCAGTTTCCGCAGCCTTTGTAGCTCCCTTGAGTCTTCAGCAGAAGATGGCTGGTGGCTTCCTTACTCACTTGCAGATAAATGTCCCATTTTATACAACCAGCTACAACAGACACAAGCTTATCATGCGTATGGCTTGCCTCTTGGCTGAAAAGCACTCCCTGTTGAAACTCAGAACAGGGTGTATCTCACCAGTCCCACACTAATGAAAACTAGTTGATGTGGATACGAGAATATGCAAAACTAAGGAAACATTTGGGATCCTGATTCATATAAGCAGGATTTTGTTAACCTTCCTTTTTTGAAAGCAGCTTTATTGACATCTTATAGCAATTTGATTAAACTTCAATTCTATTTAAGGTTGTGAGGAAGATCCCCGCAACAAGAAAGTCCTCTTGCAGAGTGCAGGAAAAGGAGGAGGCTTGAGGAAAAAGGAAAATACTTCTATAAGTGAAGATTTGGGACTGTCTGTTAAGAACTGTAAAGTGCAGAAGGTTGGCACAGTAAAATCAGATAACTTCTTCTTTCAAAATGTGAAGCTATTACAGTCTGCAATTAGAAAGAAGATGAAAGCTGCACCAATGAAGTGCCAAACTCAGATTTGAGAAACTGTAGAACTAAGTGCCTATTAAAAAGCCAGAAATCAGACAGAGAAACATGGAAGGGACAAGGTTAAGTATCATCAAAGAGAAGGATTGAAAGAAGGTCAATAACTGCTCGGACAGGAAAGGAAGATGAATAGAAAATTGTTCTGGACCACCTCAAACCCCTGCTTGGCAGAAAAATATTGATGGGATTTGAAGTGACCAAGAAAAATGAGAGAGATGTGTCCTCCTTTCTCTCACAAAGTAAACAAAAAAGGGGGAAAAAAAGAGACAGAAAAGAAACATAAAACCAAAGTCAGGGAAACCTCCTTACAAGTTCCTGGGATTTGCTTAGGGCAAAGGATAGCTTTTATACTGGACATTGTAAAATTGTGCCTTTTTAAATTACCATTTCAGAAAAGCACTCTACATATTTACATAATACATGTCACTGTATAATGACTGAATAAGGAACAGACCCTTCTGTCTATTTTAACCATAAAGAATCAGGTTTTATTTTTTATTGTTTTTACTGAGGCATAACTCATTTAAAACCCTTTAAAAAAAAAAAAAAAAAAACAGTAATCTATCCTTCTTGCCCAGACAAGATAGAGAACAGCAGGTATCTTGAACACTGCAATAATCTCATTAAGAAAACCAAAGGAAAGACTACACTTTAAAAACAGCTCATGAAAAGTAAGGGGAAGAAAACTACCCTAGTAAGGTAGGAAATAAATCCACAGGATCTCAAGGAAGCCTTGCTTCTGGCACAGACTACTCATGGAAACTTTGGTAAGTCCTTTTATCCTCTGGTGCTTCAAGTCTGTTACACATATTACAGATATTACATGGTCATTGAGGCTTTGGATTTTTTGCTTAGCTGCAAACAATTTCGAACTGTGATTATCTGGTAACATGAGTGAGCATGGCATTTACTGCAATGAGTCTCTGGTACAGCTTCTCAGCATCACTGTAATACAAATAAATTTTAATCCTTTGCGCTTTCAGCTCATTCTTCCTATGGGAGCAAATGTCTTTCCAACAAGCCAAGGTAATTTGTTGGGCCAGAGGTGGAGGTTGTCCACAATTACTTTATAGTCTTCCCAGACATAGGAAAGGGGTGAGAAGATATATTTGGGATTGAAAGCAAAACTGCATCCAGCCTTTAGGGGCTTGAGTAGGATTGGCAGTGTGGGCCCGGGATGCAGAGACATTCACGCAGAAGCCATGATCTGAGCCGCCAGCCAGACATGGGAGACAGGGGAAGAGCATCCCCAGGCCAGGGAGGAATGGGCTGACCACACTGAGCTCGGTAGGTCCTTCAGGTCTGCCAGGAGGTGATGGATGGAGGGGACAGATCTACCAACCCTTTCCTATCCATTCTTTCAGATCTCATAATTTTTTGCTTCTACAACGTAACACAGATTTACTCAGTGACAAATGTCCTCAGCAAACACAGGCAGTGACCAGTGCAGAGATGTCCAGACTATAACCACTATCACAAAGGATCGCTCTGCCTCCCTTTGGGAGAGCCACATGATGCATGAAGTGTAAAAAGACAAAACCCAGGTACATTTCTTGAATAATGATGTGCCAAAACAGCTGGTGGGTAAAGATGGGCTGGTGAAAGAGGCAAATCACTAAGACCCTGTCCCATCTGTTATCTGAAGACAACAGGGAGTTAAGTCATGTAATTTTTACATATGATGTCTCAAACTATATATATTGAAAGAGCATTGGACAAGGTCACAGACAGGGGTATTCAGTTGTCATGGTGATAAGAGAAAGGTTGGCTAGATGAGTACCTGATTCATGCAAGCATGAGTAAAGCAAGAGCCAGCATGGCCCCAACTGAGTAAACTAGGCTCCTTCCAGGGAACAAGTATGAGACAGGGTTTTGATAGAGTTTTAGGGAGGAATTCAAGTGTAGGACCTGTGACAAAGTTTCTCTGTGTTTCCTTTCCTTTCCAACAGTCATGATAGCTTTCTTATAAGCCATAGCTTATAAGAAAGAGGCTTATTTTGTTAAAACTCGTTCTCCATTGCAAGAGTAATTGTGCTGAATTCTCAATCAAGATAAATACAACCCGCGTGATGAATTTAAGGAGGTGAAATTAGAGGCTGGTAGGAAGACAGCAACAATTGGAAAGCACCATGAGCAAATGATGGATGAGACCAAGGAAATAAATGGATAGATTGTCAAATATACTAACAGACAGCACAACAGGAAATTGATGGCAGCTGTTAGACAGAGCTTGGACCACATTGCCTTAAAGCATCATTAATTTTAGTATAGAAGCTATGTGCTACAGAGACTTTATTATTTAAACAGGTGTTTAAAAACTTGATGAAGCATTTCTTGACACAAGTGTTCTTGTTGCACACACAGCTGCTGTGAGGGCCTCACACGTGCACCACAGTGACCCAATGCATTTGGCACGCTGAATGCATCTGGGGAACTTTGGGAAATGACATGCCTGGCAAAGATGAGAACTGTGTCTAGTCAGACAAAAATAAAGTCCATTTACACAGGTGAAAAGGCCAGTGAAATGCCCATATCAGAAATAGTGCCTTCTGAAAGGTGTAGGTGTAGTGCTTTCGGGGAGGCAGGAGAAGCGTTATTGTGGCTCGTGCTTCTAGATAACATCAGAGCTGGTGATCCAGACAGTTTGCCGATGACATTTCTATCACCTTTAATCATCCCTGGCCATACCCAATGGGCCTTAGCCTGCAGCACAAGGCATCAAGTGTGCAGGTATGAAACACGGTGCCATAGGGTTTTACACTCAGGTCGCAATGGTGTATACGCACACCGACAGATAAGTCGGCAGAAAGGCTGCTTCATTATACATTCAGAAATTCTTCCCTTATCATTCATTCAACTTGAGTTTAGTTAAGAATAAACAATCAGATGATTAATCAAGAGAAAACAAAAAAAAAAGCTGAGTTGGTGAAGAAGACAAAACTTTCCACAGCGAAGATGTAAGCTATACAGCAAAGCTTAAGAAGAAATGGAGTCCTGCTTATTTTGTCAGTAATTTCTTTGGCTATTTTTGATAATATCCTAGAAGCTTTTAAAGGACATTCAACAAAAAGGTCACTTGCAAGTGTTTGCAAAGATTAGGGGAGATTAGGATGCGTTTACTGTGCTCTATCTGCCACATGCTCAATTCACTGTCATGGAGGAAGAAAACAGCAGAATTAATCCTCACAGAGGAAATTAGGATGATATTGTGCTGGGTCACGTTCTGGATTATAAGATTTGCACCAGTCAATCTTGAGTTATTGCTCTGCAAATATTCAACAACCTAATTTGATAGATATTCTGAAAAAAAAAAATTACAGTAGGAAGTAACTTTCCTTGTGTTTCAGAATAAGCAAGGGGTATTTAGCTTAACACCAGCAAGCACCCATACCTTTATTACTGCAAGCTTTATTTCAGAGCTGGTCTCCACCTCTCCACCATTCTGTTGCTATTATCTCTCCTAAAATCCTTTTTTTTTTTTTTTTGCAGAGTTAGCATTAATTATTCTAGTCACGAGGACACCCAGGCTTGCTTAGATAGAGAACTTCTCACACACTCACCTGTATCTTTAAGGTGAATCAAGATGTGGATTAAGATGCCTAAAAATAGAAAAAACTTTCCCTCAGATGCTCTCCCCTAGCCCCCCTGTTATCTCAAGGAATAGTAAGTCTCTGTCAGGTGTTTTACTACAACTTTCACACTAAAATATGTGGTTTTTTCCTTAACTACTTTGCACAAATTCTTGAAAGAACATATGTGTAAGTGACATAGCTGTAAGAGTTCTACAAATCAAACAGAATTTTGAACCACACAGAGATTAAAGACAGAATTTGACTTTCTGCTTTCAAGGTGACCTCAGAACCTAAAAACAGGGTTTTCTAAGTCACCCAGACTGGTAAGGTCATCTGCATTTAGGAACATAACCCTGCAGCACATTTTCAACTTCCCTCACACAGCTCTTAAAAGAGATACTTGGGTAAGGTCGACAGAAAAGAAGCATTTCCAAAAGCACCTGTCTGGAATGTGGGAAACAGTAAAATCCTCTGAGCCCCATTACCATGTCAGATACTGTAGATTAATGAACACCCTATCTCTCCTCTGGCAGAAGTGTAGGGAGCCTGGCGTACTTGATGGGATGCTTCAAAATGAAAGACAGACATTAAGCTCATGGAAATCAGTCATGTGTGAAAGGTGTGCACTGGAGCAGGGAGATCGTCTTCTGTTTCTGGAAAGAAACCAGAACATATCCCTCTTGTGTAAGTTTTTCACATTCTTTTTTAGCCTCCTCCTTCCTATTGGGTAATTCAGCCCTTCCTGGCATATCAGAATTACAGTCAATAACATTTTGTCATATCCCAAAGGTCCAGGATACTCAACAACCAGACCATGCTGAGAGAAGGGAAGACCCACAGAGCCTGAGACAGGCTGAGAAGAACTAACAGTGTCAGGGCCAACCATAACACTTCTCACCCCGGCTGTTTTGAAATGCTCAGACATATTTAGCTAATAAGTAAAACCAACTTAATAGACTGCTTTGGTTATATACCACGTGAGATGGATCCTCAAGCCACATTAAATCATGCAAGACCATTTGGCCTCTTACAAACAAAAGAAACAAGCAAACAAAGGCGAGGCAAACAAAATCCTCCCAAGCTGACCTAGCCCAGGTGCACCACCCACAGTCTGCAAACCACCCAAGGATGGAGGCAAGAAATAATGTGAAGAAAAAAATGCTCCAATCTCTAAAAATTTCTAACAGTCTCTCACAAAACAGCAAGCAGAGGCTGCCAGGAGTGTAAGAACTAAAGGGTTTGTTTTCTGTAGTTAGGCAGTTCTGGTTTATTTTATGGGGCTCACCATTTTCTGTAGAAAATACTACCTGTCTCTACAAATGTTTTCTCTCCTTTTTCAAAAAAATTCAATAGACAACATAGTGTTGCAGGAGCTCCCAAACAATTTGTAGCAAATAATGAGTAACTATAACTTTAAGAGTAGGGGGGAAAAGTGCATTTCTTAAGGATTTCCCTGAAAAACAGTGATGAAAAAACATGAAATGAAACATCAACAAATAGCTTAAGGAGTAGTTATCCCAAGTAAGGTCTGTGACTTTTGCAAAGCCAGTGCCTTTATCACATCCAACTTAGGTCTCTCTTCAAAAACAATGTTATACTACCAATTTAGCTAGAAATGAGATCTCATTGTGCAAGGCACTGTGCAAACATAAGAGGAAAATGTAATTTGCCCCAGGGAGGTGGCTGTATTTAGAGAAGACAGATGGCTCAAAGGCAGCTGATGGCTCATGGAGCAGCTATCCAGCTCAGAAGTCAAACCTCTCAAATATTTGCCTGGTGACCAGTGCTTCAGATTTCATTGCTATCTTGTCCTACCTTCCAAGTGACATGCAAATACCTGTAGGACTTCACTGGGATATATTTCCCCTTGCATAAATCTACAGAAATTCATTCAGTCTGAAAATTCATCTAATTCAACAAAACAGTCGTGCTCTAAGTAAACTAACAAAATGTATGCCTCTTTGAATTCTTTTAAACAGGTGAAATCAACACCAAACTCAAGCAAAATGCCCAGACAAAACACATCGTACTTTGGAACTCTTGAATTAGTTAACTCATTTAAGTCTACATATCCCTGTATTAGAAAGCAATATTTATGTTTATGGTTCAGACAACAAACTCCTCACTTTCCAAGACACTTGCAAAGGAAATTCAATTACTTTTGATTGGATTGTTTGCATCAGTAGGAGCTCCATAGCATAAGTAGTTTCACTCTTACCTGTCGGTAGCCTTTGTTCTGTCACCCATGTTTCTCTTGGCCATTTGGACAATAAATAAATAAAATTGCATGTAGCATGTCTAGGCACAAGGCTATTACTTCCAATGCAATTGATTCACTGCAGAAACATGACCAGTTCATAGCTCCAACCCAGTAGAGCACACATGAACTCATTTCAGCGAGGTTCTGTATTTAAGTGACTGGCTTTGATTTTTGTCAGTTTGTGAAAGAGTTAAATGTTGATACTAGAATCTTAGTGTCCTTCCACCCGAGAATTATATTTCAGCATACCATTATGGCAAATCTTACTAATGCTTGCCTATAGGGATATCTGGGTAATGGCACCATCTGACTCTTATCATAATTTGATTCAAACTCATATTGCTTTTGCATTTTATTTCTCTTTGCCATTCTGGCTTGTAACAACCAACAGCAGGCTGAAATTTTACCTAAATGAGAGTATTTTTGCTCAGTGAAAGAACATTACTCTGTGCCATTTGCTTAATAGTTCACATTACTGTGTAGGGAGTGTTGCATCCTTAGGCCAAGTTCCTGGCACCCTGTTTGTTAAAAGTTTCAAGGGCAACATAACAGCAGCTTCTACATGGTAAAAACCTTATTGTATGGGCAAAATTACGGTTTCTCGGCTCTATTAGAAGTCAAAAATCTCAGCAGTATTTATGTACAGGCAGGGTATATGAATAAAAGCAAGTTATGCTGTTGCCACAAAGTAAAAATGTTTCCTAATGAAAAGAGTCTGTATCCATACTGTATTTGTACTGCTAGGATTACAGAAATTTTGGAGATGGATTTTTCCACCCTTGTGTTGCTTTCCTTTGTGTTTGCCAACCTTTGCATTTTCTGCAGAGGCTTTCAATTGTATTGTTGCCCAAGATTAAAAAAAAAAACAAAAAATTTAGAAACGTGTTGAATTGCAAGGAACAGAAGAAAACTACTGAACAGCAGAGCTGAGCCTAACATGGATCAATACAGTGGTGGTGAAAAGTGAGAAAAACTATCAGCTTCTTGGAGTGTGATCCAAACTGAAGGTGGGTCTGATCCTCTGTGCTTCCTAGCTGGAAAGAGAGCAGCAGAGAGAAGGGAGGCTGCGCTGAGGGTCAAGACATGACAGGACAGCCCAGACTATCTTTGCTATGACAGGAGGAAGGGCAAGGAAAGCCTCAGTGACAGGCAGCTGCTTGTGCTCTCTCTGTATCAGAGTATGTATTTAAGCACAATACGCTGAAATACTGAAGAATTTCCCATGCTACCAGGATTCAACTGCAGTGGACAGAACCACCACTAATGTCAACAGCTGAGCTGTGGTCAATAAATTTATGCTTCCTTGGTACTTGCCATATCTGGAGATGGCTTAGATTGCTTAAATCACATTGAAGCTGCTAGCACATAATCTACAAAAATAAACCAATTCGCCATGTCCATACAATGTGGTGGGACATCAGAAAACACTTCACGTAGTATAAAAGGTATCATGACATAGTACAGATCATTACAGTACGATTTTAACTTGGAGGGAAAGGAGCACCCTGCCTACCTTCCCGCAAGTGCCTAACTGCTTTCCACAACCCAGGAGTCACAAGGAACTGTGCCAAAAGCAAAGATTGGGTGCATTGTGAGGGTAGGGAAAGTGGCTTTGATCAGGCTAGAAAAAAATTCAGATTCAGATGGAAAGACACAATATAAAAAGCAGCAACCATAAAAGTGAGTATGAACTCCACTACTGAGAACAGAGAGGCATTTCAGATAGATCAGATGTTATGTCTCATGTTCCACATCCTACATCTGTTTCCAAAAGTGAAAGAGACAATAAATCTGCAATAACTATGGAACCTTTCGCCTCGGTCCATAGTAGTTTGAAAGCTCAAAGCAGTTGCTAACAGGTTCAGTACTGATCATTACAGATGTTAATACTAGTTATTAATATCCAGGTCCTTTTCATACTTGCTAAAAGGCAGTCAAGTGTCCATGGAAACTGTTACTAACAGAACATATCTTAAGTACAAGCGTTCTATCCCACAAGTATATTTCAAAACTATTTATTTATGGCCAAAACTGTATACATCAAATTTAGTTTTCTCTTCCATTTGTAGAAGCCACAACTTCCACTAATCTGCCATTATTCCATTATTATTTCTTGTTAATTTTGTCAGTGAATTTTTGTCAACTGGCAAACCTGTTGTTCATTACTTAACATTTAGAAATACTGCAATTTATATTTCAGATTCCTAGAACAGAGTGTCAAGTGCAAGTGTTCACTTTTATCTACCCAGAACTCAACTCATGAAAATGTTATCCACCAATACATTTATATTTGCCATCTTGAAATGGGACTTTGCTGGTAAGTTGTTCCACTCACTTGTGTGATTTAGGGCATGTTCCGCAAAGCACTTCATGCACCATGGAAAGCATCACTGATCCATGCCCAGGAACCAAGAGCATCGCAAGAAAAGCTGGAAGTACCTGCACTGCACTGGGCTCGAGTGCCTGCAAGGGAACGTGTGACATGAATGTCTCTATGTCCAGACTGCCATAATTACAGGAGTAGTGGTTGTAGATCATTTTTTCATCCAGAAGAGTGTTCCTCATTTAACCAGTGAAACAGGCTGTCCAGAAGCTGCACATGGTAACACTGCAAAGCATTTTAGCAAAAAACTCCAAACTGGAGTCTGGATTTCAAAGCATAAAAAAGGACTAGCATGAAAAAGGTCTGAAAACAAACTGGAGTTTAAACAATGACTCAACCAGATGCATAAAAGAGTGGAAAAATTTATTCTTTCTGAAGTTCCAGCTTCCTTTATCTCAATAGTTGATCATATTTTTCTCCCAAAAAGGCTCAAAGGACATATTTAACAGAGTTTGATATATGTCTTGAATAACACGAGAAAGATGTTATTGCCAGCCTGTGATTGGGGTTAATATTGATCTCGAAAGCTAGATATTATTATTTTTAGACTATTATAAAGTGCTTCAGTGCCTTACATTGAAATTATTTCAGAAACTATTTTTATTAATATACATCCATCTGTAGGCAGGTGATGGAAGTTTGTTCTTCAGTTTTAAAATCCTGAGATATTTACTTGCTAGGAAAACAAATCTAATTCCTATGTCTCTTATAACACAAAATATAATTATGTACTGATTTTCTCAGAGAAATGCATGCTGTGTATTTTTCAACTTCCCCTTTTGTCAGTTATTTGAAGCTTTCTTTTGATAGATGTAAGCTAAAGAAAAGGCACATCAGTTATAAAGATGTTGGTAAATATGCTAACAGAAAAAAGATGGAACATTCTTTTATCAGAATGTTTCATTTATCTTGTTGCTGGAATAAGAAATGACTGAGCAGCAAGTTATAAGGTCCTGGAATTTACTTCTAATTTGGATTCACAAATTTATCTTGAATATTTCATTACCATGATTGTTGATCATTTCTGGTTCAGAAGATGTCTTTGTAGACAATTAATCTACTGTCTTTATGAGAAATATTATTCATAAACATATGTAAAAGGTCTGTGCTTTCATTACAGCATAACCAGTTAACCATCTATTTATGTATGGCCATCTGACCTTGCCGTTATGGGCTTATCTATATGATGCATTGCAGCAGAGTTATTAATTTTACTTCCTTAGACTTTTATTCTTTGGCGTGTCAGATCTAGCAGGAAGAATAACACAAATTCCATTAATAGCAATTATCAGTGACACGATAAAAGCTTGAATAACATATTATTCAAAAAGTGGTATTTTGTCTGTGGACATAAGCAAATATAAATATCGTTTTTTTCTGGGAAAATCATTTCTAAATTCTAGCAAAAAAACATTGCTATATGAAAGAAGCAGTGGTAGTGTACGCATTTATCAGAGAAATAAAAACATCAACAATATATAAAATCAATATCCTCTCCACAAATTATCTCATATTTGCACAATATATGTCAATAAAATACAGATACAGTGGTGAGAAAGAAGTTAGGGCTGTCAGGTTTTTCCCCTTCTAGATTTCTCAAAACTCCAAAAGTCACTATTTTCTGTTTGCTTTTCTTGGGACAGCACAGCCCACATGCCAGCGGGTGCCGGCTGAGCATCCCACCCAGCAAGCCCAGGCAATAGCAGCCAAGCCAAGCACAAACACCCACCTGCACTGCATGCCCTCACTGCTTCTTCCCTTGTCTCCAGCAGCACCCTAGAGGGAAAAAATGTCCCTTCTCACTAAAAAATGAGAAGCCTCAGCTTGCAGAGTCTACTTTTCTTCCCCATTTTCAGAGCCTGGTAGCAGCCAGCCATGCGAATGCCGCCAGCCGCTGCCCCAGGCGATGTGGCAGTGCTGAAGGGAAGGCTCTCAGACCCTGCTGATGTGCCATGGGACAGCTCCAGCAATTACTTGTAAGAAAGCTGTTTTTCTCTTTGTCTTTACCAAAATAAATAGGAAATTATATACAATAAATGGCATTAAGCTTAGGAAATGGCAGAATTTATGTTGCCGCACGGTCTTTATTGTGTCCTTTCAGGATTATGATGTTTTTCGAATTCCATGACCTGAATTGTTTTTCCAAACGCTGGCCTTTGAGCAAGATAAGAGCTCAGAGTTAGAACACAAATGTTGTAAGATATCCAGTATGCATAGAATTGTGATTGCACCAAGAACTATAAATTTAGATGTATCTAGCTCTCCAATTCTTGACCTTGCAACTAAGAGTCATATTTTTAATGTATAACTTTAGGGAATAAATCTACATATACACAAACATATTGAAAATATTTCTGTTAGGGAATAATTTTTTAAATCTCTTGCCCATATAAGTAATTCCAACAGAAGGATCTTACTGCAAAGATGTAACTACGCCCTAAAAGCTCACTGTGTACTTTCAAACAGAAACCCTCCATCACTAACAAAGCATCAGTTACTCACTAGAATAACATCTTTCCTTCACACCCTGCCGTTGCCCACCACAGTTCTTACATACACCCCCAAGAAAGCTCCAGAGAGAAGAGCAGAACTCTCATAAATGGAGATGGAAAGACTAAGATTGTTTACCTTACAAAAAAAAAAAAAAACAACTAAGGGAGGGCATGATGAAAGGAATGTAAAATGGATATGGAACGTACAATAAAAACAAAAAGCTGAGTGCTCTCTTCTCCTTTAAAAAAAATATAAAGCTAATTGTCAGATTTATCCTAGTATCACAAGCAGCACATTTTTGAGCACATGCCTTGCTGCAGCTGTCAGGTGCATAGGGAATTGTATCAATATTGTGATTTTTCTATTCCAGCACTAATATCTTAGAGCGTGACAAACAGTTTCCTCCTTAAAATGCAGTAGAATATTACAGCACGTATTCACCTTCCTTTCTCTTATTCAATCAGCTCTAGGACTCCATCACTCCCATCTGAACATGCAGTACAAAGAAAGGCATATCTGAACTGAAAATAGGATGAACAAAAATGTCCAGAGGACAGAAGGCTCAGTCTGGTTCACTGCAGCTGAAGATAACCTGCCTGAAGTGACAACGTGACCAGGGCTCAGCAGAGGTGGACCAGCCCTCAGCCACTGCTCTCTGTGCTGTGTTCCTGGAAGGGAGAATCAAGACTGTATTAGCATGGCTTTGATTATCTAGGCTTATTATTTGAGCTATCTTTTCAAAGCTGCTTAATGCACAGATGAAACCAGAAACTTGCCACTAAACCATAGAAGTAGTACTGGTCAGCTGAAAGTAAAAAGAAGGACTCGGACTATGTAAACAAGCATTGATTTGTAAAATTACTACTATAGCTGAAATATAGTGAAGGAATAAAGCACAGAATTAAACTTCATCCACCTCCCATTAAGCTGCCTCCATTGTCTACTCTAATTATCTGATGTTTTTATTAAACAAAGAATTTAATTAAAAATAAGTTGAAGAATATGGTTTAGAAGGGCACACATTTCTAAAGCAGCTGGAATGTTCTAAATTAAAAGTGCCACAAAGTTCATGTGGAGAATAGGAAGAATAGATGCATCAAGAAAGAGAGGAAAAGAGAAAGACAAGAGGCCACTGTTCTTAGAGTTAGCGGGAATATGGAGAGCACAGCCTGCAAGAGAATTACCAACAAGTCACTGGAGCAAGTGCAACTTATGAAATTCTATTGTAAATAAAAGGCAAGCAAATCATTGCAGGTAGACCACAGAAAAGAAATAAAATCTGCGAAGACAGTTGGGCTCATATGCAGTTTCTTTGAATTTTTTTGGAATTATTAAAGTTCAGGCTCTAAAGAAAAGATGCCACAAAATGCTTATTTAATTTCCATATTAGTGTAGGTTTCCTATCAATATTAACAAGGAAACTATGAGGCTCCAAAATTATCCATTTCCTCTATTTTTACTCTGTAAAATTCACAGGGCAGCAAAAAAATTGTACCTACAATATCATTCCTCCTACCTGTACTTCCCTAGAGTAGCAAGGGAAGCTTTCAGAGGAGCATGTCCAGGCCTTGCAGAATAATCATCTCTGCAGACCATGAGTAGCAATTATCCTGACTTCAAACTACCTAAACAGTTTGTTTTAAAATAAGTCTAGCTGTAACTATAGACTTAATTCAGGCTCTGAGCCTGAATTTATGCTCTGAACATAATGTAAAACAACTGTCATTGCCAACACAACTGTTTTTTCCCCTCTATCCATAGGCCTTACTTGGAGGCTAAAATAGGTGCAGCAAATGAGGCTTAATAACCTGTACTTCTGCATAAAGATGTTTTAACAAGACCATTTGGGGTATATGTGACATGCCAGCACTGTAACTCAACACATAAGTTTTCCTATTAAAATTCTTACCAAAAAAGTCCAGCATAAATTGCCAGTGGTTGTTCACCAGGAATTAGTGGTAGCCAGATCTGCAGATCACATGGAGGCCACAGAGAGAGGACGTCTTGACCCAAGCTGACCTAGCTGCTCTCATCACAAATCAGTTTTGTAGTTGTATTCCAGCTTAGGGGTTCTCTCAAATGCAAAATAACCCTACTGTGCTATAAGCTTAAAGAATATACATTGATATCAGTGCTCTTGCACCACATCTTTATTAAGGAGAACACCTTTGCAGCGCCAACATTAGGACTCTCACAGAAATTAATCCATTTGATTCATTTGTGATAATGAATACTTCCAGTATCAACTCTTTTGAGAGAGGACAGAGGAAAGGAAGAGAAATATAAGCAGATGAGTAAAGCAAGAAGATCTTGAGTCTCAAGCTCTGAGTTTAAAAGGTAGCTTAATCTCCTTCTAAAATAATTGCTCCTTTGACAGTCTTCGAGGACACAGAGGACAAGAGAATTAATTTGGAAACTCTCTTATATATATGAGACATGAACAAAAAGGCTCATATGTACTTTACAGAGGAGTATTGGAGTTTATCCACTTTGAGTAGAAATAATCCTTTTTCACCACATTATTTTATTTTATGCCAGTACTTATTTCATTCACAAATCAGCATTTCAGCAATATAGAGAGAAGTAGCCTAAGCTCATAGAATTTTTATAACAGAAACCATATATAGTTTACCATTCCAGAGAATGACTGTTAGGTGGTCAAGATTAAATACACGTTATCTATTTCATATTGTATAAAGTAGAATATTTTTCTATATATTCTCTGTATTATACCTATAGCCATAAAAAAGGGGCAGCTCTAACCAATGGCTTTAGAAAACACATTTCATATCCCTAGTGCTGTCAATAATGACACAAAGCTAATCTTCCCTCAAAAAAAATGTATCTTTTATAAGAGCACTTCCTTTTACAATTTCTAGCATAGAAACTGTAAGAAAGGAACACATAAGATTAGATGAGAGCAACTTGACCTAATATTGAAAAACAGATTACTGCTGTCCTATATTATAGAGGTTATAAAATCAGTGATTTCTATGTGGAACAGCTCACAAAGATTAGTAATGATTTCTTGCAGTAGAAATTGAGAAGACAATAAGACATCCCCTTTAGTCTGAAATAATGCAAGAATGTTAGATTCTTTTCTCTCTCCTAAAGCAAAGGTGACTTTCAAATTATTTACCGTGCCTCAGCAAAAAATTGAGAAAAAAATTAAAAATGTAGCTTCCTACCTGGACACATGTATATTTTTACATCATAATTAATGATAGTTTTATTATGGTCCATGCAGCAGCTAATCAATAGGCTTTAATACCTGCACAGTCAACAATAGTTCCCAGGTGCTTGCATAACATCCACAGGGTGGAAAACTGGTTGGCTGGCCGGGCCCAGAGAGTGGTGGGAAATGGAGTTAAATCCAGCTGGAGGCCAGTGACAAGTGGGGTTCCCCAGGGCTCAGTGCTGGGTCCAGCCCTGTTTAATGTCTTTATCAATGACCTGGATGAAGGCATCGAGTGCTCCCTTAGCAAGTTTGCAGACAACACTAAGCTGAGTGGAAGTGTGGATCTGCTGGAGGGTCGGGAGGCTCCAAAGGGATCTGAACAGGCTGGAGTGCTGGGCAGAGTCCAATGGCATGAGGTTTAACACGGCCAAATGCCGGGTCCTGCACTTGGGGCACAACAACCCTGTGCAGCTACAGACTAGGAGAAGCCTGTCTGGAAAGCTGCCAGGAGGAGAAGGATCTGGGGGTGTTGGTTGACAGAGACTGAACATGAGCCAGCAGTGGCCCAGGTGGCCAACAAGGCCAATGGCATCTTGGCTTGTATCAGAAATGGCGTGACCAGCAGGTCCAGGGAGGTTATTCTCCCTCTGTACTCGGCACTGGTGAGACTGCACCTCGAATCCTGTGTTCAGTTCTGGGCCCCTCACCACAAGAAGGATGTTGTGGCTCTGGAGCGAGTCCAGAGAAGAGCAACGAAGCTGGTGAAGGGGCTGGAGAACAGGCCTTATGAGGAGCGACTGAGAGAGCTGGGGGTGTTTAGCCTGGAGAAGAGGAGGCTGAGGGGAGACCTCATTGCTCTCTACAACTACCTGAAGGGAGGTTGTAGAGAGGAGGGAGCTGGGCTCTTCTGCCAAGTGACGGGGACAGGATGAGAGGGAATGGCCTCAAGCTCTGCCAGGGGAGGTTTAGGCTTGAGATAAGGAAAAAATTCTTCACTGAAAGGGTCATTGGGCACTGGAACAGTCTGCCCAGGGAGGTGGTTTTGTCACCTTCCCTGGAGGTGTTTAAGGCACGGGTGGACGAGGTGCTGAGGGACATGGTTTAGTGTTTGAGAGGAATGGTCGGACTTGATGATCCGGTGGGTCTCTTCCAACCTGGTTATTCTATGATTCTCTGATTCTATTAAAACTTGTAGCTGTTTAGGATAATCTATTTGATACCTGTGGCCTAGTCAGCAGAAATGCATGTATGTACACTTCATACATCACTCAACATTTGTTCAGATTCAGGCTAAACCCTCCAAAGCACAGGGAAGAAGAGCAGGACAGGAGAAGAGAAGGGAGAAAAATAAAAGGCAGGGCAAACAGTGAGATTACCGGACATTCAGAGAATAGAATAGCAATTCTATTACTCATAGACTATTTTTGTTCTGATTTAGCTCAGAAGAGATATTCCATATTATTTCCTCAGAAGAAGCAAAACATAAAATAATCCTGCTTCTCTCATAACAAACAACATCACATGCAGGACTCTAAGACATGACCCAAAGCCATCAGAAGACAGAAGCAAGATCCCCACAAACCCCAGACATATTTCTGCTTAGCTGCTGTAGACTCAAAAGACCTAATTTCTCCCCCTTTAGTTTACATAATATTTGGGATACTGCATTTAGGATCTAATTTACAAATGTACTGAGTAACTGTAGTTGGCCATGACTTTCATATGGAAGAGGTGGTTTGGTTTTCAAATCTTGAAAAACTAAACCCTATAAACCTTTCAGGGCACTCCAAAAATCAAAGCTTTCCATAGAAGTGCCTACACCAAAGCCAATAGCTGCAGCACCTTTGGTCTTTTTGCTTCTTGGCTTTCACCTTCTTTTTCCAGAAGACATGATGTTGTTGAACTAATTATCTTCAGAAAGGTAGTTAGATGCAACAGGATTAAATACACTGTACAGTGAAATATATCTCTATATATATGCAGAGTTCCTATCATTTTTTGTTTTGGTATCTCATGACTTAGTTTTCTAGTACAACTGAAGCTACAATAACGACAGTAGTAGTGACTTATGCTCAAGGCTGGAGATCAAAGGTGTATAAGAAATAATGTTCTGGCTGTTTCTCAAAAACATCTTTTGAATTTAGCCTCACAGTTCTCATCTTAGAAACAGTGACTTCCATAAAGGTTTTTCAAACTGTTTAAGGACAATGAAAGGAGGGTTGTTACCCTTCCTGCTTGCTTGAGTTATAGAACTCAAAATCTTTTACTTTCATCTAGTTTCTATAGGAGAGACTAATTTTTCTCCCCTAATTTATTTTGCTTTTTTTACTGATTCACAAGTAAATTCCACTTTAACTTCCTCCCCTACTTTTCCTTAACTATTACAGTAGATGTTAATTCTGAACTTCAGATATTGTATTTTCAATTTTTTGCTTTTTTGATCTCTCTTGACTACTCAGTCTAATCTTTTATTCTTAACTCTTTTATCCTATATGCCATTTTATCTACTTTTATTTTCTTTCTCATGAGATGCTCTCCACTAAACGCACAATCTAATCACTACTCTATGCTTCTGTAAGCTTCCTAACTACAGAAACACCTACCATCTTTCCTGACCTCTTGTTTCCTTCACTGCTTGTATTACCTGACCATCTTACTACCTGACCTCTCAGTTTTCCATTCTCACCCCTCATAATTTATGGACTTGCCTCACCCACTCCTTTGCAATTAGCCTTTGACTATTTTAATGCAGACCCTGAAAGCACTTAGCTCTAATCTTGTTTACTTTTCCAGCCTGTTAATTCATAACCCCTTTTGCATTATCAAAATGATTATTCAAGTGAGCACCTCTTGCAATTCCAGCATGCTTTGCATCTCTGGGTAGATATTTCTACAATATTAGTGTTACAGAAGCAAACTTATTACATCAGACAACTCCAGGCAACTCGTGAAGCCCATGAGTATTTCAGAATTGGCCATTTGAGGAGAAGCCAGTGCAACACAAACACCTACTACCCCAGGTCAACTATTACTCCATCAGCCAGGGCAAAAATCAAACTCTCCTTTATCCACCTGACAAGGCATTTTGCTGTTGAACTATTTGTCCACAGTCAGTCCTTTAATTTTTTCCTCTTTTTTTGACCCCTGCAGCACAGACATCAAATTTTCCAGACTGGAAATACACAAAGTGTCTTTCTTACTTAGCAAGACATCTCTGGTTTTCAGAAGAGTGGGTATGGGAACTAAATCAATTTAGATATATTTTGCTTTAGTTTTACCACTCGATTAAGCACAAACCAGCCTTTATTTAAGTAATGAATGACACAGTGTGCTTTTTACACACCAGGGAAATTTCTTGTGCCCTAAGGACTTTTTCTCCTCTGCAAAGAAACAGAACAAGACCAATAATCTTTCTGGCTGACAAGAAGGAAAGTGTTGCTGTGAAGGAGCTCCCATCTTCTCATCCACCAGCAGTAGTGGGGCAAGGTTATCTGTGCCTGTCGATTCTGCAGGAAATTTCACATGGGATGTGCTAGAACTGGCACAGAAACACTGAGCCTTTATGCTGCTGACTGTATCCCTCTGGTGGCTATGCTGCTGAAGATGGGTGGCTACATGTTTCTAGACTTTGTTTGAATACACAGAGTAATAACATCAGGAATCTTATTTCTCCAAGTTCATTTCAGAGGGATACAGAAACCTCAATATTTCAGATCTTTCCTGAAGAATCTATTTGATGAATTAGACTGGATTCTTTTACATACACAAGGACACACCTGTGAGCACTCTCGATTGCAAATCACCTATGTTAAGTTCAGAGGAACATGAAACGCACAATGACCTGCAGGAAAAGTAAATACTATACTTTAAATTGTCTTAGTATTGGCTTCAACTTTACTAGAATTCAGAATGTGTCAGTGTGAGAGTTACTTTTAAACATTTAGTGTGACTACTGTAATACAGAATTGGTGTCATTTTCTTTAAAGCAATCACCTTAACAATTGCATGGGAGGTGCTGTGCATAACCTATAGCACTGAAAAAAACCAGAGGCAAAGATAATGGAAAAAGTGATGAAATCTGATCTTTTCCAGAGTAAGCAATACCTGAAAAGAACCACAAAGAGCAAAAACGGTGATCTGTACCATGGTATGTGACAAAGCACCTCCAGGACTGCTTCTGGTTTTGGTAACGTGCAGGATGCACAGGTGGTTCTGGCTTTCCAGTGGGTGATGTTCAGTTTTACATAAGCTGGAAGATAAAATGTAGGCACTAGATCTACTCTACATTACACATCCTCTCTGTTGTCTTGGTTAAGTGATGTGTCACATATATTTGAGATCTTGGGCTATAAGCAGGACCATGACAGGGATGATATACCAGTGCTGTTACACAGATAGCCTAACATCCACCAACAAGATTACATTTCCCTATTAAAGTAGAAGCGTTCAAGGGGAAAAAAAGCCAACACTTGCTAAATGATAAGAAAGGTTTCTTTTCTGCCACAGAGTATAGGGAGAAAACATGAAAATAAGGTACATCTGCACAGCCCTACCTCACTACCTTAAGTCCTGGACCAGTATCAAGAAGAAATATTAAATTTTATTATCTTTTTAATTTTACACTTACTGTCTAATCCATTTAATGGGATTTTACCCAGTGATTTCTACATCTCTGGAGAAGGTCAGAGTAGATGATCACCGTGATGCCTTCTGGCCTGCAAATCTAGGAAATCACTGGGCCATTATAGCCTCTCCAAAATACGCAATTAAGTAGTACTTATAACACCAGCAGCTGTATGAGATTCAAAAAGCCTCACAGGCTTATCTGGCTCAGGGAACCAGACAAGAAGGGAAAGAAAAAAATAACCCAAACCTGTTGAAACTTCCATAGTTTCCCAAAACTTCTAACAATACAGGCACAAGCTTCATACTTGAGATTACAAGATGATACACAGATCACTATATCCTGTATTCCTAGCATCATTAATCTTAAAAAAAAAATAAATCACTGAACCACTTGAATAACTTCTAAGCTGAAAGGCCTGCCTAAAAGCTATTTTTGAAGAGGAATGTTTATGTATGCTAGAAGTAGATATATTGTTGGATTAATTGATGGTGGTGGGAGGTATAAAATTATATATTTCAGGGCCTGCTGCCATTTCTATAAGGCTGAGAGTCTCAGCTGTTGCCTGTCATACACCTGGTATTGTGTAGGGAGGTGACTGGAGCACAGTTAGTTGTGGGCTGTAAGCAGCTCTGGATTCAAAACAGTGGAAGGCTACATGTCCTGAGGAAAGAGAATGATGAACAAGAATGAGAATGAGTTCATTTTTCTCAAAGCAGTTAAGAAAAATGCACAGTCCATCTATTTTGACCCATTATCTGATTGACACAGTCTTTATGAGTTTCAGAAGACAGGAATGTAGGCAGACGCTGAATTAGAGATACAGGCTGGATGGCATTTCTCAGGTCAGAACCATAAGAAAAATTTACAGACACTTGGATCTGACAAAATAATAACCACCTTAACAAAACCACATAAACAAGTTTCATCTTAGAGCTACTCTGACTTCGACTCTCCCTGTACCTCTTGAAGAACACCTTAAGTCTCACCACTTCAATTAATTTCTACTGAGCTGAGAAAATAGCTTTCTAAAAGACCAGCAAGTCTAGTAGCCAAGATGGTTATAAAACTTCAACCACTTAAATTTACAAAGGAGGTTAAAGGAATAAACATTGTTGAAGAACACTCAAGCCTGAGCCATCAGCAAGGTTGCCAGCAGAGCATTTTCCCACCCCAGAAACCCCATGCAGTACTTCAGCAGCCTCCCAGCATTTAGTGATCACATCAAAACAAGTTGTTTGTAAAAGCTGGATAACACTTTCACTGTGGAGCTGCGCTTGTTGTCCAGTATAGAAATATTTCTCCATTTTAAAGAGAAGTGCTGTTGTTGCCCAGTGTTTATTTTCCCACTATTTTGTAGAGACAACCGAGAGCACACCAGCATCACCCTCATGCCCTGAGAGTAACAGTTGCTTCCTCCTGACCCTGCAGAGCACCAGTTTGTTAATAATGATTTGAGCTACTTTACAGGTGGGATTTTATTTTATACACTATATGCAACCTTTAACAAGTCAAAGACACTGCTCAGAGCAGGGAAGTTCTTCGAGGAGTTATTGTGAGTTTTGCTGCTGACTTCAGAGAGAAGGGAAAGACAAAAGCATAAGGATTAGGAATACAATTCTCTAAAATGGAAAAAGCAGCAAGAAAAATGACCAATAGATAGGTTTAGAGATGCAAAGGACTTAGGAGGAAGGCTGAAAATGCGACTTTTCAGGGCAAATAGAAGTGTCATGAGGAAACTGGAGAACTGTGTGGAAAAACAGAATGAAGTTTTTAGCACAGAACAGTTGAGAAGGGAGTTATGCTTTAATAAAAATGTACTAGGTAATCTCTAGTTTTGCAAAAGGAAGCTGGGACTGAATACACACAGTTGCTTTTCATTAAAATCTTGCTTTTTTTAAAGGTGACCAAATTAAAGGCCCTCTAAGTTATCAGCACCAACATTTGTCAGCAATGCTTTTCTATAGTCCAGGCACCAGCACCTTCAATTATTCTTGGTGGTGTCCATTGTTTTTAAAATAAAGTTTTTATGCTATTTGTTTTTACATACCACAGTTTCACAAATCTCTTTGTGCTCCAGAGGAGCTGAAGCACACACAGTAAGTACCACACATTAAATAGCTCTCTTTATACCTCTCTATTATAGATGTTCAGTAGGTGTAGGCTTAAGAACACACACTGTTTAAAGCAAGGGTAAAAATGCCTTACCAGCAGCAGCACTACTAAAAAGAAAGAACCTGCACCATTTACCATATGTTAAGATCAGTAATACATTAAAAGCCATCAAGAAGAAATTACACATAGCCCACATTGTTTTCAGTGTGGGGTTTTTTTATTTTCTCTTTTTGGTATTCTTGATCCATATAAATGATGGACCAACTATAGAGTGAAAATGGTTTCCTGGAAGACGTGTATAATGCCCATTATACACTGTTGATTCCCAGTGTGTAAGGGATGGTGTTATGCAGAAAATTGCTGCAATGTTAAATTTCACTGCAATCCATTTGCTGTGAATTGATGTAGCCTAATAAAATGAAAAAAGTTTCTTACAAGTCTTTTCATAAGAAGAAGTAATCAGAAACCACTGTTCACTCAATTTCACGTTCTAGAGATTAGGTTTTTCTTAGACACTTGCACCTGAGCTAATTCACCAACAGGGGGCAGAAATTTTGCTTCCCATCTCTGCACCTGTGAATCATTTTTTTATATTATCTAAATATTGTCATTGTCAGTAAAAGAGAAGTGAAACCTATTCCTTGCAAACCTCAAATCTAGACTCCCCTAAAAACAGGGATTACTTGCTTCTTGTAGACTACAGCTCTTGCACTTGATGTAAACTGAGAAGGAAGAAATACCTTCTCTGGCACTGCATTTTTCCAGACATCTCTTCTGTTTGCAGGGGGCTTGCTTTATGTTTTAGTGGGAAGAATCTGAATTGAGAAGGCACTCAATACTAGCAAAAAAAACCAAATCAGCAATCTAACTGTAACAACACAAAGCATAACTCAAAAAAGGATCTGCAACACAGGTTTAAGTTTAAGTGTTTCAAGCTTGAACCAAAGCTCACTGTGATTAATGTCTGAATTTCTACTAGATGTCCTCCTGGGTGCTTTAGTAATGTTTCTCAGTGAAAAGGGTCTTAATGTGCTCAAGAGCCTTGTTGCTTTGGGGTTTTACTCAAATAAAAAAAGGGCATGTAGTTTTCTGATAAGAGAAAACATCCACAAGGATATTTGGGAATATCCACATACATTGAGAAGGTATGATTTTCCTGTAAGTCAGCAAGGTCTCTTCATTAATGCTGCCTGCACTGTATAAAACATCCCAGTTCTTGTAACACGGAAACACTGCTGCATACCCAGAATGTGCCTAATCCCTACTCTAAGGGACTTAGAGGCTTGGAATCGTTCTTCATTTATCACACGTAAGTGAACCCACAATATATTTTTAAAGGACTAAGGCAACTTGCCCTTCTTCTTGAGCAACTTGGGGTTTTGGCCTGACTCCTCAAGTCCTGAAACTTAGCAGATGAAGGATGGCTCTTTATTTGTGTTATGCCAAGAAAAAGTATTTTGACGTACATTGAAATTCAGTAGCACAGCTCCATGCACGAAGAGAGCAGTTGGTCTCCTGTGATACTACATTCAACCTCACTCATTAACAGCACCACACCAAGAGCCATTCAGGGACATCTAGTACTGGCATTTCTAAAAAACTCTGATATTTTTGAAACTACCAAAGTAAGCTGGCTTCATGGACATTGCATTCCATCCAGGAGCTGACTGAAAACAAGCTGCAGGGATTTGCCCAGGCTCACAGTGTGAGGAGCAAATCCATGGAAAGTGTCCTTCACAACTAGATGAAGTCAGACACATGAGTCATAGGGCTCCTATTATTCTTTAAGTCCATGTGCTTGAGATCAGGACCTGCCTCTTCAGACCCAAATTCAGAGAAAGCCACATTGCCAGGCACTTAATCAAATTACTGCTTTTGAAAATTATTCACTTGACACGTTTGCTTCCCTCAGTCCTGGAGAAATAGTACTGGCAAAACTGTACATGCCATGTAGTTTAGTTTTTTTAAAATAACTTTAGTCTTCATTTTAATGGGCTGGACCCAATTCTTAGCTTGCTGTTTGTAGACTTCTTCCCTTAACATGCCACTAAAAATGACTGTACAATCACCTCACTTATTTGTGATATGACCATTTGTTTACATGGCACATTTAATCATTAATATATATTGTTGGTACTTTAAGTAATCTGCCCTTTACCTTGGTACTTCACAATACAACCCAGGCTTAATGGCCCATTAAAATATGCCCTATTGAATCTTGTAGCTTAATTGATGCACTTTTGCTGTTTTGATATTATTTTCAGGAAATTTGTTTTTGTTTTCAGCAAGAAAGGACAGCACTAAACTGAAAATGAGCTCAAAAGGCCATCTATTAAGTGTAAATGTGGGTGTTATCCTTCTGTTTTTTTCTAATCCTCCCGGTGTTCAAGATTATGGCACATTTAGATTTAAATTACCAGATTGGTTGATCACAGCAGGAACTAGAGTAAGCACATTATTTCTGTTTTGACAGAACAATAGAACATTCTTATACATTTCATTAAGCAAAACTACTTAAAGGAAAAAAAAGTCTTACTGTGCAGCAGCATCTTTTACTCATGAACATCTTGTTGAAAAATCCAATTAGCATTTTCAGAAGGAAGTCCTGCAGTTAAACTCTACTGCTGCAGCAGACATCATAAGTATGAAATGAAGCTCCAATATTTAAATTCTTCTGTGATCAAACCTTGCAGTGCCAAAAATTTATCATAAATTATACTTTAAATTAGGATTTTTTTCTCACCTGTTTTTGAATTTGTGCAGAGAAAATAGAAGCATGCAAATAACAACTCTGAAAGCATTAGAATATTTGCAAAGAAGAGCTGGTCAAAAAAAGTGCTGACGAGTGGACTTTTGCCTGCATAGCAATGTTTGATTCTCACCGATTGCAATAATACATTGTGACACTCTGTGATTTTTTTCATAGTGAGCAGATAACTAGGAGCCTATCAATTTATTTTAATTTTAGCATCATTACTGATAAATACAAATCCCAAAATGATTGGTAACTCCTTAATACTAGAAGCTGCACATGTAAAACCAGTAAATTTGTGTTAGGGACTTCACGTATCTTAAATCCGAAAGTTATGCACAAGAGCACACTGACTGGTCACATAAGACACTTCTCAGTCCATGTATGATAAAAACATCAAAGCAAGCAGCAAGTAAATTGGAGGGTTAGCTTTATATTGTATACAGACACAATAAAAGTTCTAGCAACTCTAACATAGAAACCTTCTTTCCAAAATTCTGCTCCTGCTGTTTGACTATACAATAAGATATTGCTGTGTGTCACTGCTCAGATTTAAGAAACAGTACGATGTATATTAGAGAAAAAGCTTACTACAATAGAGATCTTTTCCCCTAGGGAAAACTGCCTCATAAGGAAGTACAGCGAGCATGTTTGGGTGCTATGGCATTTTATTTTAGATTAATATGGGGTAAAGGTCCTTAAAATTACATAATAAAATACTACACAAATTGCTAAGGAAGTTGCTTGAACCACCTGTAGTCTGATCTCGTGGACTCCGCACATGCAGCAGCTGGAGTACAACCTGCTCCAGTAGCACATCTCCCAGTCCAATTGAATTACCAAATAATGTAGCATCTTTGCTCTCCAAGCCTGTCCTCTGAAGTAAATCAAAGCGTGCAGAAACTGGAGATTATTAGGAGACTCTTTTCAGAAGGCAACTCCTGGTCTGAACTACAACCCTAATGTACATGCATCTCTGTAAACACATGAAAGTACTTACACTGCGGCAAAAGCCAGCCTGGGAACTTCAGAGAGCTTAGTGGCATTTTAGAACTAACCCAACGTAGTGCAAGGCAATATGAACAGCTTCCAAGCAGTGCAATAATATGGTGCAGTTTGAATGCTGGGAGCAGGATTGCAGCTGAGATTTAACATGAAAAGTTAAGAAGTCCTCAGATTCCAGTAGCCCAGCTGGCACATAACAGAGAAATGAATTAACAGTATGGCATCCTCCTGCAATGGCATTGGTCGTATCTTTCCACTATCCCACAAAACAAGTTTTGTTCATAATCAACAGTGACTCTGACCTTAGGTAGCTTAAGAGCAAGTTTTAATTCACTCCTAGCAAAAAAGGCGAGTGAAGGGTATAGTGGGACCAGACTGCAAGAGGGACCAATGACTAGAATTTGTGGTTCTGACAGCTCAGAAAGCCTAGGCTCAGTGTCATTCGGGTAGTCCATCAGCCCAGAAAATGTCTCACTGAGGTCAGCTGAGATGAAAATATAAACTTGTGCCATAACAAAGTTAATTAATGTCCAGTCAGCCTTGCCCTTCTGCTCGTCTCCCCATGTCACAGCAAACAGTCACGGCTGCGTTCCTACAGTTAGCACCTGTCACACAGCAGCCCCTTCCCTTGAGCTGGGAATGGCCTCAGGGAGCACTGTACATGCTACGCTCCACCCTGATACCTGCTTTGAAAATTTATCTCCCACTCCCTGCTGAACGTCACGGCTGCGATCAGCTCCTGCACCAATGTGGATGTGTATCCACTTCGTACAACCTAGGAACATTATTCCAGTGGAGACAACAGGAATTTTTCAGCATGGAAGCCACCACCACAGAAGAACAGCAAGTATTTTATCTAGTGGGTGTACAGCATGCGCTTTCCAGAATTCAGACTGTATTAAAAACCAAAAAATCCCACACTGTTAAACAGCTTCAGCTAATGAAGTGCATGCAGAATACTAAATTGAAGGCACTAAACCTAAAATATTCTAGTTTCCTCTGCCCTTCTGTTTCTCATTAATATGCTGAAAAACAAAGAATGGATAACAGTCTAAGTCTATGGCACAAATTAAAATTATATATACAAAGTCAAAGAGGAAATAACACACACCTTGGGCTCAGCAATTATATTCAGCAGGCAGATGAAAAATTGATATGGTAAGAAAAATACACTGAAACATGAGCCTTCTCCTTTCCCCAAAGACAAAACAGGACTTGGAATTGCTTCTTTAATCATTATCTATATTCACTAAGGCAGCAACAGACCAGCTAACTACCCTTTACAACTGTGAAAGCATGGAGTGGTCCACAGCTGGTCCATGATGATCATCGTTCCATATATCATGTGAGCGCCACCAAATCATCCCATACCTGGTCACCTGCCGTGAATCAAGTGGACTGTGGCATGTTTTCCAGCTCAATTTTTCCACTACTGCATCCCACATGCCTTCCCCTCCTTCTCCTCTGGGAGAGGAAGTGTCAACTTTAGCAGCCCAGAGCTGATTTGAAAACATATATTAGATCTATATTTTTATCCTAGCAACTCAAAAAAGTATCTCTGTTCTCCAACATATCTTGCGTGAATTAAAATCTTCTCAGAGATATCTAGTCATTAGTTTAAGCTTAACATAACAAGACTTCTCAAATCTTTTTCCCTTTCTTTCCTTGGTCACTGCTGACCGTACAGTGCCACTTGCTGCAATCCATAAGCTGGGATAACTTTCAACTTCCCTCTGTCCCCAGATCAAATCTATGTGTAAGTCCTGCACATGCTCTCTATATAACAAATTCAGATATGGCTTGTCTTATCAAATCCCACCGGAAAAGCTTTTTCTGGGCTCCCAATATCTTTTGTCTTTATTAAAACAACTTTTTTTTTCCAGGTTTGGCAAACGCAATTCTTGCTCTGCTCACATCCATTTGCAATGCTTCTGAAAAGATTATTTTCCTATTCTGACACTTTGACCATATCAGCCACCCTATCTGTCCTCTTTTGGCTCCTTCTTTTCTGTTGTATCAAACAAAGAGCATCTTAATTTTCTAAGCTCTTCCTTGCCAGTCTCTGCCTTGTCATCTTTCATTCTGTACTGTGAAACGGACTGTTGCGTCTCTTCAACCAGCGAATTCTGCCTTCAGCATCCACTTGCTAGAAAAATACAAAAGCAGCTTCATCCTCTCTTGCCACTGTGTCCTTTGTGCTAGAAAGAAACTCACTTTGAACATCTCTGAAGTTACTTATTACAGTCCCTCAGGTCTCTCCACAAAGATTTCTTTGTTACTACAGCCAGAGAATGACCAACCTTAAGCAGTTGTATGCCGACACCTAGAATGCCACCTGCTTTCATTACACTGTTTCTTTATGTTCCTCCATCTTTAAGGAACCGCTTTTGTCTGATCTTACACCACCACATTGCCTGTTCAATGTTAAGGCAGCACACAGCACTCTGCTTTCCTTCACAGCCCAAGGCCAAGCTTCTGGGCACTGTGGGAACGCAAATAAAAATGAACAAAACTGCTGTCTTTTCTCTGCTCTTGGCTGCTCACTGCAAAGCCTCATTTGGAAGCTAGACTGCAGCTCTACATTGGTTGCATAGACCACAGTCTATACATCTCAGAGTGCCACGTGTTTACATGTGCACTCCAGGTTCTTGTAATTTCCTTGGTGAGTGCTAGGGGCTCAAAGGATTTTCAGATCATCAGATATTGACAAGTAAAGGCTTTTGTATTGGAGAAAAATGAAACAGCACAGGTCTTAGGCTTCTTTTAAGAAACACATAAGCCACAAGATTTCATTTTATGTCATGAGAGTTTTGCTTTTAAAGATCAGAAATCTGTGCCAAAAGGCACTTCTTTGCCTTAGCAACCATTTCCAGGGTAACAGACTTTCTTCTAAAGTTGAAGGTCTTTACGTCTTGCATAATCTGTTTCCCATACTCTGCAAGTGATAGTTGCTTACGTGTTTATTGTATGTACACCATGCTATTCAGATGGAATTATACCATTAGAAAACTAGAAGTATCTATATTAATGCTGATCTTGGTTATCAGTTAGGACTGAGCATGGGACATCAAGAACCAAAAAGCAGGTTATGTGTCTTGAAATAAAGACTAATAACCATGGCTGAGGGCCAATGAAAACACCATTAAGATATATAGCTTATAGTGTACTGTCACCACAAGGATAGTCACAGAAAGAAAAGAGGAGTTTGGATAGACTAGAAAAAGCAGAAAGGGAAATGCCATTAGAAAAGTGCAAGAAAGTTCCAGATATTGAAAATGAAAATGTTGGAGTGCTTCAACTTCTTTCTTTGCCAAGAGAACACAAAATGAACCGGAATCCCAGTTCATATATCTGAGTTAAAAATGCTTGACCTAATATACTGAGCTTTGATCTACTCACATCAACTTTCATCTTCAACTAATCATTGTGCTCTGGGCTGGGTGGCAGCAGGACAGGTATATCTTTCTAAAACCTACTGGACAGTAACTAATTTTAAAGATTGGTTTGCAGTTTGTAATGACACAGCTCTTGTATATGCTCTCTGTAAATCAGTACAGTCTCACATGCTACACTGAACAAATCAATAAATCACTTACAAGTAACACTTGCAGACCTTTTATTATCAAGTGCCCTTTGAAACACTTCCTGCCTCTTTCACATAATATTTCCTATCTTCAGTACTTACTAGAAAGGTGTTTTATCATTTAACTGTCTGTCACAGTGGAGATATTTTATACTTAACTGCCAAGTTAAGTTTGCTGAAAGAAGGAGCAGACTTCTGTGAACCTTTCTTCCCTGGCCTCAATATCCTTGCAAATTTGTGTAAAATCAGGATAAACACTATTATATGGAAGCAGGACCCCATAAACACATCCGCTTTTAAGAGAAGGAAGAAAATACTATGAAATCTGTCTGTTAACTCAAAACATACACACCTTGTTTTCAACAAAATGGTTTATAGCAAACTGCTCACAATCAAAGAAAACATGGAGAATTATTTATTTTACTTGTTTGTTGAATAATTTTGGAAAGTAAAGGATTTGGTTACAGTGAGCGAATTAAAAGGTGGGTTTGATCAAATAAATTATCAATTACAAACTCAGTCAGTTTTACTTATAAAATCACCTGCAGGGGTATTTATACATGCAAAATGATTCACGGATATTCAGTGTGATTTCTTGGCTTCATAAACACAAATCTTCTGCCTCGCTTCCTATTCCCCTTTTCTGAAGGACTTCTGCTACCCTTCAGTTTTGGGTTTTTTTCTTTCAAACTTCCTCCCAACTACAGTAATGGAAAGCAATGGGTTTTATCCCAAGAGAGTTATTTGGAATAAGACAGACATTTCTCCTTTTTTTTTTATTAAAAAGAAAAGTTTTTTTAGCACTGTAGCTGTCATCAGTGCTAACAGCATGTATATCATCATTCTTTTTAAAAGATCAACAGCTGCAAATTCAGGTTACCTTTATACAAAAAAAGTGTCACACATCATCTTGCTAACAGCACTAAGACAAATTTTCAGACGTGTCTATCTGAATCTTACATACCCAAATCTCATTGGAAGTCAGCAGGCCACAGCTGCTAATTCACTCAGAAGTATCAGAAATAATTTCTCTTATGCTCTCATGTCAGGTGTAAGGATTTGTGCTCTTAGTGTCCAAGAACTCCCATTCTAGGCTTGGAGATTAGCCAACATACCTCCAGTTACAGACCCCTGCTCAAGAAAGAGGGTAAACAGGATTAGACACCTAAACAGGACAGTAATGAGTGGTTTTATTTAAATAGCCTGGCCATACTACAAACTTTCCCTCTTCAAACAATCTCTTTATACCACAACAACTAACTCCTGCTGATGTCTGCTGGGAAATGAACAAAGAGAAAGTGAGAGACACACATCAAAGAAAGAGTATCTGCTCTGGACTTCCTCCATTATCTATTTTTCCACATGCTCATTTGCACTTTGTGCTTCTACTTAGCCCAAACCTAGTTTCGTAAAAGTCAAATGTAGCTCAGCATGGCTGGGACATCAGAACTACAGCTGTCCAGGTTATTCACTTAGGCATGCCTGGCAGGAGTAATGGAAGGTATTTTTTTCTGAAAACTTGACAAATAGAGATATGAAAACACAATAAGCAATATAATAATTCCATATTCTTTCAGATCTGCACATAATTCTAGCCAAAGACCTAATCTAACATACCTCAAAGGACATTTTATTTGAAGAGAACTTTAGTGGATCCTTCCAGTCTGCTCTTTCCATAAAGAGCATCACATGCACCTGTGCACTCCAAATTACACAGATCATTACAGAAGAGAAGGGATTCACATCACACTCAACAGCAAAGAGTGGATGATGGATTCTGTTAATAACTTTAGATTTTTAGCAGAATCTATAGCAACAAATCAGAGCTAAGCCTTCTTTCAGGAGAAAGCACGCTATATTCCCTGTTGTAGGCATGACTGGATTTCCACAGCTAAGGTAAGACTTGCTTTGCCCCTTATACTAATTGGGAATTTGGCACAAAGCCATATGAAATTTTGATCTAATTTTTCAGGAAAAGAGCAATAGCAGGAGTTCCAAACCAAAACTGATTATCAATCTTAAAATCTAGATACTTTTTATGCATTTTTTACTAATATAGTTAGAGGTTTCATTCTTTCTGGATGGCACAAATTAAAATACTTGGATAAGTGTTCAAGGCTGTAGCAGGAACCATCTCTTTCCCAAGCCTTTTGTAAGCTGGCACAGCAAACTTGTTTTCCACAAGGTAATTATTCAGAAAGCTTTACAGAACCTATCGATATCTCCTTGTGTTATGTAAGATTGTATGTATTTCTAATGTGGCAGTTGATGAACTAGAGTGTGCTGGGATGTGAAAAAAGCATTAATGAGAATGAAGATGTGAGATATAATGTTAACTAGGCCTTTTCATTACAACTGAAGGGCTATGCATGTGTAAAATGGGTACATAAAGTTTTATAACATATTGCCTGCTCAAAACCTCTAACATTTATAATACATTTCCATTACTATTTGCTGTAAATTGCCTATGTCTTTTACATTAAAAATAAATGGTTCCAGCTAGACAGCTAAAAGGTTTGATTGCAAGCAATTGTAGTTGACAATATCAAACAGAAAAAGTCTATAACTTTGAGCCTAAAGGAGAAAAGAAAGACTCAACTTTGCAGAACCGATCACAGGAGAATGAACTTTGAGCTGTTTTCCATCCCATTAATGCTTTGTCTTTATTTTTGGGGTTATTCCTGCACATTACTTCTGTAGAGCAAGAGGAGCACCAGTCTTTGTCCTCTTCACTCGCCAGAGTTAGAACACTCAGCAGCAGTTTTTAATTTGATTCAGCTTGTCAATAGCAACAACTGTAATCCTCCATAATCAATGCCCTCATACAGCTCAAAAGGCTGTTAAGGGTTTTACTGGCTTTTATTTTATTAGTAGGCAGGGGGGCAGGAACCTGACAATACTTCCCGGAGCTTTTGTTACTGTGTGACCAAGCAGTCTAGAAGCCAGCCTACCCCTGTTTTCATGATGTACCCTTTCCAAATAGCGAAAAGTGAGAAAATGGAGCTAGTAGAGACATCAGCCCTTGCTTGCTTAATTTTCTCCATGTCACATGGGGCCTGTGTAGGGTAGACAACAGGCCAACTAACCCACTCTGTTGACCAGCCACTTTGTGAAGGAAAGGAAGGAAAGTAAGCGCCCCCATCTATGCTTCTGGAAAAAAAAGCCAGAGCATACATTGTTCACTCATGCCCCCCTAGCTGGGGCACGATGTGCCAGTTCTCATTACTTCACCACATCAGTCACTTGAAAGCAGGTGGAAGAGTGGCATGCTGCCAAAGGAAGATAAATAATTGATGTTAACATAAAGAACATATAGCAGCACTCGCATCAACAAGGAACAACTAAAGCAAGAGTTCAACAGCAAATACGCTCTTGTAATCTCCTTTTATCTTTTGTTTCCCCTCATGGGTGTGACCCAATTTATCACAACTCCACGGACTGACAATGAGTTGAGAGATCTGCAGCAGAGCTGCCTTAGAAGATAGCACAAGTCTGATGAAATTTTAGGTGATTTTATGTATTATAAGGTAAGAAAAATTCTTTCAGGTAGGTACACTTAATAAATCTTGCCAAAACACACTAAAGGTAGGGTTATGGGGCAATCATACACCGGGAGCTGGCTTAACAGCCCTACCTCCAGGCTCCCTCTGCCATGACGTGCCATTGCTGACCTCAATTCAAAGAGGAACTAAAGATCTCATGGATAGTGGAAACAGATAATACGGAGGTGTGCAAGGAGTGTTATACTCTCAGAACAGTCTCCAGATATTTGCAAACTAGAGAAAATGTCTGACTGCTGGAGAGAGGAAGAGAAAAAAAACACATTTTCCCTGCAACTCTTGATATTTGGTTACTGCCACAGAGAAGACAAAGCAGATTCCTCTATCTACCTCTTCCTAAAACACTATTCCTCTTTAAAAGAACAATTAAGTGGTATTTCCAAACTTCCCCCACCCAGCTGAGTGGGTTGCAAGATAGAGAATTATATTATTCAAACAGGCACATGACCCAAGCACTCTTGCTCCAAGTAGAGGCTTAAGATCTTTATTCTGCAGCAACCACACCATTCAGTAATGAATTACTGCATGGAATATGAGAAGGAGAAAAGAACTGTCTTTCCATGTTACTCTGAAATCATGCAGGGTTTGTGGGGCTTTTCCATTATTTGGCTGTTAGCTGGTTAAACATTTATCATATGATCCCAATTCTGCAAGCATCACCCTAGTGAAGTCTCCATGGAAATTAAAGTCATCTCATGTCACATCATGCCTTTTACCTTGGTACTGGCAAACTTCCCTATTGAATAGAGGTAAGTGTTTCGTGACTGTTACCATCCTCACTGTTTGACTGACAATAAAAAGAGGGGTTTGTAATTGACTTATATTGGATTACACTCTGCTGTACAAAGAGAAACAAAGCCTGGATGACTAACAGGTGAAAGAAATTAGTTTATTCAGCTGTCTACAAGTTTCAAAAATAAAAGTCCTTCACACTTCATACAGGAGAATGGTGGAACTAGGTTGCGTGTCTGCAGCAATTCACTGCTCGGTGTCTGGAAAACTTCTAAGATGCATATAAAGATAAAATGGGAATAACATAAATTTAGAGTCTAAGAGATGAAGGCAATTTATTGCCAATAATCTCTTCTTGCTCAGAAGTGTTAGGTGTAGCAGAGAGGAGAGCCTTTGTTTCATGTATCCTACAACAGCTCAGCCTAAGCTGAGCATTAAGCAAATAGCACAATCACGGCTGCCCCGTGGGCTCCCAGATATTCCCTGTGCTAAGCTGTAAGGACAAACTCCTCTACTGTTCCCATAGTTTTTGGTCCTAACCTCAGTGACGTGAACAACATGATGACCTCCCCTGCTCCCTGTTGAGAGGCACAGAGCACTCTGGTGTCCTTGGGACCATGCTGTTAATTCAAGGTGCAGTCCCACACCCTGACACCTTTTAAAGGGAAACACATTCTACTTAACAAGAAACTACTGTTCCTGTACCTTCACCCACTATAGGTACTGTCTATCTCTAGCAAGTGCCTTGTCATAAAATCATATTAATTTGGCAGCAGCAATTCTGTTTCTAACAATGTCTGAATTATTCTCCATGCAACATTGAAACTGGGTAAAAAAATACTAATACCACAGCAAAATCTTAGCCCATCAGCTGTGTGTGCACATGCTCCTTGACAGTGGGTTTGGATGTCAAGTTTGTGCTGACAACAGATGCATATGCAGCCCTGAAAAGATGTCAAAAATACACATGCTCATGTGGTGAGGCAGAAAGAGCATGTGCACGTATGTACACCTGCCACCTTGGGGAATTTTATTCCTAGATGAGTAATGCAAACACACACAATCATAGAATATTCTTTTGGTATCTCTTTTAGTATTCATACTGTGCTAGTGTGGTCTAAAAACAATTTAGACCGAACAAACACTAGTGCTGCTTTTACTGATTCTGATATTGAATTCTTTTCTCTCTCCTCTCCCCTCCATGAATACACAGTGAGTCAATCTGGTTTGTCTTGATGGTTGAATAAGCTCTTTGATTTTTGAATTATTTTGAGATTAACTGAATTTGAAATGTGTGCTGCATGCAATGTCTTGCTGGCACAAAAAGATGAGCTTTGTTATTGACAGAGAAAAGTTGCAAAGCTACATTTTTCATTATTATTCTGTATTGCTGAACTTGTGTTCCTGTCAGACTGCTGCTTGCCATGACAGCAGGGGCCACCAGGTTGAAAAGTTCAATTTCCAGTATTCTCTCCTGACCTGCCTGAACTTCAGAGAGTAACAAAGAGGTCTTTTCCAGCACAATAAAAAAACAAATCGCTTTTATAAATAATAAAAGATAGTGGGCATTACATTACGCTGCTTGAAAGGTGTATAATGCCAAGAATGCCTCACACTCCACCTGCAAAACATCTTTTTAGCAGCATAATCTGTCATAGTGTCACAAAAAGTTACAAGCGGTTCTGCAAGTTCTCCCCTGTTGGTGCACTGAGGTGCTGTTAATCAGAGGCCGTGAAGGCTGGCTGGCCACCTAAAAATTTCCAAAATTATAAAATGACCAGAGCAGACAGAAGCACATTTCCCTGATGTTATTTTCTATACAGATTACTCTTAACACTATAATTGCCAGTGAAAAACTACACGTCAGGACTCAGAAGGAGAGTTGCCAAGTTAAATGCAGGGAAAAAAAAAAAGGAAGAGTCTCGTCATATATTCCACTAAAACCCAGACACAGATTCCAAGACGCTTTTGTCCTTCAGAAGAAGAGAGGGAGTAGAGTCCTGGAGCAGCTAGTTCTCTGCCACATCCCCCTCAGTACACATTAGAAAGATCCCTCTAACAACATTCTTTCCTGCATTGAAATTACTCTGGTTTTCCTCCACTTTTCTTCCAAGAGTAACTCCAAAAGAAGTCTCCTGAAAACTCTAGGTCCTCAATATCTGACCTTTTCCTGCAGTCACTGCTAATGAACCACAGATCCTTAACTGCCACTTTTGATTCTGCCACAAGCCCAAGTCAAAGAAAAGAGCTTTAGTCTGTGTCCCAGCAAAATCTAGGTACAGAATTCATAGGACCCCTTAATAGATCTGTGAAAAGCACCCAAAACTCCATTATTATTCGGCCTGAGCTTCATGAGCTCCGAGGTCTGATGAGAGGGAGAGTTTGACTCAGAGACTATGGGCTGTGATATAAGGACGTGAAGTAAAGCAGCACAAAGCTTGAAACTATTACATTTTTTGAGAACTGTAAATTAGATGAAATTTTCAGTGAGCCCACAAATTTAGGAATCAGAGGAAAGCCAGTTTTTCCTTCTCATCTGTTCATTATTGCCTACCAGCCCTTTTGTCCAGCAAAAACTGTTTTGTGACAGAAAATGCATTTGTAGTTTTATGCTGCTTCTATAGCACTTCACATCCTCTCTCTTTCTTAGCCTTCCTTCTCTTATTCACCTCTGAGACTCACCTTTCTCCTCTCCTGTCTAATTTCTTTCAATTCTCCATCTCTCTCTCCCTCCTTCAACCCTCCCCTTCTTCCTTTTAGCTCAAATTCCTGGTCCTCCAATTGTAAGTGTCCTAAGCCATGTAGATTAATTTTCCTTTATTGCTTAGATCTGATCAGCATATATGCCAGGTGATTTTTAAAGATAGGAAAAGAGCTCTTGTCGCATAGAGGATGGGCCTGTCCATTTCCAGAAAATCTATGGTGGTACGTAAAAGAAGCATCGCTAATATCACATTTCACTAGCTTCTCTGATGACTGGTGTAATTGAAATAAATTATGAATCCCACATGTGCCACACTAACAGAAAGCAATAAAACACAATATTTATGAATAAAGATAGCAATTATCTTATTAAATCAGGCAGTAATGTTATTCTACCAGAGGGCTGTTCATCTCACATTATAATCAATACTGATTATGAGAGCAAAGGAAAGGCTTTTGCCATTACTATAGCATAGTCCCATAGATTTTAAAAGGTAATGAAAGATGTTCTGCAGAAAGTGAAATTCAGTAGAGTTATAACTGAGATTTTGAAATAATCTATGTGGCTTTGGAGATAGAAAGTCTTAAATATAGAGCCAGATTTTGACAACATTGACACCAATGGCAAGCTGAAGTAATTGTATTGACATCAGCATTGTTATCCAAGATTGATACCAGCACAACTGAGAAGAAAATCTCTGTCTTTTAAAAGGTGTCTTTTGGGGTTTTTTTTATAAAAAAGACTGAAAGAACTTAATAACATACTCAAGATATTTCTGTAGCTCTGTTTCAGTAGGTGGTAATTTTCTAGAGATGTAGCACACAAGCTTGATTAAAAGATAATGATCCAAAATTTATGATTATTTATGGAACAACTATTTTAGTCATTAAAGGCAAAAATTATCCCCAAGAAACATACACTTTGTGCCTCAGCTCCACACCTATATTAAAGGACAAGATAGACCAGGATTTTCAGAAACAGTAAGCTATTTTGACGCCTCAGCTTTGTGCTCATTTCCTTAAGATTTCCAACAGATGTTCCCTTTTTAAAGGTGTTTTACACAGCCTACTTAAAGCTGCAGCAGTGCTATTAAAGTAAGAGGTAAATATATTTATTAAAATTAAGTAAGCTGTATAAATGATTTCCACTTTGACACAAGACATTAAACCTGTATTTAACACTGTTGTTCTTGTTCTAAAGTGTTTCCTCCAATGGTCCCAGTACATCCATGCACCTACTCAGTAAGAAAACATCTATTTCAGCTTTGAAATGCTCCATAATCACAAATGAACAGGTTTTTAATAGAGACCATATCAACTCTTGTGACACGGAGGCAGGGAATGACACTGTTCACACTTTCTTGGGGTAATGCTCTCCACATTTCTCAAGGAAGGGATGAGAGACATGGAACAGCAGGTTCCCAAACCAAAAAGCACAATTTAGGGATTTGAAGACAAAGAAGTGTTAGAACAGAGAGGAAAGAAAAGAGGAGCATATTAGAGGAAAATGCATTGAATCCCAAGCAGGATTTATTTATCTAACAGTTTCTTTTTTGCTAGAGGAAAATGAAGGAATTGTCATGGCTATCACAGAACATAGGAAAAGGTTTCACTTAATCAGAGTATGAGCTGAACTTCAGCACCACATTGCAGCCATTTTAAAATATTTCACAGATATAAACTGGGAAACAAGCAGCTGTCACTACATAGGCAGTCACAGCAGAAAGAAAAGAGACCTCTGTATCTAGGTAGTGACATTAGAGCCCCAACAAGAAACCAAGGATACTGAGTCCTGGTAAACACTTACTCCACCACTTTCTGTGCAAATGTTCCCTCCACTTTTTTTTTTTCACTTTACAACCACCATTATAAGAACTCCTCTAGGCTTAGAATTTTTGCCTTGTTTTTATTCTTCTCTTTGAAATCAAGGGCAATTTTATGCAACGAGATTCACGAATGTCCCATACTATAAATTCAGCATAAGTATTTTAACCTCATGCAGGAGCCTGCAAAGCAGCTGGCCACATGCTCAATAGAAGCAGAGCTAAGAAAAAAATTCGCAGCAACTTTGAAAATCCTAGAAAAGTCTCCTGACCTCCTGTTCCATTATTTGCAAGTAACAAGCTCAGCCAAAGTTCTCTGACATCTTTTGGAGTTTGCAATTCTTTCAAATAACCTTTTACTAAGTTCTGTGTGAACCAACCTAGATTTACAGCTTTAGGATTAAATCACTCAAACCTCAATGGGCTCTGTGTAAAAATGAGGTGAAACCACAATGGCTTTGAATTCTCCTTGCAATTTCAGGCTTGCTTTGAACTCAATGCACAAAGAAAAATGCACTTTAAGCCCAAGCAAGCAGCCTTTTGAAATCCTGCTCTCTTGGAGGTACGGTAGACAAGCGACCTCTGCACATTACTGGGAGATTTTTTCTGTGGTAAAGGGTCAAAAGGAGGGAAAATACATTCTTGCCCTTCTGACTAATAATTTCCATGTCCCGGTTTTAAATATGTGTCCACCTCCTTTGATCAGTTTTCTCAGCCAAGCTCAAAGTTTTACCTTTCAGAAAATTTTGCTTTCTGCAGCCTGATGCCAAAAATAACTTATTTTGAAGTCTTGAAAGGAGCACTCATTTCCTCCAGTCTTGAGATCTGTCTCCTCCTCCTTTTTTAACAGGCTACAATATATCATGGATCTAAGGAACACACTGGTCATGTCATTCATATTCCACATGCCTTCTTCCCTGCTCTTCAACACCTCTGTGTTATAATGGGCTCTACTCTAGTCTTGCAACTTCAGATTAGGTTTCCCATTAAACACTCCAGCATTCAAAATTTCAATACTCCTCTCAGCAGATGCCTAAAAGCAGGGTTTCTTCTTTAGCTTCCAACTTTTTTCATTTTACAGACACAGACTAAATAAAAATGTTTCTGCTGGTTCTCTTGCACTTCCACTAGAATTTGGTGATTTAACCTGTCAATTAGTGACTTATTGACCTTGCTATTTTAGCTTAATTATATCCCTTTTTCTCTCCTTTTCTCTCTCACAAAAGTAAACTCAGACAAAAACAAACATAAAAGGTGGAATCTTTTCCCATACACATTGTCTTTCTGGCCTGTAATGAGCTTCGTTATTATTCTAAGATTTTCATATCCTGAGGCATTCCCCAGATCAATTCACAGTCCAGAATGCACAGAGCCAAATGTAAAAATAACAAGAAGAAACTGCTAGAGGGACTATTCATAAAGGCTTGTGGTGATAGGACAAGGGGGAATGGGTATAAACTGGAGTGGGCCAGATTTATATTAGATATTAGGAAGAATTTCTTCACCATGAGAGTGGTGAGACACTGGAATAGGTTACCAAGGGAGGTTGTGGCTGCCCTCACCCTGGAGGTTTTGAAGGCCAGTAACCTGATATAGTGGGATGTCCCTGCCCATGGCAGGTGGGTTGGAACTAGGTGACCCTTAAGGTCCCTTCCAACTCTAACTATCCTATGATTCTATGATAATATACATAGCTCGTGATTACAAATGATATAAAACTAGCAAGTACTCCAGTAAGCCAATCAAGGCATCTTTGTTCTTTACACACATGAAAATAACAGGTGCCAATCTGCAAGAATATTTTTAGAGACACATGAAAGAGTTAAACATTTGATGCTTCATTTCAGAAACAAGTATGATAACAAGAACACATTCCTGTACCAAATCTGGGTTCTCCAAAATAACTACAACTAATTAAATCCCTTTCTTAAAATACTGATACATTTCATGAGCTAGTATTGGGAGAATCCTTTCTTCAACCTCTACATAAAAGGAGTTCAGTTTGCAAGTCTGCTTTGTTTCAGTTGTTTTACTTTTGCTTTAACTATCAACTATAAATGTAGCCTGGGAACTGAAAATGAAGTGGTATTTCTACCCTGTTTCACAAAAATCACTACCAACAAGTATTGAGCAATCAATAATAAAGAATTAGTACTTAACTCATGGTTTCATCTGTACATGAAGCAGAACAGAATTCACGTCTCTCTCCCAAAGCTATATTGAGTTTGCAGTGTTTAGATTACCCAAGTGCAAAGTAATTTATTAACAAAGTCTACAGATACATCTAGAAGAGAAATATATAAGACCTGATCTAATACCCTTAAAGCAGTTACATGATTCCTGATTATGACAACAGCTTAAGATGGGGAACACAGAGTAAATATGTTTTTAAAAAGTCACACTTGAGACATAAAAAAACCTAAACTGCTCAAAACAGGCTCTGCAAAATTAAACTCTATCCAATCACTTTTTTAGACTTTACAGATTATTTATAAGCAAATTAACTAAGAAGATTCAATAATTCAATATCACATTAGGTGAAGAACAAGATTCTGCATTTGCTCATAATAGAAATGCACTAAACATGATCATGTGTCTGCCAAGAATATTTCCTTGTTCCAACACAAGCATGCTTTCTCTAGATACTCTAATTGTTCCATTTTGGCAAAGTTAAGTTTTCCAAATTAACTTTTACTGACCCTGGCATCCTCCACCAGCTTCATAATACTCATCATCGCCTTTCAAATGTTTGTTTATTTCAGCTTCTTTCCAGCAAATGTTTTCCATCAAACATCTGTCCCAAGATATGTAGTAGCTGGAGGGTATAAACAATGTGTTCACTCTGTTTGCAGTTTCTCACTGCCAGTCTTTTCAATAGTGAGACCATCATGCAACCATGCAGGCTGTATATCCTGGGTCCTTCCCGCAAACACAATTGCAGTTTCCAGTCCCTCCATGCTGTTCAAGGCACGGCCTGATCTTTTTCTGCTATCTCCCCCTGGTCAGCTTTGTCAGGCTGGAGACGTGCAGTTACTAGTCTGAAGTTTGCTCAGCCATCACTCGACTCCCTTCCAAACAAGTATAATTTCCTGGAACAGATACACTTTTACAGGCAACGTGATCACTAATGTTTTTGCTGTGGAAGACTTAAAACGGTGAAGCAGCAAGAAGTCAGAGCACGAAAGTTCAAAAGAGACATTATTAAATACTATGAAGTGCCACAAATACTGTGTGTCCACTTAATATTGCATCAGCAGTTCTGGCATTGAAGTACATTCTTCCATTAGTGCAGTGTCCTCTGCTGAATTTTCACTGCCAGATGAGAGGTGTTTACAGCCAGAAGCAAGCTCTTAATATCAATTTCCAGGACATTTTATGGACTATACTAGAGATGCTAACATTGGTCACAAGACCTTATCAGGATCTAAGACTATTTTGCTTACTGTGATTGTTATGTAACCCAGTACCAGTACTTCATTTGGTGACATAAAAGAAACCTTGGGTCCACTTCTTTTGCTCTGATGTGTCAGGGAAGAAAAGAGGCCATCATACTACCTGGTGAGCCTACTAATATGCCCAATACTAGGGCCACTGAATACTGAATCAGGTTTCGCGTACTTTTGACATCTGAAAGTAGGAAGTTTGCAAACTTAAGCAAGCCAAGAAAGTCTGTACCATGTCTCTTTGGTAGCTTTTAGTTCTCAGTGAAGCCTCTCCTAGGACAATCCAACATATAAAGCATAATCAGGTAGATATGTTTCACCCCAGTCAGATAAGCATAACAAAATATGCAGAAAGACCACTGGGCATGAATGAAGTCGAATAGTCTGATGTGTTTCTTATAGAATCAAGGCTTTAAGTGAAAGAAAAGCAAAGCACTATGCAAGAAAGAGACAGAAAATTCAGGGCAAGGACTCAAGAAGGCTTTCTTTACAATCCTACCACAGGTGTACAACAGTAGCTGCTGGTAGGAACTGTCAAGGTAAAGAAACTGTAACTGGACAGCATCAAAGCTGAGAAAGAAGCAAAAGAATAGTGAATTACAACAAGCACAGGTAAATGGTGGTACAAAAGTGCCATCTACACTTATAACCAAGGACAGCACTTAATGTTAATGAATGCATTAGCATTCTCAGGAGATAAGCTTACACTCTCATAGCATTAAAGCATTTTAACATGTCTTGAGTAGCCAGTTAAAGGAGGAGGACAGGTAGTGCTTCATAAATTAAATCAAATACATTATATGATCACATTTATTTTTATCTGAGCCTACACCTCTTGAATTTTTTATCACCTTAAAAAAAAAGTCTATACATATGCCCTGCAAGCCCATCAATTTGTCAAGTTTAGATTTTGAGATGCATATAAAATTTACACCCAGTGAGCATATTTTTATACCCACATAAAAAATTATTCTGGCAGTTTTTTGCCAATATGTCATCTATAAAGTTTTGTTTAGACTTTTATATATATGTATGTGTGCATATAGATATAGATATATAGGGGGCTAAGGCTGCTTTCCTGTTGAAGAGCTTTTCATCTTAGTCATGAGGCATGTTCCCAGCTTCACTCTGCTAATTTTGAGATATAATGTCTTCCAGGTGAAGAGAAACAGTGACCATATGACCACTAAACTGGATTTCATTTCCTACTACACACTCAAGTTAAGGCTGTAATTATGCTCTGCATGGTCCTCACTGGGCAGGCAGACTTGAGGATCTGTGTGATGTACCGTGGACACAGCTAACTGCCTCTCTGTCTGCTCCATCTTGCCATGCGGGCACCTGGAGACTGGGTAATGATTTCACAAGCCAGATTACTTATTCCTACAAAAGAAAATTGCAGCTGAAGTCTGCATGGCAGCCTCAGCGTTACAGCTATGCACTCCTGGTTCAGCTGCCCTAAGAACTAGATGACTCCAGATCCCATGCTGTGCCTTCCTTCACTGCAGAAAGCATCGCTAGGAAAAGATGCAATCTGCCTCCTGGATGCTCAGTACTACAGTTAAACCTTATCTCATCACATCACCTTCCTGCAAATCTCTCTGGAACATTCTCCAGCACTGAGAGAAAGCAGAAATGTGCCAGCATATTGGTTGAATGCTGTGTCTGCACCCAGAGAAACAGTCACAAAAGCTACTGACACTTTTGCACATATCCCTGTACATTTCTGGTCCAGAGCCACAATGCAGCCTTATACCTCTCCATGCACATAAAGCAAAGAACTGCCCCCACAAAACAAAACCCCACAAATATAAACCACAATGTAACAGCCAGTAGATTAAAGATAAGGAGGCAGCTGCACTTAATATTAACTTGGGGGAGGGGGAGTGTGGAAGGTCTTAAAATGGTAGATTTTTTTTTTTAATAGATTTCCCACTTGAATATAGAGTACAGAAAAATCACTTGGAAGGGTATTCTGATTGTTACTGTAGTAGAAAACAATAACACCGATATGCCCATTTGCTTCTTAAGCTAATTATCTGTCACACCCTGCTTGGTTCTTTTTATTCCCTCGCAGGTTCTATTTGATTAGTAAGACATAACTTATGTTATCCAATTTCAGAAGCTGTACAGTACAGCGTTCAGTTTTCCAAATGTTGCTTTTAATGGGTTCTGCACTCTCTATGGTGTCCTTGGTTTCATATTAAATAACCATAGAAAGTTACCGTGATACAGCTTCAATGATCATCTAACAGAGATCTGATTATACGATTGAGGGAAAAAAAGCTGTTACACTTGCTCTGGGCCATGGCTGTGCGGTCTCCCTTCCCTTGCTGTTGCGTACTTTGTACTTCTCTCTGCTTACTACCACCGAGATAGCAATTTCAGAGAATCGACATGGTAGGTTACTTGGAAACACTTCAAGCCAGTGAAAACTACATTCATGTTACACTTTGCCTTAAGCTGGACAGACATACATGAATTTAGGGCTAAAGGTAGAACTGTGCCTATGTGTCTCCACCGATCATATGCATAGTTATTTATCAGCTCTCACAGTGGCCACCTAATTCCCATTGCACTCATTGGCATTAAGCGCTCAAACTCCTGTTCCATTTCCTTCCCTTGTATTTACACTGACAACTGACACAATAAAAAGGAAAATTTGTCTTTGTCCACGGAATATGTACATGAGCTGATATATGGAAAAAGTCACAAAAAGCAAGAGTAGACAACTTTTTCTCTTCATGTTGTTGTGACTGGTCATGCTGCCATATTCATCTTTGGCACAAGTAAAAGTAGGATTGTTCAGTTTTGGTTTTCCAATTTGACGTGCACGGCAACTAGGGCGCAGCACAGCCTTATGCTTCCTTGTTACCATATTCATACACAGAAATACAGGAGAACACACATCCCCAGGCCATGCAGACCCCCAGACTCTTGCTCAGTTCACTTTTGACAAGAGGCAACGTACTGACCTGGGCTATGGAGCCCGTGGCAGACACCGTGCTGCTGGGCTGCATCCTGTGCTTCTGCAGAGCACAGAGACAGAGTAAACCAGCAAAGGCAGGGCTGGAGAGAATGCCCTGCTCAGATAGGATACTGGTTGCTCAGAATCACAGAATAACCAGGTTGGAAGAGACCCACCGGATCATCAAGTCCAATCATTCCTATCAAACACTAACCCATGCCCCTCAGCACCTCATCCACCCGTCCCTTAAACACCTCCAGGGAAGGTGACTCAACCACCTCCTTGGGCAGCCTGTTCCAGTTTGAATTTGAGTTCCAAAAGAGTTTGAGTCAAGCCCAAGCTCAGATCTGTGAACAGTATACCACAAGGCAGTCCTTTCAATCTCTGAATTAGGGAGAAAACTGAAGACTGCCTCATTAATCTTGGTATTTGAAACTGGCACAGCCAGCTTAAAAGTGCGTGTCTCATTAATTCAAAGCACACGGATAACTTCCTGCCCTCTCCATTCCTGTAGATTTTCTACATTTTCTACATTAAACAGTGCCCTTCACTTCCACATCTTATCCCTAAACGTTTTCAGATACGAATTTTGCAACTGCAGTATGGTTTTACCTGGGCAGTTCTTGTGCTCCTTCATATATGTGCAGTGTGGAAGGGTATTTATGTATTAGGTAATTAAATATCCAATCACAGATTTGTGTTCATAAAGTGACAAAAGAATTTAAAGCCTTATTTTATCTAGATTCCAATGAGTTATGTACCATAAAACCGAATTGCAACTCTTGAAAAGGAGAGACTTCAAGCCTAAAGTTAGACAAATTTAGTAACCAGCTGCAAGAAGATTTAATTCTGCCCCTAATCCCTGCTTCCTCCCCTGCACGTTTCCTAATCCTGCAGAGACTGTGTTCAGGAAGCTGAACTAACAGGAGACAAACGCCTTCTTCTTCTTCCCCTCAAGATTCATTTTTGTACCACGCTTTCGTTCAAGCACTAGTATCTGACAAGCACTAGTGCTAAAGCAAGGAAGTAGCAGGCAGGAGCTGGCAGGAGAAGAGAAAGAAAACAGATCATTACAGCAATTTAGCTGCATTGCCAAGGAGTATATCTAAAAATGAACAGCAAAACTACTTTAAATTAGAACAAAATCAGGCCCAACATAGACCTTTCAAGCACAGATTCACTATACTAGAAGCAAACTAAGACTTAAAAATGTTTGTAGCTCATTTCCATCAATGCTGCTTTGACTGCATGTTCATATGGTCTCTCACCAGTAGTTCTCCTGCTTTCCTTGCTATAACTTTTGAGGCTGTTACAGAGGCTCCAGTGTATAAATAATAATTAACTTCTGAAAGTAGAGGTTTACAAATGGCATTGTTTGATTTGCAATACGTTTCACTCAGTTTTTCCTCCATGTAGAGAATTCTTAAGGAGACTGCAGACAAACAAGCAGCATAAGGTCTGTGCATTGTTAAAATTTAAAACACATGCTGCATCCACAGAATGCCAAAAGAATATGTTAATCAAATACAACTAAGACTAAGCTGGATTGATCAGCTCTTAGCCATGATGGTACAAAGCTGGAGGAGCTGCCAGTAGCAGAGTTACTCTAGTTCCTTGTAACCTCAGAGGATTTATCCAAATATTAAAGAAAGCATAGACATTTATTCGTCAAACACACACACTTCTCATTCTACAGGATTCATGCTGATTATTCAGAAAACAATGCAAACCTTTGAATTTTATTTTATTGTAGGATGTTGCACTAGGACATTCAAACTGTAACTCCAGGCTACAAAAGAGCAAGGAGGAGATGCACTTGCTGACCACAAGTTCCAACTCCACACAGAGAAGTCCAGAGCAGCCTTGTAAACACCCAGGTTTTGCATACTCACTCCCTCTCCTTCAAAAACCCAACCACAAAAAGCATGCAGCCTTTTGCATACAGTAAAACCTAGTTACAGGTACATCACCTTGCTTTCACTTTGTCAAAATGATTCTTTCAATCCCTATCAGAGAATAAACCCCCAAATCATAAGACAGAAAATATTAAAAGTTAGAACATCAGTTCCACTTACGTAACTAAATGAACTCATCATTAATGAGAGTTTATATCTTACCCTTCTCCTATGTTGCTTTGCCAGAAAACAAATTAAAACACAGGAATTAAAATACATATTGATTTCTAAGGACCGGATTCTTACTTGCAATAATTGATGATAGCTCCTTTCTCCTACAGCAAATGGGACTGGGGCAGGAAGGGACAGGTGGAGTGTGTTCCAAATGAGCTCAATTTCTCTCACTCAAGAAAGAAGCAGGTTCTAGGTTTGCATTTTCTTTGCCACATTTGCAATATGCAGGTCACTATTTACCCACAGTTAAAGGTAAATGATCACCTAAGAGCATTTTTGTCTTTATAAAATTAAAAAACAAAGACCTTTTTCTAGCTGTAAAATGCTTTACTCTTAAAAAAAAGCAACAATTGATTACAAATGCCATTCATAGCTACCTCTGGTTTCAGTTTACATTCATTCATTTGTTGTTTCTGGTGTTGGTTTGGTTTGTTCATTCAATTTTTCCAGTAAACCCAGAATGATAAAGAAATCTCAGATTAAAAGAGGCTTAGACCCAACGGAGAATTTGTTGATATCATTACTGTGCAGCAGCAGAGCTGTGTGCCACAAATGGGGTCCCCATCGATAATAGTTTATAGCAGAATGTCAGAGATGTGATGGCACATGTGATGTCACAAACAGACATATGTCCAAGGGAATTCCCTTTACTGCACATTCATTCTGGGAGTAAATGAAAATGGGTGGAATAGTATTTTTGTACAAACGCTATGGGGAAATCTTGGAGTGCTGAAGCTGCTCTGTGCCACCTAACAGCAGAATCTGTTTAGATGCATAACTTCAGTGCAAAAATAGTATGATTTGGAGTTTTTTAGTTTGGATTTTTTCCTCCAAAGAAGGATGGAGAATGAGCTGAAATGCAGCCCATAGGTAGGTCACTGTCCTTTTGTGTTCATGCACATTGTATTTACAATATGCTTCTTAAAGTGGCACTTACTTCTTTTAAAGAAGCTTTCCTATTGCAAAGGCTAATTTTACAGACTTCAAAGAATTTTTGCTAAAATTCTTTTTTCTTCCTCTTAGAGTTATTTGCTGCATTTTGCTGATAGTTACTCCTTTCACAGGAGTTCCCTTAAGTGGACTCCATTGAGTTACTTCTTATACCCATGAGCATGGCTTGGGAAAAGATGCACAAAGAGGGATGGAGAGTACAGAAAAGATGAGATCAGCCAATTTTACTGCATAAATCCTTTTCAGACCTCAAACATCTTCCTCTGTTAATGTAAACTATGCGCAAAGGGAAGCATAAAAACGTCAGTGATTCAGACTTTAAATGTTACGACTACAGGGAATTTCAACAATTTACTGGTAATATACCAAGCAGGAGAGCTAATGTAAAGCACAGAGCACAGGGCAGGCACTCATATAAGGGGATCTGCTGATGAACCGAATTTATAAGCCCAGCTACTTTTTAAAGGTGAAGGAGTTGGTGCTTTAAGCAATACCACTGCATTTCTTTAAATAGTGTCACTTTCCCTAGGACTGTAATTGCTTTTTCTATTTAAATAACTGCCAGCAAATTCTTTTTGCCAATAAACTCTATTGTCAATGTCAAATCGATATTACTTTTGACAACAGCTATAAAAAATAAGCAAGATTCATCATCAAGTTTTAATCCATACCTCCAAAATTTGTATTCAGAAGGCATCTTCGCTTTGTTTTTAAACAAATAATTTCATCATAACCTGTTTCTCAGTAAACTACAATAAGATTTTACATTATATTACAGAAGCAATGGCTATTCAGTTCTAAATAATGGCTTCTTTGCTAGACAAGTCAATGGAAATTGATTTGTTTCAGCCTCCCTTGCTCGCACACACAAAGCCTGCGTACAACAACCTTATTGACTTCTGCAAACAGTATTCAACCTTGCAACTTCAAGGACTTATGGCAAAATTTTTAAACCATTCCCCTGCTGTATTGTACCTTTTATGAACCAAGACTGCATTCAAATGTCAGTCTCCAGCAATAATACTATAAAGAGGAAATTTGTCACTGAATTGAAAATCCACTTTATATTGAAACATACAGCCCAAAATTGGATATAAGAAGGAAGAAAATTAAGATGTATTGAACAGCAGAATGAAAAGCATTGACTGTACATAGGATAAAATGAAATGGGCACCAGCACCCTGTCTACACAAGAGAGTTTTGGCACACAAGACCCCCTATGGGCTAGCCAGGCCGCCTGCCATAAAGCTTCCATCTGCACATCACAGACAGGGCTTTTCCAGTCCTGTGTGTACTGAATATTTTCTCTCTTGTATAAACAAGAACATTTAAAAACAATTAAAATAAAGATTAGGGATATTAGCATTGTAGAAGCATTAAGTGCAGTATCAAAGAGACAAGAGACCATGTGGACCATCAAAATCTGTGTTATAATCCCTGGAAACACAAATCAACCTTTTCCCACTCTTTCAATCCTCCCTTTCCTGTTTCAATCTGTATCAACTTTACCTCTACATACCCAAATGAAACACAGTACTGTTGCCACGTTTTACATTTCAAGCACTGCTGTACACAAAAACAATTGTGAAAAGTCCATATCTGAATGCCTTCAAGGCTGATGCTTGACCTCAGGTTTCTGAGTTAGTTACCATCTCACATAACTGATTGGTCCCAACTTGTTCTACTCCTTTTTGATTTTTTTATATAACATTTAAGAGAGCACCTTTGGCATCTGACAGACTCCATGACAGCAGCTTTGTTGGCACATATTATGGCAATATTTTCACTTACATTTCACACAATGTCAAGTGTCTAGTGACTGTTAAACTTAATACTGCAGTATAAGAGTTATTTATATGATAAAAATCCCAGAAGTGGGTACTTGAATATGTTTTATGTTGGCTAATCCTCATCCAAAAGGGATGAGCAGGTGACTTTTGTTGTTGTTGTTCCTATTACAGAAGTATAAATACCACATTATTTACTAGTTCACCAAGCTAAGTGTCTTAATAGAAGTCTGAAGTGTGGCAGAAATCAGTCCTGTTCTGCTACTTAGGCTTCGTTGCTGGCTTTTATTTTAAGAACAAAAAAAAAAGAATTAACATGCATGTGCAGTACATAGCACAATGTGGCATTCATAGGTCTTAGTGAGACTATACCACACATAAGAATGGGGAACAGTAGCAAACAAAAAGGAACAGCTGACCACAAATGTTTTTTAGTTGAAATCAAGATGTCACAATATTTAAATGCAATCTCATCAGGTCATTGCTTACCTATATTCTTTTTTTTCCTTAAAAAAGGAGATATTTAAACATCCATTCATAAACATTTATATTCCTGCAAAGGAGAGGATATCTTCTGAGTCACCTCAGCTGGAAGCTGGGCCTTAAAGAAACTCTTATGATCAGAGATGTGAATCATAACTCTTTTGACTGTACAGATAGATGTTTTCACTGATGCAATGTGAACTGATATGAAATTACTGTACCAGACAACAGCTTGCATAGATTACTCAGCAGTGCACCAAGGATAGATGAAGAACCTATGAATGCCAACAGAGATCATTTTGATACTTGAATAAACCTCCCTCTTCCTTTCTTCCCTCCCTCTGTTTGTTTTGTTTAAATATTTACACACAAACTGCCTGAGCAAAGCTAATGTTAACAGAGAGAGACTTGAACTAAGCACTGGTTCTGTAAGAATCCCTTTAAAGCTTTAAATCTCAGCGTGCATGAGAATAGCTTTTGGATAAGAAGTGAAGCCACAGATACAAAACAATTTGGAATACAGCTGTACATGGATCAGTGATTTCTCCTGATATTATCACTGAACATTATTTTGAGACAGCCTTGATTTGTTTTACTAATTTCCAGACAGTTCTGTTTCAGTTATTTCATAACAGAACTTGTACTTAACTGAAATTGTGATAATGAAGTCCAGCCCAGAGAAAAAATAGTGTCTTTAAATTTCTCCCTTCTGGTATACAGGATGCAACTTTAATAAATCAAATTAATAAAATTTTCAGTAAATGTGAATATTGGTGTAATTACAAAAACTATTTTTAAAAATACAAGTGTTTCTAATCTGGCTGGTACTTCTGTTCATCTCAGGGCTCTGCAGAACCTTTCTGCTTTCCTTGATAATATCACACATAGCAGGTACTGACCATAGGTCGAATGGCTGTAACATGATTCAGCTGTTGCCTTCAGGTTTGTTTTTTCCTTCTGATCATTGAATGTCGCACAAGATGCTTCTCCTCTAACAAACACGCTTTTTATATCATCATGCCAGATAAATTAACATTTTGTCTCTCTACCCATATTTACTGCTGTGTTCTAAAACTCATTTCTTCCTCCAGGTTACAGTATAATAAGCATCCATTTGGTTCTCATAAATGCCTTAGAACTATTTAAAATTACTCTTTCCATTCTGTGATGCAACCTTGCCTCTCTCTTCTGTCATTTACTTCTTGATTGCTTCATTAAAACAAGAAGTGTCCCCTTTTGACTGACATTACCTGAAGCAATATGCTCATCAACTGGAAACAAGTTAGAAAACAAAAAATCTGACTGTAAACCATCAATGCAACAAAAACCTTTCAAATTTCAGTAATGCTATAATATTTCCAGCCCTGAGACAAACAAGTGAGTGCAAGGATTCGAAGAGACCTGTCTACAGTTTTGGGTGGCTACATTTATCAAGGAAAGTGGGAGATTTAACAGTGAAGGCTGATTATAAAAGCAAATTAAAGAATTTGGTTTGTTTACCTGATTGGGGATATAAAAATTCTCCATCAGTAGTATATCCAAAAAGGCCAATGGCATCTTGGCTTGTATCAGGAACGGCATGACCAGCAGGTCCAGGGAGGTTATTCTCCCTCTGGACTCGGCACTGGTGAGGCCGCTCCTCGAATCGTGTGTTCAGTTCTGGGCCCCTCACCACAAGAAGGATGTTGAGGCTCTGGAGCGAGTCCAGAGAAGAGCAACAAAGCTGGTGAAGGGGCTGGAGAACAAATCTTATGAGGAGCGACTGAGAGAGCTGGGGGTGTTTATCCTGGAGAAGAGGAGGCTGAGGGGAGACCTCATTGCTCTCTACAACTACCTGAAGGGAGGTTGTGGAGAGGAGGGTGCTGGCCTCTTCTCCCAAGTGACAGGGGACAGGATGAGAGGGAATGGCCTCAAGCTCTGCCAGGGGAGATTTAGGCTTGAGATTAGGAAGAAATTCTTCACGGAGAGGGTGGTTAGGTATTGGAACGGTCTGCCCAGGGAGGTGGTTGAGTCACCGTCTCTGGAGGTGTTTAAGGTGAGGGTGGATGAGGTGCTTAGGAGCATGATTTAGGGATTGGTGGGAATGGTTGGACTCGACGATCCAGTGGGTCTCTTCCAACCTGATTATTCTGTGATTCTGTGATTCTGTGATCATTGGTACACGTATTAGAACAGAAGCAAAATCATATATACTGAAGACAAGACTGAGAAGCAAAAGCATTCACATTAAAAGTTACTAGAAGGTTCTGAATCAACAGGGAAACATGAGAGCAGTAAGGATGCAGACACTTTGTTTTCCTTCCCCTTTTAAAATAGGGCTTGATCAGCTTAAGGAAAAAAACTATACGATATACACTTATAATAGTAGGGGTTTAGACACAGACACAGTGATCAAGAAGATCCTTAACAGCCCTGTGTTTAAACGAAGGAAAAATTTTCAGTGTAAACCTGGGGTTATATAGCCAGACAAGGTTATCCTATTTGGTGTGGAGTATTTGGAAGAAAAAACATACCAGAAAAGATAAAAGCCATACATTTGTAAGGATGAAAGCCCTCTGCTCAGGGGGAAATAAGTGCTGACTTCTTTGGGGAGAGAGACTGGAGAGAGAGTTGTTATTCCCATAGTGCTAGATGCCTTTGTGAGCACTCCAGCTCTGACACAGATGGTGGCAGCCAGTAATGGAAGACATAGTTTGCTCTACCAAGAATAAGGCTACATTTGAAAGGGGTCACCAACAAGGATGTGCCAACTGTGAAAACATTAACCATCTCCCAGAAGCTCTTACTAAGCTGTGTCATACATAGATTTCATGCTAGTTCCTCAGCATTACTATCTCATTAGTGAGTCTCAGAGAAGCTTCAGATAAGCAGAAAAATTAGAACCATGACTTATAAGTCCTTGCTTCAGCATACCTGTCCTAGGAAAGTTCTGGATAAAAGGAATTCTGAGCCCAATTGTGTTCAAAAAAAACCCCACAAGCTGTCAGCTGCCCTATTTCACAGGGTGTCCCAAAACTCACCAAAGGCAGAGAAGGAAAAACCTTGGTCTCACTGAACTCATTTAAACAAATTCCCATTATCTTCCTGGGACAAATTTCAAGCAAGAGGCAATGAAGGAGAAGCAGCAAAAGATGGGCATGGCACACATGCTCAAGTTAGGTCTCTAGCCCACAAGATGATGTCACTGTCAGGAAGGCTGTAAGTAAATACAATTATTCATCAACTATAGTTGACTGAAAATTATAGTTTTCTTCCTATGTCTTTCTGGGTGCTTGGGTTGTGTTTTGTTTTCCAATAAAAGTTTGGAGGAATAAAATCTTGCCTATAGCAGCTGCAAAACAAGGAGTATTCAGACCTGAATCTTATATCTTCAATTCATCTCCTTCTAGACCAACTCAAAACTGTTTCACAGAATCGCTCACCATTGCCTGCCTGCAATCTTTGAGAGACTTCGTTACTTGGAAGCTGCAGAAGAGGCTTTCCCTAAAGTCTTAACATTTAGTATTTCTTGAAAACATTGACTTTAATTGATAAAATAAATCTTCAGTCCTACAGATGGCAGGAGAAAGATTGATGCAACTGTAACTAAATGGATCTCAGTGTAGAAAATAAGTACAAAAAAAAATATTTAAAAACACAGGAGATTGTATGGTTAATTATTCAGAGCAGACTGCGTCTGAAAGCTTGGCAAGGGTAACACTGTGCCAGACAAGAGCAGAGTGTAAGCACACATCACTGGTAGGATACAGCAAGAAACAAATCTCATTCACATGTATGAAACCAGGCAGAGTAGGTGAATAGAAATTGATTAATTAACAGCATGAATATTAACAAGATCTAAAACTGCTACTGACAATAACCAGTGGGAAAATTAATACTCCGGCGCACCTAGGCTTAATTTCTTTCCCCTTTTACACAGTGAAAGATAACCATCAATTCTTTAAATAAATCTTAACCACAATGTCACACACTGAGCAGCGTGTGAACCTTAGCAACAGGGAGTTAGCTTCTTCGTGGCAGCAGATGCTCCATGCCATCACGCTGCTAATTATTTAAAACCTGGTGTTAGAATTCACAGCACAGTACTGTTTATCAGTCTAAAGTAAAGTAAGCAAGAAGAGAGACACATCTTCATCCCAGGAAATGATGACCAATTTGTGGAAAGGTCACCTCTCTCATTCTCTGGGGTACTTTGGCACTGTAACACGAAAAGGCGCCTTGCTATTTCATCCTGGTAACAGCCAGTTCTTTGGAGAGCGATAACTGGATGCTAATGTTCAAATGCTCATGAGAAATACATTTATTTTGGCCAGTCAGAACCAAAACAGTGCCACTTATGCTTCATACAACTAGTAAATGTAAAATGAAACCCACTCCTCTAAAAACATTAACTCTGCATGCCTGATGAATGCATATAATATTTCATCACCTTTATTATTTCATACCTCAGGTTTCAGGTGTAGATGAAGGAAATACAAACTGCCCAGCTAGTACTGTGCTGCTTGTGATGGAGGAGTTAACAACCCAACCACTAAGAAAAAGAACCAAAACACTTTTTTCCCCACTTTCCTCCACTTCGACACTATTTTGTAATTTAACATTTACGATGAATTAATTACTGGAAGTCTCCATTAAGACTCTTAACATTTAGACTAAAAGTTCAGCATAAACTCAGGGTCACTGTTTACAGTGCTCCCTGAGCAAGCAGTCTTATTGCTTGGACATAAACATGAATGTTAAAAGGTACGAGGCAAGTATAATCAGGAAATGAAATACAAAACTCTAAAAATATCCCCGAGATCTATGCATGTAGCCATGGTGTCTGACAAATTCAATTAAATCTGCCATACATCATTCCTACAATGTTATTGATAGACACATAGCAGTATTGAATTTTAATTATTCAGCTAGTATTGATCTCACAATAATCTGGTGAAAATCATCTCACGTTGTCAGTACCCCGAGGAGACAACAGCTATTATCTAATTATAAATCACACTGTGTCATTTGATAAAAGGTTAGGGCTTTCTTTTTACACATTTTTGCAATCAGATTCTCATGTATAAATCAGAGTGACATAATTGTTTGCAAACGCTAATTATTTTCTTCCCATTGAGCATCTATTCCTTTACCATGACAAACTCATAAAAGTGAGCGCCTACTGCATGTAGCAAATTCCCAGAGAAGCAGCAACAATTGCGGAACTGGGATTCCAGATTTTTAGTCCATGTTGACCTTGAACAAGCAATTTTAACACTCTCAGGGTTTGCATTTCCCCCAAGAAGGGGAGTGGGACAATATTTGCAGTGCCCGCTCTCATTAAACACTAAGATTCTCAGAGGAAAGCAGCTGAACAGCAGCAAACTTTCCTTTTCAGCTCTCATGTGGAGACAAAGGGGCTGGCTAGTAATCTTGCAGAGTGCTCTCCTGTTCCAAAATCTTGGCTTCCTTCTGCGCTCTGCTGCTGTCATCAGAGAATCGGGGAGCTGACACTATCTATCCATTTTCTTTTTCTCCCCTTAGACCCCAATTTCTCAATCCACTCAGGACACTGGAAGGACACATCACATTGCAGTGACAGCAGTGCAAGAGGCAGGGACAGCACCACGGGGCCAGAGGCACACAAATACCCCCAGCTATAAGCAACACACACCCAGAACTGCTGTGGCAGCTCCTGCTGCACCCCCAGCCTCCATCCAGCTCATTTTTCCGTCTTCTTTGGTTTGTGGGTTGTAAATGGCCCTGTTTTCAAGTTACTTACAAGGAGAGACACAAGCCACCGTCTGGAGTCGCTTTGCTGCCTGTTCTCATGTCTTGCAATGCCAGGAAGCTTATTCTTAGTGGTAAGTAGTGTCCCTGCAAGCTCATCCCATGGCTTCCAGCAGGGAGGCACTGGCAGGTGAGAACAGCTATGATATACTGTCCACATAACAAAAACACATGAAAGTTTGAGGTAATCGGGCATTATTCAGCAGCCCTGAAATAGCCACTTAAGCAGGTTTCCAAGAGTCCCTTACTATTTTGAAAACACATCCCACATCCAAAGAGATCTTTTGTCAAATCGGGTAATTTTGGCATGTTCCTGAATCATGGAGGCAGACCTAGCTACCAGCTTTTCCCTTTTGTGACAATTGGCTCTCGGCTCAAGCACCCTCCGCTGACCAACAGCCGCAGCACTATCATGCGAGCAGAGAAGTGCCAACCCATTTACTGCTTCAGAGATCATAACCAGCTTCTTGAGCTCCACTGAGAGACCCAAGGGCAACCAGTACAGCTCCCCAAGTAAGGCAGTCAGAGGAAATCTTTACACACAATCCGATAGCATATGACAGACGGCATCCCTGCAGGGTACATTTATGTATAAGGAAAGAGGGTGATAAAAGTGCCTGATCATTGCTCCCTAAAATACAATGACTTAAACAACTGCAGTGATGGTCTGTAATAAACGCACCATTCAATGCCATTCTGGGACTCCCTCTTTTCCCCACACATGCCTTGAACTTTATGATACAGAAATAAGGATAAAATAAATGATCAGCGACAAATGACCTAAACTGAGAACATGAAATCTGAAAGGGGAGGTTAAATATTTAGGAACCCGTAAATGTCCTCCTTTAGATTTGAATTTTATCTGATTTGAAAATGTCACCATTGAGTCAAGGACAATTTAGAGACTGAGGAAATTTCTCAGCTGAAACAAGGGACATTTTGGAAAATCAGGTTCAAATGAGAAGCATACACATGGAAGCTATCATTTGGCACTCATTGCAGTCTGCAAGCCTTGAGTGGGCTGTGGGACTCACTTTATTTTGTCAGTGGACATTTTTACACTTGTACTGGAGACCTCTAAAATTGTGACATTTTCTGCAGCTAATGGATTTCAGAGACTCCACAGGGAGAGTGATCCTTCCTGGATGGAAGGATCTTTCAGAAAAAAATAGATACATTATTAGCAACAGCCTTTGATTAGCAACTAACCTACACACTTCTGCAGGAGAGAGGGACTGCCAGGGTCTCCCTGTTTATGCTACTACCAGAGACTTAAGGTTCTACCTTAGTCCTTGGGGCACTAAGTTCTAGTTTGAAGGGAAAATTAACACAGAATAAGCCTTTCATTTCATAGAAAGCTAAAACATGTAACATTAAAAGCTCCTCTAGCTATCTTTTACAAATCCATTCCTAGCAAGCCTAGGTCAAGTCAGCCGTGTGTTCTCTCCCAATTGCATAGTCGTTTTTCATTTTCATTCTTTTAATTATCCCCTCAAATCTACCACACAGTACAGTATGACAAGCCACTACAAATAAGAGCAGAAAGTCCCCAGTGTGATTCATTTAACCTACCACACTTTTCTCAGTCACTTTTCATATCGGAGCCAAATTCAGCTTGGTTATCCAAAAAAGCAAGCTGTGTGTCCTAAGCCAGTGTTGCCCTGAGCCTTCTTGATTCTTTTTAAATACATCATTTTATGACCCCTTTCTATCTTTATAGGTCCTTTCTATTTTCAGTTCTTCCTTTATACCAAATCACTCTTTGTGACCAATTCTTTTCCACAACCAAGTTCATGTGTTCATAACTACCAGTGTTTTTCTTTACTTTGAACACAATTTCTCTTTTCACTTTGTCTTTAGAATATTCTATGTCATGCCAGAATTTTCACTAACCAATAAATATACTGGGAAACACAAAGTCTTAACAGGGTGTACAGTTGCGTGTTGCTAATCTATTAGCATAACACAAAGCCAAATGAAGGCACGTAGAGGAAAACAACACCAAGAAGTGCCAGGCTCACCACACATCCTTTCTTTTTGTTCTGCCTGCAGAAACATTTGTCTTTCCCATCACAGCTCAGTTCTCCCTGTCCAAGTTCACTTGTAACACTAGATTAGACTTGCACACACGTCATCACAGACTCACAGGTAGTGGGTGGTGATGCCAAAAAGCTTTATTTCCTTCTCTGTGTGGCAACCCAGATACCTCAGGTCTGACCTAGGAGAAAAAGCTGTGCTTTCTTACAATCTGCATAACCAAGCTTACGTCTAGCAACAAGGGAAAGCCTCTGTGACAAAATGCAGAAGAAAACGTACCTGCTAATTATGAGGCAAATGCGAAGTTGTAAAGAAATCTATATTTTAAACAATCTGAGGGTTTCTGAAAACTTGAGGACATGTGCAATTTGAAAAGGTTACATGCTTAAAGGCATAAACTATCCCAGACAAATTACTGCATTTCACTGGCAGTACAAAAACCTGTGAACTGACTAATGGCAGCTCAGGTGTACAGAAAATCTGCACCCTACTGAAGGTGAAAATAAAGCAGAAATTAAAATAAAACTGTGAAGTATTTGACTTGTAAAACTTTCACAGAGAGGCCATCCATCCAATCCTGTTCTATGCATGAAAATGGTGTCAAACCCATGCCACGTGTAACATTTTCTCATCGCTGAGACACTCAGCATTGTTAAAAATGTAAGATTTTGTGTGATTTTTTCCCTGAAATTTAAATGGATATTCATTCATATGTATTCTAAGCCTTTTGATTATAACAGCATATTTCAATAGCCTATAAAGTTCAGTAGTGATTACCTAGATATTAGCAGCAGAAATAAGACATTTCTCCAAACAGCACGTGATAACACTTAGTAAATAACAAATGAGAAACTTCCAGTGGTTTTGGGTCCTGTTGTATAGCTGTAGCTTATGTAGTTACCCTAAAAAAGCTGCTGCTACATCTCAGTACATTTTTATATCCACCATAGAAAATGTGATACGATCACTTCAAAACTGCAAAGGTCTCAGCAGAAGTCACTGAGTAAAACACTAGGTGTGGCAGATCAGAAAAGCAAAATGACCCATACTGGCCTTAAGCTGCAGGACTCTAAAACTTTCCATAAAACCTTTCTCTCCATTTTTACAGTTTTCCCTCAAAGACTTCAGCGTCTTTGTCAAAAAGTTGAACTGAAAAATTTTCATTTGTTTCAACAAAACAATCTTAACATTACAGAGATAAAAAAGGAAATAATCAGAAAGCTACTTTCCACTGAAATAAAACTTTGATAGAAAAGGTGTAGTAATGTTTGCAAACAGTAGCAGCATATTCTTAAACCAACACCAAGCACAAATCAGAATTCTAGTCAAAACTCCTCCTTGCTGTATACTATAGGTATCCCTTTTTTTTCATCTGGTATCTGTACAATCAAGTGATTTGATTTAGTGTGGTACATACTAAACAAGCAATCAGGTCCACAAAAAACAGAGGCCCTCAAGCAAACTAAGTGGCTTTCTGATGTCCTTGCTGACAGTGTTTCATCAGAATTACCGAGATACGATGAAGTCTCACAATGAGAGGCAGAAAGACAAAAGATACAGTTGGACAGTAATAGCTGCTCCTTCTCCCTTTCTGCTGGACATACAGGGAACGTACTCTAGCCAAAGGTGTGAGCCCATCACATTTCAAATACTGAATTAAAACCCACTTGTTTTCTGAGAAACAGAAGAGGCCCATGAAGCTATTCCTCTGCACAGTATGCTGGCCAGCTCTCCCACATCACCACAGATGCACAGTCAAATGTGCAGAGCGAAGGTCCAGGAACACACGCAATATACAAAATGAATGATCAAGCCATAGCCCCAGGTCCTCGGGGTAGCTCCCTGGATAATCCACAGCTTTGAACAGAAGTAAAAGTATTACTGGATAACCAGTTTGTCCCTGCTTCATGTGGGGAGGTAGAGAATATTTGCTGTTCGTACCACTGATGAGTCAGACTCATCCATGATGCAACGCTTCCCAGCTTGCCACATAAGGGAAAAGGTAGGTCTCATGTTAAAATCATGTCTATTGTAACAGGTGAGAGATCCCTGAAGAGCATGCACGTGCAGAATGTACTCTGTGGTGAATGTACTATTGGCTTCAGTGCAACAGAGGCTCAGAGAAAGAGCCCACCAAATCAGATAAAGCTGATTTCAGAAAGAGAAACTCTTAAGAATGTCCCATGATTACAGTACAGGTCCTGAGGAAACACCACTTTTACTCAGGACATGGCCTTAAGCAAGAACTTTGTGAATTTTCATAAAGCAAACCAAGATCCTATCTGTACAGTAAGCAAAATTTCATGACAAAATTCACCAAGCATAAAATTGCTTTCTGCTCTGTTTATCTAGAGGCAGAGTAGGCTAAACCATACTGGAATCCAGGTCCTTCCCACACCCTTCTGCAGGTTTCTCGAGGCTCACAAGATGAGATCAGCTTCTCCCTCTGAATTGCACTGTAATTTCCATTCTACATCTGGAGCTGAATTCTGTAGTTCCAAGCTAAAGTCTCTAAAAAGGGACATCAAAATTAAAAATTGCACCACAGGATGGGATAAAATCATACAAAAAGCAACAGTTTCAGTCAGCCCAGGATGGTGAAGGACACCACAATCTTGATTGTACTTGAATGACATTTTATGGCACAGGAGGGGAAACGGAAACGACTCCGTTTCAGGAATATTGATAAGCTGCATAAATTGGAAAAGGTGTTTCCTATAAAATGACTTATTTCTGTCTCTGTATATATTTACTTAAGATATAACATCAATGCCATCCATGTTTATTTTCCTCTCCTGATGGCTTATACTGCTATCCACTCACTTGATTCATTCATCTAGCGCAGCCGACCTGCTCAGGAGCTTCTGCAGTAACTCCATCTGCTTTATCTTTTCCTCCTAGATCCACACCAAACTGCACCATAGTTGAAATAGCTCTGTTATTCAACTTACCAAGCAGCCAGAAACCCAGTAATTCTGAATCCTCCAGGATCACTTTCCTTGATCTCTTTCACTCCAAGGCTGAAAAATTAATGCTTTGCATTCACTCTCTTTTTTGCCTTTTCTTTCCTCCTTTTTCTGTGTTGAAGGAAATGAAGCCACATCCATTCCAATTATCACTACTATCTAAAACCTTTCCAATAACAAGGCATATGGACAGCTAAACATGCACAAACTAATCAGCTTTTACTGCCTGATAAAGTGTCACACTTGTCATGTTCCCTGATCAGCCGAGCTTATTAGTTCACTGCATATGATGGCCACAAATTTGCATCTATTAACCACTGTCTGGAGATTTAAAAGCTTCCTATTCTGCAAAGATTACCCATCAGTGGAAGGAATTCTTAGGGGAGAGAAAAGAATATGTTACTTCAGTGCTAGCTTTCCTAGGCAGGCCTTGTTGGATTTATCATCTTGGATCTGTTACACTGACTGAAACCATTGTAGCTGGTTCTATCCATTTACTTCAGAGCTGGTTGGCAATGTATTAGTAATAACTGTACTAAATGTTCTTTTGAATTCTTAAGAGCATAAGTAAAATGGGACCTCTTTTTTTTGCTTAACAATAGTTGGTTGTGTACTCATAAAATCAGGTAAGTACCTGAGCAGATATGAAGTACCTTTGAGTGGTACAGTGTCTGGCAATTTAAGAAACAGTTTCATCCCTCCCTGCCATTGCCGTGTCATTTGAGGCTCAGTATGAAGGGAGGAAGCACAGGGGTCAGGCCAGGACAGCGCAGGTTCTCATCAGTCTGCAGATCACGGGGAGCCAAGAGGCTCTACCTTGCAATAAAGATGGAATAAAAAGAATGTAATAAAGTCAAAAAATCCTCTTTAAAGAGTTGGCTGGATATTCTTGTTCTCCATTTCCTCCCCTTGGAGTGATGGAGCCCATTATCTCTGCTGTTCCGCTGTAGTCAGTGGCTCCCACTGCCCACAGTTTTGGTGATGCAAACTCTCCTCTTTCTTCAAATGAATTAACATGGTTGTTTGAGTGTTTTTTAATTAAAAGCCCTTTGTCATGTCCTAATGTGCAAAGCACTCTTATGGAGTTTTTCCTCTTCTTGTCCCCTTCACAATTTAGTTGTTTCACATGTTTGGGGATGTTTGTTAAGGACTCGTTCTTTCTGTAGAATCCAACACGGTCTCCTTTTCAGAATCTACAAGTGAATTGTTAAAATGTATGGCCTTCTTTGTCCCAAATGTACACTTACCATACTTAGTTTTGTTTCCAAGAGAATCTGGGTGCAACTCTAGTCACCAGCACAGACCTGCGTGGTGCCATTCTCCACTGCCTAGCAAGTAACCAACTCCCGATCTCAAGCGTGTACTTTCACTTGCTAATGCATTGATACACAGTCAATCTCCAAAAATAAATTACAGATAGTCTTTATCTATTTACATACTTCAAGCAGGAAAAGGAACAACTGGAATTCAGAGCCAAAAAATTTATCTTGCAAACATCAGGGCTAACCCACATGGAGTTCTGTATTGTTGATTTAATCTGGCTCCATTTTTTTTTTCCTTTCATTCTCATTATTACCTTCAACCAGAAGAAAAAGAAAACAAAACAGGCTGATACTTATTCCAGCCATGAATCAGCAAACAGAAGATAGTACATGAGCATTCAGGCTGGCATCTTCCCTAAAGAGATTAATTGTGGCAAGCTTGCTTGGCCTTCTGCCACTTTATACTCCTGCATAACAATCTCTGCATGGTATTTCTGTTAGCCATCCTGCTCCTCCAAATGAGCACAGATAGTTAGTGTAACTGTGCTCTCAAACTCGTCAAAAATAGGGAATTAGCTGCCCTTTAATTTCTGCCCAGGTCAGCTAATCCTTAGGGTGGTCAAGCAAGTTGCAGAGAGAACATCATCTAGAAATCACACCAGGGAGACAGAAGGGTGAGACCATTATCAGCACTCGTACAAGCCGCCTCCAAATCCAGAGTGTGAGGCAGGAGTTGAAAGACAGGAACAACAGGAGCAACAAGGCTAGTGGGCATCTGAGCAACCTTTCCATACGCCTACAGCAACGGAAAGGAAAGCTGAACAATTAAATTAATTATCTCATTTATCTGCTCAAAAAGAACAGGACTACAGATTGAAAGTGTCAAAAAAAATGATGATAACTGGCAATGCAACTCTCAATTGTATTTACAAACTGGCTGGTCCCTTTCTCCAATTCCTTTCCATATTTCCAAGCAGATCTGCCTCATCAGAGTCACATTGGAATAAATGACAACAAACAGGTTCACCAAAGAGATGATGTCATTCAATAAATATGTTATAGCATCTAGTGACAATTATTCAGACACTGGTAATATTGGTACTCCTCACCAGTAAACATAACTGCCTGGTCTAACACTGCAACTCCCTTATATACTACAGTTTTCCAGTTCTGATCATCACTGAACTACATCAGAAGCCGTAACAATCACAGAACACCGGTGTATGACAGCCAGTGAGCACCAAGATTCCTGGCAAAAACATGAATTCTCCATAGTGGATTTTTTGATAACTAGTAACAAAAAGTAAAGCAGCAGAAACATCTTATTAATTGTCAGTGGTCACGTGCTGCAAGGCTGTGTGAAAGAATATGGAGAAAGTAGTAGCAACATTGTTGTGATAAGCAGTGCTTTCATGCTTTTTAAGATACCTCTTTTCCAAATATGTCTGTCATTCATGCAGGTAGAGACACATAACAAGCAGAGGAAGAGAAATATTAACTTAATCAAACAGGTACAGCTGACTGGTACAGCAGATTGTGCAATAAAGAATCATTATTGCTTATAACCCTGTTCAGTTCAAGCACTGCCACCCTTGATCACAAGGGACTTAGAGTCCTGCTAAAATTACAGTAATTTTTCTAGTAAATCTCTTCTACTTTGAAAACACACAAACAAATCAGAATGAACCAGAGCTCCCAGATACTACCATTTCATAAGAAAACTATAAAAGATGCTGTGTGGAGAAAGTAGTCTCTACTTGTGGACCCCAAAACAGAAAGATGGGAAAATACAATTCTCTCCAACTTAATGACTAAGAAGCTGAAACAAAAAAAACTATTTTATGAGAGCAGTCACCAGCCTGGTGTCTCAGCCTTCTTCTCCAGCAGTTTATCCTTCACACTGTGCTGCCCCTTGAGACTAGGCAACTAAATATTTATAAGGGAAGAACAGAAGAAGTATATAGAGGATGAGATCATAAAGTAAGGAAAAACGAAGAAACAAAGGAAGAAAAAGGCAAAATCTTTCACAAATTAGAAATAAACACTCTTGCTGTTAAATCGTCTGTAACCAAGGGTATTGTGCTATTCTCTCAGGTCTTTTTCACCCAAACTACTTCATTTCAGAGGGGATTTAGCTTTACAGGTTTAATTTGGTCTGTGAAGGTAACAAAAGATAAGCCGTTCACTGAGATCATTTCCCTTTATGGCTCTGCTCAGGAGGCTCCAGCCAAGTTCTGCCTTGGAGAAGAGGCACTCCAGTCCGCAGAGTTAACAAAAATACGACAAGATATAAGTCTCAATTTAATTGTGACTATTTAAATCACTGAAAAACAAAATGTTTTCCCAGGAGCTTTGTGAAGTAAAATGAAAGTCAAAACTATTTTTTATTCAAGTAAACAAACTGGAAGAGTAGGCAATCTCGTTAATGAAAAACAGTGAAAATAGCTGAAAGAATAATTCCAAGAGTTGCAAACATGACACGCTGTAGAATACAGAGTGGCAGCTGATTAGTAGTCCCATCCTTATTTTGTAATGGTGTGTAATTAGTGGTTTCTTAAAGATGCACATGGCATTTCTTCAAACTAAGCACAGGCTCTGTTTGCTAAAGATGTGGGACTTCAATCTTATCTCAAATATGTTGCAATGCCAGAATGTGCTTTTTCTTAAGGCTGTGTTCTTGAATAACTGCTGCACCACATTTCAACAGCACTAGACTCATTCTCTGAAAGGTCTTTTAGAATGCCACGGAAAGGAGTCTTTTTTACATTTCAGTCATTATCTTTTAGGAAAAAAAGGAGTGTGTAGGACCAAGAGTATATTTGCCAAGGAAGGTGGCTGATTTATCTGAATATTTGCTCAGCTTTTGCAGCAAATCTCCTTCACTGCTTCTGCCGCATTTTCAGATCACAGAAAAAAACCACATGTATTTCAGTAGCATACAAACGGAGCAAACAATACCAGCCCCAAGGGCATAGGGAGTAAAAAAAAAAGCCCTAAATTACATACACACATTAAGAACAGAAATGAACTTTTTTTCACTGAGTAAGGGAATAATTTCACACAATCACAGATCTTATTGCGTCAGAGTTAGAACAAGACAATGTAATGAAATAAGGCATCATATGGCTAAACATCAGCAAAAAATTAGTAACAGGATATTTCTCTCTGGTGAAGAGCTTAATATAACGTGCTAAAAGTTCAGAAAGTTATAGTACAAAGTGAATAACTTAGGTCCATATCCCAAAAAATCATCTTACTGCTCACATTTCCAACTATCTTTATTAATAAGTATTTTTTTTCCATGCCAACACGAGCTTTTGCATCAGTGTTGGAAATACCACTGTGCATCCTAATGCCTACAACAAACAGAAGGTGAACAACAAATAGCAGGTGCACGTGTATGTCTATGGCTGGCTATTTCTCCCCACAGTATTTCTTCACGCAAAAAAGGCATTAAGCTTCCACACTGAGGTCCTCCAGAACCATAGAACTGCTGCTATCCAAATTCAAAGACAAACACTTCACATAGCATGGAGCTTCCATTGTAAAGGATTCCAGCATGTAAAATCCCATAGAGAATGAAATCTACCTGAGTCTAAAGAAACCTGAGAATGAAACATGTTCAAGCCCCTTTTTTTTCTTTACTCATACCTCACAAGGTATATCTCACTCATCTTACCTGAATATTTCCATGGCAGAAGAGCATGAGCACTGAACAGCTTTTGAGTGTCCTGACCTACCCTGTTTGCAATTGTTTTTTTCATTTGGAAGTGTCAAACCATCCATTTCCAACTAATTCCAGGAAAGGCTATGGGAAAGGAATCAGAGGGAAACTGCTGTGCTTGACCTTGCTTACAGGGAGGAGCAATCAGCCCTCCCTGGGCAACCTTTGATGGAGAGAGCTGAGATTACACCTGTGAGCTGTCCCATCCTCCAAAACCTTTCCTACAAAGAGCAGGTATTTGGCTCTAATTGTGACACTGTTCTTGGCATCTCAGTGTGGGAATAACAGAGGCAAGAAGATGCTCACGGGACCAGAAGACTGTTTTCTCTTATATTCCTGCACAACCACTTAGAGCCAGACATTGATCTTCTAATTTTCATACAGACAAACAAGAAAGTCAACAGTTCAAATCATTTTCTTAAGCAGACATCAGAACAGAAGTGAAAATACTAATGCTAAGGGAGAACAGAGCTAGAAGAAAGACAGGAGCCAGTAGAGCTAAATGGCTTACAATTATCTTTTACACATTCCCTTTGCAATCTGTATTACCAACTTTTCTGTTGACATATACCAGAATTTTACATATTGTCAGGTATTTGAGGAAGCAAAGAATGTTGAAGTACATGAAATATTCTATCTAGCAGAAGACTTTATTCTACTGGCAGAAATATGCATTTTTTAACTTCTTAAATTGTATGTGCAGCAGCTGAATAAATGTCTAACTAAACTTTCACTTCAGTTGGAATATACTCTAAACATCATATACTGAAGTGATGAAGTGAAGGACAGAGAGGTGCAGTAAGAAGTATCCACATGTGCAACCCGCAGCATCTCACCTGATGGGAAGAGGCATTGTCCAGTTCTAGAAGCTGGGCACGCTGCAGAGGGCTGGCCCTGCAGCAGGAAGGGCTGCTGGGCAAAACACACACACCTGAAGTCCTGCTGGGTCATCGTTTTTTCAACCCCCTCTTTAGGAGAGGAGCATTCTCACACTTTTCCTCCACAGAGCAGAAGCAAAGTGAAAAGGAAAAGAGACTGCTCTTAGTGACACGATACTGTGAGGGACAACCAATGGTGCTGGGCACATAGTGATTTTTTTTGTTTTACCTGGGTATGCCATGCAGGTTTGGACATGTAGGTACTGTAAGCATAAAGCCTTCATTTGTGCCATGTTGTGGAAGAGACTACTACAGTTAAGAAATCACTACCCTTTTTAAGAGGAGGGCTTAAAAAAAAAATTCCTTCTTAAAACCCTTTACACACACATGCTGCCCTACCTTTGGGATTCTAGCAAGTCTTCCAGGGCTAGAAATCATGATAAGCAAAGCATCACAACATAGAAGTAGAAAACAAATGGACCTACTGTTTAACTCTCCTCCTTGGTGTCTCAGGACACTCATTACAATTCCAAAGGCTTTGCTTTTGACTCCAGACAGGTCCCTTACAAGCACAGCCACAAATTCATTTGTGGCTAAAAGCAGGTACAGCAATCCCGTGCCTTAAGGTGTTGGTGCGGGACTCCAAATCCTGCCCTTTCTTCCACATTGCCTGAGCAATACCCAGTCCAGCACGAAATTTGCAACAGAAAGTTTTAATTCAAGGTATACTTGGCATGTGATAAGAGTGCATGAGAAGTCACAGACAGGAGAACACCTACCTTAGAGACTCTTATTTCACTCAGAAGTAAGCTGGGATCACACCGTATCAGCTCTGTGAAGGCAGAGATGCCCTGAGCCAAAGCAGAACTCCTAGAGCTGGAAAACAAAATGAAAAAAAGACGTGTCAACTATCTTCCGTGTTAGGTGACAAGTAAACAGACTTTCAGGATCATCATTTTGGATGGGCACCCAAACCCTCACTATGCAGCTACCCTTAGCTTGGGTCTCAGGTCTTTATCTGTGAAGAAGAGTGAAGAGAATTTTCCTGGTTTGTGAGAGTCTGTGAGGAAAGTGCTAAGATATTAAAAGAGCATCAGTTGTAAGTACCCATGAAATCCTGAAATCCAACAAATTGAATATTAGTGCAGAAAAAGGTTGTGCTGGCTTAGATATAGAGTATCCTGCTGGCTAAATTAATTCTGGTTTACAATGTTTAAATCTCCCTGGGCAAGAGTATATAAATTGTAAGACTAATTATTTTTAATGACTGTTTGCTTCAAGATGTAATACAACTATTACTTAAATTACCCATTATTACTGTAACAGTATTCAAAAACTACAATATTCACAAGCTACTCGCTCAGCAAACAAAAATTCTTTTCTCAATGGGCAATAGATTTTATTATTTCATCCTTCACACAGTCACTTACTGCTACCACCTCATTCTTCACAGATACCTTCTGCAGGAAGGAAAAACAAACAAACAATGAGTTAATCAGGATTAAACCTCCTTTCTCTGAGCTCCTGCCATAGAGATCACTCTGTTACCACCCAGATCAGCTGGTCCTATCTGGCCTTCCACCCCGTGCTCGTGGCGTTATTCTGCCTATGCTGTACCTGAGTCAATGGGAGAGAATGTAAAGCAGGCTCTGAGGCACTGATTGAAAAGACACCTCCTGCCTGTGTAGCAAAAGCTGCTGATGAAAAAGATCTTAAGGAGCAGCTCGTGTGCTGTTTGCAGCACAGCTACAGGTGCTCTCAATCAACAGCAGGCAACAAGGCAGCACAAGACACTCTGTTAGGGCTGGGGGACTTGAATCCTGCTTTTATCACAGGATTAGATACTACAGCCACTGCAGGCCAGCTGTTTTTTATAAAGAAAAAAGAGGCAGCACAGCACTCCTCTAGGAATACACTTAGCATGACAAGCTCATTTATTCCCGCTCTGTTGTTGTTTACCACTCTGTACCTTTCCCGCAGCAAGTGAGAGAAAAGATAGGATTTGAATGTGAAATGGCTTAAATACTACAGTGGAAATAGGAGGCCGGGTCCAGATTCTCTCCCTAGACCTGCTGCAAGACTTGTAGAGGCTTTTGGCAGCTTATTTCTCTCCTGCACCTCAGCAATCCTCTACAGAAACAAGAGATGCTTGTATGCAGTGTGCTAGCCTACTGGTGGCAGGTTTAATGTTACAGCTCAGCTGTGTGAGGTCTCCGGATTGGAAGGGATACTAACTACCATAGTGCAATTTTATTCATTTTCAGGAAGGAATTTTCCAGTTTCTCTCCTCCCTGGTAGGATCAGCTTACTGGAGTAATGGAGAGGAGCTGGAGGCACCAAAGAAGTGACCATACACCTAGGGTTATGGCTTGCAATGAGTCAAAGTTCTATACTCACAATACCCCAGTTCCTCACCTCCACTGGCCAGATCCTGCCTCTTAACTGACATTGACTAATCCTGAGGAAAGGGAATCTAGCAGAGAGATAAAAACAAAACAAAAAAAGAAAAAAAAAAAAGCCAAGTCCAAAATGAGGTAGCTTGGCCTGATCAGTCATTGGGTCCAAGACAATCACTGGGGTGCAGTCTTTGGAGGCAGGGGACAGGGTGGCACAGGGGACAGATAAAACACACACCTGAAATGGAATTAGCAGAAATCCAGAAGAAAAATAATTCATAATAAACAACTAGAGCGTATCTGACACAGGTTGGCTGGTGCTCTGGGGTTTTGAGAGATGTATGTATCAACTAACAAAAATCAATTGAAAATTCCTATAAACATCTCCTTGTTGAATTTTCTATAATCATTCATTTAAACTCAACGTACTATGTGGCTCTGGTTTTCCATATTGTATATCCATGAGGCCCTGCTATCTCCCTGCCTTTGGCTGGAAAGGGGACTCCATTGCCTCAGATTATCTGGACCAGGATTGGCAGAGCAGTCCTGAGGCAGCCGGCATTTGACATCTCTGTCTCTAGAGAGTCCCCAGGTCCCCATCTGCTAACTTCAGGCATGATTGCATTTCTGCTTTTCTTTTATAGAATGAATTCATGAAAATCTGCAATTATATTTCTAAGTCAAGTTTGCCTCGTGGTACCAGATTGCCACAAGTGGCACCACCAGGCAAGGACTGACCATGCTGGGAGAGGAAGCACCCATCCCTAACCCAGCAGAGCAAATCACATTCAAGAAGTATTCCCTGTCACTGCAACCCTAGACTTGTACAGGAGCCATCATTATAGATGATATTTATGATTATTTTGAGTAAATTTAGGTTGATTATGCAGAGTGAAAGAAATAAATGTTCAGTTTGCACTTACAAGTAGAGAAACACTCACATAGGTGAGACAACTCCCACTACAACAGCTCAACTGGGGCCAATGCCCAGGTGGAAGCCCACAAGGGTTGGCACAGTTCCTCTGCTGACAGAGTCTGATTCCAGACTGAGAAATATCCTGACACTTTTTCTTCTTATGGCTGCAGAGCCCCTTGAGCCCGTGTTCATCTCAAGAAATCTTCCTGTTCTGTGGCACACCCTTTCTTTTAGTGGACAGAATTCCTATATTCCTATGATCTTTCTCCTAACTATATCTTTCCCAGAAAGAAGGGTCTGAAAGCTGAAGAGCTCAACCAAGACTGTGTGAAAGGAAAGCTATAAGCCAAGCTGGCTCAACAAAAACATTTAACAGAGCATCCCCAGGCAGGACACACCAGCAAAAAAAAAAAAGCAGAAAGGTCTCCTCCTCCCTTGGTATCCTCAAAATGGCAAATATCGACCAGAACAATAAGCACAGTTAAGAGTCATAGGGTAAGAGAAATTGGCTAGGACATCACAGCAGGGATACTTTTAAATGAGCAGGATCATTTATATTTGACTCCAAAAAGGAAGGACACAATTATACTCAGCCTGGTGTGGAGATACTTTTATTGCTTGACTCTTACATGAACTTATCAGGCTAGTGTTTGGGCAGTAAAAATACATTGCAGAGATATATCAGTATGTCTGAAGTGTGTCTGGCAGGGACCTGCAGCTTCTCTCTTCCAAGCCTCAGGCAATAATGTCCTGGGTGACGTGTTTCTGTGTTGGAACACTGAACATCCATCGGATTTATGCAATTCACAATGCTTGTGTGTCAACTTCAAAATCCATGAAGTACAGATGGCACTGAGATCTTTTTCCCCTAAAGAAAGGGTTATTCTTCCTCTTCTTTTAGAAGATGACTGGAGCGACAGATAATACATAATGTTTTGAAGTCTAAGCTTTAATTCAAGAGACTAAAAAAAGGTATCTTCTTTTGTTAAAAGGGAGGGTTGTATTGCATGCGTGACAATGAAACTGCTTCCAGGACAACCACCAGGGATATTCCTGCAAGGAGCTAGGGAGAAAGAAGAGAAAGATCTCCCTCTTCACAAACACTGGCTTTTTGCCATCTTCATACTTCTGTGACTCATCTCCTACCGATTTAAATAGGAAGCAGAAAAGCTTAAATGCAAATAATACTTCTCATCTAATTTTATCAAGGGCAACATCCAATGGTAAATCAAAAGTTAGTCAATTCTTTAATATTACCAACACCAAGGAAAGGAGGAGATGTTCATGTGGAAACTTACAGGATTGTTGTCATGTGAGTGAAATATTATATCCCAAGAAAGATAATGGGCATTAGAAGCAGAGCTGGTTTAGTCCTCACAATGCTCCTGCTAAGAGTTAAAGAAGATACTTCTTTGTTTAATAGAGTCCCCTGCAAAAATATGTCAATCAAAATACTGTGCCTTGCATTTGAGAGATGCCCTTGTCTTGCACAGTCAGAGAACAGTGTAAACAGCAAAATTCAGTCTTCTTCCTTGGCACACAGCAAACAGCAAGCAAACCCTAGAACAAGGGCAAACAATCCCAGCGAGCAGCATGATTAGGTTTGCTCCAGAACACCTGTACTCAAATAAAGACAAAGAGAGAGCAAGCGTGTATCTCCCTCTCTGGGAAAAAGAAAACACAAGATCCAGCAAAGTCCATCCCTTGTGTGCTGATACACAAGGATGAAATGACCCACACTGCATGAAAATGTAAACAAGCAAAAAGAGATGACAAAATCTTACAGGTAATACTACAGCCTAGGTTTTCTTGACTATAGAATTAAGACTAGAATTTCTAAGGCTGGTGTCTAAAAGAATAAATCATGATATTGCCAGTGCATCCTAAAAAATTATCTGAAAATTCATGCAATGAGAGTTTGGCTATACACAAGCTTGGAAAAGCAACCTCTGGGGGATCTGCTTTTTCACTAAATTTTAAAGATGCGCATAAAACATGGGTTTAGGCTGTGTGCTTAGAATTGTGTGGAATCAAGTAAGAGTAAAGAAAGAATTCAGTACTGACAATGTGGATGCTTAAAAGTAAGATTAACCCAAACCTGGTCAATATGCCTTAACTTCCCCTTCTTCCAAGGTGTTCGCTAGTTCTCCATCTTTGTCCATTGAATCAGCCCTCCATAATCTGGATTTTACAAAGACGTTCTTTTTCTTAAGTAAAATACAAAAATGTATTCCAGGATTCAAGTTTTCAGACTTAAGTGCTTAGATTTAGAGCAAGCAGATTTGGATGTGATAGTTCAGATTGGCTTTTGCTGTTTTACAATGCAAATGTGAGTTTCTAAGGGCTGCTGTGACCATCTCTGGGCAGAGCTGAGTGTCCCAGGGTGCTATTGGGACCTGACAATAAACCAGTGTCATTATTCCCAAAGACGGTACTTCTTAAAGTGCCAGATCTTCCCATCCATGTCTGCTTAGCAGTTTCTGTTCACTACAGGAGCTCCTGTGGCTCAATAGCCCCTGAACCCAGAGCACTGGGCTAGAGCAGAGGGTATTTCCAGCAGAAAAAAATGGTGCATAGACTGAGTCCCAATGACAAAATCAGCATGTATCACCCAGGGAGGTGGTTGAGTCACCTTCTCTGAAGGTTTTTAAGGCACAGGTGGACAAAGTGCTAAGGGGCATTGTTTAGTGTTTGATAGGAATGGTTGGACTCGATGATCCAGTGGGTCTCTTCCAACCTTGTTATTCCATGATTCTATGATTCTATGATTCTATGATTCTGCCTCATGGAGAGAGAATGTCACTGTCTCCATTTCAGCATCCTCAGGATTGTTAGTTCTCCCATATTAATTTCACTATTATTAACACTATTCTGCCTATTTACTGCAAAAACCCAAAAACAACTAAACAAAAAACCAAAACAATCAAGTCCCTCAAATGCAAACAGAATATTTCAGCATGTTATCAACCTTTGCCAGTTAGTGCATCACGTGCAGCCTTGCTTTGATTTCCCTGGCCTAAGGATCATCCAATTTGCTGCAATGCTGCACAAAGTAAATTACTAACCTCTTAAAACAACAAAAGGAGGACATTTAATGAGTCAAAGACAATATTGTATTACCGAAGTAAAGATTAAAGGAACTAAATTGTTGCTTTAAAATAAAATTTGAAAGCTTTACAGACTCAAGAAAGCAAAAAAAAGACATCCATGAAGTAAATACAATTATTCCAACCACAGAAATATAAATGTTATTGGTAAAAAACATAGAAGGGTTTTTTGAGAAAACACCACTGAATGAAAGCAAGAGAAGCAAAAAACTGGATGAAAGGAAGAAAGGATGAGATAGATGAAAGAAAAGATGAGAGACGGGTGAGAAAACAGGCAGGTCATTTCCTTTATCTAGACTTGCTAACTTCACTGTTCTGAAACAAAGCCAGCGACTATTCTTCACAAAATTGTCTCAAAGGACTCTGTAGCACATTTGGTGATATTTTTAAAGAAGAGTTTGAAGAAAAAAAAAAACCCTATATTCTTTAATGTCACTCAGCAGTAGTCCTGCAGCTGGGGATTTCTTTTCATACAATGGTTTGAATTTTTTTCTGCTCTAGTTATTTCATTACAACCATGGGATTTATTACATGGTAATTCCCTGAGCTTTTATAAATCTCTTTGGGGAGGTGTCTTACAATTCCAGTTTAGCAACAAATTTTCCATATAAAATTTAATCTATTGTATCTCACTTTTGTATAATCAGATCATTAAAATGCACTGCTAATATGTAAATCTGAGCTAACCTCATTACCATAATTATGCTCCATAATTATTGAATAAACAAGCATTTTAGAGTTTCTGATGTCTGCTGAGAATGCCTTTCCAGTTTGGGAGTGGCATTAATTATGTGCTCCCTAACCATTATTATAAACCTTCATGGCAATCCTGCTATGTGACTGTTTTAAAAGCTGCTCCTAATTTGACTGGCAAGGATCAAAGGTTCATGTGCTGAGAGAACGTCAGGAAAGGTTCCTTCAGTCACAGCCTGACTGCCATGCTCCATGTGAATTAGTATTATTGTTTAATTCATAGACAGGGCTTTGCTCACAAGGCTCCATGTAGTTAAAGAATGATAAGAAGTGAGTCAAATTCTGCCTTTCCCTCTGCAAGGAGAATTAGTGAGTGAATGCCTCCACGCATGAGCTTGTTGAAGGTAAAGTATTCTGAGAAAAAACACTCACCATAGGGTTTACACCTGCACTGCACAGATGCCCAATGAAGGAGTTTTCAAATATGCTGCCTAGTGAGAGTTTTTTAATGTTTTCCCTTGGGTTTGTTTTGAGGTTTTTGAGGTTTGTTTTAATTTTTTGGTTTGGAGTTTGTGGTGTTTTCTAAACAATAGTATCATAGAATGGCTTGTGTTAGAAGGGACCTTAAAGCCTGTGTACTTCCAACTCCCTGTGATGGGCAGGGGCATGTCCCACCAGACCAGGCTGCCCAAGCCCCATCCAACCTGGCCTTGAACACCTCCAGGGATGAGGCAGCCACAGCTAACCTGGGCAACCTGGGCCAGGGCCTCAGCACTCTGATGGTGAAGAAATTGTTCTTCCTTTTTTTTAATATATCCCTAAATAAGGCATAGGGTAAACATCACATCTACAGGCAGTACCCTACTGAAGCTAATAAACTTTTGCCGGTGCATGGAAGATTCAGCCCATTACGTTTAGAAAACCATTATGGGTGGAATCCTACTGAAGACTTCAATCCAGTTTCATCTTTAATAACAAACTCATAGTTCTCAGACTACCATTGTCAGAACACATTGTCTTGAGCTAAATGGAAAATGGAACTTACTGTACCTTAAGGCCCCAGGAAAAGGCATTCACAATCTGGATATATACGTCCTTTGAAGAAATGGAGCATAAATGATCACTAAGGTCTTGGCAACATTTACGTATCCCTGATGTAAAGTGATATAAACAAAAATGCCTATGATATTGACCTTCTCTCCTTTTACATGTGGTTATGTAGAAGACTTAATTAAAGTTTGTCAAAGTGTAAGAAGATCAATAAGATTGATTCATACAAATTTTCAGAGTGAAAATGAAAATAAAGAGTGTTTGATCTATATATTAGAAAAATCAAGCATAAACAGTGTAACAGGCATACTAATGAACCTGCTCACACAGAAGAAAACTGATTAACAAGACTACGATGATTCTCCAAAGGTCAACAGAAAATATGAAACACATATGTTGGCAAGGGCATTTCAACTCCAAATTCCACAAACACATAAAAAATCCATAACAAACACAAAAAAAAACCTCACAAACCACCAAATAACCCAAGAATCAGACTAATTTTGTATTTATCATAGAGCCCCAAGACTCATCTCATTTTCTTAAATAGGAGAGAGACTGGAAATGCCCCACCTCTCAGAGGGTAGCTTTCTTTCTCTAGTTCTTTCTATACCGTCCCTTGACAGCCTGTCCTCTACATATTCAGTCTCTCAGGTCTTCTTCCCTGGAAAGGGAACTAGAAAAGAAGCTCAAATTACATTCAAGCACTGACAACATTACCGTTTTGGTGAGCTGAAGCTTGTCAAGCTCTCTTATCCTTTAAATGAACATCACATTACCTGACCATGGGACAAAGATTTGATGTGAAATTACACTTCACTGTGCATTTATAGGACAGACAGACTGTTTTATATTACATGAGGGAAGAAAGATCATACATAGGGATGAAAATCCTCTATAGGATAGAAAAAAGGATTATTCACATTTACTGACAATAACTTTGTGTCATAGGCAAAGACCAGCACTTCTTTTGCCTTTGCATGGATTTTGTGCCCTTCTGCATAACCCTTTTTTGAGAGCATTGGAAAGAAAAGTGACAGGAGTAAATATCAGTGAAATAAATCACTTGCTCTTAAGGACTTCAGGATGTAGAATGAAAAGAAATTAAAGTGATACAAGAAATGTATATTCCAGAAACATATTAACCTGGAAATTAACCACAAGGAACTGCTTTTGGATTCAGACACTGAGTTATTTGCTCCTCCTCTGCTCATGGAGCTTGTAGAATCTTACTTATCTCTGAAATACTACCCCTGTGTCACAAGCAGTTCACACAGCCTGTGTTTGACAGCTTTTGTCACAGATAAGAAGCAGGAATGCAGCAAACACTATCATCCCACATGCTTCATTTTCTTAAGTGAAAATTAGTGTTGATTCACCAGTAAAACCACCCCTTTTCTTGAACAGCAAATTTTGTTATCACTAGATGCAGGTGCCCCCAGTCACTGAAGGAAGACGGGGGATGCTTTCACCATTTTTTGCCAATTTGTACAGCTAGAAGAGCAAAAGCAGAACAGAATTCTGCCTAGGCAAGGGCACTGTACATAGTATAAAGCCACCAGAGTACCTCCTGTCTAGTGGAAGGTGTTCCTGCCCATTGCAGGGTTGGAGCTGCATGATCTTTAAGGTCCTTTCCAACCCAAACCAATCCATGATTCTATGATCCATCTCTCCTATAGTGTTCGCTTGCAAGCAACAGGACAGAGGGAGAAAGGACAGGAGCTGCCCAACACATCATGACACCACCTCACAGAGTTTCTAATATCCCTCCTTTGTCTACAATAAGCAGATTTCACAAACAGTGCATATCATGAATCACACAGCTGAGAATCATGAGCTAGTCTTGTCTTTACTCTGATGCTCAGAGCCTCAAATTCAGTTTCAGATTCTCTGTCTGCTTCACTGGCAATTTCTTTCAGCTGATTGCAGCTTCCTGGGTTTTTGGGGGGGAAGGACATAAAAATAAAATTATTAAAATGACCCTTCTGTTCCATATTTCACCTCATACTTCTGCACATCTCCTAAGTAGTTTCTCAGAACAGAGGAGCTGTTATTGCACTTTGCACACGCTTGCGACACTTGACTTCAAAGGAAGAACTGCAAACCCCTCTTCCTGAATCAGCACTAAAACAGTTAATTACACTAAGCTAGTTAATAGCCTTTCATCATCAAGGACTGGTTCTTCTGCAACAGAGGGATGAAATCCATTTATTTTTTATGTATATCCTTTTATTTATCTCACTCCTACCAGCTGTATGATAATTTATTCTCTGTCACTGTTCTTAACTCATGAGTTCATTTAAAGTGCGATAGCAGTGGAAATATATTAACAGTTTCAGAGAATAAAACCTTTCTGAAAATGGAATCCAGCACTTTACTTTTACAAATACAGAATTTACACATTTGCACTTGGCTTAATTAATTAAATCCATGCAGGAATTACCCAAGCCATATAGTATGGCACAATATATATGCAGATACCCAATTATCATCAATTCAGGTAGAACAAAGCAGCCAGAAAACTGCCTCAATATAAGAAGTATGTTAGGATCAGCCAAGGAGTGAGCAGAGCAGCCCTAAGCTGACAGTAGCTACACTGAGGTGTGTGGGATTTGGTTTCTTAGGCTGACTCTGCTGTAGCTGGAAGGAACGGACCCCATCTTCTTTCTGTCTATCCCTGCATTCATGTCCAATCTCCCTCACCCACTTAGCTCATCGATTCAGCTGACAGCTGAACAAATTCCAGCAAAGTTAGTTCAGTAGTGCTGGAAATGGCTGGCAGTGGAAGGAGGGCTGGGGCTGTTTCGGGAAAAGCCCAAGCAGCTCACATAACTGCACCCTTGGAAAATATCAGACTGCTTTAAGCCACAAGTTTCTGATATATCAGAAGAATATTTGGGAGCCATTTCATCCTCTAGAACCTTGTGCTAGGGGGGTAAGGGTGTGAGGCCCTGAAGAGCAAAAGATTCCGATTGGGGCACTGATCCCAGGAAGCCCTGTCAGGTTTTGCCTTGCCAGTAACGTGGCCACCACTAACCCGCACCAGCAGTGCTTTTGCACTTTGCAAGAACAGCCGCGTCTGTCTTGCAAAGTGAGTTTGCAGAATTGCCTTCTGTTAGCCTGTAATCTGTTAGCCACTAATCCTGTTTGTCAGTGCAGCAAGAATGCTGACAGAAGGCTTTGCCCACAGTGGCAATAGAATCTGTGCCATAGAATCATAGAACAGTTTGAGTTGGAAGGGACCCTAAAGATAATCCAGTTCCACCCCTGCCATGGGCAGGGACACCTCCCAAGGCCCATCCAACCTGCCCTTGAACACCTCCAGGGATGGGGCAACCAACCTGGGCAACCTGAGCCAGTGCCTCATCACCGTCATCATGAAGAAATTCTTCCTTATATCTAGTCTAAATCTGCCCCTCTCCAGTTATAGCCACTGCCCCCAGTCCTATCACCATGAGCCTTTGTAAACAGTCCCTCTCCAGCTTTCTCGTAGCCCCTTCAGGTACTGGAAGGTCACTATGAGGTCTCTTCAGAGCCTTCTCTTCTCCAGGCTGAACAACCCCAACTCTCTCAGCCTGTCCTTGCATGGGAGGTGTTCCAGCCCTCTCATCATCCTTGCAGCCTCCTCTAGACCCATTGCAACAGTTTCATCTCCTTCTTATGTTGAGGATTCCACAACTGGACACAGTACTCCAGATGAGTCTCACAAGAGAGGAGTAGAGGGGCAGAAGCACCTCCCTCGCCCTGCTGGCCATGCTTCTTTTGATGCAGCCCAGGATAGAGTTGGCCTTTTGGGCTGTGTCACGGTGTCCTCTGAGTCCCCCCTGGCCCTGGCACAGTCCTAGGCAGAGCCCAGCAGCACAGCTCGGCCACAACCCCCAGCTGCTGTGCCGAAAGAGGATCAGCAGCTCCATCCTTTAGCAGATTAAAAAGCCTGAGTGAAAGAGATTGAAAGGGTAGGGTTTTCCCTTTTTTTTTTTCCCAAACAAACTTTTCCACTCCCCATTCTCCTTTTTCCTCAGCCTCTTCTGTGTAGTTAAGAGCAGTTAGAAGATAATTAAATGGGAAAAAGCAGTAAAATCCTTGGGTAAAACAGCCACTTGGCAGAACTGCTTCTAGATCTTTGCAGGAAACATCAGCTGTTCTTCGTAAGTGGCAGTTCCAAGAAAACAGCCTTAGAGATGGCACAGAGCTCGTGTGCAGCAATAAAGACTGGAGGGACAATCTGACAGAAAACTCTGCCAAGCTGAAAATACAGCAGGCCTGTCCCCAGAGGCAGTGGCTGGCTGCAAGGAAGCCTCCAGTATATACAAATAAGCAAAGGAAAACGGGAAGGGCGAAAAGTTAGGAAAAGACACGTACACCCACAATCCTAGGTAACAATCATTATTATTGATTTTGCTGCTGTCTTTAAGGGAGGCATCTATTACAGGAACCAATACTTAACAAAATTTGAAAGAAAAACATATGCTTTCCCATAAACACGCAGGAGACAATTGCCCATCACTGTTCATTTGTTATAACTCTCTAGATTCAACCACAGTCTGGAAAAACCATCCCAGTATTAACATTGCTCTTAAGCAAATATGTAGTAAAAAAAAAAAATAATAATTCTGCTTACTTTGGTTTTGGTCATTTTTCTCCAGGTGCACTGAGTAGAAACATTCTGCTCCCACCAAGAGGTGTTACTTGCACAGCTACTAATATGCTTTAGTCAACACCCCAGTGGAGAAATAGGAACCACACAACTTATAAATGATTATTTCAGTCTTCATGTTCACCTGTCATATCCTTGCTCATGCACTCTTAATCTGATAAAACATTTAAAAGTCAAATGCTTCTCAGTTTTTAAATTATACTTCTATTAATCAGCCTCCTTTAACTAGAAAGTTCTTCATATATTTAAATCAAAGAGATGTAAATGACATAATTTATTATAGAAGGCATAAAAGTTTTTTTCTGCAAAATATTTTAAATGGTTTTCTTCACTTCTCAAAAGTGGCCGTAAATCATTTTGCCGACTTGTGGGGTTTTTTTCCTGTTGTTTTTGGGTTAATCAGAAAGTTGGGCAGAAGCTGTTCTTTTCCAAGTAACATCAATGAAGCCCTTTACTGGATTCCTAAACCTGGAAATCACCTGCCAAGACTCGAAGCTAACAGAAAAGAAGCTAATGTGAACAACATGGACTCTTTCACAAAGGCTTTTAGCTACATCTCACTTTAAGTAGCTGCACACTCCGGATGAAACAAAATTTTCAGCTTCAGTTATTACACAATTAAACAACACAGCTGCCTTAGGAAAAGGGGTTTTAGATCAGCTTTGTGTACCAGGTAGAAGACCAAAATGCAAAAGCGTTTTATTTTATTTACTCCAAGATGAGGCTCCAGGGGCTTTTCAGGTTAAAGAGGCAATTTCTGAAGTTCTGTTTGTATATAATAGAAAATTGATGTACTTTAGTGTAATTCCTGTTACTTCAAAATACAATGTCACTAACACAGAGCAGGTACTAACATGAAAGTCAGACTGGAGCACGGGCCCATGAAACGCTACAGCATACACGAGTTTAAATACCATTATGGAAAACCTCTAAGGGATTTTATAAAACATAATAGGTTTTTTAAAACTGATGGTTTAGAGCAAGGTATTTTTCTATTAACTGGTACTGTACAGTTCAAATATTTCAAAGCAATATCAAAGTCTATTAAATACTATCAGCTTTCAGAATCACTTCCATAAACCCAGTCAGGGAAAAACTCACTCAACTACCCAAGTTTAAACATATGACTTGTACCATCCCAGTCCTACTGAGCGCTTCAGCATATGTTAATTTTAAGCACACATTTAAGGCTCACTTGTGCCAATGCCAGTAAGAGCTGTGAGAGTTTCAGCAACAAGTCCTTTTCTTTCAAAGCACTTGAACCATATTTATACTAACACAGCAACAGAGTCATACCGCTCCCCTTCAAAATAAAATAATAATCCTCATGAGTGTTACGTGGAAGAGACTATGAACCCTACAGAGGCTGCTTTATGTCTCTAGCCACTGTCTAGAACTGCCAGAGAGGGTGAATTTGTGCCAGACTGGACAAGGAATGGCTGTTCAGCTGCCCAGCAGTGTCTGCGAGACTTGGCGTTGCGGCATTAGCCCTCACCAGGTTACTCACACTGCAGCTGCATCTTTCTGTGTTTGCCTTTCTGAACACAGAGCAGATGAGCCATAGCAATAAAAATGAATCCAAGTTCAGCAGCAAATAGTATAGCTCCTAACATTTGGAGGCACTAATATTTGGGGGTTTACTTTATCCCTTCACAAAAGGAGACTCAGCCTTGAATAACTTCCTAATGCAAAACTTTTTGTTTAAGCTGCCCCTAAATTAGCAAGCAATCCAGGTTCTAGATTCCCCTGGTTCATAGCTCAGTGGTTTGTCATAACTAATACTGCAGTATTGGGCTCTTCTGTATCTACTATTTTGTTTAGGAAACGGGATGGTAGGAAAGTGGAGCCATACACATCCAGAATTCAGCTCTATGCTCAAGCACAACAAGCTTGAGACAAGGTTGCCAGCAGACCCCATGCAAAATTCTAGCAACCAATGTACTTCTATAAGTTTTAAATCATGACTGTCATGATGACATCTGTGCCAGTGAGTCTGTGATGCTCAGTCACACTGTTGTTAGCTTTCTTCTCTCAGCAGCTCAACTTACTTGTGTGCTTCTGTAAAGACCTCCAGCATGTCCTCCTAGGCAGCAGGACACAGAATGAAGAAAGCTGTTAGCGAATCAATCCTAAAGTGATTTATTTCGAAGTGGCAGATACCAACCAGGCAGCATATATTTATCATTTGGACAAGGCCTTAATAAAGATAAATTCAGAGTACAAGTCTCTCTAAGAAACAGCTTCAGCTGCAGACACATGCCAAAGCTCACTTTGCTGTTTAATTAGACACATATGCTTCAGCTGGATTTTAATGTGGATGATGTTCACTTTCAGTTATGAATATTACACCTAGTCCTCTAAAACTAGATGTCTTCCAGGCCAAACAGTGTGAAATCCTTCTGAGATATTTTTTCCAGCACCAATTATCAATAGAACTTACAAATCAAAAGATCATACTACCTGAGACAATAATTAATAAAGATTTATTATCTGAATAAAGGTATTTTATTTTTTTATAAAATAAATGAGCAATACCGAATCCTGTGGATGATTTGGAGTAACTGTCCAATTTAGGATTATTAAAGCATTGTTTTAAAAATATTTCGTCTCGTCTTTAGAATTTGAGCACTATGAAATAGGGGTGAGATGGCAGGAGGAGGAAGGAAAACAGCTTCTTTTTGTTCAAAAAATACACTAGGCTTCCTTTTGTCTGTACTAGATGGCCATCCATCATAAAAATCATCCTTTATTTACTGTAATTTAAAATATTTTCTGTGCTGTACAGTATAGTTCCTCAGTTTCTTTGAGACTAACCTGAAGCCAACCCCATCTTCTTGCACAGATGATCTTTCTTTCAAGCCAGCAGGAGCTGCAGGAGCACATGGGTTGCAGAAATGAGGCTGAGCTACTAAAAGGGATTTAAATACACATGTTCTATCAAAATGAATGAAAGGTAAACCTCCTGCATACCTTGAAAGTCTCAATTACTGTTCTGAACTTAATTCAGTGATAAAAGCTCCCTTTGTTCATCTGCTCTGTAATATTTTCCCTATTCCTCTATGCAGAGCTGCCATAGGATAGTGTGTTCTGCACTATGTCTATTAGCTTTGTAAAATACAACCATAACAAACCTGAGGCTAATGTCAAATTCCAACTATAAATAACACTATACTACCAACAGATCATCCACTGCTCCACGTATGTAATATGAACCAGGATCTTTGCTTGAGTACCCTGCCATCAGCCAGGAATAACCTTTCTGAAGTCAAGGGAAACGTGTGGAATAAACCCGGTTGAAGTGTAAAGAGAAACACTGCAAAAACAATGGAACGGAATGTCTGGTCTGTGATTTCTCCCTGACTCCTGAATAGACTGTTACACCAGAGACAAAAATCTGCCTTAGTATCTATCCTCTCAACAGTAAGGTTAGAAAAGCCTCTCTAGACACATAATCAGCAAAATTAACCATGCCAGCCCACTGGGAAGGAGCACAGAAATAGCTTGTTCCCCATTTCCATTCACTCAAAATTCCTATAAGTATCAATACTGTTGGCCAAATGAAGAGCAGAGCCACACTGCACCAAGTATTCGCTATCTGGATAGCTATCATCCACCTTATACATAAACAGGAAGCCCTACTGACATCAGATAAGGCGTAGAAGCTTGAAAATATATTTTAAAACAGCTTACAATGAATAAGAAGCTTCTTGCTGGGTGTTCTGTTCTTGTGCGCTTCCTCCAACCCCTTTTCACCTGAGAAATCTGACAAGAAGTCCACACAAGACCCTTACATATACTCTTTTTGCACCAAGGGCCCAAAATGCTTTTTAAGATGGTATATTTCAGGCAGGTTATGCAGATAAACAACCATTCTCCTGGATGAGTGGCTAGGGACACCCCTCTGCCCAAGAAATCTGTGTTTTTCTAAACCTTTTAGTGCATCTCAAAGTATTACAAGTTATAATGGCTCTCATTAATCTCGTGTTGTGGCACATCTCTTTCCTTAACAAAAGAGAACAAAGAGACCAAGAAAACCTCAGAGGGAAGTGGCTCCCTGCAATGCTAAAATGCAAATAATACTCTCATGGAAACAGGAAGACAAAGGAAAAGACAAAGGATGAGCTTCTCTGCAAGGTAAGAGAATCTAACAAGTCTTCATATTTTATATTCTCACAAAGCTCACACAGATGCATAAAAGCACTTATACTGAAATGACTGCAAGGTTCAACCTAGCCCATCCTGATACCTGTGTGTCACTCATTAGTTTCACTAAAGTTTCGCAGCACAAAGGGCAGCTGGTGTGTAAAGCAGCTGCCTGAAGTCAAGGTGGTATTTGACTGAGGAACTCCACCTGGTTCTCTGTGTGAGGAATACAATCACAAGACTCTAACATGATGAGTATTTTGCAATTTTGAATGATCAGATGTCATCTAAGAGCTTTTTAGCTGCCCTTGATGCATCTGTCTTGGACAAGTGCAATAACGCAGGTTAGCTAACTTAAGCTAAATGTCTCGAGGCAGAACACTAGTGAGGACAAATTTTTACAAAATCCTTTTTATTTTACTCTCTTTTTTAAATAAACACATGTTAACAGGTCAACACTGAAACTCCGTGACCTTTATCTCAATTGGGTATTTTCAGAAATTACCTTGCCCTCACTAATCACAGAATCACAGAATAACCAGCTTGGAAGAGACCCACTGGATCGTCGAGTCCAACCATTCCCACCAATCCCTAAATCATGCCCCTAAGTACCTCATCCACCCTCACCCTAAACACCTCCAGGGAAGGTGAGTCAACCACCTCCCTGGGCAGACTGTTCCAATGCCTAACCACCCTCTCCGTGAAGAATTTTTTCCTAATCTCAAGCCTGAATCTCCCCTGGCAGAGATTGAGGCCATTCCCTCTCGTCCTGTCCCTTGTCACTTGGGAGAAGAGGCCAGCTCCCTCCTCTCCACAACCTCCTTTCAGGTAGTTGTAGAGAGCAATGAGGTCTCCCCTCAGCCTCCTCTTCTCCAGGCTAAACACCCCCAGCTCTCTCAGCCGCTCCTCATAAGGCCTGTTCTCCAGCCCCTTCACCAGCTTCATTGCTCTTCTCTGGACTCGCTCCAGAGCCTCAACATCCTCCTTGTGGTGAGGAGCCCAGAACTGAACACACGATTCGAGGAGCGGCCTCACCAGTGCCGAGTCCAGAGGGAGAATAACCTCCCTGGACCTGCTGGCCACGTCGTTTCTGATCCAAGCCAAGATGCCATTGGCCTTCTTGGCCACCTGGGCCACTGCTGGCTCATGTTCAGTCGCTGTCAACCCCCAGGTCCTTCTCCTCCAGGCAGCTTTCTAGCCAGACTCCTCCTAGTCTGTAGCTGCCCAGGGTTGTTGTGCCCCAAGTGCAGGACTTGTTAAACCTCCTGCCATTGGTCTCAGCCCATGCATCCAGCCTGTTCAGATCCCTTTGGAGTCTCCCTACCCTCCAGCAGATCCACACTTCCACCCAGCTTAGTGTCATCCACAAACCTGCTAAGAGTGCACTCAATGCCTTCATCCACGTCATTGATAAAGACATTGAACCCCAAGTGCAGGACCCGGCATTTGGCCTTGTTAAACCTCATGCTGTTGGTCTCAGCCCAGCAGTCCAGCCTGTTCAGATCCCTTTGGAGCCTCCCTACCCTCCAGCAGATCCACACTTCCACCCAGCTTAATGTCGTCTCCAAACTTGCTAAGGGTGCACTCGATGCCTTCATCCAGGTCATTGATAAAGACATTGAACAGGACTGGATCCAGGACTGAGCCCTGGGGAACCCCACTTGTCACTGGCCTCCAGCTGGATTTAATTCCGTTTACCACCACCCTCTGGGCCCGGTCGTTCACCCAGTTTTTCACCCAGGAGAGCGTGCGCCCGTCCAGGCCAGAGGCCGACAGTCCAGGCCAGAGGCCAAGAGTTGTGGAACATCAGGCGTGAGATAGGTCAAAAAATGTAACGCTTTATAAAGACAAAGACTTTTTAAAGTCAGCTGTTCTAAGTATTATGAAACAGTTCTCCCTGTTATTAAGATTGTATCTTAAAAATGGTAATCACCACCTGGCATGCTCCATCAATGCTTAGAAAACCAACCAAACGAGGCTGCACTTTACATTTAGGCAGCACATCAGTAGGAAAGCAATGCATCCATGTGATAATGTAGGCAGACACATGGAAAGAGAAAGACATGAAGTAGTTTAGAGGGCATTATATAATAATTGTTGGCAAGTGCTGGCTTTTTAACAGCAATGGCTTTAGAAATTGGGCAGCAACCCATCAGCCTGCAGGTGCTGAGTGGAGAATAAATTGCTTATCTGTCCCTGCCGCTCATTCTCAGGAGAGATGCTGTATCATGTCATTCAACTTGCTGATCTCTTCAGACAGGTTTCTCCAATGACACAAATTTAGTGCCAAAAACATTGGTTTACTAATAAGGAAACATGGCTCCTCTGAATTGTTATTTCTATATGCTGAGCACATAGGGCTTCCCTTCGGTAGTCACAAGAAGCAACCATTTTCTAATTAATTAATCCACACACTTCCTCTTTCAGCTACATCTGTATACATCAGTACTGACATCAAATTGTCTGTTAACTTCATCAGAAGCATTTCCTTTCCCTGAATTTCCCAGAGGCTGTATCAATACCTGCTTCCCTAAATAAAAGTGGCAGGCAGATGTAAAGCGAGTATCAACTGACTCCCCAGTTCAGCGTATCTCCAGTGCAGCCAACAGTTCACAATGGCTATTAAAAGGTCAGAGATCCTTCCAACTCACAGGGCACCAAGTCCAGGTGATACTTATCCAAAAGTGCTAATGGAAATGGAGACAGAAATTGGAAAACCTGTAGGAGACATTTTGACAAGCTCAGCTGAGGAAAGATCCCTGATGGCAGACAAAGGATTAACGTAAACCACTATTTTAAAAAGACCTAAAAGTAAACAGGGAAACACACAGATAGAGATACAGACCAGTATTCAAGAGTATTTTGAGAATTATTTTCATGGTTCAGGACTTCAAAAAGCCAGACATCTTCAATTTGATACTGTAAAGCAGGTGATATGGCTTTAAGAAAATGTAAGTCTCCCTTCTTTTGCCACCTCCATATGCTACAACTGTGCCTTTGCTTTCTTAGTGGAAGAAAAACCCTGTTAGAGGGATCACATTTAATGAAAAGGGGCTGAAAGGGAATTCTGACAGCCTCAGATGTCAAGAGTTGATGCTATTCCTTACATATTATTGTATTCAGGAAATCGTACAAGTACTCAGCTGGAGAAAATACCCTGACTTAAAATCAATACTAAACCAGAGTCCTTTATCCTGCCAGTAATTGCTGTTTGCATGCAAAGCTGTTGCATATGCCTTCACTGGGAGAAAAACTAACAGGAATTTCCTTATATTGGCAGAAAAATGAAGAACTGCATGTCTGCTCTTAGCAATCTTTTGCAGGGGTGGATTGGGAGGAGGTGATAATGGCCACATGTCTTCCATCTGAACCTGGAGAGTCATGAAGGTCACACAAAATAGCACTTTCAGTTTCTTCAGCAAGCTGCAAATCTCTAGATCATGACTGCCTGCATAAATTGTGTCAAACCACTGACACGCAATTCCTTATGTATGTGCCCAATATATGTAGTTCCTGAAAGGGGGTGCCCTGTTACCTTAGAGGGGGACACTAAAGTGTCAGCAGTAGAGGTCAGAATGGAAATAATACAAATATCTATTTAAAGACAAATTCTTCTGACAAAAACTGATTTGATTGAAACAAAGAGGTGAAAATTTTACTGCTTGTCTGACCTGCCCAGATCCCATGAAATTGTAAAAAATGGTATAGTTATTCACTCAACTCTATACTACTAAGGTCATATCAGTTTGAGGATATGAGTCTTCTCAGAAAACTGCAAAATTATCCAAGCTTCCAATTCTTGCTTCTTAGATGTCTCAACTTCTTCCTGTTAATATGTGACTCCATGCACTGAGCACTGTAGCACAACCTGAGGGGGGGGTGTACACATTGCACCCGCTGTGAAGGGTTGAATCTCACACTGCTAAAACCACTAACTTTCTAAGGATCATCCTGGGGATTATATGGAAACACCAACTGCAGAGCTGCTATACAGCTCTGTGGCCTCTCTTCTCCTTTGGGGTCTCCCATCAGAGAGCTGGTCAGTGGGGCACAGACCTGCTGAACTAGGAAACTGGAGACCCACACATCTCGCAGGTGGTGCAGTGAGACACGTGCGAGATTTGTTCTACAGTCCTACATAGAGTTCTTTGCATCCCTCTTTCCTCAGTAGTATCTTTGAAATGGGAAAAACAGGAAAAATTGCCTAGAGAATATCAAGAAATGCTTGTTCTGTGTCTGTTCTAATAAACAGACCAAATTTTCAAGGAACAGAATTGCAGCAATTTTCAGGCAGATTCACAATTTACCACTTGCAAAGAGACAGAAGGTGAGTTGTGTAATACTGAAAGGATCCTGGTATAGAAAGGCCACGCTCATCACAGTCAACACATGCAAAAGATATTGACTTTTAATTTGTGTCATAACGATGTACTCTTTTTGCAGGAATATTGTTCCTGCTTGGAAACATTCTGGCCGCCTTATGCCGATTCCTCTCCCAAAACCACCATGCTCTTCCTTTGAATTGGACTGATTTTAGTTTAAAAAACAGACAGTAAAAATAAAAAAAAAGCACTGAATTCTACAGATCACATATATTCCAAATCTTCATAGGATGTGTGCACTTTGTGTTAGAGTTGCAATCTATCCTCTATAGCATTTTCACCTGAGCTCTGTGGTTTGTTGGCTTTGCAGTAGGCAAGATAGCAGGGGGTATTTGATCACCTCTGTCTGAAAGATCGAGTTCTACCTTTTGTTCCTCTGGGGCTGCAGGGCCATTTGAAGCTATATTTTCTAGGCAGCTTTTGCAGAAGCATGTAATTTCCACCAGTACCTTTAGTGCCAGTGTCATTTAATACCTTCCTGAAACACAAAGAAAGGGAATTTAGAAGCAAGTAAAAGTACCTGGATGAATAAAGAAGGAGAATATCCTGATGTCAAAGCTTGAATTAGTTAGTGTGCCTGCATGCATTTTGTTTTATTACAGTCCTGACTATTAAAAATGGGCCAATGCACCACAGCACTGGAATCAGAGTTTGAGAACCTCATGAGCTCTCCCAGTGAATCAAAATCATGCAATCCCCTGTGCTAAATAACTTTCTGCTGATGTGCTCTGAAAATGCAGAGACAGTCTCTGCTCCTCGCTCAGCCTGTTTATCACTTAAAGTGGGCTGGTATGAAAAGCACCTTTTGCCTTTGAATCAAATTACAAAGGCAATGGAGCAAAGCCCAAGAAAAAGCAGGTCACCACGGGAAAGCAATTAGGTCTTTGGTCACTCATGCTTACTAACTGACTACTGGCATTCAGGTTTCAGATGTATCTGGTTTGTTTGGGGTTTTTCCCTTCTATTCAGTAGAACATAATTGCATGCTATCATGTTATGCTATGATGTTCAAGTAAGTGACCTATCTTTGTCTGCACGTGGCCCTTCAGCCACCAATGACACTCAAGAACTTGAGAAACCCCTAAAGGAAAGCTGGGTTTGAATCTAGACCATCACATCACCATCACATAGAGCTCTGCCTTGCCCTTGCTCTGGATCTCTTCATCCAAATCAGTCCTTTAGGCACAAGCCTCAGCCACAGTATCAATCTTATCTGTTCCTCGCACCTTGCCAGCTCACACCCTGACTCCTCGCAGCCCTCCCTCTCCTGCTGCGGCAAGTTACCCTCCAGGAGAGCCATGGCCATTTCATAGCCAGGTGCTTCTATGGTAAGAAACGGCAGGTGGGCAGAGAAGGGGATATGGAGCCAGGAACCTCTTGGCCAGTGTGCTGAGTGCTAAACCTTCTTGACATGTTCAGATAACCAAGTGAGCATTTTCTCTTTTTTTTTTAATTACTCTTGAATTTCCCATGGCTTGAGCAGTAAGGCATTAATGGCAGTTGTTTAATTAATTAATACTCCAAGGAAGCAGAAGTCCTGCCATTCTCTGAACTGCATTTTGATGTGTTGACCCCACTCCAGTCAGGCAGCAGAACTGAGCAAGAGCCCAGTGGACTTTGCACAGGCTGTTTCAAACTGATATACACAGCCGAGTGCAGGAAAGCAGCAGGCACGTAACGCTACCAGCAGCTGCTTAGTGCACATTCCTTTACATGTGCCAGTCAGATCAATATTCACAACTATACTTTTGACAATGCTGATTTAAACCGATGTTATGGATTTTGGAGACCAGTAGGAGCTTTGTAAAGAAGAAAAACCCCCGTGGCCTCCTGAGAAATAATCTTTATCAAAGTTATGTAAGGGCAGGCATACACACCAACAAATCCATCTAGCTACTACTTCTGCATCATACACTGCTCTCAGAAAACTCTGAGGAATGCAAGTAGCAACAATATCGAATAACAAATATCAACAGTAGCTCTACAGCAGCTGCTCTTGTTAGCTGTCAGGAAGCAGAGAGCAGCAGATGAGCAATGCCCCACAACAAAACATGGGGTAATGCTGTCTAAAGGGAGCATTGCTCCATCCTTTTACTGCAGCGTGGCTTTGAACTTTTCTTTACTACAGTGACACAATACCACTATGAAGTGGTGCTTCACGTAATTAAGCCAAAACCAAGACTACTATGCATATTAATGAGAACCCTAATGAGCATTAATTTTTGATGTTCCTCGTTAACAAGCATTATAAACTATGACAAATTTCTGTTTGACTGAATGCCAAAATTTGGATGAGCGGTGGTTTAAAATTGTAAATCTGGATGCTTCCCTACTTCCCTGGGGGATTAGAACACCATGCATAAATACTCTGAAAGCTTGCAGCGTCAAAGTGGAAATATAAAGGCTATCTTCCACTGCCCTTCTACATGTGTCAGTGAAAACACGCTTGCATCTTTCAAGCAGAGGCAATTTAGATTCATGGAATAAAAAAGAAAGTACCCAACTCTCAAATGGTAAAAATTAATTATTCCACTCCCTTTGAAAGCAGTGGACGTGCTTTAATATTTAGAGTTGTGCATGAGCAGAGGTGAACTCACCCCTTTGAATAATGTTTGTGCAAGCACTTGGACTCCTAGTGCAAGCCTAGCAAGCATGCAGTTTTGTACCTGTGCTGGTTCCAGCTGGAGTAGAGTTAATTTTCTCCAAAGTAGCTGGTATGGGACAACATTTTGGATTTTTGCTGATAAGTGTTGATAACGCAGGAATGTTTCTGTTACTGCTGAGCAGTGCTTACGCAGATGACCAAAGGGATATGCCATACCATCTGACATCATGCTAAGCATATAACGCTGGGGGAAAAAGGAGGGAGACAGACATTTGGAATGATGTCATTTGTCTTCCCAAGTCACCGTTACTCATGATGGAGTCCTGCATTCCTGAGGATGGCTGAACACTTGCCTCCCAGTGGCAAGTAGTGAATTCTTTATTTTGCTTTGCTTGCATGCATAGATTTTGCTTTACCTATTAGATTGCCTTTATCTCACCCCACAAGTCTTCTCACCTTTATTCTTCCAGTTCCCCCCCACTTCACATTGGAGGACAGTGAGCAAGTTGCTGGGTGGTGCTCAGTTGCCAACTGGGCTTAAGCCACGAAAGTAACTGTTGTCATGACATTAGCATGAACAAATTAAACATCTTTAAAAGATTAATGTCTCAAAAAAAATATCTGTTTCACACCACACAGTGATGAGAAGATCTAGAGGAAAACAAACTCACATGTATATTCCATGCAGATGTTCCTGTGCTAATTGTTACAAGGGGCTTCCTCAGGCTTCAGCTGCCTGACTTCAGTGATGAGCCATGTGGCTCCATCAGAGAACAGCTACTTTAAAACACACTCCTGATGCATCTAAGTCACCACTGCCTTTTGTTCTTCAACAGATAATCAAAGTTGTTTTGGTTTTTTTTTTTAATTTCTACCTTGTTTTTCTGTTTTTAAAATTCTATCACAATCAAGTGCCACCTTGAAGATGATAAACGTAACACACCAAGCAAGGCTCACCTGTGTTTCTCATGCTTCACCAGTTCAGATGGAACAAACTAGTGGTATAAGATCTAGATTCTTAAACAAATACAAAGAACATGGCCACTGAGGAAAAGGAAACCTGCAAAGTCGAGGTAGCCTGACCTGCTAGGGTCTCACCAAAAGCCTCCAACAGTTTTCTGCTACACTCCACCATAACCATCTAACCTTCCTCTACAGGGAACTCTAAATATCCCCATCCAAAATGGAACCAAACGAGAGCCAAACTGCTAATCGGGTTATAATTCATGTAGCTAAGGTTGAGGTTTCACAAAAAAAAAAGTGGCTTTTCAAAGTTGTTTCCTTTTCAGAGTATTTGAAATTAGCCTCTTTTTGTGAGGTATTTCCCCCTTTTTGTTCCTCAATATTTTGCTCTAGGCATCACTGAAATCAGTAGTGATATTTTGATGTGTCAAAATCTGGTTTTCAGTAAGGAAATAATGTTATTTTAATAAATTCTGAAAGTCACAAATCCCCGCATAAGAGGTAAGAAATTCAGCATCGTTGATCTATTCTCACTTCCCCCAAAAACCCACATAACTTCCAGAAAACTGCTTACCGTGGAAAAGCAGCTAAGAAGTCCACCATAGACTGACCTCACGGCAGCTAAATAGCTGGGGATGTGCTTCATTTCATCCTAGAGCAGACAAATCGCACTCCAGCAGGACGTGTCCCTCTCCACAGAATCCAGAGACATCGGGGAGCTCTGTTGGTGTGTTAGTCAGGTAAAGATGGGTACAATGAATCCCACCACTATCATTTTTCTGTCAAATCACTGGGTAAAAGGAAAATTTGGAAAAAAACCCACCATTATTTGTTATTTCTTACAAAGCAAATTTCCAGGTCAGTTGGAAAAATACATTTCTGTAATTCCTAATCTCTTCTTCCATCCTTCTCAGAAATGCATAAGGGAGATGATTGAAAGGAGCATTCTTCAATGCTATCCAGGCTGCAATGTTATCCGATGCTATCCTGTTTTTTCACCCCTGTTCTCTAAAAAGGAGATGCATACAGATTCTAGGCAACAACCTCCACACACTTGTATATCTGTGGAACTGAACACACATAAAGCTGGTAAACATTGGCTCTGACCAAACCAACAATGATTCCAGGGCATGGTGCTTGGAAATGGTGAGGTAGCTGTGAGGCACTCCCTGGGTACGGCACACCGAGCTTGTGTCGTCACCATTACACATGATTATTCAGATAAATCAGGATGTACCTGCCTGTACTGGGTGTCTGCACACCCCTCTAAGGAGAGCTGAGGGGCTGCCCCAGGCTGGACATGGCCATTTCCAGCCAGTTCTAGCAACCCCACTGCAGGGTACAGCTGAGAATCTCAGAAAAGGTGAGCTTAGGAAAACGTAAAATGAGAGGTGAGGGGGAAAGTGTGGGGGAGCTTGTTTTCCTGACAGGAACTGCAGCAGTGGAGAGCCCATGCTGGGGCAGGGGAACGGGTGAGGAGGAAGAGATAGCAAGGAGGAACCATTAGTGATGGAGCACATGCTTCTTGGGGCTGGGGAGGGAAGAGGTTGAGCTTGAAAGAGTGAAGTCAAGCCTCAAAGAAACATGGGGTGGGAGAAAGCTGCTCCAGTTTTCATCTGCTTTTCTCACCACCCAAATCTATTTTTAATGGTCTATAAGATAATTTGCCCCAATCCAAGCCTGCTTGCTCATGAGAGCAATGGGTAGCAATCTCCCTGCCTCCACTATCTTATTTTCTACCCTTGTCCTATTAAGTAGGAGGAGTGAGCATCTGGCAGCCAGATAAGGCCAACCCACTAGCCCATAATACATCTCCTGCAAAACTGTGTTTACTGCTCTTCCATGTTACAATTGCTGTTATCTAACATCCCACAAAAGCCCTTGCCTGTCTCGTTACTTAATTTAATTGATATTCCTCCTACTGTACTTGAATAGATTCACTCCCTTTACTGCTCTCACCACTGTTAATAAATTTGAAGATGGATTTTAAAAGAACAACCACTACTATCCTCTTTATACATCAGCCAGTCCTGAATTACTAACTAATTTTCTCCGATTGCTGACACTTTAGACAGCAGAAATATTTCTGACACTCATACTAAACCAACCTGGATGACTTATACCTCCTGAGCATCTTACCAGTCTGTCCCTCCAGCTGGGGAGGTGAAAATAATGTTGGCCTTTTCAAGTGATCCATCAGAAATTTTCATTTCTATTTTCAGTTTACTTTCTATTGGTAGGTCTTTAATTCCTACTTTGATGTTGTTTCTAATAAACAAAACAAGAAATCCAGCTTTTTGCTGAGATCTTTCAAAACTGTCTTCAAATTAGGACAGTTTCAGCATCCCAACAGGGCAATCCAGAAAGACTTTCCATTAATATTTACACTATAGTATCTCAGTGCAAAAAAAAAAAAAAAAAAAAAAAAGGATTAACTTACATTGTTACAGAATTGGGGAAGGTAATTTGTAATTGGAAAATAACATCTTTATTCTTCTGTCAAAGTGAATGATGACTGAGCATGGTTTTCTAAATATCTTCCATATTATGGAGCATTGAGAAGGGCAGGGGGGATAGGCTGCTTTTTATTTCCTTTAGAGTTGTGGAATATTTGGAGACAACTAGATAAAGTGGCAAACCAACAAACACCAAAATAAAAGAAAGCAGTTGTCCCAGGTGAATAATGATGCTTTTACAATCACTTCACTCTGCCCTGAAATCTGTTACAGAGAAGTTCCAATAGTTACTAACTTAAGTAGCTTGGATAATATTGGGGAACACTCCTATGGGTAATCTCTCTCATGCATTTCTGAAAAAGATGAGAAAAGACATTAGGAATTACAAAAATCATATTTTTTCCAACTGATCTGGAAATTGATAATGTTTTTTCTCCAAATTTTTCTGTCTTTAAGCTAGTGATTTGATTAAAGCATGAAGAACTCTTGGAAAAGCCTCTGTGTGGTGTACAAAACGGTCCCTCACTTTCAGATGGATGAAGTCGAAACCAGTGTACACAGAAACATAAGTCTATTCTATCTATCAAGGTAAAAGATATGGGAGAGAGAGAGACTTTGAGGAAGGAGGAATGAAGGTTCTTCATCAGGAATCATCTCCCTTCAAGATCCCAGGAAATTTCCCAAACCAGCCTACAATCATCAAAATACCACTTGTATATATTGCTTGGAAGTGCCACTATACAACTCAGGGCAGAGTGGAGGGAAAGTAATATTTTTATCTCAATTAACAGATTTGTGCTGTTCAGGACAACTCAGATGACCTTAACCTCTGTCAGCACATGCAGGAATCCAGCTCTGAACATGCTGAAATTCATTAGTTGACACATGTCAGGAATTAAGAGCAGCTTGGAAAAAAATGTTTTCAAAAGCACAGACCTGCACTTTGCAGAGATTCACATCCATAGACATGAACAGATGTGAAAGCAGATCGGCTGCTTGACCAGGTTTCTACTTCCCACCCCTGTCTTCCGTGAAAGCAAAACAGTGAGGGCACCAGGACAGACGACATCCCCCGTCACTCTATGCTTCAAAATAAACTGCTCTCTGTCACAGCTGTGGGGGCAAACGTCCTGCCCAGAGCTGCAGAGAGAAAAGGGGAAGAGCTGACCCACTGTATGCTCATAAGGCTTTTCTCCCAGGGAACAGCTCTGCAGTGTGATGCTGGCAAAGGTAACAAAGGAGCTGCAGAGAAACACAGGGAAATGCAAGAATCACCCACTGCCTTGAGAGAAGGGCAGCCTGTTTCTCTCCACATGCAGCTTCTTGCAGGGCTTAGCAACAAGAGCACATCTGCAAAACTATCATAAGCCTGAAGCACAGGATGCCCTGCTATCTTTTTCCTCAACGCAGGCAAAGAGAGCAAACCTCTTCCTCCCTCATCTTCCCAAAGAAAGCCCAGGTTCAGTGTAGCCAAATGGATCAGATCGGCTTTTGTTAGCCAGAAATGAAGGGTTCAGTGGTGCATTCCTTGTTCCAAGCGCATTCCCATTGAAATCTGCTATTGGGCTGCTGAGGCAAGGAGAATGGGATCAGCATCAAATGCTGCTGTCATTCTCACCTCACCCTGCTTAAATACAAGTTTAAGGGCAACAGCAGAGGCTTGCTCTCACTGTGGTCACTGAGAGGACACAAATAAACTTTACTGAATACTGTCACAGCCCAGGTCAATGGATAAATTGTTCTGTTATTAGCATAGCTCTCTGAGTGATTTCAAAAAGTAGAAATCCACATTTTATACCTCCTTATTCACAAGTTACAGTGATATTTAGCTTGGCATGGGCTGGGTTTTGTGAGGTAAAGGGAGAAACTCCATTAATTCTCTGCTGATCAAATGTTGTTTGAACTCACTGTATTGTCTATTTTTCCCTTGCCAGGTTCTCCAGTTTCTTTCTGCAGCTGCTGCACCACCCTGACTTTGCACAACAGGATTGCAAGAAATGCCCCCAAAATTGCATCCATCCCACAGTTTCCAAACAGTAAGATTACTCTGGTCTAAAGAAACACCACCAGGATTTCTAGTCTCAATAACAGACTTCTACATTAACAGTTTTACATTAAAATTTCTTCTAAGAAAAGAACATTTTAAAGATTATAATATTCTGCTTTAACATTTGTGACCCAACAGTTGGTCTAGTACATGAGACTACCGGAACCAAACCAAAACTGATTTATCTAGTTTCACTTGCCAAACCTAATGACAAGCTGAAAATTGAAGCAACCAATTATGTTTTGAAAATAGTTGCCTCAAATAATTGCGTCTTGAAAAAAATTCTCTCTTCCCATGATGTAGAGCAGAATTAAGAAAGGGCAGCACCCCTGCATCTTGGCAGACAATGCAAATAAAGACATCTCTCTTACAGAAACCTCAAAAAAAAAAAGGAATACAAATTCTGTCTTCCCCCTAGAGAGCAGGACGTTCCACTAGTAGAGGAGAATGCAATTTGCACCTCTATCAACATGGAAAATATTAGTTAAGAGTGAGAAACTAATGTAAGGAAAAGAGGATAGGACAGTCGAGGTGAAGAGAATAATTGTGCAAGAATAGCTTTGAGTGGCTTTCCTTATTTAATATATTTATTCATGAGTTGGGCTACCAGCAAGAGTGTGCTAATGAAAAATCATTAGCTGATGATATCAGGTTAGGAGACCTGATCAATACACAAAGGAGGAATGGAGTATCACACAAGAAGAACTACAAGATCAAAGCTGAACATCAAGCATTTAAAAACTACAAGGATTTTGCTGTAAAGTGGAAGCTCTAAAGAGCATTGAGGAAGAGAAAGATGTGGGTGTGTGAATAAAGAAATGTCTAATATAGTGCTAATATGCATCAGCCAGCCAACTCTAATAGGGACTTGAACATATGAATGCAATTCTCCAAGGGAGAAAACTGAAGGCTAAGAAGGGCAATGGTTATTGTCCTTAAACGTGGCATCAAAGAAAACGTCTTCAAGATAGATGCTACTTTGCCCACAAAATGAATAGGTTAATATTGACCAAAAACTAATTAAAAATGAAAACTAATTAAAGACAAAAACTGGAGGGGGGAGTATCAGAGAAAAATATTCTATGCTGGAACAATCTTCAAATAATGGAAACAGCAGAAAAGGAAGTAGTCCAAGTTTAAAATATTTGTGAGTATTTCATATTACATGAACAGAATTATAATTCCCTATGCTGATAGGCTGCTGGACAATAACCTGGGAAGCCCTCCCCTGCCCCATGTTCCTGTGCTCCAGCAGCAGGAGTCACCTTGAGCTGGATGATGCTGCAGGATTAAGGCCTAAGGGAATTCATCATATTTAATATTAAAGACTTTACTTTGACACAATTTCAATTGACTACAACAAATCAAAGCAAACTCTGCAATAAATGTCTTCATAATGCCTTGTGCTGTAGCTGTACTTTGAAAGTCCAAAATCAATAAAAACAAAATGGTGACATATGTTTGTATTATTTGGAAAGCTAAATGCATGCAAGGGATCTGTCACTGCAGGATTAATAGAGTACAAGATGTTCTGTTTGTTGGGCATCTGATTGTCTGTCTCATAATATGAATTTTGAAATAGCTAGGGATTTCTGCTAGTGCATTTGCAGGTTTATACTGAATTTCACATTAACAATAAATCATTCTCTACGTATAGTTCTCTTTTTCAATTTACTGCAACATAACTTCATCAATCCACATAGGGAATAGGGCCATATGCATAATGAGTAGAAATCATATAATAAAATATTAAGTAAGACAACGAAACAAAAACATTTGAAATATTAATACCAAGGCTCTAAAATACCCCTCATTGCCATTCAGCCTACATTTGTTGTGCACATACCTCTTACGTGTGGGTGGATTGACAGAAGGAGAGTGCCAGGTAGCTGATTCTAATGACTGCAAAATAATCTACTTGAAATTAAGAAATCCATTTAACAATTATGTAAATGAAAATAAGAAGTATTCTGTTGTGAGCTGAAAGACATTATTTTTACTCTAGTTGGTAAAATTACGCTTGACCAAGTAATTATTCACTACATTAGGACATTTTTCACATCCCAAGTCCTTCACAAAATAAACTTGAATGTCTTTGTCAAAACTGATCCTTGGACTTCTTAGCAGCTGCTCTAATGGGGCAGAGAAGAATTCCTGGCACAGCAAGGTCCTTGTGGTGCTGGGAGGCTGCATAGCCAGCGCTCAGCCTGTACTTAAGCATTCCCTTCGCTTTAAGCACTCCTTTTCAGCAGATATTGAAGTGTGTGCTTAAATTTAAGCACGTGCTGACACATGCTTGACAGCTATGGGAACTCTGCATATACCCATGTACGCCCCTGAAATCAGGGCACATAATTCATCCTCTCCTTTTTGGTATCTTCTGTAGATTCAGATACTAAGGGCACTAGAATTAATCCTGTCTTGGATTGATTTTTTAAAACACATCTGTATTCAAAACCCATAGGCAAGCCTTTTCAAGATCAAATGCTTTTGGTTTTCCACAAAATACAGCTCTCCTATCCCATGTGTCATGCAAATAGGCTCATGAATGGTATAATTCTCCTCAGCTAACCAGGATCATATTTACTTAACTGATGGGAACAGACAAAGGAAAATATACCGCTTGCTCGATGTGTGCAAAATTTATGGTATGTAGCTAATATAATGTGTTTAACAATTTTACCCAAGTTTCAATCTAAGACAAAACAAATATGTTCACATAATTCCAAGCCATATTGCAGCACTTGCATGCAGTAAGTGATTTAAAGTTTTAATTCATCATTAAAATACACTGTACACATACAGGTTTGGGGTTTTTTAAATAATAATATGCAACACTTCTAGAGTCATCAACTATTTAATAAACTGTTTAAACAAGAGAACTCTTTGAAATGTTTAATCTGTGTCTATGCCTTCCAAACATCATGCAATAGTTTCTCCTTCCCACAAACTGCTTGTCAGCTGGACCAAAAAAAAACCTGTTCTACAGTTGCCTCCATTCTGAAAATTTGCTACATAAACTTTGTATCTTTGGTTATAAGGAGATTATGGAATCTGATCAAATATAATTTTCACTGAGAAAATGTTAGTCTTATCTATGTCATTAAGGCTTGCAGAGATCTAAGGAAAGAATAATAATCTGTTCTAATAACAGATCATAAGGATGCAACATCTACATGTTATTTGCAGAATATTAAATATTCAACAGCAATAATGACCAAGTAAAACATACCAGACATGACAGAATGAAGTCAACAGCAGGACAGTGCTCATACTACTTTACATTTTCAAATGGCCATCATATATTTTCACCTTCAACTCTGGTGGGAGAGGGCAGCATTTACCTACATATCCACCACTTTCACCTCAAGCAGCCTCAATTTTTGCTGAAGGAGAGGGTGAATTAGTAATGAGGTTGACCTTCAGCATTGTAGAGCCATTTTAGTTCTCAACTCCTTGAGCTGGAGTTGGGTTAGCATGGCACAAATTTTATGTACATGTTGTCTTGGGAAAAGGATGCATGGGCAGGACTGTTAAAAAAGCATGTTTCCCTCCAGCACACGAAGGTGAAAAAACAGTGCACAGGCAGCTCAGGGCTCCACTTGCCTTGCCTGGCAGATTCTCTCTGTAACCCCTGCCTAGTCACGATTTGTCCTATAATATTAAATTAGTGATGAATGCAGCTAGTGGCAGTCCATCAAATGAACTACCACATACACATGAGGGAGGAGCCACCAATGACCCCCAGCAAAAGCTTCAGGGTATCAGCTTTCCCATTTCTGCCTTCCCACAGTAACGTACAGCCATGTAACACAGGCTGGAGCCTGTACTCAGTAAAAAACTCCTACTGAGAATAAAAGCAGTTTGAGTGAACACTGTGACTAAAGACATATGCGGGGCTATAATTTTACACTCAGCTCTAGCTGGTATCAGGGCACAGCCACAAACCACTGAGAAACTCGGCTGCAGCTTTGAGATTTTGAGCTTGGAAGAAGAGCAGCATAGTGGAAATTTTATCAACACCATAACTAGCTCCATCTGCCTTTATTACCAGAGTATAACCAGCCAAGAAATTTTCCCTGTGGCTCTCCCCCACTCTTACAGGTAACCCTTTTATAACTTTCTATTAATTTTATATCACGTATTATTTAGATAATAGAGGTAAAGCCTTACTGTGTTTGAACATATAGTACCAATCTCTAAGTGCTTGTTACGAAGTCAGCTAACAAGTACCCATTACTGATGTACATTGAGACTTGCATTCTGGCTTTATTGCATTTTTAATTATTTAATTAATATTGTTAAGGAGAAACAGAACTATTCACATATTCAGCTCCCACAGCACCAGATAAAACATTCTATGGAAATTTCTGAAAAGACTGCTGTGACTGACCTCATCCAAATTCATGGACTTTGAAACCCCACACTCCCAACTTAATAATTCAACCCGAGTTCTGATATCTGCAATAGTTCACAAAACCTTGTTTTATAAGCACAAAGTTTAGCCTGTTACAACTGCAGGGGCAAAACCAGTGCTTGTCAGGACTTGCTGGTCTCTAAATGCCCGCGCTGGCACCTCACAATGCTGAAGCACTACGTCTTGTTCCCAGAGTCACATTGCTTTGTTTTTTGTTACTGAAGTATAAGAATGCAACACAATTGCCCTGTCACAGCAAAGAAATTGGAAAACAATTGGGGTTTTGAAAATGCAGGTTAAGGAAGAACCTACATATGTCTCCAAGCCTGTACCTTTCAAAGCATCCTTCCTGCAGTTTGGGATGGATTTGTAAGGTAGCTTTGACACTTTGTGAACACTCCCAGACAAGCATTGTGAATTATTTTGTTCACTTCACATCCAAGATCCCACGGCTTTTCAAACATTAAAAGCATGTACTAATGCATATAGACTTGAAATAATAGGGCTCTGAACTCCCATTGCCTGCCATTTATATTGCAGAATTACTGCAGAACTGAAAAGCTTTAGAGATCAAAAATGTAACTAGGACAGCTATCCAAAACAGAGTGGCATCTGCTAGAAAAGTTAGTGAAACTAGGGAAAGAAAATTAACTCTTGTAATAGAGAAAGAGAAGCTAATATGGTTCATTCTGTTACCAGCACTGACAATGGTGCCAGCAGGAGTTGTAAGATTCACAAGATAAGTAAACAACAGGGAAGAGTAACTTTAGGTAGATAGCAACAAGACTTCCACCAATAAAAGAAGCAGCCTTGCAGTGTGCACATTTCTGGAGCCAGTCATCAAAAAATGTCTAAGAAATGCTTCTGAGGCCACAGGAATATTTTAATCCTATTCTTTCAGGTTTTTGTCCTGGAAAAAAATGAGATGGAGTCCAACAACAAATTCAGACCAAGCTAATATTTCTTATTTTATGATCCTTTCATACAAAATTGGATATGTGGAATCAAATAAACACATTCTCTCTAACCTACATCCTGCAGGTCTCAATAACATGTTCTGGACTCAGTAGCAAATTACCATAGTGTCAGTGGGTGAACGGCACAGAGACTAAGTGAAGAATCTATAGCAGATGAAAATGAAGTGAAATAGACTGCCTGTCATTAGGAACTCCAGCAGGATCAACTTGATTCTAAGCATTGCTGAAAAAAATGTTATCTTAATGAAGCTGAAGTCTTGGGTTGTAAGAAATGATATTTTCTGCAATTCATATGCTTTGAAAAATTCTCTGAAGACAATGAGGTCCTTAATAGAGACCTTTTTTCTTAGTTGTGACATATATTTTGTTCTAATTTCATTGTAGTTGATGTACAATGTCTCTGGGCATTATGAACCAGTTTGTGCCACAGTCTCTCAGTATCAACAAGAGATATGCAAGCTTCAAAAGCCACTCAGCATTTGGGAGGATTAGGACAACATTACAAAATGAGCATTGAAATAGCCTTTCCAAAAAGACCTGTAGCACTTAGCACTGCAGTCGCGTGGTAGGTGTTGTTTGTCTGCCTTGCTGAATCTTAACCACAAACTTCATTAAATAGGATTCCCTACAGAAGAGAATGAGTACGCATCTTACCTTCATACATTTAATTTTGAGGCCAGCTTAGGATGTATATTTCCTGAAGCAAAGGAGATTACTCCAGCTGAGTTGGGAAGGTAAAGAAAAATCAAGAAAGACAAAAGCAAAGTACCGCAGCACTAGTGTAGTGACATCGACTGAACAGATTGAAACGGGCTAGAAAAACAAAGCAAAGCCTGAAAGCACAATGCAGAGTTATGGATCCAGGCCCTTATAGAAGAGTTATATCGTACAAAGGAAATAAAACATCATCCTGACCTATATCTCTCACCATGCCATCCATTACAGCAGCGTTGCCAGACAAGAGTTAGGACAGATTTAGCCCCGTGCAAGTTGTCTTCCAAATGTGAGTACATAAGGTATGAGACTCTGTTCCCTTGTGAACAGAAGTGGTGCAGAAGTGGATATTTGTGCCTCAGTCTCACTTTTCCACCAATGTGCAGAAATAGGACTCCTCAGGCACCCACATTTACAAATTAAGCTAACATTATTCTGTAACAAATGACTACATGCTTGGAAATTATTTTAAAGCAATCTGAAAAAAAAAGCCTGCAGGGGCTCTACAGATTTATTACAAAACAAAAACAACATTAAGCCACAAAACAATGAGAAAAAAAACATCATTTCCCATATGCTCAATGTGCGAAATGGATATACAGCCCTTTAGGTAGCAATAGTAATAAAGAAAAGTCATGTGGGTCAAATGGCGTATTTCTATTTATTATTAGCATTATTTAAACTAGACTTGAAGGGTACACAGTGCTCTAAAAACAAATAAAAATCTGACAGATCCCTTCCCTGAAAAACATACTGAAGTAGGAGAATCAATGGATAATAACTTTTAAGTTTTTGCAGTGAGGAAAAATGTCACAACAAAAAGAACACATTTCAAAGGTTTTGGCCATGAAGCGAAAGACTAATTTAATTCTTTTTCATTTCATTACAGAGCAAGCAGAAGTCTGAGTTCAGATGGGCTCCTCCACTAACACAGCTGAAACTACAAACAGGAATATCTCTAATTCTACCAAGCAAGCACAAAACAAAAAGAAGCCACATAAAACAAAAGAATCTTCAGATCTTATTCACTGGATGCCAACAGTGCACTGTATGTATTACAGAGGAACTCACGTGGAATGACACAGTATCAAAGGTAAGGCAAGTCTCAGATGATCCCCTACTGTTAAACCAACACAAGACGTTTTATTAACCACCAGGGTTATTTCTACAAAAAGTGTCAAATCCTGCCTGTTTTTTTCTCAGGATATTGGATGACTCATACCTGGGAATCAGACTTGTTTCCCCTGTCCTTGGCCCTGGGAATGATCAAGCCACCAGGCTCAAGCTTTCAGGGAGTTTCTAAACAAGCTTTGAGGCTCCTCTTCATCACAAGCCCAGTGGGATGTACCTCAAGAGGGGTGTCCCCCATACCTGGTGCACCCCTCAGTGGCTGCTGGTGCTCAAGAGGATAACAGAGTCTCCTTGACATGGAGGGACCAGATGACAGCAGTGGACTGAGGGGCTGGAGCCTCTGCAGGTGTCACGTGTTGAAGTAGAAAAGTATATGCAAGGGCCCCTAAGTTGCTCAAATATCAGGTATGACTTCTCCAAGTGATATACCAGACACAATAAAGTCAGTCTTCATGCCTGCCTGTGTTGCAAGCAGATGAATCAAACTAAATACGTAAATAAATAAAGTTAAAAAACAATATGCAAAAAGTCACAATGTCCACCTGTCGTGGGAAATATCTGATGACCTTCCAAATAGACAAAACCTAATTTCTCACTCACAAGATCATGGCAAGATGTAAAGAAAATCCAAGGAAATCCAGAATGGACAGAAGTGTTACAGCCTTATTGTAAGAAACAAGGGACATGGATGCTAGAAAGAAAGTTTGGTAGAATTACAAACATGTTATATCATTCTGGATCTACGTGATACACACACACACACACATAGAGAGAAAAGGTGCACATACATGCATAAATACATAAAATCAAAACTGACATACTAAAACACTCCTTTTTGTTATACATCCATTTTTTTCCTGTATTTTTCCAACTACAATTCCTGACAGTACCCTCTAGGTGAAATAAGATATTCTAATCATTAAAGTTACAAGACAAAACAAACTAGAAAACAGACTTAATAGCACAGCAATGGCAGTTAAAGGTTTTTCCTTGATAACAAAGAGACTGGATACAGATATTTTGACAGCATATAATTGGACATGATAGTTCACAGAAATGTCCACAAAACAGCTGAATACAACCACCCAATATTATGTACTCATGTCATATCAAAACCTTTTTTTTCCCCCAGAGGTTTGTTATGGAGTATTCTCAGCACGATTCAGAAAACTCACTTCTCTCTTTCACAGCTTTGCTAGAGCTGAATGAAACAATACCAAGGAATTTGCCTTCGGTTATTTTATGCAGCCTTTTTGAATGCTAAGGGCAAAAATACAAGGACGCCTATGAAGAATTTATGCAATAAAGCGTACTTCCACCGTTAATGAAATGTGGAAGTGTTCACCTAATAAGAAGTACATACAACTCCTAAAAATTGGACCATCGGTCCAAAATGTGCATGTCCACCTGGCACGTAAATAGTCAGGACTGATAACTGTGGCAGCCACCGGTTTTCATTTGGGTCCTCAGCTACAGGAACCAAAGTGAGTTTAGATTTTCCACTCAAGCTGAGCAATCACTGATGTAACACAAATTCCTGGAGAGAAGCAAATCAGTGTGGTTCCTTTAATATCCCCATCCACAGAGCCATGCCTCTAGAGGAACTTATTCCATTCATGTATCTTTCCTACCACCTTAGTATTAAAACATAATGTCCAAAGAAATAATTTATATTTACAGACATGAAATATCTCAAATATAATAAAACCAGGAAATCTTTCCAAATAAATGTGATATACACAATTAAATTCACCATTTAGTGTAGGGGAAATATCCCCTCAGTCTAAACTTACTGATATGGAGAAGCCCAGCTTTCAGCTCTTCTGATTTTTATGGTATCATCATACTTTTGCCCACCTCATTATGACACTCTCCCCAGCAGCCTGCATTAACTAGTTCACAGTACTGGAAACATTACCCCCAGTCATGCTGATGTGTGCTGATTTTATTTCTCTCAGTAAGTTCTTTAATGTATTGAGTGTGTACGGTATCCAACGTTTCAGCTCAGATTTACACAACACCTCTGCTATTTCCTACATGCAAGTGCATTTCTCTGAATTGGATTCTGAATATAATGCAAGAACATTTTGCTTACGAAAATGCTTGTTTATTAGCAACATAAAACTGTCAGTTGTTAGTGCCCCTCTTGTAAATACCAGGCCACGCTAACTTAAGCTCTCCAAATGGATTGCAGAGGGTGGAGGGAGTGGGCTATTTTCCTTGCAATCCTTCAAGAGGAGACCAAAAGAGTAAATAAAAATCAAGCATAGTGGGAAGAGTTACTCTTCCTTCTTCCAATTCACCTCTGGCCCCAAAGGGGAGACACGTGGCCTGGAGGACATGAGCAAGCATAGCCGTGGCCAAAGTCCCCTTATTTACTGCCTTGAGTCCCAGACACATTTGCCAGCTTGACTTTATAGGAGAATGTGTTGGCTCATCTTGTGAAAATATATTGTCAGGCTATATATTTTAAATGCTGTCTGCTCTCCTTGTAAGATTCAAGACCTAATCAGTCCTTTATGTTATAACCAGGTGTAAGTCATAAAAGGGTTGTTATTACAAAGTTTTATGGAGTGAGGTGCTTGGATGCTCATGTGCAAGAAGGGTATACAAACAGCCCACTATGCTCTCATGTTTTCGGGTACCACTGTCAAGATTTCTACCTACTGGTCAATTTTAAATATTTTCAGTTACTCTCAACCCACTGGTTTCAAATTCTAGAGTTACATTTGCTGCTGGTTCATAAAGTGAAATTGTCAGGCCACAGAAAATCCCAATAAGACTCACCAGTATATATTAGCTTGGAGGCCAAAGCTCACTGTTGGCATTCTATAACACTGAATTTGACTTTGCACACCTGTTTTGGAGAAACGACGGTAGAAGCTAGAACAGAAAGAGAAACAAACCTTTACGGACAGTGCAATGTGTAAGACTTCACATTACGAAGACAGTAATCTACTCTTAAAATGAAAATCACTGGCAAGAACAAAATATAGCAGTTTAAAATACACATGTAGATCTCACTGTGAATTTACCAAAATGTCAAGGCAAGAGCAAATGAGTCTTAACTAAATTTGTATAAACACTTGTGAATTCATACCTATTTCAGGTTATGAACACTTTTCTGCAGTTTAGTTTAAATCACTGAAGTATAATTTAAAATTAGAAGGCCCATATAGATTTACCTAAACTCATTTCACTACCAAGAAAAGTTAAAAACCTGTAATGAGTTATTGCAAAGAGTTAAATTCTTATTTTGTTTGAGAAGCTTGATGTAATTTTAGTTAGTTTAATCCATTATTTGTCTTCTCATTCACTCCCCACACTGCAGAACCTCATCTAAGCGTGCTTCGGGTTTGATTAGAAATCGAGTGGCCCACTTATATTTCTTGTAACATCTAACTTTTTGAAAGTTCTTCCTTGTCAAATTCTGAACAGGCCCATGACCTCTCCCTAAGAGGGAAAAGACACAAGCCCAGGGTGGCCGCTGGGGAGTAATGACACTTGCACAGTACAGCACTGATTATCTGTCTTGTCCCGATCCCCAGATCCTAAGGAATGACCACGTTACTTCACTTGCTAAACAGCAGTTTCAGAAGTCTCAGGGTTTAAAACCTGAAGAGATTCCTTAATAAGTGGAATTTGTGTGCATATTTGGCATTTGTAGTTAGTGTTTGAGCTGCCTGCTCGCACATCTCCTGCAGTAACCTGTGCAACTCTCACCAAATACGAGCAGGTCACTGTAATAAATCCCACACAGCCCAACCTTTGGCAGAGTCTCACTCAGCTATTTCTGTCCCAGCTGATTCTGCCTGCTGTGTAATTTGTCAAAGTAGTTGCAACTCCAAGGATCCAGTTCCCACCCACATAAATTGAAAAAAATTTAGGGTGAGACAAGATACCAGGTATCCACAGTGCTATTACTATTATCTTGATAAAATAGCAGGGACACACGTTCTGCCTGTCACAATTAAGGTGATGAATGCCTGTTTCTTTGAGGCTTGTTTGAAAGTCAATTATGCAGATTATTTCTAGAATACAGACAGATGGTCTTTTCCCCCATATGAGACAATCGAGTTGAACTTTGATATGTGCATAAAAATACTGTAATTTGTCAAGCTCCGATAGGGCCATTTTATCAGAGATAACCAAAAGGCTATATGGATTTTTGTATTTGCCTCTTTTCGATTAACGCAGCCTATGTTCCTCTTTATTCAGATTTTTTTTTAATAGAAGCTTTGCTATGTGTCATCTTGAAGCCAAATATTGATCTTTCAGTCTAGTCTCCAGGTTTTGATTAACGCAGAAGGTTGCCAAGCAAGCAGCTTTTTGTTTGTTTTCTGTTAATTCTTTTTTTATTATTCACTTGCTGCAGTAAATCTTGCTTTTATTGTCCAACTAGTGAAAAGAAAAAATGGATTGATTTGAGCACCTAAATAATTTACAATGCAGAGCTTTTTGGAGAGACTGATGCAATGTTGACCTTCATTTTTCCTCCTTCTCTTGTTGACAATAGAACATTTTTGATTGACTTGAAGGAAAAAAAAAGAAGAAGATTGATTTTGACATGTTAATGATGGTTTAATGCAACCAAAGCTTTAGAAAATGAGTGTTTAGTAAGACACATTTTTTTAACAAAAGAAAAATAAGCAGTCCTAAGTACAAGAATTATTATAAATATTTTTCTTGTCATTTTCATTCTCTATCAGGCCAAATTTCATGCTATTTAAAAACTGAGTTATATTTATTTTTTATTCACAAATGTTCTGACCACCTGAATGCCTTTTCATCGACTCCATAATAGGTTTGCTAAGCAATAAGAATAAAGCTCTGACAAATGTATGAAAGGATAGTCTGAAACAGACCGTGGGAGACAAAGATCCTGTTTCTGGTAGAGACTTTTTATATCATTATGGGCAAATGACTTGGGCTCCCAGGGAAACACAACCAAGTTAAAGACCGAGCTCCAGTCTAATCCAATCCAGTGATGCCTTAAGCCTGTATCCAAAGCAATACAAGACCTTATCAAGGACGTAAATATTAACTAACATTGTAAATTCATAACATCTAGAATCAATAATAGATGCTGTCCTACCTCTCTGAGGCTGAGTGTTAAGGGAAATAACATCTGCCTAATCAAGGAATGTTTTGAAGGTCTGCAGGTGAAAAGTGCAATGGGAAGACATTAGTAAGATAACATTTTGGATAATGGAAGTCTTCCTTGGCAGGACTACCTAAAGAATATAGCAGAAATCATTGGTAAATAAATCATGCAGGGTTAGGTCCAGCTAGATGTTAAGCCAACAGGTATCTAGGTGGAATGTTTTACTCATTTTTGATATAAGAGATGTAAGACTGATTATCAAGGTTCACAAAGAGGCATGGATATCAGAGTCACCAAACCCCACAACAGTACTGCAGAACATACAAACATGCGCTTCAAGCAACTGCTCTTCAATCAACTGCCATTTACTGCTGAATTTGTCAATATTTTTACACCTTCTTTGCTACAGTGACCTTTTGGTGTCTTCGGACATGTAGTATCTTCATCACAAAAGATGCAATTACTCCATATTTTTACTGACATCACTACAAAAAAAAAAATTGACTCCATATGAATAAAATGCTGTACAAAGCTGGTAATAAATATTCAGCTTTTCTCTTGGGGATGTACTCTCTTGTTTTCACTCCAACAGAATATAAAACCAGCAAGTACTCAGGTGTCCAGTAATTCATATGCTTCTATCCACCTACCAGATACACAAGTGTACCAGCTCCCTGTGATAAAAAACAGTTTTGCATTCTCTTAGAATACAAATTAAAGTAGGTCATTATCTCAGTAAGGTTCTGATTCATCAATATTCAATATCGCTTTAGACTCAGTGAAAGCCAAAGATATGCTTAACTGTTCTGGACTGGAGCCTAAATTAGATTTCGAAATATAATAACATATGTCTTAAATGTCAGGCTACACCCAAAGTCCTTATGGACCACTTTGTTTGTTTGGGGCAGTTGAATTTTTTTAATCAAACCATAATTTTAACACAACACAATGTCTTCTAGTGATCACCTAATTACAATCCAAAAAGAAAAATGCCCTAAAAAATAACAAGTCTTATGTATTTCATTTATCAACTCCTATTATCGCCACTCTACCCAGATATTCTTGACACTAAGAATTTTCTTTGTATGAATAACTTTAGGGATGCACAGGAAGCACACGTGTGTTCTAGGACCGCATATTTCTTATGATAAAGCTGCACATGCAGTGAGGTCTTCGTAAAGATCAAGAAGGATAAACAGGTTATACCAGCCTTGGAAGGTTAGGTGCAGAAAGAATGTGAAGCCTGAAAAACTTACATCGTCTGTAAATCTATAAAAGGAAATGCAACTCTTTGTAATGAAACCCTGTTCAGAGCAAGTAACAGTAAGAACAAGGTTGTAAACAGGACATCTCAGCAGCCTTAACTTCTGCAGGGAATGTGTTCATGAAACAGGATCATTTATATAATTGTCTGTGCCTGCTTTGTTTTCCATGATTATTTGGCATGAGTAGAGGCTCATTTATGCTACTGGATATTGAATCAAACCTCACAAATGTTCTCAGTACCTTTCTATTTCTGCTTTGCCTGAAACAAAGAGTTTGCTACTATCCTAAGATAACATATACAACTTCATTCCCTACTTTATCACGCCAAACAACAAATATTAAAAAAAATAAAAATTGCTAATGTAAATGTGGAAAGTGAGAATGACCATTGACTTCAAAAAAGCAAAGCCCAGTGCAGTAGCAACACACCATGGCCCCTGTTTGTGAGTCTAGATCTCTCTTCTCCTCTAACCCCCTCATCTTCTCTGGTCAAAAGTTCATCAGCCATTGAACCACAATCCTTTCATGCAAGATCGGCTCAGTTTCTAAGTTCACCTATAATCAAACTCCCTCTCTATAGCTACACTCATCTATGAAATAATCCTTGAATTTAACATCAAAAAATGAAACTTCATAACATGGAACATATTACATAAAATTGGACCAAGCACTAATTTTTATAAATCAATACATCTCAGCAAAGGCCATGGACTTACTAGGTCATCAGAGGACCTCAGCATGTGTGTAAACTCTAACATTTCCACTGCCCACATTTGTTTGGCTGCATATCATGCATAAACTTATTTTAATGTGACCCCTTTGCATCCAGTGTTTCCCACAACATTACACCATATCACTTATGCAAAATACTAGGAGAGTATTTTGCAAGAACAACATTCAGCTCATACTTGGAAAAGTACCTCGTAGTACCTTAGTATTTTCAGGAGAGAAAGCACAGAACGTGAAAGGGTGAGCATATGCTAACAGAGGGAGAATACACAAAATGACAAACGAAAGTTTTTCAACTTATTTTTAAAAGCACAATGTAGGCAGAAGATGCTAGACACAAGTGTTTTCAGTAAACACAATTCATTATCATCAAGGAAATGAAACAAAAATATGTTGAACCTTGCACATCCTTAAAGCTACTTGTGCTGTTTTCAATTGTGTATAAGTTTATAAGGACAAATCAGACCTTTGAAACAAACAATTCCATTTTTAAGGGTGTCCTTGAAAGATTGCAGCCATATACAAATAAGTTTCAGGATACAAAAGAAAGCCAAGTAAATAACAAAAAACTCAGGGTGAATGTCAGCAATTGAAAACATAGATGCAACAGCTGCAAAATAAATTACTATAGTCAAAGCCAGTCCTCAGACTCAAGGGCTCATATGGCAGCCTTTTAAAGGTCAGCACTGAAGTCAGTCACATTGGAAAAGTCCAAGAATATGAAATACAGCATTCAAATTATTTCTTTGCCATGGGGTCCTTATTAGAAAGGTAATCTCTTTTCTATCACTGTTTAATAACATATCATTACCTTGTGAAGTGCTTTAGAATACCAGGAGTACAAAAGATGATCTTTAAAGCCAATTCATTCTATTCCATCCCAAACAATACATAAAAAGATCTGGAAAGAACAGGATAAAGATGTTAATTTTACTGACAATTTTGTAACACTCCTTGAGAGTGAGCAAATAGCCATAACTCCAAAATTATATTGTAACCACAGGCCATTTTATCACCTGAAAAGTACCAAGTGATGATAATTTCTCCACTGATTTTAATTAAGCTTCTTGGAGACTCTCTCACACACTCTCTTTACTGCTCTCTTTGTTATTAAAAAAAAGTTAACTTACCCCCCAGGTGAATTTTGCTAAATGCTCATCGTTCCAGCATCAAAACCATGCCTTGCATAATAGAAAGTTTACATGAAAAGTCAAGGTTTTGATGAATGTCACACTTGGAAGCCAATTAAGTGGTCTGAAAGGACGACACCATTTCCCATTGTCTAACTGCCTCACAGCACCTTCAAGGTAATAAATTTGTCACATTGAATTATTAATGAGAAACGAATATTTGACTTGCAGCCTTGAATAGAAAGTAGTTCATTATCAGTTGGCATTGTACCTTCCAAATAAAGAGAGGGGCACAATGGGAATTAAGGAAAAGGTGTCAGAGAAAGCTTTTCCTTGCATCACTGTCTCACACACTGAATTTTGGTTTAACATCCTGTAAAAATTCCAGTAGAGGGGCAAAAATAATGGTGCATCTAATTCCTAATTCTCTTTGGCCTTTGTGGTCTGGCAAATAAGCTTCCATCTGGATTCCCCAAAACATACCCTTTTACTGTATTACTTCAAACACAAAGGTTGTAAAAATTTTTAAATTGGTTACATATAAGTACAAGGAGCACAATAAAGCAGAGGCCAGTTTTACTTTTATGTGGCTCTTAAAGGTTTTCTGCCTTATCTCCTCTGCAAAGCATTGCTCATACACACGGGGCGGTGACAGCTAGATTAGTGTATGTATTCTTACTCCACAGCTGCTGAGGCAAAGCTAATGTGCTTGAAAAACATTAATTTTAGTCCAGGAGTTCTTTATAATGAATCACAGAATCACAGAATGACCAGGTTGGAAGAGACCCACTGGATCGTCGAGTCCAACCATTCCCACCAATCCCTAAATCATGCTCCTAAGCACCTCATCCACCCTCACCTTAAACACCTCCAGGGACGGTGAGTCAACCACCTCCCTGGGCAGCCTGTTCCAATGCCTAACCACCCTTTCTGTGAAGAATTTTTTCCTTATCTCAAGCCTGAATCCCCCCTGGTGGAGCTTGAGGCCATTCCCTCTCGTCCTGTCCCCTGTCACTTGGGAGAAGAGGCCAGCACCCTCCTCTCCACAACCTCCCTTCAGGTAGTTGTAGAGAGTAATAAGGTCTCCCCTCAGCCTCCTCTTCTCCAGGCTAAACACCCCCAGCTCTCTCAGCGGCTCCTCATAAGGCCTATTCTCCAGCCCCTTCACCAGCTTCGTTGCTCTTCTCAGGATTCTGCTACACATCCTATGCAGAATGAAAGAAGCCAAAACAAAATGAAATCTAGGTCCTTGGTTTGGTGTTAGATCTGCACCTGAAAAGGGAATTATGCAATAGAGTTCGTATGCCAGGTTCTTGGACCAAGCTGTGTAATGCCTGGGACTTCTTGTGAGCTGGGGGTGGACACAACAAGATAACCTAGAGGTAAGCTAACAGAATCATATTTTAGGTTACATTACTACCAGTTAGCAAGACTCCATATCCTTCCTCTTTTACATGGCGTTTTAATGTGCTGGGCATGGCTACACCAGAGAAGCATCTGTGCAATTAGCTTGTAAGCACTGCAGCTCACACTGCACGAGGTGGGTAACACAGCAGTGGCATTCTCTTGCATTTCCTAAATGGAGAAAGAAAAATACAAAAAAAAAAAAAAAAAGGAGGCAAAATCATGCTTACTCAAGGAAATAATTATCAGTCCCGGTTTTTTTCTGCTTATAAGAATTAAAGTTTTAGAGAACAGCCTGGACAACATAAAACTTTTAGTGCTGGTACTGGTTCTCCAGGAAGAGTTCGGAACCTAGTTACTCTCTGGACACTACTTTGATAAAGCACATTACAGCGCATTAGTGCACCCCACATTTACTGCTTTGTATTTTTGAAAGATATCATTGTCTAGGAGGTTTCTTTTCATTCAGAAGGTACTTCTGAAGGGGAAAGATGAGAGAGGAAAGAGGCAATCTGTCTGTATTCTTATCGTAAAGACCTAGAAAAAAACCAAAATGCCTGCTAAAACATGTAGATCGAGCACTTGCACATAACTTGAATAGACATTTTCTGGAATAGTTTTCATTTCTACAAAAAGAACTTAAAATCAGCAATTTGAACAACAGGGCTCCAGTTCATGAATTCAGGAGGATTTGCTCATAACTCCCTGATAGCAAGTCTATTCCTTTTTGATCTCACAATCAATAAAATCAGAGTCTTTATTCTTTGGTGTCTGACCATGGCAGAATTCAAATGATCCATCAGAAGTGTCTTTAAAACATTCTCATCCTCACTTTATACTGGGATCCTCCTAGTGTTATTTAAAAGCAAGATTAATGCACGCTTAACAGCTGTTCCCATAAACAGGTAATCACAGCCCATGATTATGAAGTCTCACAGAGCACAGAGGGTCAATAAGCTGGTTCTCACCTTACTCATAACCGCTCACTCCTACAGAAACCCTAATAACACTTCAGAACTCATATCACTCCAATCTGAACACAGCTATCATGATTTGGAGAATGAAAACAGAGAGGAGGGAGGACAGACCGCTTGATGAGATCCCAGGGGCTCGGGAAAACAGGGTGGCCATCAGCTGCTGGAAGGAAACAGCCCACAACGAGTGTCTAGCTTTGCAGCTATAAAATTATAGCTATAATATTACTGCATTCATGGTACTCAATTCTGATGCACAGAAAAATGGAGAAACCTAATGTTAGCTACAGAGCATGCAATGAAGCAGCTTTGGACGTTAATACTGCTCTTTGTGCAGGGCTTGGCTGCAGCCATGTGTAAAGGCCAAATCTTGTTCTCCTCAGGCACAAGCTAAAGTGTTGTTAAGACTCTTTTGAGATCCAACATTTGCCAGAGAGGTTTGTTGATGTAAAGAGGTGATTGAAGGGCCTATTGCAAATAGTAGTGTGAGCCCTCAGCAAGAAATCTCCCAGATGCTGGCAATTCTGGCACTTTATCAGAACTCTGTAGAGATGAGAATGCCTTGGGGCTTCAGCAGCTTTAATTTTGCAATGAATTTGACTCAGTGCCTTTCATGTATGTACCAGTAAGACCTGTAGTAGAAACCTTAGATGTTAATGAAAAAGACGGGGAGATTTAGAGATTGGGGCATATAATTGCTATAGCAACACGCACTCTTTCTTGCACTACACCATGAGATCTTCTATTAGGCATGCTGCAGTAAACCAAATAAATCACAGGTCACAAACACAGCAATAAATCCTGCCCATATTAAATTGCAAAGTAATTAAAACCAGTATGGCATTTACATTTCAAATTCACTAATCACATCAGAAAATATTCTGATTAAAAGTGCATCCAAAGCAGCCTCTGTAGTGTTTCTTTGACTACTCCTAACATGAAGCCCTTTTTTTTCCAGCTGAGCCAAAATTTTTAGATATATAAACATGCAGCAGGCTCTTCCTAAGGACTCATAACAATTCCTTGCTTGGGTAGATCCATAATTCTATCAGTACCTGTTAGTGAAATAATCATACAATTAAAGTCCACTCTACAACAGTGTTCAAGGACCTGACCAATGCCAGACCTTGTACTTCCACTGTGCCTTGCAAACAGAAAACCTCAGTCTCCCAAAATCTTCCAGGCCAGAATCTTTCATTAGTACTGAATCAACAAGCAAGAAATTTAAAACACTCCTATAAAACCTGACAAGACAAAAGTGATACATTCATTATTATCCCTGACTTACAGGGCAAGTCAAGCCTTTAGTCATCCTTGTTTTAATATACTCTTACTACAGACAGTGAACAGTTTTCATCCTGTTTCAGAGTAAAGTGTCTACTACAGCTGACACACAGAAATTAAATTTAAGCTTTTACACATGCAGTAGATTTTATTATTCCATTGCTTTTCATGTTGGTCACCTGGCAGTAGTTGTGTATCCTCCTCAGAAACTGGGATGCAGTAATTAGATATATGAGGTTAGACAACAATATTTCTCAATCTTGTGTTTGCACTCAGCAGGTGACCTCTTGTATACCACCAAGCCACTTTTAAAGAGCAGCCGACACCTCCCAGCAACCTATGAAAAATGTCCTATTTTGAAACAGTTTTGCCTCTGCATGATGTATATTCTGTTTTTCTTTTCCCCTCGCTCTTCATTACTAACAACATTTGAATGAAAAATATCATCCTCCTCCTTCAAAAGTTCATCCACTCCTGCTGTTGCTTTTTTTTTTTAACTCTTCACTTGAACTCATAATCCACTCTTTGTGTAGCAACAGTGGGATGCTGTGAAAATGACTGTGGCATCAGTAAAGAGAAGAAAATGTAGCTGCTGGTGAGTTCTCAGGAGAAAGGCTGGTGCCAGTGTTGCCCCTGGTAATCAATGCAGAAACTAAATGGGCAGCTGCCAACATCTACATTTTTTTCTGCCCTCAGTAACAGTTCTCTGATTGCCCGTGTTCACAGCTCTAAGCTGGGCTGGAATTTCTGCAGACATGCAGCCCATTCATCTCTGCAGTGTCACACACAACCTGCAGTAAGATAACCTCTGCCCCTCTCCCCAGCGCTTCAATCACAAGGACAGCACAGGTCACAAGAGCCTCCAGAGATGCAAGAACTATCATGAGTGAGAGGCAACCAATGCAACACCTTTTCTCCAGTATCCCTGCTCTGCTTGAATCCATGTGGGAGACTGGTACAGAGAGCAATTTTCTAACCCATCGCTTTCCATTTTGCAGAAGTGGCCTCTCGCCACTTTCCCCTCTCTGCCATGGGTCGCCTGTTACCTCTGCAAACACCTTTCTCTCATGCTGACCCTCACTTTCCAAAAGGACCATTTGTCAAACCATCCCGGAGCTTTATTCACTCATACCAGTCCACTTCCTAATTCCTCAATGACAACAAAGATCTTCACATCAAGCAACATGCTACTACTAGCTGGCATCACCCTGTGTTTCCCCTGTACTCTTAAACGGGGCTGTTTCCATCAGTGGTTCCCTGCCCCAGACTGTGTCTTCTTTTGGGCATTCACTATCTCTTTGTCTGCTGGGATTCTGTTACATGAATAACATTCCAGCTTGCTCTGGCTTCAGAAAAAATATAAATAATAAGCAGAAATGAAATATGAAAAGCACAGGCATGTGTTCATTTCATTCATCTTCCAAGGCTTCTGTTGGCCTTTAATCCCTAAACATCAAGCCAAACAATGAAATTATGTTTATGGTGAAATAAGATCTATGGGACTCTGTCCAGTCATTTTTCCTTCTGTAAAACTAATACACAAAATTTTTTCTAGCATAAAGCTGAAGCATTCAGCTTCCAAGGGAGAACATTATATCTGCAAGAAAGTAGCCAAGGAAATTTACTCCAGCACAGAAGGAGCAAGAACCACCTACATGCAGGAAAAAATTAGCCCAGAGCAAAGTAAGTGTTGTGCAGACCTTGTGCTGGCCCTCAGCGGGGACTGGATTTCTCCCAGCGTGCCCATTCCCACGCAAAGCTACAAAGCATGTTACTGTCAAAGTGCCTGCCCCAGAGCATCACTGCAGCCATCAAATTGCTATTGTCTACTTTCCTTTTCCAGGATGCAATTACTCAGATTGCATTATGGCTCCAGAACAAAGTGGGGGAAAAAAGTCAACAGGAGCTACCGCATGCTGTAAATCTTCAAAAGACGCCCTTGTCAGTCACACTGTGCCTTTTCCTTTCTTAGGAGGAGTTAGCTGCTGACTACCATGCTTGCCGGCCCTCCCACCTTCTTGTCAGGATTACTATAATCGTTTCATTATTCCTTTGTATGCAGTGGACAAAAACATCAATCATTTTAACCAAATGTTTTAGGAAGTTAAGTTTAGCTTTCCAAAGGTGGCCATTTCTATGAAATATGTTATTATTCATAATGGTTTTAAACAGAATCTGTTTTCCCCAAACGCGTGAATACAAGTTGAGAGCTCTTTCATCTCCTGGTGTTCAACCATTTTATTTTTATACACATGGTGGGCCGTTTGCATCCAAGCAGCTCTGTAAAATATGAGGGATCCATACAAAATGAACCTGATTTACTGAGCAAGCACAGTCTCCTCAAATCCAGTAACAGGCAAACAGCAAAGGTGGAGAGGAGAGCAGTGGCTGAAAGCCAGCCACCAGAAAAAGGTAAAATACTGCAAATGGAGAGAAAAGAAATGGGAAAAAGGTCTGAACATCTCTGTGTGAAGTAATTATGCCTGTGAATTAACAAAGCAATAAAGCAATCATGTGCCTAAGAGATGAACTGCGCCTTTGTCTCTTAAGTCAAGGCATAATTTCTGTAGCCATACAATTGCCAGTGACACAGCACTAGCGGGTGTAAATGCATCCTGAACCATGGGGCTTCTGCTAGGCTAGGCTGGTTTATTTTGCTCCACACAACCTCAGGCTGTGACCCAGGACAGGTCCCTGAACAGTCTGGAGACGCTGGCTGGCAGAGAACCAGAGCGCTCATCACAGCCTGGTGATCACACTCACCTCCTGGGAATTTATGAAAGTCCACTTGCTTTACCAAAACCAACTTGAGTGGTGGGACTCACAGCTCTGCCCATGCCTTGCCTTTAAAGTTTTCCTCTCGCTGGATATTACTGCAATAAACACAAAGGCAGAAAAGATACTTTAAGGAAAATCAATGTTTTTAAGATAAAATATCAATGTAATTCAAACAGCCTGAGTCAACGATCTATAGTAAATTAAGTTTAAAATTTTAACAAACTGTCATGTAAAACTGGTGGTGTCTGACAAATTGAATTACAATAGTAATACATCACTCACAAAAGTATTATTGATAGTGACAGGAAGATATTGAATTTAAATTATTCATTTTTATTGATTAAACTGTACATCTTCACCAAGAATGGGACAAAACATCTGACAAACATGTGAGATTCATATTTTAGCTCCTGGAATAAAACCCATGCTGGGCTTTTGCACATTCCCCTGCAGTGGATCAAGTCAGCATTAAAAACATCTCACGTGAAGAACTATTCAGTCACATTTCCTGCAGCAAACACGGAGCTGCAAAATGCATTTTCACTTCCAGAAACCATTTTAAAATCTGCTTCTGTGTAGATGCATGGGCTAGTGTCTACCTGAAAGCAGCTACCTTCCCCCACCTGGCAATGCAGAGCAGGCATCCTACATAGAGGAGGCACCTCACCTCAGCATAAGCAACAAGATGCCATACCCTATCATTAATTTCCTCACTCCATACTATAAAGAGATTTCAGCTGAAGACTGGGCCTTCAAACCCTGTCTGAAGTTCATTCCCTGCCAGCAGCAGTGAGATCCCAAACAAAATGAAAGGAGTAATTGCTTTCTGAACTGGAAGACTGAGCCAAGCCACACAGAGAATACTGACCCTAAGCAGCTCCAACACATGTAAACTGAGAAGAAAAAATAATCAGGGTACAGAAAGTCAGGTCGGCTTCAATAACCAACATGCACTTCTTCCTCTAAAACTATTACCTGTGAAAAGTCCTGGGGATTGTTATTTCATTTAAGTTCCCTATTTCCCTTGGACAACTTCTGTCTTTTGAGGTTTTTGCTATGACGGCATTGAACATCAATACATATAATAGGAAAAAGAAATCTACACCAGCAAAAAATTGCAAGCAATAAGATAAATTTTAAAACTTCATCCAGTCCTAAACCAAGCAACAAATTAGTATGGGAAGGAGGCCTCTTACATCCAAACATGTGCCTTCTGTATTTTTTTAGAGACTTTCTACCACGGGAGCTTTTACAGGCCCACAAAATCTCAAGCTTTCCCTTACTATAAGAGATGGAATGTCAAGCAGAGAGTTTAGATAAGCTTCTGCTGTTAATATTTTTACATATCTGCATGGTCTTAATGGCTGAATTAAAATAAATCAATATACAAATACATCTGGGCGTCCCCCATGCTGATGAAGGATCGCAGAGCTGGTGGGTGTACAGCCTTCAGCTTCCTGTAGGAACTCTCTCTCACATCAGAGCATGAAGGAATCTTCTCACATACATGTGTACTGGGTAACCTACTCATGGACTGCGCACATCAATCAGTACCATGTACAAGAATAAATGTCTAATAAATCTTTCAACATCATAACATATTTTCAGTGAATTTATAGGAGATTCTGAAGTTCTGTTGCCTTTGTGTCCCAATGTAATAACACCATGCTACAATCACACACTTCGGGCTGAAAATCTTACTCGGTTGTATGTGACTTTTTTTCTCTTTAAAACATTAGATTTGAGTCCTCATAGCTTGAGCACACATTGTTACCAACAATACTCTCATTAGATTAGTGATGCCTTTAAAAAGAAATTCTATTATTATCCCAGACTGGAAACATTCATGTGCAAGTGCCGATGAAGAAAAGAGTTTGCAGTTTCACAGGCTGAGGATCTCAAGCCATGATGAGTATCAGCTTTTTGATAAGCCAACACAGCAGACAGCTCTCCGCTTGCAGCACGTGGTGGAGCCCAAGGCACAAGCGATTCATTAGCTGGTCCTAGGACACACAGACCAACATGGCCAAAACAAGCCTGGGAAATCAGTTTTACCATTACCTAGTGGCCCTTCCTGTATTTAATGTTAATGTTTGTTTTCCAAAGTAAGGAATGCACCCCTGTTCTCAATTATCAAGAGGGAATGAAAATGTAGTGCAACAGTATGTGTCAAAGAAATGTTTCTCTGGAGCACAGGAACAGCACATTTTATTCTTTTCCTTGGTTTGGAGGACAAGATAGAAGTAAATAAGATTATATTAAAGAAAATCTTTACAAAGTTAACAATCAAACCTATTTAGATACTAGGCTGATCTACGAGGTTTTTTTTCCAGGAGAAACACTTCATCTGCCTTCAGTTGACATTTTTATTTGTTTTACATGAAGAAAAAATGTCTTTTGGTACAGGAAAGATCAGACTACTACCCAGATTATTTCTGTCTACTTGAAATAAAAAGGAATTTGTTTTATATACTTGACCTTTGATAAACTACTATACAATAAATCCTTTTCATTTCCCTCTCCCTGCTGAATGTGTATTTGGGCTAGTGTAAATACAGCACCTTTCAGCAGCTCTGAGAAATCTGAACAAGAGACCATGGAAAATTAGTTTGTTCCTAGCATTACTATGCCCTTGTTTAAAAGCCCTCCGTGATACATGAGAAAAATAAATCCAATAAAGAACCTCAATGTTTAAATGATTCATAGCCACTCTACCAAAAAAGCAACAAATCCAAGATGTTTCAATACCTCTTAACACCTTAACACCCAGTTTAAATGACCACTTCTTAAAAGTCCTAGTTTTAACACATTTCAGCTATTAAACTGAAAGATTCTGAACTTTCAAATCAAGTGGAACTTCTCAGTCCCAGTCTCCTACCATTGTTTCACAACTCATCCCTTTCATACCAAACAGACAGTGGATACCTATAAGAAAGGCTTTGGATCACTACCCAAAGATTTACAACATTGGAATGAAAACTAGGACAGGATTTCTAGTTACTTACTTAAATCCAGAGGCTAGGCTCACTATTTTGTGGGGAACACTGAATAAAATCTGGGTCCTCCTGACTTCCAGTCACTACAGATTCCCATTAGTGAGACTGTCTTGTTAGCGAGACTCTCCTCTTAGCAAGAACTAGCCACTGAGTCGAACCACTGCATTGGTCTCAGCAAAAAATTCAGGAAAGCATGGAGAGATAAGATGTTTTTTTTGCTAACAGGTTAACAAGAGAGCCTGTTACTGCCAAGAAAGCTGAGCAAGAAAGTGGAAGGCAAAATAGTTGCATTCCATTCCTCCAGTTGAGCTAAATCTCTTCTTTATTTCCATGGGGAAGAACTTCCAGGCATTTCTGAATGTCTGATTTTCAGCAAACAAATATCACACAGAATGACCAGGTTGGAAGAGACCCACTGGATCGTCGAGTCCAAGCATTCCCACCAATCCCTAAATCATGCTCCTAAGCACCTCGTCTACCCTAACCTTAAACACCTCCAGGGACGGTGACTCAACCACCTCCCTTGGCAGACCGTTCCAATGCCTAACCACCCTCTCCGTGAAGAACTTTTTCCTAATCTCAAGCCTAAATCTCCCCTGGCGGAGCTTGAGGCCATTCCCTCTCGTCCTGTCCCCTGTCACTTGGGAGAAGAGCCCAGCTCCCTCCTCTCCACAACCTCCCTTCAGGTAGTTGTAGAGAGTAATAAGGTCTCCCCTCAGCCTCCTCTTCTCCAGGCTGAACAACCAAGAAAAGAATCCAGTCATGCTGATAACCCTCTCTTTATATCTTCCACCTAATCTGGGACTGGCTTGTGCCAAGTCTCCCACACTCTTTTAAGAAAACAAAGACAGTGAGCTCTTCCTCTGCAAGACACTTTTGCTACCTGCTAGTTTCTATTTCCTAAATCTTTATATTTCAATGAAAAACAATGAGCAAAGAGACTACGGGAAAACTTTTAACTATTTTAGATTATTTTCTTCATTATTCCACAAAGTCTGTTTCTCCTATTTAGCTTTACTGTTCTATGCATCTGTCCTATTGTTCAGCAATCATTGCTAAAAATAAAAGTAGCTCTTCAGATCCTCAGGAAGTAAGTCCTATGCAGACAACCACAATTAAAAAGCTATAAACCTCCTGAGTGCAGCGCTCAGATATAGAAATGTCCAGCTGAAAACATCCATATACCCTAGATACAGCAGTGTATCTCTATTAGTGTCATCACACACAACATTTCTGAAAATATCCACTTTATCTTGAGTTCAGGCAAGTGAATAAGGTGATCTGTCGGCATTGACTGCAATTATTTCTGTGCTGCTCTGCTTATGCCATATATGCCATCCAGCCTCTGTAATAAGTGAGTCACATAGTCTTGATCCTTTTAGGTATTTACGCTCCAAAGTCATATACTGAGTGTTTTCTACCTTGATTTAGAGCAGTTATTAGTACAAAACCTGCCCAAATTGTGTAGTCCTAACACCGTCTTTCTGGTTTTGCTTTAATTGCTCTTCCTTATCACCTCAACCTTCCTTAGTGTCATCTGTTATTTCTACATTTTTTTTTTCCCCCAGTGATAAAAGACTTTCCATCACACAGAGCTACTTCCTAGACAGCAGCAGATGCTCTGTCTTGCACTATGCGCTCTCTGCAAAGTCACTGAGAGCTGCGGGTCTCTGCGCCAATTGGGGCTTTACCTTCACTGCCAAAACCTTGCACTGAGTTAATGCATTATAAGTCCACTCTGGTGGAGACCTGGCACTGTCATTTTATCATGAGGAAAACTGCAGGGGGGTGAATACAGCGCTGACCTCTCCCAGTGAAGACCAGCTACACTGTGTCTCCATTAGGATTTTACAGCAGAACAGCTGATGCACACAGAGCTTGTGCAGGGCACGGGTGAAGGAGGTAGCTCCCAGGATGCTGCGTGTAGAAAAGAACAGACTGTTGGCTTTGCATTTGCCAGAAGAGACCGAGATGCATGATTTCAAACATGCAATGCCTACTGCTCTGTAAAAAGAGGGAGAGATGTACAGGGTTGGCACAGGGCACAGCTCTGCCCTGTTACAGACACTGCATCCCTACCCCATCCCTTGAGGCTCTTCTCAATAAGATACAAGTCCACTTTTCTGTGCCGGCCCTATATCATTTGTTTTCCTTCCCCTCGTTCTTTTGAAGGTTGTTCCATTCCCCAATAGGCTGGAAAGACAAGAGGGAAACAGGGAAGTACTCTTACTCTGCAGGAGATGGAGGGCTGGAGGTAAAGAAACACAAAGCAGGATTTCTTCAAGGCCCAGAATGAGACAGGGGAAGAAAGGGGAGCCCCAATGCGGGAAGAAGGGAAGAGAGACTGTCTACCCAAGCCCTGAAGAAACCCCATAGCACCCTGTTCTTAGAAGGAGGAGAAGGAGGCTCTTCTACTGCCACTGCAAAATGCTGTCCCTATGGCCGGGAAGCCATGCGACCACTGTGCTTGCTTGGCACTGACAAAAGGATAAGCCACACAAACACCTTTCCTGACAGTGCAAACATCGCTAATGCTATTCTTATTTAGAAGTATAAATGTAAGGATTGTGATTGGAAAGCACCAGCAGCAAATGACTTGCCAGCCTTCACCGTGTGTGTCAGCAGCAGCCCTGGAAAGCGAATTCAGGAGCCCCAAGCTCCAGCTGAGGCTTTTGCAAGCAGACATTGCCCTCCTGGTGCCTGTGACAGGGCTAGCACGGGGGAAGCTGGATTTACCAACACACAAGACTAGGGAATAGGGCTAGCTTTAGCCATCCAGCATCTTTGACACCTGTTCTACAAACTAGATACTTCATCTCTAAGGTAAAAGCAGCATAGAATTCAAATCACCACAAGCAGCCTGAGCTGAAGTTGCAAGGCTCATTGTGCTAAACCAAGGATGACAGTACCCCACAGTCTCACACCAGCCATGCTGACCCCCCAGCACACCTCGAAACCAATTGCAGCGTCTGAGGCTGGCACAGAAGAGCAGAGCAGAGCAAACTGCTCCCCCGTTGAGGCTGCAACGGCAGTGCTTTCTAGTCCCACCACGACTGCCTTTAGGGCTTCACATTCAAGTCTGCACAAAAACAACATGAAAATCTTGTAATTTAGGTAAATAGGAAAGTGGCTTTGTCTGAGTACAAACGAAACTCAATATTCTGTAGTGTTCAGGCCACACACTGAGTTTTGGCAATTGTGAGCTGGGAAAGTGCAGTAAATTGTTTTGGAAGATAAAATTTCTGGAGATTCCTCCTGTTCTTTCAAAAGGATCCTGTGAAATTGCTCTTGATTCCACACAACACTAAAAACAAGGGGATAACAAGCACTGCTAAGAAAACTAAATGGGTGCACATCCACTTGTAACCAATTCTTGCTGCTGATTGAGATAATCCTGAATTTAGCTAAAAAGTTATTTACAAATAATGTCTGTCTGTGAGGTATTAGCATTCATAATCATTTCTCTTAATTATTTCTGACACATTCCGTATCATTTATGGCTCTTATGACACTGGGGAATTAACTCTGAGTCTTCTTTGAAAAAAAAAAAAAACTGTGCTAAGCAACAGAATTAAATGCTGCACATTTGTATTACATAGCAGAGAGCTGAAGTAATCAACCCAGTGCAAGCAGTGCACTCATAAATGCCTATGAGGGATGAGGGCATCCTTAGGTAGATTTTGCTCTCTCTTCAGTGTCTTTGTCTGAATAATCAAGGGAGCTCCTGAACTCCCAAGAAGCTTAATCAGCCCACGCTGACAGTATGGCAGTTCCAGTGTGGCTTGCACAGTGGACTTACAGAAAGGAACAGAAACAACTCCCTCTTTTTAAGGAAGTTTCACCCCAAAATATCTGTGAGGCTGGAGTTGTATAAAAGGTCCTGCTGGCTTTGAATAGGAACAAAATGCCAGTCTTCATTCATCCAGTATTTGCCCACACTCCCCATGACACAATGGCTATATACAATATCTTTTGACTCGTGCAAGAAATCTCTTAATATGATTGGTAGCTTCAGATAGGAGCATCCATGATATACTTTGGAAAGTTAATGAAATCTGCCCACCAGAATGTCTGAGAAATTGTTGTCCTTCAGCTGTGTCATATTTACTCTTCAGGGCTATTTCCTTTTCAAAGCAGTGTGTGGGTAGGAATAGGTTTTCTTCTTGTAGCAGGTACAGGTACAAACTTACAATCCATGGGCAAATTTATGACAGGGATTTGGTGCCAAATGATAGGAACTGGAAATTAACTCTTACTGGCTTCAAATCCACTAAGTCCCTGCCTCCTCCTTTAGGTCTCTAAATCTTCTGATGAACTGGGCCAGCCTGGGTGGGGACACCAAGGTCTCTGCTGGGGATGGGGGCAGAAATAAAAGGCTCTTTTTTAGGTAGCCTTCCTTCAAAGACACAGTTACTCTCCTGAACAGGTCAGACATTTCACTACCAGCTTCTTTTTAAGTCCATCCCTTCCCACAGAAAGCAATGGAAAGATGACCGAGCAGAGGGCAAGACCCTAAAATAGAAACTCTCTTCATGTTCATCTGAATTCAGCCTGTTCAGCCTGACCATCTTATCTCCCTGTTTTATCTGCAACCTGCAAACATTTCCACAAGCAGATTAGTATGCACATAGATGTCTGGGGAAGAGTTGTTCTTCAGACACATTTGAATGAAAACAAGGCAATATTATGCACAGATCAGAGACTCTGCAGCTCATCAGCACCTATTATTGCTAAGTAACTGCAGGCAGAGGGAAAGACATAGGATGCAGCTACTCCATCAGGACAAGGGTGCTGTGGTGCCAGGGCACCCTGACAGAGAGGGTACCCGTGCTGGGTACCATGCACTCCACACCACATGGCGAGACACAGTGGGTGGTTGGAGCAGATCAAAGAGGGACACAAGGTAAATGCAACCATTATAGCTATAGTGATAGACAGCTGTCAGAGATGAACAGCTGCTTCATAAGCTTCATGGCACAATCTCTTTAAAAATTCACATCTTTTTTTCTTAAAAAATCCTTTTCTTTTTTCTTGTCGATGCCAATCTTGCTGAAGAAGTGAATCCCATGACACCAGGCAGAGTAGTCTAGTGGTCTGCTAGCAGGATTGCAGTAGCTATGCTAATGTGTTCTGAATTCTCTAAGGAAATCCTTTATTCATCAACTCACAGCCTTAAACAGGTTTCTACAAATAATCTCATCAACTAATAAATGATCTGTAAAGAGGCTGTAATTAAAGAAAATAAAAGGGCTAAATTCACAGAATTTTATTAATTGGTCTGATAGCACTTGATGACACTCAACAAGCAAAACAGTCGCATTCAAAATAGATGAATTCAGTGTCAAAGCAGAAGATCTGGCAAAAGAATGAATGTTGAGAACCCTTCCACTATTAATGATTAACTTGATCATTTGATGGCCAGATCAAATCAAACCAATAAATGAGAGCCCTGACATGATTAAAACAGCCATGAAAAGGTTAAGGGCTGTATAATTGTCTTACAGTTCTGCATAAGATTTAAGAGAAAAGTGTCATCTATGAAAGATGAGCATTAGGAGATATCTGCAGGAGGAGTGAGGCTGGTCTTTTAATCAAATTATCAGGCCGTGAAGACAAGGACTTGGCACATACATGAATGTGACACACGAGCTTTCTGAGAAGACTGGATCTGTAAAGACCATCCATAACCACATTTCTGTTAATATCTGTCTTTTTCATCTGGTTCTACACCTGCAATATTAAAGAGAGGATTACTTGTCTACCTTTCCAATGCAACAGAAGAATTATCAAATGCAAACCACCATGCAGTTTTCAGGCAGGGGATGGCAAGAAACATCTTCAAAGTACTGGCAGCAGGCAAAAGAGAGGCAGAGGTTTAGCATTTTTAATTTATTGACTAGCAGGGAATGATACCATGGGTGTCTGACTGCAGTTGGAATAGCTGCTTCAATGCATTGGTATAACTGTCAGCACTGAATCCAAGAAAAGCAAAAAATGTGACACCTTTCAGCTAGACTTAATAGGAATGTAAATGGGTTGAAACAGAATTGCAATCAAGTCTACAACTGAATCATCTAGGTACTTATAAAATATTACTTATTGTGATAAAACAGTAAGTGCAATATGAGTCATGATCATAAAACATATGGCTTTGCAGTGGTTTGGAAGTACGTAATAGATTATTTTTTTTTTAATACATGCTCAGGTTTTGGCTGGGATAGAGTTAATTTTCTCCATAGTAGCTGCTATGGGGCTACATTTTTTATTTGTGCTGGAAGCAGCCCTAATAATACAGGCCTGTTTTATTTACTGCTCAGTAGTTCTTGTGCAGGGCCAAGGCCATTTCTGTTTGTCAACGCATCCCACCAGCAAGGAGGCTAGGGGTGCAAAAGGGGCTAGGAGGGGACATAGCTGGGACAGCTGACCAAAGGATATCCCACACTGCATGACACCATGCTTAGCATACAAAAATGGGGAAAGAAGGAATTGGGGACATTGGTGGTGTTGTTTTTCTTCCCAAGTAACCATTGTACGTGATTGAGCCCTGCTTCTCAGGAGATGGCTGAACATCTGCCTGTTGATGAGAAATACTGAAGGAATTCCTTGTTTTGCTTTGCTTGCATGCACAGATTTTGCTTTACTTATTAAACCATCTTTATCTCACCCTACGAGTTTTATCACTTATACCCTTCCAGTTCTCTCCCCCATCCCACTATGTGGGCAGTGAGCAAGCAGTTGGGTGGTGCTCAGTTGGTAGCTCAGTTTAAGCCATGACAATACACCTGACAGCCAGTATTTTGTGTAGGCTTACAAAAAAAATCACATTTAATCAGACTCATTATCCTAAATAAATCATAAACTTAGTTATCTAATGAGCAAGAACATGCCTATGAAATAAAAGGTAAGATTGGCCCTTCAACACAGCAGCAAATATTTTCTCTCTCATTTCAAGTAAAAGCTTACAGCTGAGTCATGTAAATCACTAGAAACGTACCTGAAAAACAAAGAAATGGTTTTTTTTCTTCTGCAGAAGATCTTGGCACAGAGAAGTTGCTTCATATCAGGACAGACTAAAAAGGTAGTAACACTGGAATATACAATATCGTGTAGTCATGTCTCGCTCCCTCCATCATTAACAGAGAACCAACAAGAACATAATCATTCCTGACTCATCTTTGCCTAAATTCTTATCCTAAAATCCTATCCTTTTCAATTCCCCTCTTCATCCCACTGGCAGGTGGGAGAGGTGGGTGAGTAGCCACTGAAGTTCTTTGTTGGTTGCTCAGGACTAAAGCCAGGCAGACACATGGTTCTTTGTTGCCAGTTTGGGGCTAAACCATGACAATAAACTATTCAAAGTGCCAACAGTTACCCCTCAGCTTGCCAAACTGGAACACTTAGAAGTATTGCATCAGGCTCTAAAGTCACTATATGAAAAAAACCCAAAATGTTTCTTGAGTGCTTTCACTTTCTACCTTTGTTTTTGAACCCTGAAAGTTTATATTTCTCAGCCTTTTTGAAATGTGATTTTTTTTTAACAGAAATAGAGAGCTTTTCATAATCGGAACTCTGAGTCTGGAACATGGGAAGGAAAAAATATTTACTTTTTCCAAGCTTGGGCACTATTCATTTAAGTTGTCGTAAGCTGGGTGGGGAGAATAATAGTCCATTGCCCTTTAACCTCCCAGTGCTCCAAAAATTCATACAAACTGCTGCCTTTTGCATAGCATCCCACTAGACTTTGCTGGAGCAGACCAAGGAATGGTGCCTCTGGAAAACAGGCCCCTGAGCACCCCTCATCCCTCTGCCTCTCTCCTGCACCCAGCTCTTGTTTTCATTGTTCTCTTCACTACAATAGACCATGCAGCAGCAGTTTTACTTTCCTCTTTCCCTCCTGTCTTTCCAACTCCTTCAAGCCCATTGATCTAGTAAGTATTTATCTGGTTCTTTGCTCCATCTGCTGCTCAAATATTAAACATGAAAAAAGCCGGAGCTCCTGAGCTAAAGCAAAAATGCTGTTTATGTTATGATGCTGCTGCAGAGTTCACTTCCATTAACAATCTGAAATAAATCAAGAAACTTTGCAGAGTATTTCCTTATTTCTTGTATTCAAGATTTAGCTCCACTTTCATCTGAACCAAAACAAAAGAAACCCAAATCCAAAACCAAACAAACAAACAAACTAACAAAAGAAAACCCAAAATTCATTATGAGTAAGGATTTTTTGATTTTTGGAAGGTTTATTGCACGTACACGTGGGCAGGATGGTGAAGGTGTGTAATACCCTTTTGGCCAATTTGGTTTAGCTGTCCTGGTTGTGTCCCTCCCAGCTTCTTGTGAAAATTAACTCCTTCGCTGCCAAAACACACACCCAACTTCTGTCCAGCAAACACTCTGCAAATGAGAGCTTACACTTGGCACAACCAAAATCTTCATAAAGATACCACAGGCTGCCCTGGCTGGAATCACAGAGGATGACACCCCCATATCAACAGCAATGATGGGATGGTTTCCATCACGGGGAACACAACCTTGTGGGTTTTTTTCTGAAATCTTCATCCCTTGCCCTATCATGCCAAATTCTATCCTGCACTAAAACGAGTAAGATAGCAGTTGTGCAGCAGCAACTGAATAAATGAACCTTGTTCAAAAGAAATTTGTCTTTTCTAGATTTAAGGTACCCACTGGTGGTGACAGGATGTCACAGATAGGAATTTATGAAACTTTGATTTATCAGCAATTTAGAATTTAGTAAGGTAAAATTGGAAAATTGCTATTAACAATTAATTACCAATTGATTACCAAAGTTACTAAAAAATTATTCAATGTATGTGTCATAATCAAATTGACCAGTGACTTAATCGGCTTCAAAAATAACAAGATTCATTCCTACTTACTGCAAGGTGTAATATGCATATATGCAAGCGCAGAAATATAAAGATATGTATGCATACAGATATATATCAATATTTAACATAAGTGAAGTATGAATCATGACAGAGAGAGAGAGAGATTAGTCTGAAAATTTCCCCTTCGAGGTTTGGTGTGAATACTTACATATAATGAACTAGCATTCCCGATAGGCAATGGAGGGATCTCAAGGCATCTGGAAGATTTCTTGAGGTGGGTGAGAATACTGACATTCAATGCATCAGCATTCCCGACAGGCGACGATTGGCTCTCAAGGGGAGCTAACTTCACCTAAGGCCTTTCATTTGCTATGTCAGAAAATGAGAATGCACACTACGCCTGAGAGGTATTCCATCTCAAGGGGAGATTACTGGTCTCAGCCTGCTGCCATCCTGAAGAGCTCAAAGGGCCTTCTAATTAATTGCATACTTACAGGGTTTAGAGACAATTTACTTTAATCAGATATTTGAATATTTAAATTTTGATATTTCATTTTGGCTGCACTTGAAAGATGTCACACTAATAGAAATTTCCATTATTTGCGCTAGACAACCTCACTTGGGCCACGATCCAGGTATCAACGGTCCATGGGGGTGACGGATGGCCAGTTCCTTTCTCAGGCACACAGGACTCCAGGAACATTGGTGGAGTGCCCAAGTATTCTGAATCACGGCATTGTAGCAATGGGTATGCCTTCTCCAGTGTGCTTGGTAGAAATGTGAAGATATCAGCCCCCTTCTTCAGTCAACTAGGGAGTTTCTTTCCCAATTGCAGCAGTTGCAGGTTGCCTTGGCAGCCTGGATGACTGCTTCTACACAATAAGGATTCTTCTCCCTTTGAAAGCTGTGTTGTTCCACTGGATCATATAAGAGCCCAAGTAAGGGATAGAAGGTGTTTTTCCAAGTGCATCAAAAAGGTTCTGCAAAGTAGCACAGAGTGGGCTGAGTGGCTAGTGGGGTGGGAAGAAATGCGGGCACACAAACACACATAGAGCATCCTCAGGTCTGCACAGCAGCCTTACAGGGGTAAGAAGCGGTGAAGATTTCACAGCCCATGAAGAAGTGAATGTTTCAGGCATCCAAATCATGCAGCATCAGGTTATCTAATTGAAATGCAATTTAGGTGCAGTGAAATATTTAAGGTCAGTTTAGCAAGTCAAAAATTTACTTGGAAAACAGTGAATATTTCTTTTTACCATCTTCCAGTTATCCAGAACTTCTTTGATTCTATGCCTGATTACATTTTATAGGGGTTTGGGGTTTTTTTCTTCAAGTTTGGACATATTTATTTGCTTTCTTGATTTAGGAAATGAAACAGAGGAGCAGAGCAGGACAGAAAAGATTTGTCTTTTCCTTTCCAAAATGTGGGCACAGCACCACCTGACTCTTGGACTCTTGGCTCACAGTAGTTTGTGCAAACCAATTTTATTCTTCCTGAAGAAAACCTCGGAGATGCTGCTTTGTTCTTCAGAGGAAGAAGCAGCTCTGTACATTTACCACATTTCTGTTTAACAGGAGTATACAACAGATGAATTTTAGCCACGTTTTTGTGCGAATATGCCTCGCCTGCATGAAAGACTGTAAAAATTTAGTCACAGGTTCATGTATCACTGGCCTGATCCATCTTCCACTGAAATCAGACAGCATATCTCGCAAAACTGAACCCATGCACCCAACAATTCTCCTCTGACCAGGTTAAAAATAACAGAGATCTGTATGAAACTAGTTATAAATGGATACCAGACAATAAATCACTGTAATAAATAATAGCAAGAGAAGAAAATGGAGCTTCAAGTCAAGCTCTGGATTTATAAACTATAGAGGTAAAAGATCTAGCAGCTGTGCAGAAACAAATGGGTATGATTGACTGCTTTGTTCCACTTGCAGATAAACTTTGCAATTGCAGCTCCAGCTAAATAATAAAGCAGGAATACAGAGCTGTAGCACAAAGGGAACAATAAGACAGTGAAACACCAAAGTTATAATGCACAATAGAAGATGGAAGTTGATGCAGCAGGGCTTTGCCTCCTCCTTCATTTGGCAGTACTGTCAAAGTCGCATAATGATTTAGAAAATAATGAATACATAACTAAAACTATGTCAGAATAATCAGGAAGGGAAAAATCAGAGGACTGCTACCAGTCTCTCACTGCTAATTGCTGATTTTGATAGCTTTGCATTTCTTTGTGGGCAACGCAGGGGAAGGGGAGGGAAAAAATGTTTTATTCAGTACTCAATAAATGCACTGCAGCTTCATTCTGACACAGCGCTCTCAGGACAAAAGCACTCCACTGCACCACCAAGCAACTCAACTTCTAGTCCTGCCTTCTCTAAAAAAAACAAGTGAGATAGCCCTTCTCCCAGTCAAATGACACACATTATTTGCTGTCACTGCTGTCAAGTTTGAGCTATCATGACAGCGTTACAGCCAGTACAGCCTGCAGTCAAACCGAACAGCATCAGAGGGGGAGACTGCCAGGAAGGTGCAGTCACAACCTGATCTGCCTAGTGAGAGGAATAATGTTTCTGCAAGAGATACTTCCCAGTGAGCAATGATCCTAGAAAACTGCCCCAAGAAACACCCGTCCCTTTCTGACCTGTCTCCTTTTTATTCTATGGATGCAATAAATCAGCCTTCGCATCCTCAGCTGATAACAGTATTTTGTCTAGTCAAGTTGAGACCATACCAGGCTTTTTCTGTCACACCCAGCCTGTAACAAGCCATACCCATCACGCTATGTTTTGATACAGCCTCTCGTGGGAGGTTTCCAACCTCCTCCTGCTGCAATCCAGCTTTGACCATATGGCTGAAACGTGCGAGAGCTTCAATACAGAAATTAGGACACAGCACAGAATATCAACCTTCAAAGGGCTTCATTTTTGCCCAGGTAAAGTCAGGGTTACATCTCAATAGGATTATTGTCCTGCCATGCAATTATCATTGCAAATAGTTTCATTTAAAGAGGAAAATATTTTAATTTTGATCTGCTTCCCTGCACACTTTCTCCTAACATTTCCAATCCTGCCAGGCTGTTTGAACTTGCATTAATAGGCCTCAATTTCCTTCCATTCTGACAGGCAATGCACTTGTGTTCTGCTTATTTGCTGACAAACTGGAGCTTGCACTGGGGTTTCCATGCCACTGGCAAACAGCTGTCCAGGTTCTGTCCCACCACTAATGAGCCTGTGGGTACATTGAGCAGGCAGGGACCAGCATCTCAGCATCCCAATGAGCTGCAGAAGTGACAGCGCCTCGTCAGAGAATCCGTCCCACCAAAGCTCATTAAGAGAAAATAAGCACAGAGTGCTGGGGAAGGATCTTGTCATCGTTAATAATGTCAGATCCCTTTCTGCCTTGTCTTTTCATGTTAGAATTTTCAGAAGAACATGGAGGAGTCACACTTGACAGGTCCTAGAGTTCCTTTGATATCTTGATCAAACTTGGCACCTACTACTTTATCTCTGGAGTAAATGATCTTTGGCGCTCACATACACATCAAGTATTACCATATGTAGCTTTTTTATATCTATTTGATATGTATGATTCTGTTTAGCTGTATATGGATACACATCTACCTATTCTCCAGCCTATTTTGATATCCAAGGGGATTCTCAGGCCAATTCCTACTAGGTTGGCCTAAAGGACAGTACTTTTCTACACTATACAGAGCCACAGCAGTTAATCTGAACTGCTATCAAAGCACTGAGTGGCTCCTGTTGGCCAGTTACATAGACTGCCTATTTTCTTATTTCCCTTCCAACAGATAAATTAACAAACCCATAAAACATGAAAGTTTTCCTCTAAAACTTACTGGCAGAACATCCAAATGTCATGACAAGCTCTTATATTTGGACACCTTTCTCTTGTGAGGCTCAAGCCTTATTCTCTGTCTTAAAATAAGGTTCCCACTGGGTACCAACACGGCTATAGTGATGCACAATCCATTCCTAAACATAGCTTCCTGCATTATTTCCCCAGCTCACCTCCTGGGCATCATAGGAAATACCAGGCTCCTGAAAGGTTTGCCACCTCCCTGGTAACGCACGTCTCCTACGTTAGGGATTTTTATCCCACACTCCCTGTAAGCCACATTAACTCCCTTGCGGTTTGAAACGATGCCTGTCTGGCCCCACAGTCTCTGTCGTACCGACCAAACGCAACAGTGTGATGGCCCGGAGCGTGCACCACACCAGCTGCAAATGCTCGACTGAACGGCTGGCTGGGAACACGCTGCACCCGCCTGCAGCACGCTTCTGACAGAATGCAAGTGAGCTCTTCAGTGAGAATACTGACACACCGGTGTTAGCATTTCTAGCAGATGCCACTAGCCCTGGGTATAACAGCCTTCTTCCCTCACTAGGATGCCTGAACTCATCCTGACACACTACTTTACATCCTGCTGCACTCCATAAAGAGACTTCAGCTATTGGGCGGAATATAAAAGGAAAGTTCTGTTGTCAATCTCCCGTTATTTTTTGCTGCAGGTGTAAGAAAAGGTGGAAATAGGCCTTGTTCACTTCATGAGCACATCCAGCAGTCTCAAAAGGTGCCAGCCCCACAGCTCCTGTCCCTCCACAGTGTATGCACAGCACGAGTATTTCTAACACACCTTTCCAGGGCTCCCAACACCCAGCAGCAATCAGCTCCAGCAGGTGGGTCACAGGAGGAGGTGCTTTCTCCCACTGGCACTAGAAAAGCTGTAGCTACTGATTTTCTGGTGTGTTCAATGACCTGACTGAAACAAAGCTTTAAGTTACTCCAGGCCATGCATTTCCTCAGCTTTCTCAACGATGCTACCAAAACTTGCAATATAGGATGATGTTTTCCCTTAGCAGTGACTTGCTCACAGAGACCTCCTATGAAATCTCCTCCCAGACCCAAACCAGCACCAAGCAGACCAATTCTGTTCCTTTAATCCAAACCCCAAGGAACATCTATGGCATCCTTTGGGGGCTGGCAGCTCTGGCTGCCCCACACCTCTGCCTCCTGCAGCCATCTCACCTTGGTTGTTCTTTAACTACCAAGAAACCTCTATTTCTGATGCTGGCTGTCCAGAAGTCTCAAATATAATGGAATCATCTAATCTCGCTTATATTACAAAACAAATTAGAGATATTCAAGTGAAGTGTGTTAATCCTGTAATTATCTTGGTAATAATGAGGCAGTTTAATGATCTTGCTAATTGTCTGTTCAGTGAGACTGGATTGGAAAACATTCCTTACCCCATCCGCCCTTTTAATTCTGCTTAAATCAGATGTTCCCTGCATGCGAAGAGTTGTAACTATGTATATAACAGCCCCATCACCAAACTAGTGTTTAAAAATTGCTGCAGGTCTACCCAAAGGCCAAGTATAATATTATAAGCAATGTCTACATGGCCACGCTCAGTAGCTATTCAGCTATGTATTAATTCAGACAAGGTTGCCAGAGGAAGTAAAAAGAGAAATAAAACATTGCTGTGAGAACTAAAATTTTGTTCACGGATTGCCTGTTAAACGTCTTAGAATAATCAGCTGAAATAAGCTGCCTGAAAGTTGTATCTGCCTGATCAAGTCCCTCTCCTGTTTATTCTGCTGCAAAGCACCATCCCAACATGCGAGTGTGCAGCTAAAGACAGGAGCTGCCCTAGAAACCGCTTGCAGTGCCCCAGGAAACTTCCAACTCCAACTCATACTCGTCTTCAAAATAAGGCAGAAGCTCCTGTGTGGGCTGTCAAAGACTCATTAAAAATTATCTTTAAAAATTAAAATAATCAATAGTTACACAAATAAGTCATTGTTAGCTACAGCAAAGCACATACTTCCAGCATATCAGCTTCTCTGCAGGAGTCACCAAGCATGTGCTGATCCTGGAGTAAACAGAAAGTAATTTAAAGCACTGAATTAGTAATTTACCGCATGTTTACTGTAATGCAGCTGATACAGCCATGCCTTCCCTGCCATTGCTTGTTCAAAACCTCACACCTCATCTTTCCAGCACTCACGGTTATAAAAAAGGTGAACTAAATGTAACTGTAATAGGAAAATTTTAACAAACATCTCTATGTTGAATTCCCATTTTGAGTTTGACATACATTTCTCAAGCAAATGATTGCATGAGAAATGAAAAAGGATAAAGCATGGTCAGTTCATTTATCCAAACACACACCTGTGATCTACTGAGGTAACTGGTAGGAACGGTCTACCAAGGGAGGTGGTTGAGTCACCGTCCCTGGAGGTGTTTAAGGTTAGGGTAGACGAGGTGCTTAGGAGCATGATTTAGGGATTGGTGGGAATGGTTGGACTCGACGATCCGGTGGGTCTCTTCCAACCTGGTTATTCTGTGATTCTGTGATTCTGTGAACCTCATCTTGCTACCAGGCATCTGCCTGAGGAGGGAGAATCCATAGTTCCTAGCCTGCCACTCCAAAGTGAAGATGGCTTGTTAGCAACCCTGTTAATAACAATGCTACCAGCACCCATCCGAAACCCAGAGGTCAGATTCAAATCGGAATTAAACCAATGAAGCTCCACCAGTCAGAAAATACAGTGAATTACAAGCAGCTGAAGACCCAACCTTGGCATCCAGCAACATTTGCATCATGTTGCACAGGCAAACGTAACAATATACATAGGCTAAAACACTCACAGACAAACATCAGGAGTTATCTCTTACTGTAACCATATCTTACTGCTTAGTACCTACCAGATATTGTTTCTAGCACGTTTGACACGCTAGAGAAATAATGAATAGTAATTAGAATTAATCATTGCAAGTTCCAGTGCAATTAACTGCAGTGTTTAGCATGCCAATTACTTATGAACACAGAAGTGACGTTCTGGATCAGCCCAAAGATTTAGCTCACCCACTGTCCTGTTTCTAATAATTGTCAGCAGCAAATACCTAGGAAAAAATACACAAGAGCAAGGCAGGCATCAAGCAATGCTTCCTCAAATATTCTTTCAATCTCCAACAATCTGCAGCTCAGGAACTTCCTGAGCCAGATACACCTTCCAGACATTGAATATACCAAAGTAGATCTCTCATCAGAAATGGCTTTTGAATCTGCACAAGCTGCGGCTCCCGTAAGAAGGGACCCCAGGGCTTAGTGCAGCGCGGCACAGGAACCATCTCACAGTGGGAGTCCTGTCACCCAGCACCACCCAGAAACTCTGCTTCTGCTCTGTAGAACACCACTGCAAGCATCTCAAAGGCCAAACCCCAGAGGATACAGGCAAGTACTGCGCTATTTCTTTACTTATTTGAAGTACAATCGTTCTGTCAGCATCACTGCACGATGTCAAATCGGCAGAGGGCTGGAAGATCCTATTAGCCAAGTGCCAAGTGTGGACAGGTTGCCGAAAAAAGGGGTCATAGCTGAGACAGATTTTGCAATCACCATGTAATAAATATACCATACTATATTGATTATCCATAGTTTTAAAAAATACTGTGACCGCAGCATTTGGCCACGATACCCAAAGGATGCAATCAAGAAAAGGCTTGTAGATAAGAATAGAATTTTATTAAACCAACCAATAGAGATTAAAAACAAAGAAAAGACAAGCTTATCAGGACACAAGACCTCTTCCTAGTTTTATCAGCTCTTCTATTAAACTGTATCATCTCTCCCCAGAGACCTTCCTTCACTGAGCAACATACAGAGCAGGAACAGGAGGGAGCTGGTCAGCTAAGTGTCTGCTGGAAGGTCATCGCCCCCTGCTCCGCGCCTCGCAGCAGCCAGAGAAAAGATGTGGGTTCTGTGCCGAGCAAGACCTGGGAATGATAGTGCAATTACCAGCAATGGGAAAAATAATTCCTTGGTGGGAAGAGGATGGGTCAAGCGACAGTGTGATTTATTAAACGAGTCTGTGTGTCTTACCATGTTTCAGACCATAAAGTGGAAACAGTGGAGGGAACACAGCAGGTGGAATCATTGGTAAAAGAATTGAGCACAGGTTCTCTGTAGGGAGATGGGTAAAACATCAGGGGGATAAGGCTGAACTCATTTTACTCACACCCACAACAGATACTTTTATTCAATGTAGTGCATCCTTGATAGCACAGACACAGCCATTTGCAGGGGGTAAAACCGCAGTGCACTCAAGTCAAAGGAAAGCTATTCAATAACTTCAGGTCTGTTTGGGCTTAAACTCCAAAAGCCTTTCTTACTCAGTTTGCAGTAGCTGCTTACAAACCCACTGTTGTACCTGCAGAAGGTAGCCTCGTATGAAATTTTAAATAAAATACAAATCAATTTCCAGACATACGTTACAAAAGCCACTGGAGATGATGGAGAGACTTGCTTTGTCGTTTGGGTTTTTTTGTGTTGTTTTTAAAAAAAAACCAATTTCACAAGAACTACCACTCAAAAACAAGCTGTCAAGTGGGAGACGACGTATTACTTTTTAAATAAAATATTTATTTGTTTCTCATTGTTCCTTCAAAATTATAAGCTTCTTGATTACAAACCCCCAGTCTCAGAAAACTTCAAATTAAGAGGCATGTTGCTTCCAACCAGAGAAGAGCAGCAGCTGGGTTATCAGCATCATATAAGCCTCATCAATATATCAGCACTGCAAAAGAATTTACATACCATAGATATCTGGGGCCAAACAGCAGAAACTGCTGGTTATTCCTGAGCTACAGCATGGCTCAAGTTGTCCCTCTATCCAACATTTATTGGAATGCCTTCAATATGAGCAACTGGTGGAAAGTTTGGGGTAAGAACTTTGCAAATAATTTAAATCACAACCAATATATATTCTGAGATTGTTCTGAAGCCCCCTCAATCTACTCCCTGGCTCTCAACAATAAATCATTTGGGTTTCCCGTATACTGCACCGCGTCAGATCTCAACAATGTAGATCAGAATGTGCAGCTGTGTTTATGTGAAAGAGAAACTAATAAATGAAAAATTATGAGTGGAAATTGAATCTGCTAGACGAATGCTCAGCAACACATTAACATATGCTGCATTTGCAAAAAAAAAGAATAATACTTTAACTCCAGCTTATATTAAATATTGAAATTGCTGAGTTTTCCTCAATGTTCTGCATGCCTTGATATATTGTAAGCAAGCATATTTGATTAGCTGCACACATCCATATCTCTCTAATAACTTTCAAACTCCTGGACTCCTGTCATTTGGACTTATATTTGAAGAGACACTTGAGACCTATAAAAGGAAGAAAAAAAACCCAAAAAACAATACCAAAAACAATGCGCTTTCACTGGTTTTGTCAGTGGAAACTTTCCTTTGAGCTGTATAATTGAAAAGCAGTGCAGTAGCACAAAATATTACATGAGATGAGGAATATTTCAGTGACAGACTAGCAGCCTCAAACCAAAACATAATGCATTGTTTATCAGAGATAATTGCAGGCTTTCCATCCCATTTTAATCCTTTTGTTACTTTTTAAAAAAACTCTCTGTCTCAATTTTAGAGACAGGAAATAAGAAAAAACATTTGCATTCTCTTCTGAAGAATATCCATTATTCAGGGTAACAGAGAGAATAAACTGTATCTTCTGCAGAATACACTACCCTGCTCCTGGTAGCTAGCCTTTGCGAGATAAGATACAAGCCAATGAACCATCACAATACATTTTCTTTATTTAACTTTTAGGAAGCTGTAACTAAGCTGTAAGCTTCTCTGTTTATATCCCTTTGCTATGAATTCATTTTCTTCCTTACTTTAATATTTTCCAAATTAAAAAAAGAAAAAAAAAAGAAGATTCAAACCTTTTTCATGCAGATCAGGATGCTAAGAGGTAATTCAGTTGCAGATTTATCCTTCAGAGCAGAAACCAGTTTTAAGAGGTATATCTCCATTTTTAATCATTTTTTACAGATAAAGAGGGAGCATTTTCTGGTGGGATATTTCATCCTGCCTAGACTGCTCTGAAGAGCAGTCACAGTCTATATAACACCTGAACTGCTGAAAAATACCAGAGATGTTCATAAATGTAATTCTGATACCAATCTTAAAGCCTAATTCAGCCAAAGCTATCCAAGGGAGAAAAAAGCCGCACAACTAAGTGGTCAATAGCCAAAGATAACTTTAGCTGAACTCCTCCTTTTGGATTACTAAGATCATGGACATCAATGTTGATGACTATTCTTGTTTTCATTTGTACCATAGCAATAGGTGTTCATAAATATTACAAAGGACTAAGAATTCAGGAAAGCAGACCACTCTGGCTGTGTGCTAAGATTATTGCTGTCCCTAATTCACACATGGAGAGAAAGCCAGGCAGTACAGCAAAACCTGGATCCAATCTTAACTTGCCCAAGGTGTGGGGATGTTTAAAGGACATCTCAGGGGAGAATAAAGGGCATTAAGTGGCTCAGTCACTGATGTGACACTAAGTAGGACAGTGCAAGGTTGAAAGTAAATTGTAATACAGACTTTGTCTCCAAAGAAACAGCAGAAGTAGGAAGATAAAACTCCAACCCTTGTGCTTCAAAGGCATGAAACTCCTGCTGCTGAAATGAAGGACGGTCCTGGAGTTCTTAGGAATACCTGATCCAGCAAATTTTTCAAAAGACAGAAGAGCACAGAAAACAGCAACACAACAGGGTTTGAAGTCACAGCTTTATAGAATTCAATATTAATTAGGTTAAAGTAGAGCTTACTACTGCTTTCAAGTTGCTTTCGTTGGTGTATTTATTAATTTGGGGCTTTTAAAACATTTCCCGTACAAAACAAGAGATTGATTTTAGACTTTTGGATTCTGTCCTACTTTACTCACTATTTCAACCTGCACATAGGCGGAACTTGTGAGCACTCCAGATTGTCTGTTCAAAATGTCAGGAATGCTTTTTGTGATTAACATCAACAATAATGCATAAAAAAAAGGACATTAGGTACTTCTAACTTGCATCCTCCTGCCCAGGACAGCAGAACAGCCCTGCCACCAGTAACACCACAACCCAGAGTTGCCCCTATCCATTCCGCTTTCCCTAAGGCTCGCTCTCTCTCTGCATTAGATGCAGGTGAATATTGTCCCCTCACACCAACAGTCTCATAGAGCTGACAGTTCATGGAAGAGGAACATTTGAATTCTCAACCAGGCGTTTGTGTGGCTGAAATAGCAAGAAGTCAAGACCAGGGTCATGAACCAGCCATTCCAACTTTTTCCTCATCCTGAATTGGTTAAAACATGCTTACTCTAGCAGTATGAAGTTGGAAGTCATGAGTGAGCAGAGCAATTCCCACTGCAGCTGGATAAGCCTCCCTTCCCAATCTGCTACAGCTGTAACAAGATATACGTGGAGAAATAATGTTGATCAAGGTGGAATAATATTTAGAGCAGAATGTCAGCTTCAGCCACAAATAGATTTGCTTGTGGAAGCAGCTGCTCCATCCATTAGAATTTTCTAATATACTGTTATGAAGATTGACACCTTGGAAATAATTAAGTATTAGATATTTTTAGGTAATTACTGCAGCAATAACACAAGACGTGTTCGTTTTCAGAATGAGGAATTATCTGTAGCTCCCGTTGCTGTGTTTCTTTTAATAATTCATAATAGTTTTGACACCAATTATTATTTTTGATTACTCCAGCTTTTCAACTTTCCAAACAAACTAATAGGAATAAAAGAAACTGTTTACAGTCTGGGAAAAATCCTATCAGTTTTACTTTTCTAGGTTACATGGGACTTCTTGGGGAAAGGAGCACATGGAAGGCATGGATGACAATGCACTAATGAACAGCAAAAAATCTTTACGAAAATAAATACCCTTAAGTTAAGATCCTGTGAAGAAGGGCAGGGAAAACAGTTCAGCAACAAAATTAAACATCAGAAAATTACTCCTTGTCAACAGGCATGCTCTCACATTTGTTAGGATAATCAGATGTTGACTTGAATGAGGAATCACAGAATCACCAGGTTGGAAGAGACCCACCGGATCATCGAGTCCAACCATTCCTATCAATCACTAACCCATGCCCCTCAGCACCTCACCTACCCATCTTTTAAACACCTCCAGGGAAGGTGACTCAACCATCTCCCTGGGCAGCCTGTTCCAGTGCCCAATGACCCTTTCCATGAAGAACTTCCCCTGGCAGAGACTGAGGCCATTCCTCCTTGTCCTCTCAAGGAAGACAGGTTTTCATACAATTACTGCTAACAGCTCTTGGACCACCACCTAAGCCAAGTTCCCCACCACTTCCCTTCCACTGACACCTCAGCTCAGAGTTCAGACTTGAACTCTGTTCCGTTCCCCGGGTCCTGAAGGGCACAAAGCTCATCCTGGGTGTCCACTCACCAGGCTGCATTTGAAGAGCGAGTTATTAGGCAAACCAGCCTTGACCCAGGCTTATTCGCATGAACAGAAATCAGTAGCAACCACATTTGGAGCCAGACAATGACAACTGCACACAGAGCCAGACTTGGGCTCATGCTACTTCCAGACAGCATTTTATCTGGGAATTGCAAAAAAACACAAACCCAAAATTTCACAAAGATACCCTTGTTATTTTTCTTATAAACTGCCTAGCTAAACAACACAAGGCTTTCTGTGAGGTTGTTGCCACAGGATCTCACCAAACAGACATTTTTTTCAGTCCAGGAAAGCTTACCTATGATCACCCTGCAGAGAAAGTGAGTCTATCCTGAAGCTATTCTTGAGAAGAGTGACTAGGCAAGATTTCAGTGCTGTCCCCCTCCTCCATGGTGTCACAACACCAGAACTCACAGTAGCAGTGGTGTCCTGCACCCACCAATTCAAAGGAGGGACCCAGCAGTGCCAGCGGGTTGGGGCACACTGCTGTTTGGATCCTGCCAGGATGAGAGCAAAACGCTCAAAGAAATTGCTCTGCCATTCTGAAAGAAAATTTGAGAATTAAAAAGTAAATAAAAATCAATACTCGTCAATTAGACAGGAAGTTCAAAGTCTAAAACAAATGGTACTGAACAAAAAAATCTAAGGGAAAAAAAAAGAATGGTCCCATTGAAAAAATTCACTTCAATGATTTTAAAACACCTTAAAGTAGCTTTGGCCATTTTGTTTTCAGTTAAATCTGGAGGTGTTTTGCTTTATAACTTAAATATCAATTCATAGATGCACTTTGAACTGAAAATACATTCTCAAAAACCTTTTCAACATGGGAAATTTACTGAGACTAACCATTTTTCCATAAATGGGCTTGGCTTTGGCAGAAAAATGTCAGCAAAACCATATCCAGCCTCTCTCTTCTGAACTACAGGACACACTAATGAGAGAATGTTCTTGATTTGTCTTTCTCAAAATATTTCTGTAGTTCCTAACTACCCAGGGGCTCCCAGACATCCTTTTTCAGCAGCATGGTCAGTTGGCGTTGCCCACAGTCACGATTTGCAGCCACTGCCTGACTATGTCCTGCTGGTGGACCTGATGAGGAAAGCTCAGACTCTTTCTCTGCAAAGATGGAAGTATTTGTGCTTGGGATGGACACATATAGTTGGATTAATTCCTAATTTGTCTTCATTTGCTCCCATCGCACCAAAGATGGAAAGATCTAGCCTGTACACAGCTTCTGCCCAACCCCATTAACATTTGGTTACAATAGGCATCAAAGGAGAGAATAACAGCTCCTCATTTATTTTAAAGTGTTTCCTGGTTTGTTTTTCAAATGCACCATCTGTGCTTCCACCAAGATGTGTTAATGAAACACAGCTTTCAGTTTTTTAAGGCGCAAAAGTGATTTTAAACGCACTGGTAGCCAGGAAGCTGAACCCAGCAGTTGCAGCTGCGACAGTGCGTACGCTCCCGGGAAGTCAGAGTAGCGTGAGGTGACAGCATGTCCAACTGCTACCCTTCCACCAGGAACAGCTCATCTCCATGGCTACCAGGAGCTTTCTCAAGAAGGTTGTGCAAAATGCACCAGCAACATCCAGCCCTTTTTCCAATTAAGATGTAATGAGGCCAAGGAGATTTTAGTATCCACAGATTTCAAGTAATGGTTGGATTCAAACAGCTGGAATTGAAACACACTCTCGCAGATGGTTCTTATGTTTGTTTTAACCAGCAGCCTTGGATAAACACTTCTTCAGGATCCCAAGCCTCTAATAAAGTCACATTTCCCCTCAGCTCTATTTTTATTTGCATTTCTACATGAGATACACCCTGGTATCTGCAAGACAAGACAGAAAGGTTTAGAAACTGGATCATAGTGTAGGATTAGGGCACAAGTTGACTCTTCAGATAAATATACAGAACTTGAGACTAAACTGTGCTTTGGAGAGGAATTTGAAATGTTATTAAACCTCTGCTTGGTGCTCCTTGCCAGTGTGTACTCTAGACAGAAATCCGAGACTTTTATCCTGCTTAAGTAAGCAGTAGGGGTAGTTAAATTCCAGACAAATTGTCTCAGACCAAAGTCTCACAAGAACATTTCCACAGGAGATAACCCCGATTACACTAACAAAACTCCAGATTAATTTCGTTTACCTCAAACTGTAATGCTGTTAAGAATAACAGCATTTAAAAATACAAAGCCAAATGACATTGTCTTGGCTAGCAAAGGCCCATTGCTGTTGTGAAAAGATTACTCTTATTAAATAGTAATATCTCCATCTGCTCAGAAATCACTTTCTTCTGGAGAAGCCAGAGAAGGAAGGAAAGGATGAGGAGGAAAAGGGAGTAGGACAGAGGCTTTAACATCTGCCTTTAAAGGCATGGTTCTATTTGGCTTACATGACATAGTTGTGTCTCTAAAGAGATGTAAATCTGAAACTAATGTCAGTGGTTCGCCTTCTCCTGAGGAACAGATTCACAAATTCCAACATTTTTTACCCATAAGGTGAAGTCATATAAGTTAGCATAGGAGAGAGTTAAATAATTATGTTTCATGTTCAGATCAAAAATTGAATGAGCTCTGGAAAAGCAAAATGTGAGATGCTGTATGCAAAGTTTTATTCCACAATAAACATGAAACAAGCCTACTATGAACAGGGAAGGAAAGAAAAAAACAAAAAAAACCTTGAATTATGCCTGAAGAGGCTTTGGCCATATGTGGTGCAGTGTTCAGAAATTTCTTATTAGGCTGCTATGGCACTGTTCCATTTGTTAAATTATTTTATGTTAGTGAGAATGATTAGGTTTCTTGTGCAGTTATTGGGACCCAAAAGGCACCTTTATTTGCCTCATTTATCATGTACAGCAGCATTCAGCTGAAGTGTAGAGGTAAACAATTTTAAGCAGCAATACTCTTGCTAGAACGCAGTCATCTTGACCACAGGAGCTTTGGAAAAATGCAGATTTAAACTGTTCACATTACTGTTTTATCTGCATTTCAGTCTGAATTACTAACTTATCACCAAGCTCAGCAATAAAGAAACACGGAGGGAAGATATTAAATATTTATTCCTACAGTACCTTACAAGTTTTCATTGAAATATTAATTGTAAAACAAAAGCACAACTGTTCCAGCTGCCAGCAGTGAGAAGGCAACACTTAAAGCCAACCTGACAGTGCCACAGCTAATTTAGTTTGGAGCACTTAAAGAATTGTCAGCTTAAACTAAGTTTGGGGAAGAAAATACCTTGAAAAGGCATTTTGAAAATATTTGCCAGTTGCTCTGAAATCAGAATCTGCTAGAATTGTTAAACTGTTTGCACCTTACAGTATAAAAATAAAGTAGGGACGCACCTCCCTGCCTTGACTCCCTGGTGTTACGCTGATTTATGGTCACAGGTTCCCTCAAAATTTAGCCCCAGCTATATCCACTTCGTGCAGGTTGCACTCCTACGTCTGTATGTACCTCAAATGCCCATGTGCCCAAAATCCTGACTGAATCACACAGCTGTGCCCCAGGCAGGACAAGGGGCATTTGGCACAGCCCTCTGCTCGCTCCCTCGCTAGATTCCAGTGGAGGTGGCAGCAAGTTCCATGAGGCTGACACGCCTGCAAAGCTCGGCAGCAGCACAGCCTGCAGCCCCTGCTGATGGTCCTCCCTTTGGATGAATTAACATTCAGGAAAGACAACAAGAACCCAACCTCTCATAGCGTTTCATCTCTAACCATCACAGTTACCCCAGATGCTGCACACAGGCAAATCGCCACTTTCTCCTCATTCCCCTCCTGCTGATCTATGTGGCATCTCCTGTTTACTTCCCAGGCTCCCACTATTTTTTTTCCTTCACCTTTTGATGTGTTGGGCCTAAAGCAGACACTTAGTAGAGAACTGCTCACTAGTCTGTTAGGACTGACTAAAAGCACATGTAGGATAAAGGGCCTGGGAAGGGGGAATGTTCTAGCATCACTTTTAGAAAAATCCAGTTCTGAAGTCTATAACACCTGTAATCCATGATGTATGAGCTTACAGCTCTCATACCTTTCCTTGCTCGTTCCCTGCAACCGTCCACCAGTACTGCTGCATTTCTAATACATTTCATTTATCCAGTAAGATAAAACTGTGCTGAAATCTCAGTTTATTCAGGCATGAACAAGGAATCTGACTAACAAGAGATCACTGAGACACCTCAGCACCAAGTCTATCATTCCCAAACCCTAGTCCATGTACAACGCAGCTACCTCTCCTTGGTAGTATCTAGGTCAAACCCCAGGCTGCAACCACCCACCAAGTCTGGAAAAAAAAACAGTCCATTGCCCAGTCTTATGGTTCTGATTCAACATAGCTGAAATAAGGCTGCTCTGTAGCTCCTAAACTGTGTACCTTCTGTGAAGAAAGTGCTTCTCCACACATGCACTGACAGCCTCACACAGATCTGTGGAAAGGCTGAGGAGGATTCACCATGATGAGGACTCTGCTGAGCTGGCACTGGCACAGCTCATGCCTTTCTATTCAGTCAAGGAGTCATCACTACCTCTTGTATATGAGATGATTCCAGCCATTCCTTTCCCCCAGGTATAAACACGACCGGCTCTGAAGACAAACTCCAGGGGAATCACAAACCTTCCAGGAGACCTCTTTTTCCCATGCTGCTGCAGCAAAAGCTCAGCTAAAGGACATGCAACACACCACCAGCAAAATATCACTCACCATTTTAAATGCCAGCAGCACTTAGCATTGAAAATAGATTTCTTGGTTAGTAATGAGTAAACATTAAGGAAAATACTAAAAAAGTAGTTAAATAACCTTTAGCATTGTATTAGTTTGGAAATAAATATACTAAAATGAGTTGGGGGCATATATTAGGGAGTTTATTCTCTGGCAAAGAATGTTTATTAGCTCTGGAGTGCTGGGGCGTACTTTGGAAATTATTATGTACAGATTTAGGCATCTGAAACAATAGTAACACTCCAGAGAGAAATCAAAATCACACACAAAGCCCTTGTAGCTGGAGAGATTTTTGTTAGCTACTTCTTTGTAATGACTTGCATGCCCAAGAACGAATGGTGGCAGAGACCAGGGTAGGGGGGAGCAAGCACAAGGAAACCTGAATGCGAACTGGAGGAACACCAATACCTACTTCAAGGCTTTTTCAGATTTGCTAAAAAGGACTTAAAAACTGCAAAGCCAAGAGAGAAAATGTCTGTCTCCCACTGTTAGCTCCTGCCATGTTTAATAAAATGGAACTTTATGCATTCATTTCAAATAAAAAAGTGCATCAAAAATAAATGAGTCCTTTCATCAAATTCTGCTAATGGAAACAACCCACACAACTCCATATTCGACCAGCCACTCGCATCAGAAAGCACAGCAGTAGACTGCTAAGTAGTACACTTCATGTTATTTTCTACTACCGGCCCCTGACTTTTACAAACCTTTGTCAGCTATAAAATTGTCAAACTTCACTCCAGTTTTACACCTGGAACTGCAAAGACCCAAAGGACATGGGTGCAATTCTGGAGTCATTGTCCATCAACCAGCTCATCTCTCCTGCAGTAAGACACTGAAATAGTAAAAAATCAAGGTTGTAATTGTAAATAAAGAGATTTTCTTAAACCCCATCCACCACTGACAAAACAAGCAGCAGTGGAAATGCAGAGAAAGGACTACCTCAAACCAGTGATCCTTTGTCTATAATTGTTCCTATTAAAAAATGTGTGCAAAGGAGAGGAAGTGATGATCCGCCTAGATATGCTTTTCCAGTACTTTAGAATGAGATTTCTTTACGATTATTTTGTAATTGCATGATTATTTTGAAAAATTAATCCCATTTAATCATTCTTCATGTTTTCCTGCTTATCCTCTTCTAACAATTTTGCTCCACGTTTTTCAGTTTCACTCAGGTAACACAAAGGGTTTGAACCTAAGTCGCTATGAAGTAACTCTGATAGCTTGATCAAGAGAAAGGGGGTACCCATGGACTTTGCCTCTCAGACACCAGAAAATCCATACGAGAGAGGCATTAGAGATATCCAGACTGCACAAAACAGTCTTCAAGTTTACATACACACATGGGAAATTTGAGTACAAAATCCAAATTCGCAGAAAACAAGGCTTTGTTAATACTGCTGTTTGTGGAAAATACTGGTTATAGTGGTGAAAGCCCCATTTTAGACTCAATAAAGAGATCCCCAAGTGCTTCATTGACACGGTTAATCTCAGCTTGGTACAGATCTAGATGAGCTATGCCACCAGAGAGACTTTGCCCGGCACAAAGACATTAGATTGGTATATTGCAACAGGTCAGCACACAGCAAGGTATAAGCAAGTATCTTTTAGTGTCTGCCTGAAGCTTTGTGGCAGACTTGAAAGCAGGGAGCAGAATCAAACAGCAAATTAGTTCACTGTGATTCTCTGCAGCTTTGCACACATACACAGCTGTACGTACACATTAGCCCATATCTCCACAGCCTGGTCTGGGAATGACTGTTACAGCAAAGCAGGTACCACTTTGTACCAGCCACAGCAGGGACTGCAGCTCTTCGTCATGCCATTTTCTTAAAGGAGGTCTGTTCAATCAGAGAAGGCCTTTTACAGCAAGTCACAATTATTTTTTATAAGAAATAAAGGCTTAGTACAATCTGAAAGAAATAAAGCTGGTCTTTGCTCAAAGAGCTTATTATAAAGGCGACCTGCGTGGGTGAAGATGGGAGAAAGAGAGATGCCAGTTAAAATGGGCTGAAGAGAAAAATCAAAGACTAGTTGGGATAAATGAAGTGCAACCTCTACTTCACAGAGATTAAATTATTAATTACTCCTGAAGAAAGCCCTGTGTTTACCTCACATATGTTCAATGCCTTAACCACGGCCACCATCAGCACTGCATTGTAGCAGCACCGCATACATGTAGCTGGAGCTCAGGCTTATCACGTTACAGTGGATTTTAAATACTGCTGTTCCTCAAAGGCAATGATATGGGGTCAGGGACATAATACCTATTGCAGTTAAATCTAATTCTAAAACTGGCAAAGTCTCTTCCCACCCCAAAATGGCTTTAGGTATTGAAATGAATCCTGCATTACAGCTCAGCTTTGGTCAAAGTAGGAATTCTGACAGATTTATTACTACCTTATCAAGTGACTTCATGGTTTCAAAAAATACATATATTCTTCTAAAATCCATTTATACAGACAGAATTCAATAGTTACATGAAGTATGTTCATTTAATTGAAATTTGCTGCTAGCATGTGACTCCAGGGCTCTCTCAATCTGCAGCGCCCCACTGACGCGTGCGTCCTTTTATTCCCGCTGCCTATCTTCTGCATTCGCAGGCCCACTTAAAATCATGTTCAGGCACTTTCCTTTATGCCTTTACATTCTCAGAAAATTGCTTTTTAACTTGGGTCAGCTTCAATTTTAACTTTATTTTTTAGGAAATGTTTTTAATCTGCAGCAGCCCAGCATTTATATACCTCATTTTACAGTACTGCTCTAGAAGAAATGAAGAAAGTGGCTGCGTCTCATCACTACAAAGCAGCCGGCTATGTTCAATGTTCATTGAATGCACTGTGAGGCCCTGGGGGAGGCAGGGCAAATAGGTTGTAATTTCAGCTTTGGCCCTCCTCAGCTTCCAGCACTAGGGAAAAATACTGTTTGACAATGTTGGATTTTAGGACATGCTCTCAAAACATGCCTGTCCATAGGCCTATTGGACCAGTTATTACTTCAGAGCATTTTATGTACACAAGCTTGCTGATTAACAAAGATAGCTGAAAGCCTTCCTAAGAGTTAAAAGACAGTCCTAAAGAAGGGTAAGTAGAAATTACCACTCAGCTAAATGCTTTCAGTTGCACTAGTACATACTTGAAATAACTTGTTCAATTCAGGTAACCCACAGGCTGACAAGATACCGCGGGAGTCTCAGGTGAGCAGGGAGTCTGCAATCAGCTGTAGATGATCCCCCTCCAGCCACAGGCAAGGTGACATCTCCAGCTCTGCCAGGGGAGGTTCAGGCTGGACATTAGGAAAAAAAGTTTTCACAGAAAGGGTCATTGGGCACTGGCAGAGGCTGCCCAGGGAGGGGGTTGAGTCACCTTCCATGGAGGGGTTTAAGGGACCGGTGGACGAGGTGCTGAGGGACACGGTTTATTGTTTGATAGGAAAGGTTGGACTCGATGTTGCAAGGGGTCTTTTCCAATCTGGTGATTCTATGATTCTATGATCAAGTCTCTGGGAGCACTCACAGACAGCACGGGCAGGAGAAAAGGCTCTGGCAGAAGGCAAGCCAGAAAAAAAAACTTAAGAGATCTAGAATGAAGTTTCAAGTCACTGTAACTACTGCATGTCTCAGCCCATTGTCTTACTTCAAAGGTTTGCTGTAAGGTGCATTAGTATTTACAACACATTTCTTGGCACGGAGTATGGCAGGACTATTATAGAATGAATAATTCTTGACCTGGAGTAGCTACCTGCTGTCCCACATCCTCTTAGCACAACACAGCAGCAGAGACTACGTCCACCTTTTAGCAGAATATATTTAACATGGCTTGCTCTGTGCTAGAGAAAGAGAAGTAAGAAGTCTGGAAATGAGGAGAGGAGAGCAGCTGTGGTCCCCAGTCCTCTACTTGAACTATAATATACTTCTAGTAAACAATTCATACCAGGATCCATCAGACAGTGCACCCCTTTTCTCAGGCTCATAACAAGCAGGAATTTATTGCAAAGAAATAATGCAGAATAAGCAAGAGTGCTAAGAAACCAGTGTTGCATATAAATGATGGAAGACTCCAAACATAAAACAAAGATTGGACTAAAAGTCCATGGCAAAAGAAAATCCCAAGAGTTGTACAAATGACTGAACATAACCAGTTCAAGGATTTAGGCTACAGACTGTACTTCTAAAGTTAACTAAGAAGCATTTTAAATACATATTGTTCTGTTTTCCATTCCCATAATATATTATTAATGTAAAGGAGCTGATGCTTCATATTTCTTTTTGTCCACTTCCAGTCACAGAGCCAAGTGCACTTATCTGAAGGACATTATTTTAATGAAGTCATTTATGCCCTTAAAAATTAATATGTCAGAGCAGTTAAAGTCTAGTGACTGTAACCAAACCAAATAATGTATAATGGAGAAAAGTAATGAGAAAAAAAATACAGCCTGAAGTCAAGGTTAAGTAGTTAACCTTAGGAAACAATTGAAAAGGAAAAGAAAAGCCAGCACCAATTATACGTCCCCTTGATGTGCTATAACAGATACCATCACACTGTCATCACCCCACTGTACACAGTTATGAATTCAGACTTTTAACTATCATTGTGCCATATGCTGGAGATGCCAGGGATGTTATCTTCATTACAGGAGGTAAGAAGGATGTTTTTACAATCTAGAAACACTTGACGTAAGAAAAGCCCGTTTAGCAGCACAGTGCCAGATTTTCTCAGTGGGCCATAACTCAAAACTATCCTTTTTGTAGTAAAAAAGAGTTTCATGCAAGCTCAAGGCACTACAAAAATATGATGAAACATTCAGTCTTTCTGTTCCTTAAGCTAGGTCATATAGAAACTGCTCTTTAATTCCATCAGCACATGATAATATTTCATTCATCATTTGCATAAAGCCATAATAGAGTGTTATTGCAGCATCTCCTTCGATTAGAGCAGCTCCAAGTCAGCACTTGCTGTCTTTAAATAATTCAGCTTTTCCTACATTCAGGTAAAACTGAATCAGGTACATTCCTCCAGTCCTAAAATGCCAGCAACGTGAATAGCAGGAATACAAAGTGCAAGTGATGAAGCGCTACTGCTTCAGCTCCTTTCTTGCCGTGAAATATTCTTCATTGAATGTCATCATTTGAATAATTATAACAGAAGCAGAATTAGTCCCCTGTGAAGTGAAAGGAACTGTTCACATTCAGAGCTAAGGTTCCTCCCTGCAAGCTTGAGCAGATGCACCACCTACAAATTCACTGACCTCTTTGAGTAGTGGAAGGGGATTCTCAGCTAAACTTGTTGAAAGTCTAAACACATGAAGAGCTGGAAATCTAGGTCTCTGTCCAGATTTCCTCATATCCAACATCCTCCAACCCCACTCTCAAAAAAATTGCAGCATTTTTCTTCCCCGCAGAGACAGACCATGTCCACTGGAACGCATGCATCAGTCAGTAATGTAAAATAGCTCAGCAGTTCACTTAAGCTGCTGCACACATGAGAGTTGCTTTCTTCATGATTAGCTGCAAATGTTTCCAGACAAGAAATGCATAGTCACATTTACAGAACCCATCACAGATATTTATGTGTTGTTATTCTTGGCCAATGGAATTTACTGGTTTGATCAACTTCTTTCCCCTTTTAAAGCAGCTTAACAGTCTCAGAGGTACGTTTCCAAGGAGGGTTAATGTACTGCCAGAACATTCATAAGGTAAAGAAATGTAATTTAATTTGTGATTGCATAAACCAGCCACGGAAGCCTCCCAAGAAGCCCGAGTTTTCATTTCTTTCGTTGCAGACATTTAATTATATGATAATTACTTACAGCTTGCAGATGAGCTTCTACTTTTATGAAATATAAATTGCACTTCACTCAAAGTGCAGGATGAGCATTTAAAAGGCTTCATTAAGTAGGTTTTAAGATTTTCCTGACGATTTTCTATAAGCCATGGAATGGAAAGCAGATGTACCTGTAAACTGAAACTTGCTTTGCAGAAGAACAAAATAGAATTGCTAATGAAATAGCAGGATGGATTACAAGAAAAAAATATTAACTTTTAACAAATACATTTTTTTTAAATAACAAACAAAACATTACTGTCAAGCTGCATGATAAAAGGGACCAGGAGGAAAAAAGCAGTATTGCCAGCTCTCAGATAGGAACAACAATGCTCTTTAATCCAAATTTCCAGTGCTTTGAAATCTGAGGTTTTGTCAGACCCACATTGTCATTAAAGCGGATGGACCAAAAAATTCAACTCATTTGTAGCTTCCTAAGAGTCTATAAAAAAAAAAGGAGTTATAAAAGCAAGAAAATAAAGACAAGAAAAATAACTTCAACTGAATTTATGTGTTGTAATTGTGACTGGTTTGGCATGTCTCTTGATATTAGACCATTAGGAGATGACTGCAGTGGTACTTCTGCTCTGTCATCTCTTCACAATACTGCAAGCTCAGATCTAGGAAAAAAGGTGAAGACAAAAGTCACCAAGGTCCTGGTGTTACTGTTATCTGGTGGCCATACCAGTAACACACAATGACAGTAGAAAGCTGCTGTTTGCTGCAGGTACTGAAGGAAACCCTTAACCAGGTAGGCAGAGTAGCCTTCTGCTGCAGGGTTCTGGCTCTTTCCATCCCAGGAGGGAGCGGTGAGCTGAGAAAGGCACTAAGATGCGAGCTCTTCCCTTTGAACCCCCAACAGGTAAGTTTTCTTATTTCAGTTTAGCATCTGGGTATGTCCACACCGTATTCATTAAATATGAATAAATAAAATAAGATAATAAAAGTAGTATACACAACTTGCAAGAGAATGCACGCCACACAAGTCCTCTTTGCAATTGCATCAGCGTGCCGTAGGAAAAGCAATAGGGTGAGATTTGCCTGTCATTTCCAAAGACTGCAAAAAAAAAAAAAAAAAAAAAGAAGATTAAAGACCCAAAAGCCAAAAGCGCAATAGTCTAAGCCACATTTTGAAAGCAAGGCAATAAAACACTTGTCAGTAACAGAAATTATTCCAAAGCAAAAACCGAAGAATTTGTAAAATTCACTAGTATAGTTGCGCTCACCAACAGCTGAATCTTTGTCTTCTACAGTGACATGATGAATAGATGATCTGCATTCACACCAGCAGACTGCAGGTCAGAACCTGGCCAGCACCTTCTCCCAGGTCAAGACAAAAACAACAGGGTGAAAAGTCCCATCTGGCAGTTTACAGTCATTTCCACCATCTAGAACAATAAATCCCAAATGAATGTGGACATAGGCAGAGCTTCTTTCTTAACTGATATGAACCACATTCTGGCATTAAATGTCACTGTTAACAGCATTGGGCACAGGAACAGAAACATGCATAGGAATTATTATATGGTGCATCCCCCTCCCTATAAACATGGTTGTCTCACAGTGACTTTTGCGGGAGCTTTAAAATTGTTTGTTCTGAAGTAGATTGGGTAGTGCAATTTCTCAGCTGAGACACCAAAGTGAAACCAGACTGTTGGCTTCAGCTGACATGGCAAATCTAGAAATAGAGGTGCCATTTCATAGTAGCCAGGTGTGTTAAATAGTCCTGATATGTTAAACTTAGTATTTAATGCTACTCTGTGCTTCAGCATATTCTACATTTGAGACTGAACAATTGCTTAAAACATGTTCTCCAGCATCTTAAATGTCCAGCAAACCTCAAGGCTGAGCTTAAGTGACAGTCTACTGCAGGGAAGTAGGGCACAGATACTATCTGCCACCTTTGGCGGCACAGTGGAGAAGGTAAATTCTCTCTGAAACAGAGAACACAAAACTGAGGATCTGCCTAGAACAGAGCACTCTTAAGGAAGCTTATCAGATCTAATAGCACAAATTGAAGAGCTTGGTTAAACTGCATGAAGTCCTTGTGTGGACACTCAGAATTCAAGTACTCTTAATTCAACCAAGGTTTATTAACTTCTAAGGGAAAACCAAGCTTACGAAAATGCTAGTCATTTAAATTCTGAAGAAACAAGTCTACCCAGAATTTGATCATTTGGTTTAAAAGTTGGATTGGAGTAACTTTCTCAAGGGCTTCCATCTAGAGCAGCATTTGCAAACTGTAGTGTCTTTACAGAGACTGCAGTACTGAGCACTCCTGTTACCTTAGTGTCACCTCTGTGCAGTAGGTGAATTCAGTTTACTATGTTTGTCCTTCCTCTGGAGATGATAAACCCCAAAGACACACTTTTAAATGTGACTGTGTGCAAGCAGCCCCACAAACATGGATCTCTACATAGAGGCTGGAAGCAGTGCCCGTAACTCACTGCCATCTGGAGTCAGCCACAATCCAGTGGAAAATACAAAAGCCAACACCCCGCAGCAAGGTGTCTGGAACAAGCACAGAAGTTCATCTTTACTTTATATAGTTTACAAAAGGGCATAAAATGCCACGCCATTTCATTCTGAACAGCTTCTTCCATTATCTAGTGTAGCACGTAGCACTTAGCTGCTAAATAACAGCAAAGGAAGGAAACTAAGTAGTATAGAGGAGAGAAAGTAGTTGTATTTCCAGCTGAGACGTGAAGTGAATCAAGAGACACTGCAAGGCTGCTTTACGTGGGACTGAACGTATCTTCTGTACCCTTAATCACACCAACGCAATATGCTGGGGTCAGGCTCTCACACACCCTCATATTGATCAGTAACATCTCAACCTGTGGAAATTCGCTTAACACTGAAACAAAAGCTACCTGCTGGGCAGCAGCATATAAAAATTTAAAAATATTTTGTGAGCACAAAAGCTGCGCTGAAGTGCAGTGGCCCTGTGAGCTGCCCAGCAGCCTGGAGTGGTTGGAACGGGAACGATGGGAATGATTGGACTCGATGATCTAGTGATTCTATGAAAGGCCTTTTCCTCACAGAGAAAAGGCGACCAAGATCTGCTGTGGGACCCAACACATTTTGGGCCACACATATTTCCCCAAGAAGGAGATAATGACTTGGAAGTGCATCTGCATGGAAGCCCATATCTCTGGTCATGGCAACAAAGCTGAGCATCAGTACCTGAGGAAGGATCCTATAGCCACAGCCACCCTAGAGCTGGAGAAGTCTAAGAAAACTAACGCATCATGGGCAAGCACATCTCCAAAACCATAGATTACCTCTTAGGTGAAGAAAATGCCCATAGAAGTATTTCATCCTCTACAGCATATTGTCCTCCACCCAATGTCACATCTGCCCCTTACACATGTCTTCCACAACTGCTTTTCTGGAACTAGTCTTATGTTCAGATAGGGAAGAGGTAGGTCAAGGGACAAGAGGACATCACTGTCATCTCTCTCCTAGCCTCTCTGCACTGCTCCTGTTTCCATCATAGCTCATGAAATAAACCAAAACTGATCCTTCGCAAGAAGGACTGTTCAGTGATACATGCTGAAGACAGTCAGGAGGTAAGGAGGTCTGATCACACAGTCCCATAAAAATAAAAGGTTTCTTTTTATCTCAGTTGCTGCAGTTCCCTTAAATCTCGCTGAAATTTCGTATCTGCAACAACTGCAGAATTAAGACTAGAGGAGATAAAGTCATAATTTAAATCCGTAATTAAAACAAAACTTCTAAAGACCAATCTTTTATTCTTCCCAATCTGTGCTTCTAATTTTCTATCCGTTCAATGCATTTTTAAAGCCCATTGCAAGATGTAATACCACCCTGTTCCCGGGAAGTTAAGTGGCGAGGCCCTAGACAACATCTGCGATCAGGCAGGTGCACTTTGTGCTCCACTGAAGAATGTCACATTTTTCGTAGCTGGATACTGCTGGGGAACCTCATTAGAAACCAAATTACTACCTGCATCAGGTTTACACTAATGTATTGACATCTACAGCACTTGTTAAATGAACCATAAATCCAATACACTAAAGTCATTTTCAACTGAATCAAATCAAGTTTCAGTCAAAAGAATTACAATTGTTATATACTTAATGCTTGGCACTTTCCTGGTGTCTCCAGCTAGATCATTTCAGACACAGAGAGAAAATTGTAAACCTAAGAAACAGTGCAAGCTAAGCTGGACACACTGCAAGCATACTAAACACAGTTCTAGGAGTTTAAGGATGATAATTGGCTCTAATTGACTAGTCGGTAAAGCTATCCAGGCTTCCACAGCCACACTCCTTACTATTCTGTTTTCAGCAGGCTATTTTCTTCTCCTTAATTAATTCACACTTTCTTATTATAAACTGCATTGTTTGCATTTCCCAAAATCTTTGCTTTTCAAATCATTAACTATTTATTCCACTCAAAAGTAATGGCTTTATCAAAATACTGTCCCAACGGCAAAAGGCAGAGCAGCAGCACTGTGCACAGCCTTCCCCAGACCACCCTAGTCTTGAATAGGAATCAAAATGCCTTCCAGGCCCTAGGAAGAAAATTTACTCATGTGTTATCCATTGCCCCTCACATCCAGGACTGGTCTTTTCATACTGATTTAGAAAACCTCAACCCATGTATGAGGTCAGCATTAATCCCTTATTTCCTTTTCAGTCAGGGATAGAAGATTTTCCAATAAATCCAGCACTACCATCCAATCCAGTGCCTGGTTGCAGCCACATACACAACACAAAGGGGATGCCAGATAGGACAAAGTGGGTTTCCTTCTGCCTCGCTTCTTCCAGCCTACCCCCACAGCTTGTTTTTAAACAAAGACATCTGAAAGACTCAATTCAAATTCAGTACAGCTACGAATTTGAACTAGCAGATTTCTCCAGCTAGATTTTCCTCCAACCTCATACAGACACTTTCCCTAAGTGGCCTTAGTTCTCTTAATTCATTTCCCAGAAATGGAAAACAGCAAAGTGGAAATTAAAAAGGAAATATAAATTGAGCCAGCTCTTCCATCAGCATAAATCCATCCCGGTACTAGTGAATTACATTGACATTTGGTGTCTGAGGAACCAGCTCCTGATCAAGAGTTATTGAGTTTAAATTCATTTACTAAACCAGACTCCAAACAACTTTCTCTGGTCTCTTGCTATCTAAATCCCAGGTAGATTATCTGTGCAGGTACTCTTCTTTCCCTTTGCTTGGAGCAGTGCTATCTCTATGGCATTCTTCAGCAATAAAGGGTGTCTCTTGGAAGAAGTAGCCACACAAAAGAATAAAAGGGCACATGAAATTTATGCAGCCTGGAAGCAGTTTAGCTGATCAGCCAAAAATCAATTGTTGACCTGCTATGTGAAGAAACTACCTGGAGAGGTAAGGTTGTCCAGTTGGATATTACTCTCTTGCCCCTGGCCACTTCTCATCCTCATTCACCATTTTCCACAGTGCCTTTGTTGGTTTTGTCAGCCCACCATGCCATTCCCAGAGGACTCCAGCAAGAAGTCATCCTGACGGTGTGATCAAGAACAATTTTTCAACACACTGTTATTCTTCTGACTCATTTACTGGCAAATGGTCAAATCGTGGATCACCCATACTGTATATTGCATTCCCTGTCATTGCTCGAATGTTGGATCAGCCCCTAGAGCAGAGCTCCTGAACCTTCCAAATCAGCCAACTGGCAAGTAGTGTGCCTGTCCCCTGAACCAACCAAAACCAGAGCACAGAGCATGTCCTCAACCAGAAAGAGCTTGTACAGCTCAGCAAAGTGTGGTGACCCATTTGCTCAATAAGCTACCTATCAAGTGCAGGTCAGTGTGGAAAACAAAAAATACTGGTAAATTAAAGTAAAAACACAGCCTCAAACAGAATGAAGATGCTTAGAAGTGGAAGATCAAGTATTCTTTCTCATGCTGTAACAGCCTATGGGATTCTACCATAGCTGAGTTTATAACACACATCACCTGCAAACATGGACCTGCCCCACACGTTCTCCAGGGCATTAGGGGACCACATGACTACACCAGGCTTTATTTTACAGATGATAAATGAGCTGCAGAGAAAATGGGGAATGGAGTTCAAAGAAAGACTGGTCCATTGGGTAAGCGGAAGGAGTTTCAAACTATATACCAGCCAAAGAGCAGCACCAATTAATTGAAGTAAGTTCCAAGCCAGTTACAAAACCTCAGAATGAGGAGTGGCTGTGTGAGACTTTAAAGACAAATAGCAGATCCAAAAATCAAAGCCAGTCTCAAAGTGAGTTGCAGAGGAAACAGATGAAACCCCAAACATAGTAACAGGTCAGAAAGGTTGTTTCAGTGCAGAGCTCCCCAAATATAATACAACAAACAAGCTGGTTAATGTGGTCTTTGAAGAGTCAGGATAGTTTTCTGGTAGCAGTGTCTGTGCCCAACCACAGGGCAAACTAGCCAGAGACAATGCATTAAGTCATATAATCAGAGCACAGGGCATCAAAGCATCTTTGATGAGGGCTTCTGCTTGTTGAACTAGCTGCTATGCTACAGTTATTCTTTCTGATAACAGTTTTTTGTCATCATCCAAGCTAAATATGCCTAAATCAATGGTTATGGCAGATTTGGTATTGATTATGCTTGTAGATGCTCTCAGCTTCAATTGTCCTTTTGCATATAGATAATTCATAGAATCATAGAATCACCAGGTTGGAAGAGACCCATCAGATCATCGAGTCCAACCATTCCCACCAATCTCTAAACCATGCCCCTCAGTATCTCATCCACCTGCACCTAAAACACCTCCAGGGAAGGCAACTGAACCACCTCCCTGGGCAGCCTGTTCCATTGCCTAATGACCCTTTCAGAGAAGAATTTTTTCCTTATATCAAGCCTGAACCTCCCCTGGTGGAGCTTGAGGCCATTCCCTCTTGTCCTGTCCCCTGTCACTTGGGAGAAGAGGCCAGTACCCTCCTCTCCACAACCTCCCCTCAGGTAGTTGTAGAGAGCAACCCCAGCTCTCTCAGCCGCTCCTCATAAGGCCTGTTTTCCAGCCCCTTCACCAGCTTCGTTGCTCTTCTCTGGACTCGCTCCAGAGCCACAACATCCTTCTTGTGGTGAGGGGCCCAGAACTGAACACAGTACTCAAGGTGCGGTCTCACCAGTGCTGAGTACAAAGGGAGAATAACCTCCCTGGACCTGCTGATCACGCCGTTTCTGATACATTCCAAGATGCCATTGGCCTTCTTGGAATGCTGGCTCATGTTCAGTCAGCTATTGACCAACACTCCCAGGTCTTTCTCCTCCTGGAAGCTTTCCAGCCAGGCTTCTCCTAGTCTGTAGCTCTGCTTAGGGTTGTTGTGCCCCAAGTGCAGGACTCGGCATGCGGCCGTGTTAAACCTCAACCCATTGGTCTCTGCCCAGCCATCCAGCCTGTTTAGATCCCTTTGCAGAGCCTCCCAACACTCCAGCAGATCCATACTTCTACCCAGCTTAGTGTCATCTGCAAACTTGCTAAGGGTGCACTCGATGCCTTCATCCAGGTCATTGATGAAGACATTGAACAGGACTGGACCCAGCACTGAAAGCTGGGGAACCCCACTTGTCACTGGCCTCCAGTTGGAGTAAACTCCATTTCCCATCACTCTCTGGGCTCAGCCAGTCAACCAGTTTTCCACCCAGGAGAGCGTGCTCCTCTCCAGGCCAGAGGTGACAGTTTCCGAAGCAGAATGCTGTGAGAAACTGTATCAAAGGCTTTACTAAAGTCCAAGAAAACTACATCCACAGCCTTTCCCTCATCCAGGAATCTAGTCACTCGGTCATAGGAGATCAGGTTAGTCAGGCAAGACCTGCCTTTCATGAACCCGTGTTGACTGGGCCTGATCACCCGGTTCTCTTGCATGTACTTCATGATAGCACTCAAGATCACCTGCTCCATGACTTTCCCTGGTACCGAGGTCAGGCTGACAGGCCTGTAGTTCCCCGGATCCTCCCTGCGCCCCTTCTTATAGATGGGCACGACATCAGCCAGCCTCCAGTCCAGTGGAACCTCCCCAGTCGTCCACGACCGCTGCAAGGTGATGGAAAGGAGTTTGGCCAGGACATCCGCCAGTTCCCTCAAAACTCTTGGGTGGACTCCATCGGCCCCATGGACTTGTGGGCGTCTAGCTGGGCAAGCAAGTCTCTAACCACCTCCTCTTGGATTGTGGGAACCTCATTCTGCTCCTCCATCCCCTGGGGTTGTGCGCAGAGGGAACAGCTTTCCTTACTATTAAAGACTGAGGCAAAGTAGGCATTGAGTACTTCAGCCTTGTCTTTATTCCCTGTTACTGTTGTTCCCTCTGCATCTAGTAGGGACTGGAGATTCTCCCTAGTCCTCCTTTTTACTGTTTATATAGTTGTAGAAAGACTTTTTATTGTCTTTCACAGACTTGGCCAATCTGATTTCTAGTTGGGCCTTAACCCTCCTGATTTTTTCCCTGCACATTCTCGCTTCCTCCCTATAGTCCACCCAGGATGCCTGCCCCTCCCTCCAAAGCTCATAGACCCTCCTCTTCCTATTGATGTCTCTCAGGACCTCCCTACTCAACCATGCTGGTTTCTTGCCCTGCCGGCTACTTTTCTGGAACATGGGGACGGCTTTCTCCTGGGCTGCTAGGAGTTCCTTATTGAAGAGCGCCCAGCCCTCATGGACACCTTTGCCCTTAAGGAGCGCCTCCCATGGGACTTTTCTGACCAGCCTTCTGGACAGTCCAAAGTCTGCTCTCTGAAAGTTGAGGGCGACTGTTCTGCTAACCTCCTTCTTCATCTCACCCAGCACTGAGAACTCTATCATCTCATGATCGCTTTGCCCCAGGCGTCCTCCAACCCTCACATCCCCCACAGGGCCTTCTCTGTTCATGAACAGCAGGTCCAGGAGGGCACCATCCCTTGTCGGTTCACTCACCAGCTGTGTGAGGGAAGTTGTCTTCCACACACTCCAGGAACCTCCGGGACTGCTTCCTTTCTGCTGTGTTATACTCCCAGCTGATAACCGGGAAATTGAAGTCTCCCACAAGGACTAGAGGTAGCGATTTTGAGACTACACTCAGTTGTTTGTAGAAGAGCTCATCAGCTGCTTCTTCTTGGCTGGGTGGTCTATAGCAGACTCCCATCACAATACCTGCCTGCACGTGGGCTCCTCTGATTTTCACCCACAGGCACTCAGTCCCTTCCTGACCGTAATCCAGCTCAAGGCTATCAAAGCCCTCTCTAACACAGAGGGCTACTCCACCTCCTCTTCTGCCCTTCCTGAAGAGTTTATACCCCACCATGGGTACGCTCCAGTTGTACGAGTCATCCCACCACGTCTCTGCAATGGCAACGACATCATAGTCTCCTTGCCCTACCACAGCTTCCAGCTCCTCCTTCTTATTTCCCATGCTGCATGCATTGGTGTAAATGCACTTCAGCTGGGCTGGCAAACCTACAGCCTTCATAATAGGATTTCTTCCCAATTGAGTGGTCCGTGGGTTAACTAAGGCCACAGTGCCAGTTTCCTGCTTACCATCCCCAGGTGTACTCGCCCCCTCATGCTTAGTGGTGATATACTGGTGGTCCTCGCCAGCACACCACCCCTTTGACACTGAAGTCCCACCTCCAGGCACACTCCCATCTGGCCTGGCCTCCCTCACATCTAGTTTAAAGCTCGATTTATGAGCTTAACTAGATTTTTACAGAGGGCTTTAGTCCCCCTAGGAGACAGGTGTGTCCTGTCCCTAGTAAGAAAGCCTGGGAGTGCGTGGGCCTCCCCATGATCAAAGAACTCAAAACCCCTCTTTTCACACCAGTCCCTGAGCCAGTCATTAATCAATTGCTTCTTCCTCACTTCTTGCTCCTCATTCTTTAGTACTGGAATGGAGCTAACTACTCCCTGTGCCCCAGAGCCCTTGATGATTCTCCCTAGAGCCCTGAAGTGCCTCTTAACAGCTTTAGGCTTTCTATGCTCTATGTCTTCATTGCCAACTTGAAATACTAAGAGCAGGTAGTAATCTGTGTCCTTGACCAGGGACAGAAGTTTTCTAGTAACGTCCCTTACTGATGCTCCCGGCAAGCAGCAGACCTCCCTTTGGAGCGGGTCCGGTCTGCAGATGGGACCCTCCGTTCCTTTAAGAAGGGAATCCCCCAAGATAATCATCCTCCTCTTCGTTTTTACAGAGGATGTTATTATGATTGTCACAGGATGGCGGAGCTTTGGAAATGTTTCCAGGCTGTGGGTGCAGCCCTCTTCATCCTTAGGGATAGGGTGCACCTGCAGCACCTCATATTTGTTCCCCGGGGCATCTGGGGGTTAGTTGTCTGGGTAGAGGGAGCCGGTTTCTTTCTCCAGACAGGAATCTGCTGCCATTCCCCATCTCTCTCTCTCCCAGCCTTGCAGCTTACCAGTGGGTGGTGCTCAGCCTCACCAGCTCTGGCAGCCTGTGAGAGGGCCCTGCTCCACTCATCTATCTCCCTCTCACACTCCCTGATGGTCCTCAGCCTCTTCACCTCCTCCCTTAATTCCTCCTCCATACGATGGAGTTCCCCCACTCGAGTGCAGCTTTCTCAAATGGAGCCAGTAACAGAGGCACGAGCTGGTGTGGGAGGGGGGCACTGCCTGCAGCCCAGGGTCTGGGTAGCTGCATGCGCCCACTGGGGCTCCGTCTGCGTGGCAGCTTCCATCAGGCTTGGTGCAGCCTTAATCTTTTGACGGCTGTGTGGCAGCTCCCTTGGCAGAGCATCAACACCTGAGTATTTATTTAACTAATTATTCGATACGCACACCATCTCGGGCATTTGATATAAACTACAGGAATGCAAACAGCATCTTTATTGTATATTTCCCAGAGACATCAGCTGGGCTCCCTTAGCAGTGATACACTGTCTAATATTGCACTCAGAAATATGCATTGAAACTGGGCTGCACACAGACGATCAGGTACCAGACAAGATGTCCAAGCAGATCATCTGTGGCATCTTAGCAGTAGAAGACCAAATCTGCTGATGTAATAAGCCAATGTGTCTTCACTTAATGGAGTGCCAACAGTTCAAAAAAGCTAGAAACTGCCAGGCCTTTGGCATAGTAAAAAGATTTCTGCTGGTTTGCATTGTCTCTCTAATTGTCCAGCTCCTTCCTGGCCTGAAAGAAGATAATAGGTTCTGAAAGAGAGATAAAGCCCACAGTGATCAGAGTGAGACTTAGGTCCATGTGCTGGCATAGCTACCGAAAACTTCAGCAGTGTAAAGGGGTGAATGGCATTTATGGGCATAACTGTTTTCTGTCTGTTCCGCCTATAAAGTAGGGTAAAAAAAGCTGCCTGTTAGAAGAGGAAGGCTCCTACATTAGGGGGAATTACTGCTGTCCACATTTTCACTCACATAAAAGTCATCTAGGTCAAAAGTACCTGCTTGACTTTCCATACAGAGATGCAAAATTTTTTTCTGACATTTGAAATGCAGAATGTAAGAATAGCCGCAAATAGTCCCTGTGCATTGGAAAACAGCGTTTACTTCTGAGACAAACAGGATTAGTCTCAGTGACAGATTAATTTGCTTTTTGATATAGAAAAAGTGCTCTACAGGATGAACACAAACACTCTGCAGGCTCCAGAGGATTGCAGCAGCACATTTCACCTCCAGGTCACTGGTTCAAATTCTGTCTGGGGGTAAGGATTGAAAATTTTTAATGTCTAATGGTTGTTAAATGGTCCATGTGAAATGAGTTTTGTGGTTGTGCCTTCACTTCAAGTAACACTACTGAGTGCCTTAGCGGTGAGGCCAAGGACTGGGCAAGCATAGTGAGCAGCAAACCCTCCCGCTTCCTGCGAGTCTCCTTTCCATAACGGAAACTCTGTTCTTGAGCTGGCTGTAATATAGTTGTTCAGTAACAAAACAGAGGATTTCATGGCATCAGGGTTTATCAGCTCATTACTTGTCACTGGAATTAAATTTGTTCTAAGCCAATATTAGAGGCAGCATTTACAACCCAACAGCACCTGTTAGAAACCGAGATCTGATCTGATTCACTGAATAGGCTATTCCCTGCTAAAAGTTTCTCCTTTTTTCCTGTTTGCAGATATTTGGGTTTCTCTAGAGAATTATGTATAGTCCCAAAGCCTGTGAGACTGCAGTTTTGGAGCATTTCCAGCTGCACCAGACGAAACACGCTGCACCTGGAAAGGTCAGCTGTGGGCAGATGGAAATAAGCAATAAGCCATTTCTCTTTAATGTAGTCCCACATTGCCAATAACACTGCCCAGAGGCCTCGTTCTGTACCTGATATGCATATCAAGTTACTTTTACTCCCATGAAATAACACACTTACTGTATTTTAAAGGCAGAAGGCTACTTGAGATTCTCCAAATTGGAAAACTGTTTTTAAGGCCAGAACTTGAGATACTTTTTGTCTTCAGGAGAAGACGCTGCTCTTGCAATGGCTGCTCTGAGGACCTTAGCAAAAATCACAGCACTAATGAAATCACTGCAGCCAGACACCAAGAGCAGCCGTGCTGAATGAAGTGCTCTGCGGGGAAGGGATGACACTGGAGAAGGAAGGCAGAAAGGCTGCTGCATGCCTCCGGCTTTGGGGTCTCCCAAACGGGCATATACCAACGTGACCCTCAAAGAAGTAAGAGCTGCTCCGAGGGTATTTTTTATCATTTTCTCCTACAAAGTGCGTCCTTTCCGGACAGCTCCAGCCATGCCTCTTCCCCCAGTCTATGCACACAACATGAGAGAAGGGAAGAGAAAGGCAGTACAGCACTTAGCCTGCAATGAGTATTAGAAGCAAAAAACAAACTGGCTTGTCTGCCAGATCTTGCCTAGTGCTATATGAAACAAAGAGCAGATGGGGAAAAGGTCCCTGCCCCAGCTACCCACCCGTAACAATTTATAGCACCTCATTTGGGGTCAATAACCTGTACACACAAAATGTGTCAGTTCTTATTATTCGTTGTAAACACGTCATAAGCATGAAAATATGCTCAGCAAGGCTACTGAGGCTCGTACTGAAATTGTAAGGAGCCCATTAAACAGAAGCAGTAAATACTCCAAAGCGCTGTAGATCTTTGTCAGTTAAAAAGCAGTGGACAGGCTTTAAGCCTGGAAAACCATGTTCAGAACAAAAAGGTGTATCCAAGACAGTTCAAGGAAAAGAATCATCAAACATGAGGCTCCGCTGGTAGTAAGCGGTGCTTTCACATTGTAACAGGAGTACATGGCAGATAGAAATAAAGGCAAGGCAGAAAAACAATGAGAAAAGACAATGAAAGCTCAAATATACATAAATACTACCAGATTATCCTGAGTAAGGAGCCAGAAGGAGTGCAAGAGCTTTTGGAGAGCTTCTGGGCTGCCAGAATGAGGCTCAGTGCAGCACTACCTAACTGCATTCCTGGTCCAATAATCCATTTCCCCTTTGAACAGATACAAACATATAAAACCTCAACTTCTTCCATTATGAAAAGGAGTAAGAACACTGCTCGTGTCTGAGAGGTACTTCACTTAGGATCCATGCAATACAGAACTGCAAACCTGCTCTCACTGCAAACAGCGTGGCTGATCCCTCCCGTACATATCCGCAGTGCTAACAAGGACACCGGACTGCCAGGTCTGTTTTTCTGGGAGGTGATGGACCTCCAAACAGTCAGAACAGCCACACAAAGACACATAAAGAACAGAGGTGGAGATCCCCTTGGATCATGTCCATGCCCTGCATTGTGCCAAGTGCTTCAGACCAGTGTTTAGCTTTAAGTGACTTTCTTTAAGGGCAGATACACTCGGGCTCTTTCCCTCTTCATTAAACGCACATACATTCCAGTCACAGAAGAGTTGCATTGCCTTACAATTTCTTTGTTTAGAATAATTCTTCTACTATCACAGAAATAATAGTGAAGAGCACTCTCAATCAAGCCCAGTAGATCAGGAAAAAACCTGTGCTGGGGACGTTCAGACCAGGCAAAGCCTGTTCCATATCAGTGCACAGCTGGCACTGCCAAAGTGACCCTGAGGCACTGATGCTGGCACATGTACCATACTAGTGTTGCCAGACCAAACCCAACTCCTCTTGTCAATCCCAGATTCATATTAACAGACACTACAGAATCTAAGACTTTATAGATGTATGCACTGATTTAAACTCCTGCTTAACTAGTGAAAAGTTAGTTTACTCAGATTTTAAGTCAATTAACAGGCTTAAGTTGGAGCCTATGGGAATGATCTTAAGGTGAGTAACTGAGACCTAATACACTCTGTGCAATATTAGCAATTTAAGCACACCTTCATTTTTGTGAGGTCGAGATGTATGGTGAATCTGCACGTGGAACTGAGAAGTAAATGTTTCATTTCAAGGCTCCCCACCAGATATAAATAGCTTCTCTAAGGATTTGGTATCTAGTTCATAGGAATATTTCCGCCAACAAGAAGATACAAGCATGTTACGCAGCTGCCTCTGTGTAACAGAATCTGTGGACCAGTGCAGGCATCAGGACAGGATGGAGACCTGTGTTTTACCATCACAGAAGAAATACCTGAACTGTTTTTTCTGGGACTGAAACTCAGCTGTGCCTCCTGGCAATTTACACTGCTATCAAGGACAGAAACCACATGCTTCTTTCTTTACCAAAGACCACAAAACCTCATTTACTCCCCTGATTGCATTAGCCAATATGAAACAAAGTAATTTTTAATAAAGTGTGCCATGGCAGAGAAAAATTGATACAATCACAGAGCCAGTATAATAGGATTTAATTCTGCTTCAGATGTGCTAGTTTTAATAAAAAAGGATTGAGCAAATCTAAAATAAATTACACTGAAAGGTCAGGCTTATTGCTTGTACAGTTATGTTAACTCTTCCACAGACATTTTTACAGACTGTATTTATGAGATCTTTTGATTTTCAGAAGAGGTGTAAAATACATCTGCAATTTTCCCATTATTTGCAGCGTTGTTTCTTCTACAAGTGTCATTTCCCAGTACTTCGATACAGATTTCTTTAACCAACATTAATAAAAAATGATGAGTTATTTATGTGGTGGTTTGGTTAAATTAGTGAAACTAATTCCCAACAGGAAGTTGAGCCCAGCTAGAAAAAAATTTAAGGGAACTATGATTCCCATTTGTGTGCTAGTGACGCTCATGATTTCCTATTCATTAATCATTCCACCAGCATGTCATTTATTCAATAGGAAGCAAATCAATTGCTTATTTTTATATATAGCTAAGGCCTCAATAGCGTGAACTACTCAGAACACACACAAATTGGAAAGAACTGTAAACACAATCTTATTACAAGGCTCTTATTAATATTACAGCAGCATCTAGAGACCCCAGGCAAGATCATAGCCCACTTCACTCAGCACAACTGTAACACAGAGATAACCTATCTCAACCCTAAAGGAATTACACCGCATAAACAGACCTTAGCAGTGGAGAGAAGCACAGACTGTGCAGAGGAAGATGGTAGTTGCAGTCACAGGGGAGATCTAGAAATACATCATGTCTCAGTTCGCAGACCTGCATTGCTATGCAAAGTTCCATGCTGCTCTCCAGTCTTGCCTGGGCACAAAGATCCTATAAATCCTGCAAGCACAACCATGGACATTACAAGCACCTCAATAACTTAGAGTTACACTGATTCCAGTCAAGAGTTTCTTGTCATTGACATGGCTGCACAAGTCTATGCCATTTGAACACAGATGTTCTCTGTTGTTCCTATGTGGTTTTACCCAACGCAGGCATATGTGAGACCTCAACACTTGGAAATGAACCTATCAGTTCTACATCAATCTTGAGACAATCTCTAGACACAACAAGCTCAATTCTCTACAGCCACCACTAGAGAAATTCTGCTGGATTTGATGAAAGGAACTATTGGAAAGAACAGAAAATCCAGTTACCTGTTGGCATTTATATCCACATTTTCAGGGAGCCTAGGTACAAGTCCATCAGCAGTGAGCACAGGCAAAGCACGCTGGCCTCTGTCATCAAATTTAAAAGAAAAATTAAGTCTTGGCATCACTGTGAAGTTCTGCCCAATACTCTTAAATCATTTAAGAGTAGCACCAATGACAGGAGGCTGCTGGCAACAACCACCAGCAACTGTAGGATGATAAAGATCTGCCACAGTGGCCCAGGACCTGCCCAGGGGGGTCTTGGCTTTTAAGAATCACTTTAATTCCGAAACATTTATTTTCATTTCATTCTGATGAAATCAAGAAGAAACAATGGCCAGCCAGCACTGCTGGGGAGCAGAGGCAATATCTGCTTTTTGGACTGCACAGAGAATTCAACCAGAAACAACTGCCCCACAACTAGATGCATAAGCAGCTATTGTTTTAAATCAGAAAGCCAAAGCTTTGTGCTGCCAGCTACAATAATTCAGTTATTTCTGTGGGCTAGCAGAGGAGATTCTGCAAAACACATATCAAACAGCTACATAGCCATCAACATTAGCTTCTTTTCATAGTCTGAGGTACAAATATGCAAAACAAAGACAACCTGGGAACCCCTGTGAAGCTCTTTGACAAATTAAGCTTAATTTTAATCAACATTTCTGCTTTTGATAGCAAAAAAAAATGTTGAGGTAGAGTGGTACCCAGAGCACAAAAATCCATGTTCAACAAATGCACATGACAGAATACAATCAATAAAAGAGCAGAACTTGCAATACCAGATTTGTTTAGCTTAGAGGACTTTCTGAAATAAGGTCAAGTAAGAAGTCTAGATCCTGGCCGAGGACAGAACACAACACATGGAAGAAGCTAAAAACAGTCCCAGCCGAAAAACAGCACAGTGATGGAATTTAAGGAGGTCTTACAAGGAGCAGTAGAGGGAACTGTGGTTATTGAGCCTGGAGGAGTCTGAGGGGAGACCTCATCGCTCCCTGCAGCCCCCTCAAAGGAAACTGCAGTGACACAAGTGATGACCTCTTCTCCCCGGTAAAAGGTGATGGGACAAGAGGAAATGGCCTCATGTTGCACCAGTGGAGATTTAAATCAGATATTTCAAAATATTCCTTCACCAAAAGGGTTGTCAAGCACTGGAACATGCTGCCCAGGGAAGTGGGGTATCATTCCCAAAGGCGTTAAAAAAAATGTGTAAATGTGGCACTTAAGCACATGATTTAGTAGGCACAGTGGCATTGGGCTGATAGTTGGATTTACTGATCTTAGAGGTATTTTCCAATCTTAATGATTCTATAAGACACATAGAAAGCTAGAAAGCCTTTTAAAGAAGAACAACAGTCCCTTTGGAAAGAACATCAGATGGCTCTGAGTGAACAGATAAATAAATGCCACAGTTCTGCTGCTGTCAAACTGCATAGGATAAAAAAAAAAACAAACATAAAGAAGTTAAGTGTGGTCTTTTTCTTTTGATGACTATTAGGTGACTAGCAAACTGGAGGAGGATGTCATCTTCATTTATCCATCTGGAAAATACAGCAAACCTTAGAGATTCTTCCAATTTTGCTTCAACAAGTAAAACATCTATGAAGCTTTTACAGACCAGTTCACAGACACTTTTTCTTCTGATACCACTGACTCTGACAAGATATCTGTATCTATTTCTATCTATCAAGACATAAGCCAAAGTCTGCACAGGCCCTACTACATGCAACCTGCAGTTACTGCTGCTGTGATTGATGTGAATCCTCTGATCTCCAACAGCAATGTGATTCCCATCCGAAAAAACAGACTATCTTATTTCGTCTTTTATTTTAATAGGTTTCCTGTCAGCTGGACTCTGCCTCCATTTGATCAAGGGTACCACATCCTCAAACAACTCTTCTCCCTGGGTTATTTTTTCCTCTGTTTTTAAAAGTAGTAGCCCAAATCCATGAAAACAGTAAAAATGTATTTTCTCAACTTTTATTACTATAGTTTATTCCCAATGGGAAGAATAATTTCTATAGCAACTCTCAAATGAAGATCTCAAATATCCTTAAACAAAAAAATAAATGATGTATATAAACAAGCTGCAATGCACTGACTTCAGGTTGCATGTACCTTCCTTCATCCAAAACCAACACTCTTGGAATAACTTATAGTGCAGTGGTTTCTCCAGGAAAAGATAGGACTAATTTCTGAGGTGTGCTAGTAAGAGTTATTAGCTTCATATTACTTCTGGCTTTCTCCAGTGGTGAAGATTTCTGACTGTTTTAAGACAGAATACATTCACACTGCACTGAGCCCCCTGGGCAGAAAAGACGCCAAAGAGTGATGCCAGCCTATGTACAATATTCAAATTTCAACCTGTTCCAGAGAAGATCCGATGAGCATTAGGACCCATGATCAGACAGCAAATCCTTACACCCCAGGCTTCTAAATAAAATTCTAAAATTGGGTGCCCATCAGTCAGCATTTTAAGAAAATCCTATCAGCATGCAAGAAACAAACAGACCAATATTATTCTTCTGTTTCTGATTCTGCCTCAGGCTCATTACAAAGTGACTTGCAGCTCAATAAACTTTGACATGTTTTCATATTATAGAAAGAAAGACAAAAACTTATCTATTCACTTTTTACCTCATACATCCCAAATCAATAATTGCCCCTATTGATTGATGACAAATTCAAAACATTAATTTACATTGAGTACCTTAACCTAGTAAGAAGGTACTTTACATTTTATATAAATAAATAAAAAAATTTATAAATAAAATAAATTTGTTTAAATCGATTTTGCATTTGTTCCAACATAAGATCTTCAGGCCTGTAGAACAGTAAGATGCAGCAAGGGAGCAGTTAATTATCAATGAGTATCACAAAAAGCTAAAATTAAATTTCTTTTTGAATATGGAAAGAAAATATTGACCCTCCAGGACTGATGTTTAAGCAGAAGAAACTTCTTGTACCTCTTCCACATGTGTATTCAAGCAATATCAATCAAGGAAAGGTGAATTTCAGTGTACTAAAATCACTTCAAAATGTAAAAAAGTTAAATTATTTCAGAGATTTGTACCTAGATAAGCTATAAAGTAATCCTGAAACATTTTGTTTTGAGAGGGCAGTATTTATTTATTTAAAATTCAAGCAACATAATTTTAATAGTAAGTCACTGATGCCAAATCCTGTGGCAGCAAGTGATGCTGCTTTTTGTGGAACCGAGGGGCCTGCATTCAAGCAGTTGCTGAACACATGTGAATAGTCAGCACAGTTCTTGTAGAATTGGCTCAGAGCTGCTCCATCAGAGTATTGCACCAAGTGTTACAGCAGCTAAGAACTCAGATTAAACATTGGTTGAAAGCCTTTGAGTTGAACATAATGCAATTTTTGGAAAGGAAAACCTACTCAAATAATCTCTCGTGTAGTAACTATCCAGCAAGCCAGCGGAGAACTCTGCGGGTCCCTTTGGTAAGAACTGGCAGACTCTGAGGACTACAGCCCCATCGATACAAAAATCTAAGCAATTGCAATAAGCACCTCAGCAGGTCTCACCTACATGCAAAAGGTGCAACTCCACCCTCGGATTTCCTCCTTTCAGATCCACCACTGACCCCTGGGGTCTAAATGGGTAGAAGCACAAATATGCTACAAACAGGCAACGCAGGAGGGGAGAAAAGTCTGATGCTCAATTTACCACTTATGCTCTGTCCTGAGGCTTCAGTGCCTTTGGTGTAACTCCACTCACTAGGCAGCAAATTACTATGGTTTTACTTTACATTTCAGTTTACTGCCAATAAAAATAGATAGATTTAGCTATCAATCTCCAGTTAATTACATACATAGCTTCCCAGCCCAGCCCTTACTCCAGTGGCATGGGCAATTTTTTCCAAGGTTCAACCTTTTCCCTCTGCGTTTCAAATGTCAGAAGAGGAGCCTGCTGCGAGAGCAGCGTTTGCACAGTAACTGGGAATTGAGCCAAGACACCCAATCTGTTAATTTGGACAGGTTTCCAAGGAGCCTTCTCACGAAATATCCATTATGTCAACTGACGCAGCAGGATTTGAAATAAGTCCTAGAAGCAAAGGCTTCCTTTCAACCAAGACCTGTGCTTTCATTAAGCACATCACACACACCTGTGCATCTTCCTTCTTTTTACCAGGACTTGACCACCCTTCTATGCAAATACCAACCAATATTTAAAGCAGGTTACAGTAATAACTTGCAACTTCTTGTCTCTTTTCAATTTTCCACTCATAAGCAGAGTTCAGCATGCAGCAGCAGCTCCAGGACTGGCCAGACTTGGGTGTCTGGAGAGGTCATGCAGACTCCACACAAGAGAGCAACCAGGGTCTCCAAGGAGGGTTTGGGACCTCCATCTGGAAATGTCATTGATGGTAGCCCCACACGGTCTGCAGGGCAGAAGAAAGATCAGGAAAGCAGCAGCCTCCTTTATGCTGGGGCATAAGGTACTAAATGAAGATCCTAATCCACCTATTTGAAATCGTGGGGCACTCAACTTTTCCAAGCCTATGAACAGTCTTGTTCAGCTCCAGGACCAGGCACAAGTGCCACCTCAAGACAAAGGGTTCTAAATAAACTTCTGTCACCCAGAGCCAAACTGAATCACGCACAAGCTACATCAGGCTGGTTTGTCTGAGAGAAACCATCTGAAAGAGGGGAGAGATGGTGCAGAACAGGCGGGGGAAAACACACATGCTCATATCAAGAGCCAGGCTAAAATGTCCCGCAGTGTCAGGGTTCTTGAAGCAGGCATCGTCCCACACCTTCGCCAGGTTACACCACACCCAGCTGAAACAGCCTTCTCAGTCGAACACAGACATCCAGAAAACACAGCTGGAAATACCTAACTGTTGAGAGATATCACTTAGGTTATATAATCCATGGCCTAGTTTGGTACTGCTAAATCAAAGATACCAATGCATTTACCAGGGCATTGAGTCAGGCCCCAACTTAGCTGTTACTTATAGACTCAACTAGGACAGTGTCTACCAAAGGTGTCTCAAAATCTTTTGTAAGAAGACAAGACCAATTCACTCATGGTATCTATTCAGATATTTTAACTAAATAAAGGCGAAGACTCCATTTCAGTGAAGAGCTAAAAATTAACTTCACTTTTTTTAAGCTGTTATGTCTGCTGCATGGTATACAAGTTCATTTAATAAAGCATTAGTCAACAAAGAAAATTTCAGGCAGGAAAAAAAAAGAAGAGTAATTAGCAAAGTTGTCAATAGTTTACCCATACATTCATGAAGGAAAATTATTGACACAGTTAAATATGAAAAGGAAGATTATCGTTTACCAATATGGCTATTTACTATAATGCTGACTTTACTATAGGTACTTTACAACCAGTTCCTCAAGGTGAAAGATAATTAAAAATTTGTAACTGACATTTTTTTCAAGAATCTTAAATTGTAATGAGTTGCTAATTGAACAAAGTGTTGTTATAATAAGTGAGGACATACTGCTAACAGCATGAATATATCCTTGAAATTTTATGAAGTTCCACAAAATTCATAAACCACCAGTGTGCAACAGTTTGCACCACCTTCACAAAATCTCAGCACAATTTCATGAGACTAAGGATTATCCTTAGGATTATATTTTATTCATTTGAAATACTCAATAGTCAATACACTTTCTTTTTCTAAACAGAAATGAAAAAAAATAAAAGACATCCTGGACTCTAAACACGCACTGTGAAGCAGTATCCTGATGAACACCCACCTGTTAAGCTAGTGAAGACAACATATAATAAATGCCATTTAACAAAATGCTAAGTGGAATTTATGATTCTGTGGTCTACAGCAGTGTCCACCTAATTAACAAAAGAGAAGATAAATGCAGATGACTTTTCAGCCTGTTTCCTTATGGCAAGAAACTGCCATGTATATATACAAGAAGTCTGTTCTCTGTAGAAGGTATCTATAACCTGACCTTCCCAAAACCACTGAACACATACAGCAAGAACGTGAAAACACCAAAAGCCACAGCTACCGAGTGGCTCTGCAGACAGTATCACTGTTTCCATTAAAAAATTTTGATGTTTGAATACAGCATCTCTTCCAAAAGAGTTGGCAGGTAGTGATTCCAAGAAAGTCTTGAAAGCAGATGATTTTAGTGCTGATAGACCACCAGAGAAGCACAAGTATAAAGTAGCTGTGGGACCATGCTCAGCCTGGCACTAAGCAAATCTCTCTGCAGAACAATAGTTCCTATAATGAAACCAACAATTGTCTTGGCCTACTACTGCGGACGAGGTACAGCAACCCACATCTCTTCCCAGCTCCCTCTTCCTGTCCTGTGTGCCTCCCCTGAAGAAGAGTGAGATCTACCAAAAGCCACTGTGAAGCAGACAGAACTGCTACTAGCCAACAACAGGATAAACTGGTCTGCCAGAGCTCATTACTGTCTCTCCTTTTTCTCTAAGAGATTGTCCAGAGGAAAAAAGGTGGAAAACTGAGCATTCCTTTAAGGCATGCAACTCTCCAAGCAGAACATCAAGCACATCTACTAGTGATCAACAGTTGCAATGACAAAATTCCTGGTCGCTACCATTCTGCCTCCTAGATTTAAGCTCTGAAATATTTTATTTTAGTAACACATCAGAGGTACAACATAACAGAAAAACAGTCAGACTTTAATGCAGGACCACACTAAGAGAGAACATAAGCAAGGCTGTCTTACACAGACACTATCAGTATTTTATTTTACAGATTACAGGAAATTAGAAAGTTTGAAAGCAGATGTGAAACAGCCATACACACACATACCCTTATGTTCAGCTACCACAGCATGACAATTATGAAAGGTACAAGCGCAACAAAACTAAATTCAACTATTTTAACAGTACCCAGGTGCAACTGTACCAGAAGTACAATTACGAGACGACATCGGGTTCATATGAATTTTTATTTTCATATATACACATCTTAAGAAACAAATCTCAATTTGAAAAAGTTCAGGAGTTATCTTTCAACAACACAATGTAGACATACTTTTGAGGCAGCAAATATCACTCCTATTAAGGCTCTTATGAAAGGATGGATATCATGCAAATGCAATTAAAGAGTACATTACATTTCAAAATACGCAAACCAAGTTTGACTTTAACTCTTTCAGAAAAAGAACATATCAAACATTATAACTGTGACCCACCAAAGCACGTACATACATGCTTGAAGCTAAGTACACGGACTAGACAAACTTAAGTAAAATGGAGCCACCCTCAAGATGTCTTAACCAGATCAGAACTACAGTCCCAACATCACAAGTGTCAATGTTTGCACCAACCATGTCATTTCACATTCACATAAACTGCTGTTGACTGCAAAATTCCATATGCTTTTTCAACCTGAAAAGTGCACATTTTTTAGCTTTGGCATGAATTGTGATTACTTAAAGTACTTAATCCCTCCACTACTCTTCTCTCCTGGGGAAAGTGCATGCACAGAGCACACCTGTATCACAGCAGTGCACAGCTGAAAGTGCAGGAGTGGCGTAACAGAAATTATTTCCATTAGGCATTTAGAAACATTCTGATTAATTTTTGTACATTGTGAGCAAAAGTTGGATTTTTAAACCATAACCAGCACTAGCACTAAATCAAACAAGCAATGCTGATCTACAAAAAATCACTTAGCATTTTAGTATAGTAATGATAATCATGCAAACAGAATCTAAAGACAGTCTATTATTACCAGCAGCAAGAAAGCTACATTCCCTCTTTATATTATTATAATAAATTGAAATCAAATATAATGAAGATGGTCAGCTCCGTGACCTTTTTATTGTCACCATTAACATAACCCAAAACTAAAAAGACTGATTACTTGAAAGTGTTTGGTATGTGAAAACAGAAAGAACCCAACTGGTGTGACCTCTCCCAGGATGTTACGTGCACTGCATGATGTACAAAAGGTACTAGGTTACTATGTTTTCTTTCTCCAAGCCTAACACTAGCACAATAAAAGGTTTGTTGTCTGCTCAAAAGGAAACAATATTTTCAACTTTTTATATCATGTAATTTTCTGGCAACTATCAAATGGCCTGAAGACCCATCATTATTATTATCATATTACATTCAGTGCTTACAAATTTCCTACAAACAGTATCCCTCATTTAAGAAAATAACAGATAAAAATAGGAAGATTCCTTTACTTCAGTCCATCTAATTCTGAGTCACAGCAACGTATCATTTGGATACTGCCAGGCATACACTCTGTGTGTATCTGCAACTATAAGGACAAAAAAGGAAAAGAAAGATCCATTTTACTTTAATCCTGCCCAACAGCTGTTAGCAATTTTTTTTAGTTATCACTGTGGGACATGATGGATGGGAAGACTCAATATGCTGAGGAACTAGTATATAGTGTACAAGCACTCTCAAGGACTATTATTCAACAGCACATTCAGTTTAACTAGAACTACAGACTGTAAGAGGTAACAGATAGTTCCTGGGAGCATCTATCCCTCTTCAGAGAAGCTGTCTGATGAGGAAGATAATATCTGAAAGAACAATTGCATTATCTTTTGCTATATAGATAGTATATCATGCCACTGAAGGAAAAGTAAATATTAATTCAAGTGGTAACTCAAACCAAGAAATCTGCATAAAAAACCCAAGTTGAGATATTACCATTTTAAGACTTTCCATACACTTCGCAACACAGAGAAACTGGATATACACAAACATGCAAGTCAAACAAAGCTAATCTACAATAACCAAAACCAGAATACACATATTTCAAGACTTAAAACATTAAAATATTCACCTAATGATAAAGAGGAGCAACAGAATAAGGTCTAGATCTACCATGTAATTCACTGAAAATTCAGTTGGCTCTTTGAGCCTTTATATCTCTCCTCTTTTTACCTGTTTTTATAATTTCAGGTCATAAACTTATTGAGTGACACAGGAGCCAAAAAGCAAATGTAAATAAGGTATCTTCTCTCTCTATTAATAGCAATGCTCCAGGGATTTGTGATTATGTATGTATGTAGCTGCACAGCCTTTTTCCAGCCCATAATTACACAGGATATCCTTCTCCCAAGGACAGAGCAAAATGTCAACTATTCAAATAATATTTTTGGCATTGGAGCAGACATCCTTCTTTTCTGAGCAGACTTATCCCATCTGGGCTGCATACTCATTTAAAAACATGCACTGACACCCACTACTAACCTGTCCAAAAGTTGTGCCCCATCATTATTAGATGTAGCTCTCAAGTCAGCAGATGAATCTCAACAGATGAATGCCCTTTTCTACACGCAAAGTCTTACAAATAAGAGCCCATTGAAATAATTACTAATTTGGTCCCCAAACAAAAGCTCCATTCCAAAGTATGAAATAAAATTACTAATCTTTGCCCCAAACTTTAAACACAGACTATCAAGAAAGGCTCAAAATTGCTCATCATCAAGCTTAAGAGATTAATCTCAGAAAACGTCAAAGGCATTCCAATACATTTTAAATGACATAAAAGAATGAGCAGAACTCTGAAAGGCTCAAGAACTTTTTTATGAAGTCCTGAATTTTACAAATACAGAAGAAGGTAGCCAATGCAAAGCATGGAGTACAAAGAGTTTAAAGAGCTTTTTTCATCTCAAAACACCTCAAACCACAGAAGGAAGCAAACTGCACTAGAAGAAATTTACAAGTAGTCTTCAAGGGAAGCGTCATGTAAAGCACACTGCATTAATCTAAACTTGACATTATGAGGGCATGTCTCACTGTAGCAAGGTCCATACTAAACACCAGATCAGAGACAGAAGATTAAAGTAAAACATCAGATGTCACAGTCACTGTTCCACTGATCTGGGAAAGGCAGAGACTCCAAGGTGAGCAGAAACTATGAACCTGCTTAATAAAGGCCATTCTTGCAAAGTCAAAAAATCATACATCCAACACTTTCATCTCTTCATTAAAATAGAAATACTAAAAAGGAGCACTCCATAACATATCCCCATTGCTTCTGACTGACATGCTGAATCAAAGGTAAAAGCAGAAAGTTAGCAGAGATAATTAGAGCAACAAAGATCTTTTAGCACAAGGCAGCATAGCCGAGCAGCTTACCGACCTGAAGATGAATTTTGTTTGCTACTTAGAGAAGCTGTTAGTTGACTGCTTCAGTTTATTAGGCATAGAAAAGTTTTCATCTAGAGGTCGTTCTGAAAAACACCTTATTCTGTGTTTAAACACGTATGAAGCCCAACAGAAACCAGTAATAAATCTAAAAAAAAAAAGTATATTTATTTGCCGGTATTCCTTCCAAATGTTTCAGAGAAAAATGTCTATTTAATGCTGACAGCAAACAAGGTTGTCAGTCTAATTAGTTTTTTTGTTCTGTCATGCTCCTGATCCTATCTAAGTACTCCTGTGAAAACAAATCCAATCAATGATAAAGGCACAATTATACAAACCTTAACATTCACACTAAATGTAGCTAAGCAAAAAAGGGAGAGAGGGGAGGGAAAACAAAGGTGAAGTATATTTCTCTTCAAATAATTAAGTCAGTTTATTTTCCAATAGCCATATATATTTAAAATAAGAAACAGCAATAATACAGCTATAGAATCTAGTTCTTTTTCAAAGCAGCAGCATATAAAACATAGAAAAGCTAAAATCTCAGCACAAGCTTCAATAAAATGGACTGAGTGAATTTTGCTGAAGACATGAAACTCACAAAATACAGTACACAAAAATACTGGAATGCGTAAGATATAAAGCTACACATTTTAAGTAAAGAAAGACATTGTAAAGTATACAAAATTTGCAAAACTAAACCATGGGATTTGGGGGAAGAGTACCATGGATACAAACAAGTTGGCAATCAATACTTGTAGATGGAGAGAAGAAAGTGTCAGTTTTACATTTAGCATTCAGTTTTCAGGTTCATGACTTCACTTTCTTAGCATCCTTTTTTCCAGAGCTCTCCGTAGCCAAATCTGCTTTTCTCTTCTGTGACTAGAAAGGGAAAAGAAATTACTTCATAAACTCAAAAAAATAGTGGATTATACTAAAAGCATTAGAGGTACATGACTAATTATGCACAAAGTTAAAGGACCCTAATGCATTATATATTTCAATTCGGCTTTGTAAGATGTAAAGGAAGAGCAAACAAAAATTCCACATTTAGGTACTTAATTCTGTTAAGCTTTTTATCTTCTTGAGATTATTACACGGTCTCAGTGTCACGGGTACCACACATGCTATGAGTTGTGTGAAAAGATCAGGACTTTGATTTACAGATAATTCTGTTTTAACAATGACAACTCTTCAAAATAGAAGCAGCATTTTTTTTATCATTTCTTCTTCCAGGAACCACTATTTAGGGAAGGAATAACAATCTGAAATTAAATTAAGGCAAACATATAATACAGATATGTAGGTAGAAAGAGGATCATGCTACTTTTTATTAAAAAAGTCATCTTCTGCTACTTATACAAAAGACTCCTCTCAAAAAAAAAAGCCACTAAATACTATGACTTGGCATTACACATACAAAATCTAGGAGAGCAGTGAATAGACAAATACTTCAGTTTAATCCATCAACTAATGGTTTATACTAAAACAATGAGTGGCTACATTTTTCCTTTTCATTTTCTAACAAAATATAACTGAATTCTGCCCCACGGGAAGTAAAGAAAGTGCTACTAAACATACTGCTGTAACTTTTGCTCCTCTTTTCTTCTTTTCAGCTCTTTCTTTTTCTTCAATTTCCATATTTTCTTTTTCTATTAGTGATATGAGAGTATTGCATCGTCTCTGAAACTCCTAGGAAAACAGAAAACATCAAATTCTCTAAACAAATTATACAAATTCTCTCATTTACATGAATATGTTCAAAATTATAATTCCCAAATAATTAAGTCTTCCAAAAACATTCAATATTTATGTACTAATAAGTTTAGCTTCATTATTGTTCATCTGTCTTTACCTTAGTGTAACTTCCTTTATAAACAGAGAGATTTACTAACGTATTTGATTTCCTGACAAAAAGTTTTCAGGATTATCTTTATCTTCCAAACTGACACCCCAAAACACTGATCAGATCTTTCATCTTGCTTAGATGAAGCAAATTACAGCCTGTCAGCATACCACGCCAGATTTTAGGAAAAGGGGTCTTCGAGGTATTCTATAAAGCAGAGAGAAAAGGAATCAAAGCTATCTCTAAGCCATACTTTTCTGTGGCGCACAGCCTAATTTTTTAATATAAGACACTGTAGAGCTCTAAACTGGCAAAAATTGATTCAGCCTTATATCATCAACTCATTGTGTATTTTTAGTCAAACAGCTCCCAAAAGGCAGCAGGTCCTAAATACTATATATATCAAGACTTCCAGGCTCTGAAAGTGATCAGGATTAAATGCCATAAAGTCATTTACACATATAATATCTTTCCAATACAGCTCTAAAAGTATTTGCATCACAACTGAAGTGGCTTGGTTAACAGAACGCATTTGACTTGGACAGTTTATTTTAGTCCATATCTCAAAAAAAGATCTATTACCAAATACATAATTGTACTAATTTTCATTTCTATTATTTATTCTGTTCTGTGTAAACTGAAAACAGAGATTCCATGGGCTTTTCCTTCCAACTTAAATGTGTCTATTAAATTCAATGAAGCAATTTTTGAACCACAAGTTATCCTAGAATTGCCCAGCAGCGTAAATCTAACCTACAACTGGTCTATTTGCAATGAAGTGAACAGGTGACCTTTTTGCCCAGGAATTAGTCTCTATTTTCTCAGCATCTGTAACCTGTATATTTGTTACATGAGGGAAAACGATGCAGCCTGCACACTTTCCTGATCCTCAGCGTTCTGAAACAGTTAAGCATATGACTCATCTTTGAGACGTTAATATCCTCAAGCTTAACCACACTCCTTAAGATCTGTAGTTTCCACAGATTCCTCTATGAAGGGGCTCCATGGCCTTGGGTGAGAGTTGTGTAATTCAGAATGGACTCTGCAAGCACATTAATTTACTTCACCACAAAGGAAAAACAAGTTCTTCAGAACATTTTTCTTTACAACTCCCTGATGGAAACATTCTAGTCTCATGCATGTAGCTCTGCAAACAGAGTACTGTAATGAGTCACTTCTACCATAGCCTATAAAAGAATCCTACACCCCCCCAGTACAGGTTCAAATATAAATTAGGGCACCACGCTTGTGCTCTGCAATGTGACAGCCCTATTGGAGCTAAGATACTCACTTCGACCAATAAAAACTCTCGAATTTCACCCACACAACAGTTTTTAGACAAAAAGGCAACAAGTCTGAGAAAACTTGAGTGCAAGCCATCCCAAGATACATTTCATCAGCAAACACACAACAAGAGAGCCTCTGTCCCAAACCCTTACATGCTATAGATGAATAGAGATGATAAAAAGTAAAAGATACAAGTAGGAAGATGACTGTCAATATGTCAGAAGCATTTTGTATCATTTATATTTGGGCAGACTGCACTCAATGACTTAGAAGCTGCAGGTAAAATCTGACTCAAGTTGCTCCATAATAACAATCTTTTCTAGTATATGAGAAACTCATTTGTGTCAAATTCAAGACAAACAATTAATCAGAAAGCACTAAGAAATAACCTTAATCCATTTGCCTAAGGCACAAAGAAAAACCCTTCTCTTCCCTGGGGAAAAGTGCTTGCATAACATTTGCTAACGCATACAGGTTTAAGGTTAGACTTTCCAGCTGGACTACTGCTCCAGAACAACAGGACAGAGGATGGACCCAAAAACTATTTTCTCTGGAAAATCACAGAAGCAGTTGACAGTAAGATGCAACATGCACAAGGGTTTCTTCTATGCCTACCACTGGAAAGAAACTGCAAGATAAATCCTGCCTTGAGCTACTAAAATTTCCATATGAATTGCTCCATTCCATTTTTTTGCACCAAAAATACACTTAAGAGTTTAAAATACCCTGCACCTTTAGAGATGAGATTTTATTCAGCGTGGCTTGATACTTTTCTCTTTAGGATGGAAAGAGATAAGATGTACTTTGCTCACCCCTTCACAGCTATAAAGACTAGTATTGCAATAAATAAGATGGGCGCACTGAACCATCACCTTCTGCAAGACTGAAGGCAGAGATGCTGACTTGGGAGTGAACGCAGTTCTAAGCTCTGTCAATAGGCCCATACGTTCCTGTATTTACAAAGGAGTCTTTTGTCTTATACTGGGTAGGGTGTGCAGAAACATAGAAGAGAATATGTATAATTTATGACTTTGTAAAACAGATACACGATTCACAATTGCCATGATATCTCGCATTCTTCCTGCACGGACAGAAATAAAAAACACCTAGACTTAAAAATTTAAACCTCTGTGCCCCGCTGGAAAAAAAAAAATACAGTTTTAAGCACTCTCAATCTCTTCGAAAACTTACATTTAGAGTAAACCATCTGGTTTTGGAATAAATAAATGACGCAGAATTTTTGCTTTCCAAGGAGAAATCTTCAGAAAGAGAAGAAACGGAAATAAGAAGATGGAAGATAAATGAGCTATTTTTGTGGAATTCAAGAGACATCTAGCGGTCAGAACACAAAAGTTCTCTCAGAGCCTGATAAGCCCTTTTCAGAATTATGCTGCCCTTTCTCTTATGAAATAAAGAGTATTTTTGAGATCAGATGTCAATTTCAGTATTCTAAGAAGTTTTATTCACTTCCACTGAACTTACTACTTATCAATTTATAAAGATTTCTATTTACATTTATTTCATTACTCTTGGTACCAAGTGACCTTCCAGCACATTTCTTCATAAAAATTACCAAGCAAGTGCAAAGTGATCCACAGAAATTCATACTTCCACAAGTGTCAGGATATTTGAATACATATAGTTACAAACTACTAAAACACACCTATTGTGGCAATTTAAAACATTTTGGAAAACAGTGAAAGATTACTTTAGCTTTGTATTTTCATACTATTATTTTTCTATAGTGTATTAGCAGAAAACTTGAAAATATTAATAATAATGGATGGAATTTTAAGAGAAAACAAAAGGCAAAAGTTTCACTATATTCCTAGTGCCTCAATTTAATCATCAGACACCACAAAAGACATTCTACACTTAAGCAAATTATTCTAACCCCTTTAAAAACAAAATTATACTGAACATCAATATCTGCAAGAAGATTTAAACTTAATATTTAATTCTACCCCTTACTTAACTATATATCAACTAACACTGAACGTTGAGCAACATTTTTAATTTCTAGTGTCCATTTCTGACTTACTCAAATTAATTCCTCCCTCCGTTGACAACTTAAGAGAAACTACATTACTAAATACTGGAAGGTTCCTCTCTTTGTGGACATAAACTTGAAATCCTGTATTTCTTCAAACAGACATTTTAGCAAGTAAAGCTTGTAATTTTTAATTAAAGGATAATTGCTGCACTACCCACAAACACTTTAATTGCTGAAATATCAAGTAGAAATTATATTGCGTAATTATAAGTAGTACTGAGAAAAGCAAATATTCCCACCTGTTCAAATACACATTTTAAATATTTTATCTTATGTTTTATTTATTCTTAGCCCAGCACCCAGAATTCTGAAAGAACATTTTATAAACAAATCCTGTGGCCAGGAAATTAAAACAGTAGACAATAATGCACAGTGGTTCTGCAACTGCTAGATTAAACGACTAAAAATAAAAACCAGGTTTGTGTACAAGATAACATTTAAGTTTCGTAATTGTAGTATAGCATTTCATTAGAAATTTGATTACAAGACTGTGAAGAGACTCTATGACAGCTACACAAGGGACAGTGTCTCCACTGTTGTATCAGCCATGACAAATACGGGTTTGTATGCAAGCAGACAATAATGTGTTCCAACTCTCACTCATCACAAGTAAGATGAAGTTATTTCTGGTATCGTAAAAAAACTGGCAAGTACATTTTTCCTGTATAAACACATTCACAGGAGAATGCATGTGTGCTTCTTACATGAGGTACATGTACTTACAAGTATTACTGGGAAGAAAAAGGAACTGAAACAGGGGAGATCCAAGTGCAACGTCCAGGGCAGAACTAACAGCTTATCATCATTAAAAGAGTCCTGTATTCTGAGGCTGGGACCTATACAGCTTAATATTTGCAATCATCAAGGCTTCTGTTAGCGTTATCACTTCCCACTGAATAAGAAAATTAAAAAAGAACGGCTCTGCTCTTCAAAGGAAAACAAAATACAGCTAAAATATAGAGTAATGGTCTACTTGCTATTGAACTTGTGTTACGTTCTAAGTATGAATAAAGCCTTCAGAAAAGTATAACTAAAAAAATGTAAGCACTTGCATGTGATAATCCTTATTCAAAACCACAAAATACATTTTAAACCAATTGCTTTAATGATTAACTCTCACAGGAATCACTAAATTTCCTCATGCTTTTAGATATTAAGTACCAGTTTCAGAAGAGCTGTTCTTTCCTCCCAGTATATAATTCAGATGTTTTCACCCTTTTATATTGTCCAGTAATTCTGAAAAGCAGTCATATTTTAAGGCATACAGTTAGGTAAAACTTTTTGTTTGCAATAAAAGTAATAAGTATATCTGTAAGGATAGTCTACCTCTGCATTAATCCCTTTGGGTATCATGGGACTTCAGCTAGGTAGGTTTTCTAATCCGTTTTTTCAGCCGAATTATGTTGTTTGCTGTACTAAGGGAAGAGGTTATTTTATTAAAAACTAGAAATGATAATAAAAAACAAGGTTATTTTTCAGTACTTGTTTCCTAGACTAATATTCTAGCACCAATCCAAGTTTGATGTGACTGTGCTTAAAAAAAAGGAACAAGATACCTCATGGATTTAGTCCATGTAACGGATAATACCTACCATTGCAGTTCTGGATTTGATAAACCAGTCAAATCTGAACTGAGGAGCATTGCGCACACACTGCCTTAGTTCCTCGTACACATTTTCTTTGTCAAAGCCCATCTTGTGTAGCATGCATATCAAAAATCTATCCTCCTCTTCTGTGTAATTTTTCCCTTTGTTTGTTCCATACTGAATACGCAACTGATGAAAAGGTGCCTTGTACCTTGCAATCTGAATGTAAAACAAAAGAAAGGTCTATTAAACATCCAATGTTACACCGAAAACTTACTACATATTAGTGCAAATTAATGATATATGGAGCACTATATATGCTATATAAAAAGACAGAACTCCCATCCCCAACTAATCCTTTTATGAAGGAATTTGAAAGACTTCAGCTGCAAAAAAAACCAAAAACCTGCAATGATTACTTTGGCGTCGAGAGCTTTCTTGATACTGATCCTCCGCTGAATTCTTGCTTCTCCTCTTTCAATTTGAGCCATAATCCTCTCAATGTCCTGTAGTTCATTACAACGTTCCCAGAAAACAGCTAAAATACAAAACATAATTTGTAAAATAAAATCTTTTCCTCTACTCTTACTACTGAGGCATTCCAATCAAAAAAGGAATGCAGTTTGTGGTTCCATTAAATCTTAAAGATTTGCTAATACTCTCCCTTTTACTACATTAGCCAAGATATAAACTTGTATAGATCCATTACTAAACATCTTTAAAAGTTAACTATAAGCAAAGGTTTGGTAACAATCATAACAAAGTTTACATTCAACATAATTAACAGTAGTCAGGAAAAATTCTGAAAATAACTACTTTAAATGATGGCTTTTCCTAACATGGTAGAATACGTTAGAGGCCCTAGTATAGCAGTGAAACACTGATATTTAAGTTTTCTCCGGCTACCTCTAAAGTCAACAGACACTACTTAAGTCTCTCTGTTATAAAAACTAGTAATTTGTGGCTTCTTTTGTGGCATCTTTTCACAACACCAGAACGAAATCCAACACTTTGAAGGGAACTCTTGTGGAGCTCTTCCTTTTTAAGCTATAGTAAGTACATTGCAAAGTTAAATTTTATGAAGATGTTTAGTAAAATTAAACCCAAGGACAGGACAGGAAGAATTCTGTCCAGACTAAAAAGCACTGGGTAAATGCAAAAGAGGAAGACAGAGTGTATTAGCTAAAATAGCATACATACTCACAGCATAGTCACGTTGCCACTACAAGGCAACTTCATGATTCCACAAGACCATGTCAATGTAAATTAATTACACAAAGTTCTAAATTTTGGCTAAGGAGGGATAAAGGTGGCTGAAGGCATATTTATATCCTGCAAATTCAAATTTTTTAACATAATTAAGTCATCTGAAAATAGCCATATGTACTTTTTTAAAAAAACTATTCTTGCAGAATGTGGATGTGTGTAACTTTAAAAGAAGATGTAGCAAAAATTATGGTGATACACAATTAAGAAATAAATTTCAAAACCTCACAAACCTGAATATTCAATGACCTCCTCAGGTGACTTCCCCTCCACTTCACGGGCAATATTGTCTATATCATCACGACCATATTTCTCATTAGCTTTAATAAACTGGTTAAAATCTCTTTTATTCCAGTTTGTAAAACCCTGTAAACAGCAAGATATCAAGAAAGCTTTACTAGTTAGAAGAGAAACATTTTGCAGAATTGTCCTGCAGGTCTATCACTGCTCCAACTGGCAATGCCTTTGCAATGTCACATAATTACTGTGTTTAACAGTCTTTCAGGATTTCCATAAACTTGTGTTGTCCAGGGTTTATTACTGGATCATTAAAAGCCTGAAGAGTTATTTTTGCGCCTGACTCCACATGCATTAGTAAGAGTTTTTTACTCTTCTGTCTTTAAACTTTTTACGAGGTATTTCTCCAAAGAAACAAGCTCAATGACAGGATACCGTAATTTTAATCACGCTTCAACAACAAAAGTCTTAGGAGTACAGGGTGCACCAATGCAAGTGTCATTGCAGGTTCTTCATGTAGTGCAAATATCTAAAGCAACAGTTTCTACTTCGGACACTTACAAATCTTCAACCAGACAAGTAGTTGGATGAAAGCATATCTATATCAGGAAAGAATCTCTAGACCAAAAAGATGCAATCAAATGGAAACTCTATAGCACTGTCAAACAGTAAAACTGTTACGTATCAGAAGAAATTAATCCAAAACTGAACAACAGTTCAGTAAGATGCAATGCGCAAAAGCATCCTCCAAGAATGAGACATTACAATATAAAGACAATGAAAGGAGAAAACATCAAGAACAAAAGAAATAATCACGTGCCTGAACAGCAATTTGTAGTGCATTGAGCTTCTTTCATCACAAAAATACATCTACAATGATTTCTGTCAGTTCTCCAGCTGAATAAACTCACTACACAATTAGACTGCATCTTTACAAGAAGTCTACCATACACAATACAAATCTTTCTTTTTAATCATTAACAGCAGTACTGACGTGGGTTATCAGCACCAGCTTAAATATCTCTTCTGCTATAAACAGGTGACATTGGCAGTCAAAATGTGACCTTGCAAATTTCTTCAAAAGGACACTACACACAACTCTTTTACAGTAAATTTTCTCAGTCAAAAAATCCTGTTGTGTTTTGAAACACACCCTTCTCCTTAACAATTAGCTTCTCATAAGACTACTCAGCAGGTCAACAGTCCAAAACTACTCAGCGACAGGGATGTGGTCCCAGAATAAAAAGGAACATGCCTAACAACCCAGATGGGACAAAATTAATGGATGCCTCATAGATCTGTGGAATCATCATATATGTTGATAGAGGCTTGTCTCCTATTCAAACCCATGCAAGGTAAATGCTTAAACCAGAAGCCCACTGATGGGATTTCTGCATGTATTTTGGGTAGTACATCTACTATACAAGTCCTTGCCTCAAAAACGCTGCAGACATTCAAGGAAATAGTCTGTGACTACGATGCAAACCTGTTCAAGGACCAGAAAGGTCTCTCAAAGCAAAACCAAGGAAAATCATTACATATTGTGTGCTTTCTTCTTTCCATAACATCACTGTAGGTTTCCTGTACATATCTGTTATTATTAGTAAAAAGATACATGATTAAATACTTCACCTGTTTTTATTTTACCTGTGTCAGAAGCTTTTCTTTCTCTTCACTTTCCTCAGTATTCAGAGGCATAGACTCATCTATCTTCTTTTGTTCCTCTTTTTGTACCTGGGCTGCATTTGGGAGGTCAGGATTCCTGGGGACCTAAAATCAGGGTATCAATAAGCTGTAGTGCATATAAAGAGACTGTATGCTTTTATATCAACCCTGATTTACAATTTATCAGCACACGATAGATCTCACAGGACTGATTCAGTCAACCCTGAGTAACCATTTGCTGCCACAGAACAAAACCAACCCCAAACCCAAAGAACAAAAGAAACCCACCACCCCACAGCTGAGCTGCCCTTGAAGAAACCAAACCATAATAAAAATATTTTTTTTAAACAACTGGTGTAAGCTGTCACAGTTCACTGATTTCAGTACCACTTTTCACTAGCTAAGGATCTTCTCTCTTACATCCAACATTTTATAATGTTTTCTAAGTTCTGCCAGGTTTACTGCCAATGTACACAGCCAAAGTAAGGACCAGACAGCCAATATTATGTAAACAAGGCCTAGCAACATTTCATCTGTCCCTTTCCACATTGACATTGATTTAATATTTCTGACCTTTAAACTGTGTATTGGAATTCCATACCACAAAACAGGAAACACAGCAGAAAACAGCTCCCAGTACTGATTTTGTAGACCTTACGTATTACTGCAACAAAGCTTTGTCTCTACAGCTAGCTGATACTTTCTGATATAGTTCACGGCAATCTTCATTTTTAACGTAAACTCTTCAGATGGAAAGCTATACTTCCACTGCAGAGCAGAACAAATTTAACCATATTTATCACTTGCATGACCAGCATACTAAGTTTTCAAGACAACAAATATTCATGTCCAACCTATCCAATCCACCATTCTGTTAACAGGACTGAAACTCCTCTTTCTACATGCACATTGTCAACATTAGCTGTTCTCTCATCCTTATTTGTTGGAGTATTAATAATTTTCTTTCCCTAAGCTAATTATATTTCATTTAATTCTATCCTGCCATCCACAAAATTCTTTTTGCTTCCAGCTAAAACACCTTCTACTTTTTCTTTAAGTATATTTTGCTAATATTAATTCCACTCTTTTGCAATTCCAATTTCCTATACATGGCTTTGAATGGCAAGTGTGTGACCTCCAACACATTTCATATGTGATTTCTTCTTCCTGCAACCTGCCATGAAACACAGGGCTTTTTAAAGCAAGTTACATGTCTGGAAGTAGGGGATCCATTTGATTTACTCAGTCAGCACTGGGACAAGTAATGAAAATCAACATCAAAACAGAATCTCTGTTCACTGCCTCTCCAATAATCTCAGCAGGAAAGATGAAGAAATTCAGCTAAGATGCAGTATGGGGGAAAAAATTAAAAAGTCAAGTCAGCTGTCTGGTTTTCTTTTTGTAGTAGTAATAAATTCAAACTTCTCCACACCTCAAAACACTTTATATCCCAGCAAAATGCAAGAGAAATAAATGTCACTTTGCTTACCACCGTATCAACACAGAATCAACTTCAATATTACTGTAAGTTACCTTCTGCACAAGATACAGAAAAGCTACAACAGAAAAAAAAATTATACCCTGGAAGGCCAAAAATTACTTTCTCACCTTTGACCACATCACCCACTTTTGGGTCCAAGAAGTACAAGAAGCCTCAGAACTGTCATTACATTTTCTATTCTATTTTATTGTTCAGAATAAACCACTAAACTACAGACAAAATTTTTAATGAAGGAAGGAATTACAGATTACTTTTTCTGTTCCACTGTGGAATAGAAACGGGAGTAGGGGGTTTAAGCCATTTTCTTCACAGTGAGAAGCACTTTGGAAAAATAAAGATCAGAATTGTATGGGTTTTAGTTGCAGTCTCATTTACTTCATTTAATCTGCAAACAAGAATACAAATACTCACTGATTTGAACAAAGAAAAAAATTACCTTATATCCTATAGTTTTACGATAATATAGAATTTCTTTTTCCAGGAGTTCAAATAACCGTGGTGGGAAAAACTGGAAATCCTGAATATTTGGTTGTTTTGGAGGTCGTGGAGCCTGCAAAAATAGACCAGTCTATTAACATTAAATAGTGTTCATTTCTGTGCAACTAAACTGTCACAATGCAGCAACAGTGGCAACCAATCAGTTTGCAAATACAGCATAGGGTGAAAGCAGGGGATGCAACATCGGAGAGAAGAACAAGAGAAAAACACAGAAGCCACTCTACTTGCCAGCTCCTTACCTTTGGAATTTTGGGCTCACTAACACGTAGAGCTTCTCTGAAATAAGCATCCACTGCATAATTAGCTTTGCGTTCTCTTTTTGGAGGCTCTATCCATTCCATCATGCTCAGCTATGTGCAGAACAGAATAAAAAGATAGTAAAGTATTGTATACATTTCTAAAGTGGGAAAAATAATGGCTAATGAAACAGAAACGTGTTTTTGCAGGCAAATCTAATGGCTAGCCTCCACAATTTGGGTACTACAAGAGAGCTCAAATAAGCTAGAAATTATAGCTGATTATAATACATATTTAAACACATAAAAGATAAACACAATTAAGGCAGCACAGTGGCATGGACGGAGCCCTTTACTATATTCTACTTACTTCAGACACCCAAGTAAGGTTATGCGTCCATCCACCTCAGGGTCCCTGAGTAATACCTCTTCAGTTGGATGATCCTCACATAATTAGGTAAACTGTTGTACATACAGTTCACATTAATGCTTGTGACTATAACCTTCACTACAATAAAGACTTAAGTCCAGGTTCTATATCCAAAACCATTATCAGGTCTGTTTTTACCTCTCAGATATTTGACAGTAACTGTCTGCAGCAGTACAGTAGGATGCAACATAGGATTTTTGCTGCTGAAAGGATAAAATTTCAGCAATATTACCAGATTTTACTGTGAAGAAAAACAGTGGAGCTGAAAGCCAATTTAACAAAAATTCAGAATATTGATACTTCCGCAGTGTTAAGTGGATTTTTCAGTAGCTTCTTACTTGCCTCCAAAAGCCTTTATAGCCGTATCATTTTTAATATGGCCTTCATGCCTGCACCTCTAAACTACAGTCTTAAAGACTTCAAGAAAAATTACCTTTTGTTTTTCTCTATAATCTTCACCTTCAAAGTTGTATAAGCTCATCTCTGTGTCCATAGTGAAATTCCGTAAGGAGCTCTCCCCCATTTTCTGCAATCGTTCGTTCATTTCAGCTGTCTGAAAATACAGCAAGATACTTTTAGGCTTACTGAAACTGTCTTATCTTTTCCAAGAGGAAAAAAAAAATAAAGAGCTTTCACCATTATTAAAACAGTCTCAGAGTCTTTTTCTGCTTTAAACTTTTACTTTCCTCATAAGAAAATGGTGAGATGCCCATATTGCTTTTCACTTTTTAACAGTCCGATTCCAAGACTCTCCATTAAACTGCATTTATTGTGTTGGGATGCAGTACTATAACTGTAAGATTTAACTTTTAAATGTAAATGAAATTTACGCCAAGTTCTGTGGAGCAGAAACGGTAGTTCATTTTTTCCACAGAGCTACCTATTTCCTAATAAAGTTCTATAAAGGTTTGTATCTACTAGAATTGTTGGCATAAAATGTACGTCTTTCTAAAAGCCCACAAAACAAGTAGTGCTTAAGATATGGCGTGCACAGTGTGAGCTTTGAAAATAATTATAACTCATTAATTCTACTCCTTCAAAACTTTTGTAAGCTTTAAAATACTTAGAAATAGTAAAGGAACAGTTGGGCATAAAAACGGATTTACGTAGCCAGATTTAATTCATATTTTGTGCATATTTACTGTTTGACACATTTTGAATTCTGTGCAAAACTGTTCACTAACCTTCTTTTCACCTCTTTCTAAAATAGTGCTGATATCTTCTTCTGTCAGCTCACTATCTTTGGAAGCAAAAACATGCGTGGCTCCATGTCGGATCATCTGCAGCATTTCATCTTTTGCCAGTTTGTTAGATTGTTGGTCTATGAGCCTTCCTAACATGAGAAGGAACACATTGAAAGTTAGTACACAAAAGTTCTAGTAGGACCACGCTAACATGGGATTTTCCCAGTTCACTGGCAGACCAAGAAAGGGAAAAATAATAAAGCCATACAGCAAAAAAATTACATTTCACTTCAGCTGAAAATAAACAGAAAGCAGGAGCTTCAGGGAAAATAAAAAAATGACAACTCTGAATCAAGTAATAACAGAGATGGGATCACATCTAGAAAATCCAAATATTATGTTTAAGATCTTATTCTTACAAACTTAGCTGAACATCTAAGATCAAAATTCTATTTCAAAATGAAAAATGACCAGGTATTCTGTAACAACCATTAAGAAGTACTTGAGAATTTTAGCCACTGAATATTTTTCCCAAAATTTTAATTTGTCCAAAAATTTCACTTATCCTGTCTTATCTCTTCACAGACCAACAAAATTTCAACCACCATCCTTTCAGCACCCCACCCTTTAGGAAACACGACCAACCTTCAAAACTTAGCTTGAGAATCTTAGTTTTTTACAAATTATCCTTCCAAGAGCATCTGAACAGACACATAAAGCAGTTTTAATGCTCAGTAAATTTACACATGGCAAGAAGCACATCCTTATAAATAATTTAATCCATCATGCAATTTTTTTTTCCTTTTCTATCATAAAAACCGAGTAACTCCTCTTCAGGTGTAGTCTGATTTCCTCATTTAGGGTCCTGGCTCAAGTATATGTCCACATTATTTAGGAAAATAATTTTTTTTCAAAAATTTCAGCTGAATAAGTAAATAACTTATACATGACAATTTCTTAGGCTGATTTAGTGCACTGCTATTGTATACGAGGCCTGCTTTTTCTCATACTGTACATCTGTACAGTTATTTAACCCATACTTTAAGGGACTGAACAATTCTGTTGCAGACAAACATATATAGCAGTCGATACCTTGTTGTATAACTATAGAGTCCAGTCTCAGTTTTATTTCAGCTCTTTCTACAATCCTCTCTTCAACAGTATTATCAGTGATTAGTCGAAACACCCGTACTGGTTTCTTTTGACCAATACGATGCGCACGATCCTAACAAACATAAATCAATCAGTGTTCAGCAACAAAATCTCACAAGCAATACACATTTAGCTTGCTACAGAGCAGACTGAAATTAACATATATTTCTTGGTTCCTTACTTATTCAGAAGTATACATAAGCGTAAAATCAGTATAGTTAATATTCATCTGTATCTAGCTATCACTCCGTTTAAGTTTGGGTCATTCTATAGTAATAAATGCCCTATCTCACTGCAAATTCAGACACTAAATGTCTAGACTGCAGTTGGGAAGTGGAGATACGCCACTCGGTACACACACGTCTGCACTACTTTCAAACTAATCCCCTCATTTGACATCAGTATTGAAACTTCGGCATCCCTGGCCTGAGTATATGAATTCCATGAGCAAAATCCATGCAGCCACAGTTTCATTACTGTGCTGTCACAAGCTCGCTATGTTAAAGTATCAATATGAAGCTCACGTAGTAGAAGCACAATACAGAGCAAATGACGTCGTATGACACTGTACTTATATATAACAAAACTTGGGCTTATTTTCTCTGCAAAGTACAAATAAAAGTATTATTTTGTCCTCTTAAGTAAAAAGAGCTAAATAACTGGCTTTTAAGCTGTTGGTACCAGGATTTTCTAACTGTCCTTTAAACATGAGTCGTTAAATCTTTTAATCTCCTGCATAATATTAATTTCTTCCTGAAAAGCCTACCAAAGCTCACAAATCACACTCCTCAGTTTCCAGGAAATCCGAGTGCTACCAGTAGTCAGCATACATGTCCAAAAGATGAGTTATTCACAGCAAACATTTGGTCTGTTTAAGGGTATTAAAAAAACAAAATCGAAAAACCCACAAAACACAGAACAAAACTCCTAGCCCAATCACGCAAGAAGGATCATCTGATTTTTATTCCATGTGAATAGACTTGACTTTCTGATATCCAGCACTCAGGAAGCGACAATTTTATTATGTTTAAGCCAAAGATATGGTTTTTTTCCCACCCTAGCATCACCATCAAATAATTTTATATTTCTGCAGAAACAAGGCAGGTTGCAAAATCATAAGCTTCCCGTGATGGAAAAATATACAGCTGCATGCTTTTAATTCTTCACTATTGTTTTGGAAAGAGCTCTCTTACTAAACTGTTGTCTTCTGGAAAGACAAAATTCAGAATAACTCTATGGATAAAAAACATTGACACAGTATTTTGACAGAAGTAACCTTGTTTAATTATGAAAAGAATTAAGAGACATATATAGAGAAAAATGTACAGTTTCTTCCATAATTTTGTTATTGCCCTTTTTATTCAATTCCTTAGTTCTTTGTTCGTAAACAAAAAAGTAAAGAAAAATAAAATGCAAGTTCTGGAAATGCATATATGACAGATCAATGACAACTTGAAGAAACAAGCGTATACTAGCAAGTTAACTCACCATGGCTTGCAGATCCACTTGAGGGTTCCAATCTGAATCATAGAGTATAACCACATCAGCAGTTGCCAAATTAATTCCAAGACCTCCAGCTCTGGTACTTAGCATGAAAATGAATTTACTACTATTGGGAGCATTAAATGTGTCTATTGCTTCCTAAAAGAAAAAGCGTCATTAAAGTATCAGAGTTTTCAAACAGCCTTCCAATATACCGGTGGCTTTTAAATGAAATCTCTTTGAAATGCATAGAACATTCCCATCAAAACCATTTTTTATAGAAGTAAGAAACTGTAGATTTGCACAGGTAGTAAAATCCATTTGAGTCCAGAAAATATTACACTCTTCATTTAGTTGAGAAACAAACGAAACCTACTTTCCTGTGGGCTTTGGCTAGGAAAAGCATTTACCCTTAGCAGCCTTTTTAACTGTAGCCTTTTTGCTTTACTTTCAACAACGATGTAGTCAAGTCCAGAGAAGAGCAACAAAGCTGGTGAAGGGGCTGGAGAACAAATCTTATGAGGAGCGACTGAGAGAGCTGGGGGTGTTTAGCCTGGAGAAGAGGAGGCTGAGGGGAGACCTTATTACTCTCTACAACTACCTGAAGGGAGGTTGTGGAGAGGAGGGTGCTGGCCTCTTCTCCCAAGTGACAGGGGACAGGACGAGAGGGAATGGCCTCAAGCTCCGCCAGGGGAGATTTAGGCTTGAGATTAGAAAAAAATTCTTCACGGAGAGGGTGGTTAGGCATTGGAACGGTCTGCCAAGGGAGGTGGTTGAGTCACCGTCCCTGGAGGTGTTTAAGGTGAGGGTGGATGAGGTACTTAGGAGCATGATTTAGGCATTGGTGGGAATGGTTGGACTCAACGATCCAGTGGGTCTCTTCCAACTTGGTTATTCTGTGATTCTGTGATACTTATATAGGTTAAGAACAATTTCTTAGTAATCAACATGTAAAAGAAGAAATTCTCATTTATACACAACTTCTCACCTCTCTTTCTTCATGTGGCGTCTGTCCATCAAGGCGGCAGTACTCATATCCACGCCACATGCAATAGTCTTCCAAAATATCCAGTAAGCGAGTCATCTGACTAAAAAGCAGAACTCTGGAACCTGACAGAATAACACAGAATGCTGCAATTGGTTTTACGTTTTCACATTAATCCTATCACAGAGTCTACTATAGAGCATGAGTACGAATTCAGGGAAAATTATCCATACTATGCCTGATTTACTGATAGTAAGTAAACTTACAAGTAAGTCTTTCTTCTAAAGTAACTTTCCTGGTATTGATTTAACATTTCCTCAAGACAGGTCGTTTGATAATTTGCACATAAGAAATATACAGCCGAAAAAACAGAACACTTAACACCTTGGTAAGATAAGTGGCTGATGACTGATGTGTACAAACTAGTCCCCTCATCAGAAATTTTCTTAAAGACAAAAGAAGAGACGTTCTGCTCTTCCTTTCTTCTACTTCCCCGTATTATTAAACTTCCTCATCATTCCTGTAGGACTTCCTTCCCTCCATGTGTTAAGATCTACAGCAAAGTATTCTACAAAAACCTCACAGAAAGGAATGAATGCATTCACAGGAGGAAAGACAAGAATGGATCTATGCAGATTTTGAAAGGTAGTTTTATTTATGAAGACCATTCAGATCACTACTATTCATAAACTGTACTCACCTTGCTCTCTGAGTTTTGCTAGCAGTTTATCCAGAACTAACATTTTACCACTGTTAGTGATGAGATGCGTGTCAGTGGTGTAAGGAGGCCCCGGCTCAGCACCATCAAACAGGTATGGATGGTTACAGCATTTCCGTAGCTGCATCAGAATATTCAGGAGACGCATCTTATCCATTTTCCCAGCTGAATTCAGGATATCAATATCTTTCATCAGGATCCTTGTGTACCTGAAGTTTTACAGGCAATTTTGAACAACTCTTGGTTTTTATTTGATATTTAAAGCATGAATGAAACCCTGCAACACCCCAATTGCTTATTTTGCAATGTGGGAGCCTGCTCTTTTTTATATAATAATGAGCTATATTATCATGAAACTTGAAGAAAACATCTGACTGATAATAAAGATTTATAAATCCATACGTAAACATGGAAGGCAATTTGTCTGTGAGTGACAGTGATCTGTCACTTCTTGGGCTCTCAACACTTCTATATTAGGATTATGAAGCGGATTAAATATATAATTTATTTGACTAAAGCTGCTACACTGAATCTACTCCTTTTCTCACATCTCTTCTGGGTATGTGGCTCCTAAAGGCTTTATTTTCATTTCAGCTCAAACTTTTACCGATGCATACATGCTTCCATCAAAGGAAGAAAGTTAGTAGATGTATGTCCTTTCAAATAAAATGAAGAAGGAAAAGAAGTTTCTGCTCTCCTTCTCCCAAGCCTTTTCAGCACCCTTCCTGAGCTCTTTTAACTTGGCATCTTTAAAAAAAGCCCTAAAGACATCTATAAATAGGCTTCTCTGTCTGACTGTCTTAACATGTAACCACAACAAAAAGGAAAAAAATCAGTGCAAAGAGCTGCAGTGTTCTTTATCAGAAAAGACTCTTAACTTCGATGTAAAATACTCACCATTCCCTCTGCATTTTGCTGAGCCCAAGATAAATTTTTACTTCCTTCTTTGGAGGCAAACTCTTTTCTACTTCACCTTTTATGCGACGCAACAAAAATGGCTTCAAAACCTAGGGAAATTAAGGTATTTTCCACAGATAAATTCACAGCATTGCCTCAAAATCAATAGATTCAATTATCTGATCTTTATTCAGAACTAATCAATATTTACTGCTGTCATGGTGACTCCTTCAGAAAAATTCTGCTAAAGTCTGCCAAACAAAGTTGTCCACTATTACACTAAGTTCACACATAAATATATAACACTACACAAATTCATCCCAGTTGTTAGCCTAAGAAAGTGCCAAACCAATAAGCTTATAAATCCATTTATAACCCATTTTATTTTTTAACATAAGCTCCATCTTATTTTCACAAGCAGCATATACAAAAATACACCAACATTTAAAAGATAAACAATGCAGATGTACATCTTTCTTATTTGTTTTGTATGATGAAACATCTTCTCAGGCACTATAAAACAAAGGTGCTTTAAAACATGCCTTTAGTCAGACTAGCAGGATGTGCATATCACTATACTATTCACAATAATAAATGGCTTAAAAAAGATCTCAAAATTATTTATTTTCCTATTTTATATACAGATTTTGTCCGCTTCAAACAGTAACGTTACAGAAAGGAGCACCTGTACTAGTAAGTTCCAATATTTAATTCGTGAAAATTCTGCTGGGTGTTTCAGTAACAACACACCTTCAAGTTCATCTTCTGAACCTTGAGATGAGAGGGGAAGTATCTGGTTTTTTTTTTACACTGACTATGCTAATAATGACGTGCGATTACAGCTTTAATTACTTACAGCATGAAGTCTTTCTACGAGTTTCTGATCACCCAGACAATTTTTAGTGTCAAACCATGAATCAAAATCCTGTGGTGAGAAACAGCACAATTGGTATCAATAGTTTATCATCTGTAGTTTTAACAGACACATATCGACTCTCTTTCACTCCAGCTAAAGAGTGGCGTAAATCTTGAAACAAATGACTTCTATGAGTGAAATAAAAAAAATCAGTCCGACTCTGTGCCAGCTCCCCCGCATATTATAACACTCAAGTCATGGGTAACTTTGCAGACAAAATACTACTTAATTTACAATGGTTTTCCATGCTTATCACTGCAGTGTCCAAGTTCATCCCCTTAGAGCCTGTGTAATGATGGGGCAACAAGGTAAAAGAAACAAGAATCCTTAAGTAAATGAGATGGACAACAGGGCAAAAAGTAATAAAACAGAAGTACGAAAAGCAAGTAATACAAGTACAAGGCAATATTAACAGTAAAAGAGGAGAAAGATGACTCAAGTTCTAAATAAAAAAGGCTTACATCTATTTGGATGCTGCATATTATTCATTCCACATTGCTTTCCCAAATTTTGTTCCACTTGGCATAATTCCTGAACTATTTAAGTGTTACCTTTGCTGTTACTGGCCTGAGGCCTTATCTGCACTAACAGAATACACCGTTTTAACTAGGCAGAGAAAAAAAGGTGGTCTACAGATAGGTAAGCCACAGAGCTTCTACTGAATCCAGGTCTCCCACATCCTATGTCTCTTACTAGGCTGGTCATTCTTCTCTTCTGCAGAAAGCAGCCTGGGAATCAAAGTAACAAGAGCAAGACAGTACTTCCACACCTCAACTTACATCTGCAGAATTGAAGACGTCGGGTAAAAGAAAATTGAGTAATGCCCACAGCTCATGGAGGTTATTCTGTAAAGGAGTTCCTGTAAGCAGCAATCGATTTGTTGTCTTGAACTCACGTACAATCTCTGACAGCTAGAAATACAACAAATAGTTATCATCACATACATTTTAGCATACTGAATTTTCAACAGTTTCTAAAATCTGAGACAATCTCAACTAAATTCAAAGACAGCGAGCTACCCATTTACCACGCTAAAGCTTACAGCTTATACTTTTAAAAAACACACCTAAAATTTAGTCTGTTAAAAGCAGATGGAACGTATTGTGTAAAACCACCTTCAAAGTACCAAGTAATTCTAAGTTTACCTTAGACTTTTCATTCTTTATTCTGTGGGCTTCATCAATTACTAGATACCTCCAGTTAAATTTTTTGAAGACCGATTTCTCTTTAATCACCATTTCATATGACGTAACACAAACATCCCATTCACCAGGCATCATAACATCACGGATAAAGGCAGCCTGAAGTAGAACAATTAAGTTAATAAAAACTTATAAATATGAACAATTTATATGGAATTCAGTGAAACCTATCTCTGCCAACATTACTGATGGCTAAGCTGGCACACAAAAGAAGACACACATCTCCTCAGTAACTGAGCAGTTACACAGCTGTACTTTGATCCTCATCTATTATTTCACCTACTGATCTGCATTTTCCTCATAGCTACAAGCATAACACTTTGCATCTTCAACACTAATATAGCAGGAGATTATTAAAAAATTGCAGTGATTAAGAATCAGTTTGGGGAGAATTCCACATGCCTAGGTGCTAGTTTTTGACAAACAATGCACACAACTTTGAAATGTAGAGCACTTACTCTGGCATCTTTATCTCCAATAAGGCAAACAGCACGTAACGATGGAACCCAACGTTTGAATTCATTCATCCAATTGTGCAAAGTTGATTTTGGAACTAGGACCATGTGTGGCCCAGGAATGTTTCGGTAATGCTTCAGGTAGCCTAATAATGCTATTGTTTGCAGAGTCTTGCCAAGACCCTGCATTGACAAAGAAGAGGGGAAAAGAAACCTGAAATTAAATACCATACAGAAATAGTTTCAAACAATTTTCCTACGATACAATTCTGCCATTGAACTTATTTAAAGCAAACTACATAGTAAATGTTTGCAATACAATTTCTCTCACTGGAATTATAATTGTAGTTGTGAAAAACCTCTTGTAGAATGATGCATGCCACTGCATATACTTTAAATTAGATAGGCACTTTAATGCTGAATTTTGCTCAATAATTACCACAAAAATACCAAAAGATTACTGCTTACCATTTCATCTGCCAGAATGCCATTAACACCATTTTCATACAATGAGATCATCCAGTTCAAACCTCTAACCTGATAATCTCTTAGTGTTCCTCCTTTCACATCTGTAAATGTAAGATTCCTCTAAGTAGAAAAATACTAATTCTAAGTAGAAAATTTCAATTGCAATCTGCTCAGATTTCAATTACATAAAAGCAATCAGAAAATTGTCGATACAATACTTACATGAGGGAGACTCCTCAAATCGAATACACACGTTAGATGTTTTACGACTCTCTGACAACAGCTCTTCATCTTCTTCTTGTTCTGTGCGTCTGTGACGATAACTAAAAAAAGAATCCAAGATTCACATTTATATGAAATAATTTCAAAAAACTAAAATCAAGAGACAAATCATAACAGAAACAATCATCCATCTACAATACATGTGTCTTAGTACACTGACAAAAACTCTATCCTGTTAATAATTCCTTATGGTTCATTCCAACTTTAATTAGAAGGGCTCGTATGAAACCCTCTCCTCCAGAGCCATGTATTCTGACAAGTATTCTGAATTCACTAAGGTACTTCTAAAATGAGCAACACAGAAATACAAGGCACATAAGTGGTGGCCTTAGAAGCAATTACTTGATAAATACACCATTTAGAAGAATCCCACATTCATTTAAACAAAAAATCTAAAGCCATCTTGTAAACATTCCAAAAACTAGTTGCTTGGTACCACATGACCGCTCAGAAGCACCACATGCAGGCTATGTCTGCATTACTCACTAATACAGACAGACTGCTGGAGTGACAATTGGTGCAAAAGATCCAATATCTGTACATCATGCACTTGTTTTGACCCGGCCTCGCTCTGCTCTGGTCCCACCGACTTGTCCACTACCAGCTGAAGCACATCAGATGCATTTCTGGAGTGCGTCTTCTAGCTCAGAGTTATGCAACAGAAATTCCATTCATGTGCTCCAAAATCACTCCACAATATGGACCAACGCATAGTAAGTCGCAAAAAAAAGGAATTTACTTTAAAAATGCATTGCTGATCCAAGGTTTTACTAACACTGATGGATCAATGTGCTTTTAAAGAGAGCACAAAATGCCATTAACAGGAAGAGTTCTGTGCTTACTTACACAATCTCTATGCTACTAATTAAACACATATATTAAAATGCATAATTTGTTTGAAAGCATAAAAAGTCAGAAATAAAACATACTCTCCAGCTGAAATCAAACACTGTTTTTCATCTTTCTTCATCCGTGGCCGTCCCAGCTTGACTTTCAACGGAGAAGTTGGTGATTTCTGTGCTGCAGGCTGAATAAAATGTGCAAAAAGTTCTGTCTGCTTCAGGAGGAATTCAAATCTTTTTGCTCGATCTGTTTTCTAGTTTCCAAAGTGGGAAGAGAATTAAAAAAAAATAAATAAAAATCAAAACTTTTCTTCATAAAAATGTATTTTTATTAAGAACAGAATTCAGACACTCATAAGAATAACTTATGAGTTAGCCAACTCACAGGTGTACAAGCATCATGAAATAGCTCTTGAACTGCTTCAGCTAAGCATGAATTGCTTTAGAGCATCCAGTAGTAAGGCATATTAGTTAAATGATCCTTTGAGAAAACCACAGCAATGTGGAAGAAATGGCAGGACTTGACACACTTATCTCCACTCAAAACTCAGAATACCAAAATAAAGCAAAAACAGTTTACTTGTATAGATCGCTTAAGCCTGCATGGCACACTGTGAAGGAAGTTTTATAGCACTGTCTAAAAATGATAAAAACTAAGGTTCTAACTTATAGTAAGGGATGAAATCTTCACTTTGCTCAAATCAGTGGCAGAACTTCTATCAGTTTCAAGGCTATCAGGGTCTGATCCAAGACAACAATGTGGTAGCTCTGCTTTTAGAGGCATGACTAAAGAAACGGAGGCACCAGCTCAATACTGCTTTCACTGAAGCTCGTGACTTTTGGTGTCAGATTTCAATAATTTTGGTTTTGCCATACCAATGAGGCATATGCACTTCACCGTATAAGACAGGAAAACACATGTCCTTCTCTGTATTTAAAAGATAATATTACTTAATTTTTAAGTAAAATACGATAAAATACCAGTGCTACCGTTTTCCCTATACCATATTTAAGCAGCATGTAACACTGTACCACTGAAGGTGATTTTCATGCAATCTCAGTTATATATCTTGATATAAACTACAAAAGTGAAATTGTTGTTCTCTACCATAACCTTTCTAGGAAATAAACAAATAACAGAAAGCTTTTCTGCAGGTAACACATGCAAGTGCTCTGACAACAATAACACAAACAAAAGAGGATGACATGCAATGCATGATCTTGCCACACGAGGGCAACGCGTTGCTTTTAATAGAGCACTACTTCCCGGCAAATCGACATCTGTACAAAGCTCTCTCATAAAAAAAATACTGTTATTTTTCCCTTGCATTCATTATTAGACCATTTGTGCAAATAACTTGAAAAACAAATAAAGTGTAAATATCAAGTAAAACTTCTTCGAAAAAAAATTCTAAATTGGGGAGTAAAGATATTTACAAGAAAGAACAAATCCCTTCCAAGGATCTATGTTAAACTAGTATTACAAGGTAGTTTTAGCTAGTTAATCATAACTGGTAAAGTTCTATATCAAATGCAACAATATCCTCTTTTGCCTTCACCATCAGTGGCTGGGTGTAAGTAGCACACCTTTATAGGTAGTAAAGGCCTGGCTTACAACCGCACAACAGATGAAAGGTAGATTTTGAGACCTATTCCCTTTGCCTCGTAGAACTGCACTAACATTTTAATTCAGGAAAGATGCGAATTCATCATGAATCACTGTGAAAACACTCACCATTTTCTCTTCATATTCTGGGTCAACTTCTTTTTCAGGTCTAGCTGCCTTTGGAGGAAGTTTGAGTTGAAACGGGGGATCATTTTTCTGGAATTCAAATTTTAAATACTTGATAAATACCAACTTCTTTATTTACTAAAGCAAAAAGATCAAACTGAACAAACCTACATACTACAAGATAAACACACTACTTTTTCACTTTTTTACCTTTTACACTATTCTGTGCTGGCAGAGCTGTATGGGTAGTATGGACGAGACTCATATCCAAACTTGCTTCTGCATAATGTTCCAAGTCTTAAAAGCCTAGGCCCAGTCAATTACTCGATTTTGGTATGAATAAGAATACTTCTGTCTTGCTGCCAACTGGATCAAGGTGCCACCCAAGTTGGCACAAAATATCTCATCAATTCTCTGAGAGCTTTGCCCACAAACTTGACCCAATGCATCTTCATCACTAAGAGGACTGGTTTAACAGGGTACAGGAGGACCAGCAGAAGCCTCGGTGCAAACAATTAACCAGCAGAAGCAGCACTTTCATTTTTAACTTAGGGAGCCAGCTGGTAACAACCTGCCTCTACCCAAGAGAAGTTTTCCCTTTAAGATTAAACCTTACATAAGAGTCCCCTGAAAACCTATGTCATTTAAAACTCCTGATAAGAAACATGACAATGCAGCAGTTTAAAAAACTACGGAACTCCAAGAATCCAAACTGCTTCCCCATGAAATCTCAAACTAGCCTAAACAGAGCTACTCATTTCAGGCTGAGAGAGAGATTTCTATCTGGTAAGTGCAACTGTTAGTCCTAAATTGGGTAGGCGACATAATCTCCTAAATAAAAGACTGAGGATAAGAACTACTGCTGCTTTAGCTGATTTTATTGTTGTAACCTGTGCTATCAAGCACTTCAAACAAATGCATTAAGAATAATTAGAAGGACCCCTCTTGTGTTTAACTCACATATACAAAGTGGAAATATATTCCAAATAGCCATTAAGAAAAGACACTGTTTTGGTACCACAATAAGATGACCTACAGTGAAGTGAAGCAGTGAGAGGGGAACAGAGGAAACAGGTTGTACTTCATGCCACTATTACGCAGACCATATAACAAAGTGCACAGCTATGTAAGAGACCTGTGGCCCGACGTGAAGTCAAATTTCACAGTCTGAATAAAAACTCAAAATAGCAAAACCTTCCTTCTTTTTCTCCCCTCCTTTAAGAAATACATTGACCAGTTTGGCACAGTAGCACAGTGTCAATAATATCCAAAACTTTCACTGCTAACAAATGATTTCTCCAGGTAGGCATTCCCTGAACACTCAGTACAAACTTTTTACCAGCTGGGATGTGCAAAATTATGCAGAATAAGCTGCATCCAATCCAGAAACTTTTTCTCCTGCACAATCAGGTACCGTTCAGAATTACACTGCACTGTATCCCGCAGCTGTTTGTATACATACATACATAATGAAATAAAATACCAGACATTCTCTTCAAGCAAAACCAGACTTTTATCACTTCAAATAAAAATTCTGATTGCACTAATATTAGTAATTCTGCAATATTCTTCAAAACATACAGCCCATATAGCCATCACTAAGTTTTTATGAGATTCATTCTTCAGGTTAAATCTTGTTCAGTTTCCAAGGATACGTCAGTTTTAACATTCCTTGTGTCTTAGCCTGTAGTCTTTTTCCAAAAAATCTAACGGGAGGAGGCTGGCAGCCACGCAGGCATTGCAGGGGCAAGGGCTTATTCTGCACCACGGCTGCACCCAGCGGGGCAGAGGGAGGTTATTCTGCATGAGGACCGCATCCAGGGGGGCAGAGGGAGGTTATTCTGCATGAGGACCCCATCTAGGGGGGCAGAGGGAGGTTATTCTGCATGAGGACCCCATCTAGGGGGGCAGAGGGAGGTTAGTTTGCATGAGGACCCCATCTAGGGGGGCAGAGGGAGGTTATTCTGCATGAGGACCCCATCTAGGGGGGCAGAGGGAGGTTAGTTTGCATGAGGACCCCATCTAGGGGGGCAGAGGGAGGTTATTCTGCATGAGGACCCCATCTAGGGGGGCAGAGGGAGGTTAGTTTGCATGAGGACCCCATCTAGGGGGGCAGAGGGAGGTTATTCTGCATGAGGACCCCATCTAGGGGGGCAGAGGGAGGTTATTCTGCATGAGGACCGCATCCAGGGGGGCACAGGGAGGTTATTCTGCACCACGGCTGCACCCAGCGGGGCAGAGGGGGTGCTATTCTGCACCACAGGAGCCCTCCACCCGCTGCTCCTATGCCGCCCCAGGACGGGTCGGGGTAAACATGAGGGCGGGGGGCACCGGAGGAGGAGGCCGACGCGGGGCAAAGCCGGGAAGCGGCCCCGGAGATGGACGGCGGCGGCGGCCACGGCGGTGCCGAAGGACGGACCGGGCCAGGCCGCCTGTGGGAGAGGGGAGGAGGGGGCGGCGGGGCCGGGGTCGTGCCCCACCGCCCGCGGGGCCCTCCCCGCCCGTCCCCGGAGCGGTACCTCCTCCTCGGCGCCGGGCTCGAGCGCGGGGGCCGCGGCGGCTGAGGTGGAGGGCAGCTCGGAGTCGGCGCGGGCGCTGCCGGCCTCCATTTTGCGCGCGGCGGCGCCTCAGAGCGGGGGGGGGGGGGGGGGGGCGCGGGGGCGCATTCCCCAGCGCGCCAATCGCCAAGTATCGCGACACCGCGCGAGGCTCCCGCGTAAACGGGGCACGTGGCGCGGGGCTGGCGGTGCGCGGGGAGGCGGGGGGGGTGTCACAGAATCACTAGGTTAGGAAAGACCCACTGGATCGTCGAGTCCGACCATTCCTGTCAACCACTCGGCACCTCATCCACCATCTTTAAAACACCTCCAGGATGGTGACTCAACCCCCTCCCTGGGAGCCTGTTCCAGTGCCCAGTGGCCTTTTCTGTGAAACTTTTTTTTTTCTGATGTCCAGCCTGAAGCTCCCCTGGCGGAGCTTGAAGCCATTCCCTCTGGTCCTGTCCCCTGTCACTTGAGAGAAAAGGCCAGCTACCTCCTCTCTACAACCTCCCCTCAGGTAGTTAGAGAGAGTCAATGAGGTCTCCCCTCAGCCTCCTCGAGGCTAAACACCCCCAGCTCTCTCAGCCGCTCCTCATAAGGCCTGTTCTCCAGCCCCTTCACCAGCTTCATTGCTCTTCTCTGGACTCGCTCCAGAGCCTCAACATCCTTCTTGTGGTGAGGGGCCCAGAACTGAACACAGGATTCGAGGTGCCGTCTCACCAGTGCCGAGTACAGAGGGAGAAGAACCTCCCTGGACCTGCTGGTCACGCCGTTCCTGATACAAGCCAAGATGCCATTGGCCTTCTTGGCCATCTGGGCCACTGCTGGCTCATGTTCAGCTGCTGTCAACCAACACCCCCAGGTCCTTCTCCAGGCAGCTTTCTAGCCCCTAAAGTGTCGCTGCTTTGCCAAGGGGTATCAAGGCAAGGACTGAACATGACGGCAAATCAGATCCCCAAGACTCATTTTGGAGCCTTAGTAAGCAAGTGAAAGAAGGAATAAATCATTAAGAATGATACGAATAATGGGAATCAAGTCTTGGGCAGCTTGTTGTAAGAAAGAATGTGATCATAACAGGAGTTTATCTTGTTCACTAGTTGAAACAAGGACGGTCCCCCAGCAGGGACAAAGTGTGAGAAACACTCACTGGTAAAATATTGAAAAGGACAAAGTCTTTGAAGCAAAGACAGTAATGTTTTTATTTTACAATTCAGTGCTAAATCGGATGCTCTTCTAATAAAAAAGGCACTTTGTCTGTTCAGTCTGGAGAAGAGGAGATGGCTCTCTGCACCTTCCTTGCAAAGGAAGGAGGAGGAGCTGATCTCTCTGGTGACCAAAGGTAGGACCCAAGATAGTGTCAGGAAGATGCACCAGGGCAGGATTAGATTGGATAGCAGGAAAAAGTTCTTCACTCAAAGGATGATGGAGCACTATAACAGCTCCCCAGGGAAGTAGTCGTGGCACCAAGGCTAATGATATTCAAGAAGCATTTGGACAATGCACTCAGACACATGTTGTAAATTTTGGAGTTGTCCTATGCAGAGATAGGAGTTGGACTCAATGATCCTTGTGGATCCCTTCCAACTCAGGTCATTCTGTGGCCCCACAACTCGCAGAGGAGAAAACAGTTAGGGCCACCTCGTCTATTTTCCTAAATGTCCCAGGCTGTATTTGAGAGAGAAAATCATCCCTTAACATCTACAGGGCTAAGAAGCAACAGTGGAGCTCCAAAATCAAAAGGAGCTTATGAGGAAAATTTACTTTTTTTTGTAAGCCATTTCAAATTTGTCAGTGCTTGTGTGTTTCATATTGAAAAGGGCAGTGATTAAGCCACTTTATTTAGTGCACTGCACATTTCTGGCTGCCTGTGTAAGGTGTTCAGATTCTCAGCTGCTGAGCTGTAACATTGCCCATACTGCTAAAGGATTCCAAAACAATCCTTGAAATCTCAGGCCTAAAAAACAGAGCTCTAATTCAGCCATTTTGCCTGGTGATTACTTAGAAAAGCAGTATTGTGAGTGTTTTGTCCAGAGAAATAGATGAAACCAAATCCTTTTAGGCAAAATGAGCAATAAAAGCATCTTCATTCCAGTAAAAAGCTCTGTAGCTGTTACAAGGTCTTTTTGTATAACTCAGTGACTAAGCTGAGCAAATGGATTATTGCAGCTCACGGGCATAGCACTTAGAAAGACCTCTGAGGCCTCTTTTCCATCCAGAAATTGACTGCAATGAGGTACCATTTTGTGAAGAGTAAGCCTGTGTCTGAACTGTTTCCATGACTGACTGATTACTCTGAAATTCGGTACCTGATTTATGGTCCAACACAGAAGATTTAAACTCTGTGCTTGCCTTTTGCATACTGTGAAACGGCTGCAAAACACAAACGGCGCTGATCCCGATTATTTAGCTTCCTATTGCCTCCTGTGTCTGTTGTGTCATTTGCGATACAGCAAGGCCCACAGCCTCTGCAGTTGCCCATCCACAGAATTTATTTTTAAAAGCTTTGGGAAGTACATTTGCCATAGCACAGTTGAGAAGGATGACATGACTGGTTTTGAAAGAGTACTCCAAATAGCTTTTCCAAGCAGGGCTATCTAGAAAATGAAGCTTACCATTAGCTGTGCAAAAAGTCTCTAAGGTGGGAAAATTCCAGTCTATGACGTGCTTGTTCTTAACCTTTACAGAAAATAGCTCGCTAACCACTTTTAATATTTGACTTTCCTACTCCAGTTTCAAATGCTTGTAGTTTCTGTTTATGAAAAACACTCTCAAGTGTTTGTCACAGCTTGCTTTTCCCTTGAAATTCACAGGAACATTACATGCTGTACAAAACAATCAAGCTGCTGCTTTCATGAAAAGATCCCCTTTGGATATTTTTTGCTTGTTTGCTTAACATTTGCATTTGGCAGTTTGCATAGGTGTTCTTAGTTGCTTCTCTTTGACTATGTTTTGTACTCCTGTGAATCCACAGACATTTGCTGGAAAAAAATAAATCATACAACAGTATTATCATGTGATAATTAAATTAATTATTTTAAAAGTAACAAAGTGCTTTTCCGTACTTACTTTATATGCTGTTGGGGTTTTTGTGCTTGTACATCTTCTAGTATATTCAAGAAATTCCACAGAATTTGGGTTGGTTTTTTTCTGTGGCTGGAGGCAGGGGGGTGATTGTTGTGTGAAAGTTGTGGATTTAGGTATTAGCTCTTTGTTTCTCTGGGTTTATTGCTTCTTATTTTACAGTCTTCCAGACCCAGTCACTGGGTCTGGATGTGCAGTCTCCTACACGCTAAGGGTTCACTACAGTTAAGGTCTCCTCTGACCAACTCAGAAAGATGGCATTTGACATCCTGCATAATAAAAATTATAGTTTCTTGTCAGACACAGAAAGAGAAATTGCATATACTTAGGCTTATTGTTGCCCGCTTATGTTTCAGGCACTGCTGAAGTCTGTAAAGGGTTGATTAGATCTGGATCCCAGGGCATTTTCGCATATTATCCAGGTAAGATGGTAAGATTGTTGAATTCTTGGACCGTGGCTACTCAACCTTTCCCAATCAGAGAACTGATTATAGTGGTCTTAATTGCTCTAGAACAGATATATTTGCTTTGGGTAACTTTTTATAATAAACCTTAGTATTCTGTGGCATAACTTTATAGGCCAAAAAACTTGATTCTGCGGATAAGAGCGGCTTAAATCGTAAAAGATCGGCTGTACCAGGGGAGGTGCCACCAGGTGGGGACACCGAGCCGTGCACGCTGGGTGCTGTGGAGTGCGAGGGCTGCTCAGCTTCTCGCCTGATCCGATCAAGAATAGGAAAAAATTGCATCAATTAGATCTGCAAACCACCTTTTACCTGCTGTCGTTTGATTACTTTTTTAATTATTGCATCACGTGCCTACAATGCCTTCCCCCAAAACAGCAAAAGTGTCTGGTTAAGAAGGTCCTTGGGTAGGTAGTATCCTCCTGCTCTGGGGTTTGTTCACTCCCTTGGGTAGGTAGTATCCTCCTGCTTTGGAGTCTGTTCACTCCCTTGTGCACATTCAAGAATCTCTGCATTAAATGCCACAGTCCAAAATCCACACTTACTACAGTAGTCATTTCTAGCCTAAATGTACTAGCAATGAGCTTAAACCACATGAAACTAAGAAAAACATGTTAGCTGTAAGCAATAAATAGCTTTATAGCTCAGTAACAAACAGGATCTGGAAGTAATAAAAGGTCTGTCTCTGAGATGTTTGCACATTGACTTTCATAGTTGCCACCTTTACCTCTTTACCTACACTAGCTAAGCCCAAGTGTGAGCAACCACAGTGCACTAACCACTTATTACCCTGGCTGCAGTGTTACAGTCTTGCTTAAAACACTTAACGTCAACGCGTTGTTATTAAAATATTGCTTGTATTAAATACACCTCTTTTCACCTCAGTTGTTAACTGGTTTAGAGTTTCACAGTTGCCTTGGTTAAAAGGATATTGGTAGCAGGGCTGAAGAACCTAGTGTTCAGGCACAGTCAGCAGGCAGGTCCAACATCAAGCTGAGCTGGAGACCAGTCCTCCTACAGCACATTTCAGGCCACAGCTGAGAGCCCAGGGCTGAGCCCAGATGAGGCTCCGGGGCCTATGGGTAGGAAATGTGAGTGAAGGTCCCACATGAGGCTGGCCAGGATTATTAAGGCCTGTTAAGGCACTCAAGCTGCTAGCAAAATAATACATCTCTTAACACAGCAGAAAACAGGCAATATTTTCCTTGTCTGTATTTCAAGCATCTTCCAGACAGTAAGACTCAAACAGCTGTCCCAGGGCTTTTCATGCAGGCTCCTATGAATGTGTCAGGGTTTTCCTTGTATCTGCTTAGTCTTGTTTTATGGTGTTTCTGCCTCTTACATCCTTTCAGAAAGGTAAGTTGTGAGGTAGGCAGTCAAACAGCAATCTGAAAATGGTGGTTTCATGACCCTTCTCCAGGTGAGGTCTCACTCTGTACGGTCTTGTGCAAGCAGTGCCATACATCTTAATGTAAGGTGAGCAATATTAGCATAAAATGCCAGAAGTGATACAAGGAAAGCAGTGGGAGGGGTTTCACAGCTAGGGGCAGGAAGAAGAGTGAAACCTCCTTTCCAGCAACAACTGGCTGCTGAGATGTAAGTAAACCACACTATGTTCACACCCTGGCACTTAATCAAACTCCATCTGCTCCCGCTGTTTCTGTCTCTTTGTTCTCAAGTCAACTCACCAGGTGAAAACCTGCTACATATCTCTTGCACAGGTTTACTTAGAGTCTATGGTCCAACCTGCTCCCTCATTTGGCCTAATCTAAAGTAGAACATAGTACAAAGAAGCTGTTTTCCAAATCTACCAGGACAGACTTTCGGTGAAAAAATGGCTGTTATTTCTGTGAAGTCTGCTGCCTAGCTGGAGTGGCTTGTTTGCCAGAGAAACTATCTCTGTCGGATTCTGTTATTTCATCTTCTGCTGATGAGAATTAAGAAATTCTGCCTTTGTCTGTATGTCACTGGTTATATCCTTATGATTAATGTTGTTTACGTCCAGCAGAACTCTGTGTGTTCCTGCAATTACCTATGCAGCCCTGTTTCATTCAAATCCTTATTTCATAGATTCCCTTCCAAAATTTATCCACATTAGGATTCTAGATTTATTCCTTCGTTGGAGGATTAGAAAGAAACCTAGGCCTCCTCCTCCAGAGCTATAATCTAGAACTTCTTTTTCTAAAATGAGCTTTTGGTTTATGTGTCACTTTTTTGTAACATAGGCATTGCTGAAGATATCATTTTTGAGGATGTCCATTGCTGCTTTGTGGCAATTGGGCAGATAAGAGCAGGCCAGCCCCTGCATGAGGTAGTTCATGGCTACAAACAAGTACCTGGTTCTGCCTCATTTACAGGCACAGGCACATCCAAACCATGTACTCAAATAGGCTTTACATTAAGTGTTCTTATAAAAAAGGGTTTGGTGGTGGTGGTTTTTTTTCTTTTGTGATATAGGCTTCATAACCACACGTCAGTCTTCTGTTCTGAGTTTTTATTTCACTCTGCAGAGTCTCCGGAGTTGCCAATAGGGTTTGCAAATGCAAGACTTCATTCAGCAATGAAAACTATGACAAAATAGCTAATGTATCCTTTGTATCTGGTTCGAAGAGCTGATAGCTGTACACATACTCATTGTTTTTTCCTATATCATATGAAATATTGTATTTTTAACTCCAGATTTTAGCAGTCAAAGCTTTATTGTGATACTGCAAAGGCTTCTAATATGGATGTATTTCCCAGCCACACAGAGGTTTTTTTGTGAAACCTTTTTTCACTTGGTATCCACTTTTCTTTGGCTGTGTGTTCATTTTCGTGATGGTAGAGCTGGGAACTCTCACAGTTTGGTAAATTATGAAAATGAGAAGACTGTCATCTGTTTCAGGATGTGATGAGCAGGGTTTATGTGATCCCATTAGAGTGTGTAATTTACTGAGGCTTATCAGGAACTACAAAGATACCTTACTCCTCTACATGGATACATTTAGGCCTTTGCAACTTTGAAATTAGACATAGCTTGTGTTCCTGACACTGTTACTGGTTTTTCTGCAGGTGAGTGTGGGTTAGCTCGAGGTTCTGAAAAGCAAAAATTAAGGCCAACAAAGAGAGTTTCTAATTTTTACTCAGATCAGCACAACAAAAACAACTCAGCTGCCCACACATCCAGGGGCCGATGCCAATACAGCCGGGAAACAGATACACAGCAAGAGGGGGGGTTGGATTGCAGCCACCTAATTTGTGTCAGTTTAAGCTACCATAAACGAGACTTTCAATAAACAACATTGCAATTGTGTATTCTGTGTATTGTGTATTCTGTCCTGAACTCCAGATTTTGCCCACCTACAAACAATGGTATCATGCAGATTTAACAGTGATCGTAAGGATTCCTTTGGAGGTCATACGTTAATTCCTGACATAATAAACTACAACTGGGCCAGAACCTTGAACACTGTGACAAAAAAGCCCTTGACCAGAAGAGACTAGTTCTGTTGAAAGTGAAATGCATTTTAAAAGTTACTTTAGATCTAATCAAAAGGTGCAAAAAGAGAGTGGTCCAGCTGGAAAAAACCATCTGTAGCATACTTTGCTGTTTGCTGCAATGACATCCTTTTCTTCCCTAACCTAGCACAGCAGGTTTCTCCCTTAAACATTTTCAATATTAAGAATCTGTAAATAACCTGTCCATAAAAGAGACAGAATTTTGAATATGTGAGAGCACTCAGCAAGCAGACCAGTGCAGAACAGCCTTTAACTCTCTTCAATGATGGTTGAAATTCTTTCTTCACAAATTCTCTGCCCAAAGTAATCACTTTCTTAAGCAAAAGCCTGATTCTGTGGGTTTGATTTCACAGTTATCCTTAAGCTGATCACAGGCTATTTGTAAACGTAACAGTTATTCTTCGAAGGTTTTAGCATGCACCAGGATTTCCTTTAAATAGAGAAAGTAAACAGAAGGATGCTGTGAAGTGCTGCCTCCCTTATTCCTGCAAACATGGCAGATGCATTGCATAAGCCAAAAGCCATCACTTCAGTTACCACGGTCTTTATCCTGCTGTGAAAATACTTTTAATCCTGTCCTTTTAATCCATTTTACTTGCCAACATGCACTCACTGTGGGGAAACTAGGATGAACCTGTTATATTTTCCAGAGTACTATCCATTTCTGCTGAAGGGCCTGTTAAATTAGAGTAGCTGGTTTTAGTTTATCCTACTCCACACAGAACCTGTTTCTGCCTTTCTCCCCGCTCCACCATTTTTTGGCTGGTTTGCTTCCCTGACTGTCTGGGCCTTCTTTCTTCCTCATCTTGTAATGATTCTTCCTTTTTTGTAACGGTCTCAAACACACAGCTGTCATCAAAACAATTCTTCCTTTGCTGTGCTGACATTCCTCACACAGGGCAACCTTGTACACACGTAGTACAGAAATCTGCTCAACTCTACTCAACTGTAATTTAAATAAAGTACCATTTGATTTTTCCTTCAATTTCCTGGATGGGAAAGATATGTTTCATCCCCTGTTTTGCCATCTGCATGAGGATTTCTCACAAATCACAATGTGAGAGGTAGAGTTCCTGTAACTCTCAGTAACACAATTTTTGGGCAACATAGAGGACAGAGGCAGACAGTGTCCTGTGTTAATTTTTCTGTCTTCATTTTCTCATCATTCTGGGATGTTCTCAGGTCTCAGCAAGAATATTTTGTATAAACTGGTTTCAATAAATTCTTGCTTTCAGGAGATTAAAATTTAATAATAATTTGCTCTTTCTGATCTGGAAGAGGCATGTCATAATCTTGTTGTCATACGGATTATTTTGGATTTCAGGCTATTACAGATTTGACTGTGTCATATCGCCAGAATCCATCAGCAGTGCACATGTAAATTCCTGCAAATTGCCACATAAAGTTACTCAGTAGACCCTCTCACACACAGGCTGTGTCGTATTTGTCATTGTTATATATGAAAAAGGAAGCAGATTTTTCTTAGCATCTAAAAGACAGTTAGAAAAGAAATTTTTGCTCATTAAAAAAGCCATCTTCTCTACTTCTGTATCCCCTCCTTCAACCGCAAGGATTATTTGCTGGTCTTGAGGGGCCATTGATAAAATTACCACACAAGGAAATCCTCAGGAAAGGGTTGGTGCCAATGCATATGTAGAGAATAACAGCCATGACTTGCTCAACTGGCTACGTAGACATCATAAAATCATTTTCTAGTCTGCAAACAGAAGCTGTAAAGTAGCAAAAGTGCAGTTTTTAATGTGTACTTCCATGGATCAGGAGAGAGAAACCTATCTTCTGACAAAAGTGCCAGGCCAGGTGTTTGTACCAATGTGAGCCTCTTTTTTATTACCACCCTCACTTTAGGAAAAGGCAGTGGTACATTTGCAAATAAATACATTATTCCACAGAATGCCAGTTCTTCAACCAGTTACTCTCCTGAACAAGAGCCTTCCCTATGAGATGCTGGATGTCTGCTGCTCTCTCCCAGGGGAGATCAGAGCCAGAGGGCGTTGGTCTGTTTTCTGAACTGGATTGACGGAGCTCTCTCTCCCTATGTGTCATGAGAGCTTTTGGTAAAATTAGATTGTGCTCTGTCCACAACAATATAGGCTGTACCCACATGCAGCTCGCATCGTTTGTATACTTCCTGGAGCAAAACCACAGCAACGTTCAACTGCCTGTTTTCTTTATTTTATTTTCACAATGGCTTCTGCTTTGAAAGCAGGTACCTGACCATGGCTCCCACTGCTGGGAGAGCCTGGGGCGACCGAGTCTGCAGCCCCATGCAGACAGAATAGATTTGTTGGTGAAGCACTCTAAGGGGAACATGGACAGCATCGCTCTGTGCCAGTGGACAGTCTCCAATATTTTTAGTTTATTGTTTAAACAACAACAACATCTTGCTATGATGATCTGTGTGCATTCCTCTGTTAGATCCGATTTGTATGGTGAGGACAGGCTAGTGAAGGGAAGAGAACAGGCTGAATTACCCGCTGTGTTTTGCTGGATTTGTCCTTGTGAATGGAAAGAGAGTGAAACATTTGTCACGGAGCCGGGAGCGGAGTGGTAGCTGTCAGGAACAGCTGGAACATATATACTGTGTCATGTCTTTTTGTGATACTGGGCTTTTCTGCTTGCTGTGGGAATGCTGCAGAGGCATGTTAGCATTTTGCTGAGTAAGTGTGGTGCGAGCTCCCTGTGTAAACAGGGATCAGGCACTAGATGAGAGAAAAAGGCTGTTCTCCCAGGTCTATGGCTGTCTCTCAGATGCACCTTAACCTTCACAATGCCTGTGGGGTCTTGTAAATTAAGTGTGGGGCTGGATTCGGGGAAAAATATATGCTTGTGAGAATATCAATCTAGATAACTCTGGTGTCTCTTCCTTCTTTGATACCTATAAATTTGTGAATTAATTAAATCCTCCTGATTCTTCCCATCCTTTCTGTCCTGATTATTTTTCTGTCCACAGCAGAGCAAGGACTTTCACTGCTCTCAATATTAACACCACCACTTGCTCCACAGCATGGAAATGGGAAGCTTAAATAGCACACTTACTGCTTTAAAGCCATTGCTTGTAGGGTCATGAAGGAATTTCCCATCAAATGCAACTAGCCAGTTCATTCTCTTCTGTTTTATTTGTAGTCAAGTGTTGTTTTTCTCTGAAATATCAGCAACATAACTGAGAAAAGGAGAGGAGTAGACCAGTACGTTAATGACAAGAAGATAATTCCTCTTAGATACCCGACTGATGTGAATTGCACACACATTCAGGGTCAAACTGATGATGCTTACTCTGATCTTTGCTAGTGGCATATCTGAGATCAGTCTGGTGAGGACAAACACTCTGACATGATCCAAATAAAGACAGATTCTTGAAATTTCATTGAGATATATCAGAACATGAGTGACCTGCACATCTTTTGTAGAATAGAGAATTATTTTGCCTTCTGGGATTTCACTTTTACATTTTAATTTTGTTTTTCTTCACTTTCTCTGTAGTTGTGTCTACAGTTCACATCCATGAAGGCTTGTTAGCTTTTAACTTTATTCTAGGAAATGTCACATCAAGAAAAGAATTATCTCTTGCAAGACTTTGAAGGTTTGCTACGACTGGCTTTGATCTCACATAGAAAGAAAGATAATTTTATTCTAACTCAGGTCATTTTGGGTTGGGTTTTACAGTGGTCAGTCACTTTCAAGAACATTCCTGTAGCTCTGCCTGTAGTGCATTCGAGAGGGAGGCACCACTGCCTGATGTTATTCTTCCCAAACAAAACCTGATCTCTTTCAAGATAACTATGTGATATGTATAAAACAAACGTATAAAATGCAAGACAAATAAACAAAAACAAGCATATGTAATTTTACGCTTTCAAACTTTTCAGCATTGTAATAATATTAAGAAAATAATAGTTATTTTTAAACTTTTTAAATTTACTTTTGCCAGTGATTTCATCACAAACATTCAAAATATACTTGAAGTCTGAAAATAAACGCTAATGGATAAATGCAAAAGCTGGAACCAAAATAGAATCCCCCAAGGGCTTCACAGAAACATTCCGCCAAAATCAGTTTTTCTTTGCTCTTCTTTCCCTTCACTTTCCATTCTATTTCCAGCCTCATCTTACTTCCTACATATGTCTGCAAGATTTTTAAAACAAAGACCCTGTGATTCACCATCATGATGAAGGGTTTAAGTAAAGAATTTTATAATTTAAGAGTGGTTGAAAACATTGTGCACGGAGCAGGACAAAACTGAAATCTCACTTCTTCCATCGGGGCTTGATATCATTAGTTTTTAAGCCTGTTTTCAAACATTGCTATTGCTATTGTCAAACACGTACCTGAGTGACACTTTGTCAGCACAATGAAAATCATTAGGGAAAGAAAATTACTTAATTTGCTCTTTTACTGTTTGGAGCACAAATACCAAGAATGCAGGGCAGCTTTCATAACAAACTTGTTAACCCCCACATGCTCTGCTTGATTATGATTTCTGGCTTCCTGTATTTCCCCTGAGGCTACTGGCACTGTAAGCAAACTGGCACCGATTTTATTTATACTGAATACACTGAGATGCAATGTGCAAGTAGTTCAGCAGGTGCTTCACAGGCAACTGAACTGTTCCAGCAGTGAGGACAGGAGCAGTTGGACAGAGGAGCTACACATCTAGCAGGGAATATAATCGATGTACCCCTCCCTGTCACCATGGCTACTGCTCAGCAGGCGCTTTTTGGGCAGCAGTGCCAATTTAAGCAACTGCTGATTTCTTATTACTGCCCCCACATCACCCCCTCCGCTGGTCAAGGACGAGCATGTAGCAGGCCACAGCATTTATCAGAGCAGGAAACTAGTCCTGATCCTGCTGGAAAATAATTGCCTTTTTTTGACTCATTCTTTTCCAGTCAGTTTTCTGATTCAAATTATCCAGTAACCACCCAAATATACTGTGACTGTGTAACAGAACAGGTGGCAGAAAGGCAGGGACAAGAGGCTTAAGAGAGAGGGCTGCTGGTAATTTAAGCAGCACTGTCACTGAACACAAGCAAAGCAGGAGACAAGAGCTCTTCTTAAGGCTGTGGGTTGGTGTTCAGTGTTTAGATCCATTCAGGATCCAAGTTCCTGGACATTCTGTCCCACCCTCTCATCTCCTCTGCTGCTTTCTTGCAAGTACTCCTGCAGCTACACAAGGAACCTGGCAGGGGAACCCATCTGTCTGAGGAATGATCCAGTAAAAAATTGGTATTGTTATGACACTGCAGGGATAACATGCAAAGGATATCACCATTCATGTTATTTTGGCAAGCTGATAATTTAAATCCTTCAAGTTTAAGGCTCCCTTATCTGTCAGAGCGACACAGTCGAGTCACATGTGGAAGGAAAGTGTGACTTTCCTTCCCTAAGTAAATCCCATGACTGGATGCATCTCTCCAAGGAGAAGTGGTACAAAGCCTTGTTCACAAACCTGCTATTAAACGTGTGAGGTTGTTAAAACATCACTGTGGATAAAGGATATATGGAGCTGGGAGAATGTGGTAGTAGAATGCCAGGCTGCGAATTAAATAAGGCTGCATGAAAGTCACTTACTCTGAAACGAAAAACTGTCTAGAGGAGTCAGAGCATATTTGAAATAAATGTTTTCTATTTTTTTCATGACAGTTTTCATTTATTGTAAGATTCTTTTAAGACTAGTGATAAAGTAACGAACTAGCACCAGGGATGCTATGAATTCAGACACATTTATTTATATGATTATGTAAATGCAGATAGGGCATATATTTATATATTATAAACCATTAATAGTATTAAATACAATAAATACATATTGCCATAATATTTTTGCTTAAAACCTTGCCAGCCACGAGGATGGTTTCTAGTCTGTCAGACTCCAGCAGTGACACTGCAGGCTGCGGTCAGCCTGCCCTGCTGAAGAGCTCCGGCGCAACTCTGAACATCTCTGTCCAAACATGGAGCTCTCAGCCAGGCCTGGTCCCTGTAACCACTCCTGGGGGGATCTAGCCCCACCGCGCAGGCTGTGCCCAGACAGAGGCATATGAGGCTCCTCAGAAATCACAGACTCGTAAAACCTAGTGAGGAATCACTGCGTCCACTTGAAATATACGTCAAGTTTATAAGCAACTTCTTGAAAATGAACACAAGCTGCTGTGTCCTTGAAAAGCCAGGAGTTTCCCATCCTGTAGAGAGGCACTAGCTCAAGGACATCAGCAATGTTATGCGCTCTGCAGTCATATTTTTCAGCTCTGACAGTAGAAGGGCAACTTGGCTCCCTGAAGTTCCTTGTGGAAAAGTCCTTTTCTAAAAACTCTGCACTGATGTAACCAGAAAAAAAATCAAGTTTCTTCATACTAAATTCATGCAGGGGACCAAATACACTGAAAACTCTTCAAATCCACAAAATGAAGTTTGGAAGTGGTGGACCGGGCAAGTGGTGGAAGCTGAGTTGGACATTTGAGTGCCAGCAGAGCAGAGCAAGGACTGTCAGCATCCCAGGGGGCATAGTCTGTCAGCATCCCCAGGGCAGGGTCTCTTAGCATGCCCAGGGCAGGATCTCTCAGCATTCTGGGAGCAGGGTCTCTCAGCATCCTCGGAGCAGGGTCTCTCAGCACCTCCAGAGCAGGGTCTATCAGCATCCTTGGAGCAGGGTGTCTCAGCATCCCTGCAGCAAGGTGTTTCAGCATCCTTGGAGCAGGGTCTCTCAGCACCCCATAGCAGGGGCTCTCAGCATCCTGGAGCAGGGTGTCTCAGCATCCTTGGAGCAGGGTCTCTCAGCATCCCAGGGCAGAGTGTCTCAGCACCCTGGGAGCAGGGTCTCTCAGCATCCCATAGCAGGGTCTCTCAGCATCCTGGAGCAGGGTGTCTCAGCATCCTTGGAGCAGGGTATCTCAGCATTCTGGGAGCAGAGTGTCTCAGCATCCTGGGAGCAGGGTCTCTCAGCATCCTTGGAGCAGGGTGTCTCAGCATCCTTAGAGCAGGGTCTCTCAGCATCCTTGGAGCAGGGTGTCTCAGCATCCTTGGAGCAGGGTGTCTCAGCATCCTGGGAGCAGGGTGTCTCAGCATCCTGGGAGCAGGGTCTCTCAGCATCCTGGGAGCGGGGTGTCTCAGCATCCCAGGGCAGGGTGTCTCAGCATCCTGGGAGCAGGGTCTCTCAGCATCCTTGGAGCAGGGTCTCTCAGCATCCTCAGAGCAGGGTCTCTTAGCATCCTGGGAGCAGGGTGTCTCAGCATCCTGGGAGCATGGTCTCTCAGCATCCTGGGAGCAGGGTCTCTCAGCATCCTTGGAGCAGGGTCTCTCAGCATCCTCGGAGCAGGGTCTCTTAGCATCCTGGGAGCAGGGTCTCTCAGCATCCTGGGAGCAGGGTCTCTCAGCATCCTGGGAGCAGGGTGTCTCAGCATCCCAGGGCAGGGTGTCTCAGCATCCTTGGAGCAGGGTGTCTCAGCATCCTTGGAGCATGGTCTCTCAGCATCCTTGGAGCAGGGTGTCTCAGCATCCTGGGAGCAGGGTGTCTCAGCATCCTTGGAGCAGGGTGTCTCAGCATCCTGGGAGCAGGGTGTCTCAGCATCCTTGGAGCAGGGTGTCTCAGCATCCTGGGAGCATGGTCTCTCAGCATCCTTGGAGCAGGGTGTCTCAGCATCCCAGGGCAGGGTGTCTCAGCATCCTTGGAGCAGGGTCTCTCAGCATCCTTGGAGCAGGGTGTCTCAGCATCCTGGGAGCATGGTCTCTCAGCATCCTTGGAGCAGGGTCTCTCAGCATCCTTGGAGCAGGGTGTCTCAGCATCCCAGGGCAGGGTGTCTCAGCATCCTTGGAGCAGGGTCTCTCAGCATCCTGGGAGCAGGGTGTCTCAGCATCCTGGGAGCAGGGTGTCTCAGCATCCTGGGAGCAGGGTCTCTCAGCATCCTTGGAGCAGGGTGTCTCAGCATCCTGGGAGCAGGGTGTCTCAGCATACTTGGAGCAGGGTGTCTCAGCATCCTGGGAGCAGGGTGTCTCAGCATCCTGGGAGCAGGGTGTCTCAGCATACTTGGAGCAGGGTGTCTCAGCATCCTGGGAGCAGGGTGTCTCAGCATCCTGGGAGCAGGGTGTCTCAGCATACTTGGAGCAGGGTGTCTCAGCATCCTTGGAGCAGGGTGTCTCAGCATCCTGGGAGCAGGGTGTCTCAGCATACTTGGAGCAGGGTGTCTCAGCATCCTGGGAGCAGGGTGTCTCAGCATCCTTGGAGCAGGGTGTCTCAGCATCCCAGGGCAGGGTGTCTCAGCATCCTGGGAGCAGGGTGTCTCAGCATCCCAGGGCAGGGTGTCTCAGCATCCTTGGAGCAGGGTGTCTCAGCATCCTGGGAGCAGGGTGTCTCAGCATCCTGGGAGCAGGGTGTCTCAGCATCCTTGGAGCAGGGTGTCTCAGCATCCCTGGGCAGAGTGTCTCAGCATCCTGGGAGCAGGGTGTCTCAGCATCCTGGGAGCAGGGTGTCTCAGCATCCTGGGAGCAGGGTGTCTCAGCATCCTTGGAGCAGGGTCTCTCAGCATCCTGGGAGCAGGGTGTCTCAGCATCCTTGGAGCAGGGTGTCTCAGCATCCTTGGAGCAGGGTGTCTCAGCATCCTGGGAGCAGGGTGTCTCAGCATCCTGGGAGCAGGGTGTCTCAGCATCCTGGGAGCAGGGTGTCTCAGCATCCTTGGAGCAGGGTGTCTCAGCATCCTGGGAGCAGGGTGTCTCAGCATCCTTGGAGCAGGGTGTCTCAGCATCCTTGGAGCAGGGTGTCTCAGCATCCTGGGAGCAGGGTGTCTCAGCATCCTGGGAGCAGGGTGTCTCAGCATCCCAGGGCAGGGTGTCTCAGCATCCCCCTGTCGCCGGCGGCGGTGTGGCAGCCCGACCCCCGGGCGCCCATCACGTGCTCGGTGTGTTGCATTGTGCTCCCGGCGGAGGGAGGCAGGGCTGCCCGTGGCAGTGATCAATGTCATGACTTCCTCCCGGGGCTGGAGCAGCGCCGGAGCGCGGCCGAAGGAAGCCGGTGGCTGCCGGGCTCCCAGCGCCGGGGACCTGCCCCCGCCCCGCACCCGGGGGGGATCATGAGCTCGGGGGACGTCGTGTGCACCGGGTGGCTCATCAAATCGCCCCCCGAGAGGAAACTCAAGCGATACGTAAGTGCTGGGGGGGGGGTTCTGCCTAAGCGGACCGCGGCGGCTTCGCTTTCCCTTTGAATCTCTCGCCTCGGACCCAACCGAAAAGGCTCCCGAGTCCGTGCGCCCGCGGGGTGTTTTAGTTTTCACCGATATTCTTGTGCTCTTAGGAATTAACCTTTCCCGGCTCGCAAATTTGTAACGCTCCGGTCGTTATGCAACGTATCTTGGGTTAAAAAACCACATTTCGGTTTCAGTTAATGTTGCCGTAACTACCAGAATTGTAGCCGAATTTCAGCTGTCACTTTTCCAAGGAAGGGCAAGAACCTCCTGAAAAAAAACCCCACACCCTAATACTTTAAATTCTGAGACTCTGCTTTGTTCGGATTCCTATGACACTTGCTAAAGGCGACAGTTTTATTTATCAATTTAATACGCCAGGCGCAGCTGCTAGCAGGGAGCTTTTACTTTTTGTCTGAGGTGCTGAAAGACGCTTTGCTGTAAAGTTCCCGCGAGCTGGAAGGTGAAGGGGACCGAGAAGCAGCTAGGGCTGCAGGCGAGGAGAGCTGCAACTGCCTTCGCTGTTAGGGGGGCCCCTTGTTTCTTTCTCTATCTCCTGCCTGGTTCTCTGGCTTGGGTGGGGGAGAGGCTGCGTGTTGCAAACGCTGGAAACTCTGCGGGGAAGGCTCTCCAGGCAGGAATAACCGACCCTTACAGGGTTGCTTGGGGCAGCATGGAACGTGCGCTCCCACCGCGGGCCGCGTTGCCCCCCCAGCCGAGCCGGTTCTCCAGCAGCCGTGTGGTCGCCGCTGTTGCCCTCCTGTAAGCAGCGGTGCGACTGCAGCCCTGCTCCGCTCCCCCCGCTCTCCGCCGAGCATCCACCGGAGCCGAGGATCCCACCTGGCGCTCCCAGCCACACAGCCCGCAGCATTTGTCCTAGTCGCGTCTGTTTATCAGCATATTTTTTCTCCTCTGGACTGCTGATGTTAGCCGTTTCTAGTAACAGGAGGAATAACTGCCTCGCGAAGAATGCGTTAGATGTCGTTTGGTAGCATGTTTTTTTTTCTTTGCACTTAAAACTAGGGGAAAGGATCATTTACTGATGTTAGAATTTGCTTTTAACTTAGTCTAAGCCAGAGTTTCTTCCTTTAGATCACAGCATTGCATCGAAATGGCCGAACACATGCTTTGTTCAGTTAGCATTTTCCAGTTCTAAAATAAGCACTATGATGTGTCTCGAGGGAGCTGCAAATAAAATATGGATATCTAATTTTTGTTATATTTTGTAGCGAGTGCACTAATAGTGCTGTACAGCAGGCACTAGACAATGTAAGAGCCACTGATTCACCCAGCTGGTATCATTAGTAACTCTGTCAGTGGAGCTATTTTTGATGACTCAATATTCATAAAAGGGCAAAGTAGAGAAAACAGAATGTGATAAAGCTGGGATTTGAAAGCCCCCATTATACAGTCAAGATAATGGGCACAACAGGGGCTCTGAACAGCTCACCAGACGAGTTGCAGCCTGCTCTGCTCATATTTTGCACTACAAAACCTAGGGAAATGGGTCTATGTTATTCTTCAAACATCAGCCTCTAGATTAGCCAGATCTCTGCAGATTAGTCTTTGTTTTCTGGTTATGAGGATAAACTACTCCTTTGTCCATAATAAAGCAGAAAGAAATCTGCTGCGAGTACAGCAAAGATTAATGTCCATTCTAATATGCCTGGTTACACGGCAGATGCTACAAACCAAATGGAAATTGCCTCTTACCCACTGTAGACTATTTTTTTCCACTTTTTCTATAGTTTCACCAGCGTGGTAGGTTGTGCATCTTGCGCTGGGGTGGTAGATAGCTCAGGCTGAGCCTCAGTGACTGCTTAAAAACAACACAAGCTTTGAAACAATGACTGTTTAAACTGACTTCAGTAGGTGTCAAGTGTCAGCCGCTTACAGGAGAATGGTGTTGGCTCGGGTTCTGAACTGACAACATACATAAATCCCCAAGCTTTACACCACCCTTTGTGTTCTGCTGGCAAAACCGAGGGTCTGGGCTGAAGCTTCCAGGGAGCTTCAAATGCTGCTTGGTCTGCTGCCCACAGGGACCTGTCCTACCCCGGAGTGGCTCAGTTGCTCTCTTGGGGTTGTCTCCTAGCTTACGTTTTCCTGAGCTCAGCGTCCAGTCTTTGTAAGGTCCAGTCTGAGGGTCTCTTGTTTTACACGCAAATAAATTCTTAATCCTCGATCTATTACGATTACTAGGAAAATCCAGTTAATTTCAGTGGAATCTGTAGTTAAGAGAGCAGACAAAGTGATGAATTCAGGTTGGGAGACTGCAGATAGTCCCACTGGAGGCACTGGTAGTATTTACAGTGTTTGTAAAATTAAACAAATACATCTTTGTGAGACTAGACCCTAAAGACCGAATTACACCCTCATTTATGCTTGTTCTCTGATAAAAGCAATTGGGTTTTCTACTCATAAACAAGTCAGAATTTGGCTCTGGGTAAGCAGAACGTTATTTTCAAAACTTTGAAAAGCAAAAAGCAGGTGTTAGGAGTATATTTTTCCTGTAATGTCTTACAAAGCTGATGCTCTTAGTAGCACTATTCTTAGAAGTGTCTTATCATTCCCTAACAAAGGCTGCTGTCTTACATGTGCAGGAAACGAACATGAGATTAATTACCCAAGTGTAACTTTCTGTGAAAACAGAGAGCTTAACACTAAATGCACAGAATTCATTAGAAAGCACAGGGAGCTTCACTTCAGCAGGCAAATGCTCTAATAGTGGTTTAATAGCATGTACAATGCTTTTCTCTCTGTCTGATACTTGAACCATGAATCCAGCGCGTCAGCCTCTCTAAAGAGGCAGTTCTGCGAGGGGTCTCCTGGGAGAGCATTTGGTGTGTGTTGCAGTTCTTCGTCCCCAAAGTGTGACCTGAAAGCTATGCTGCTCTCATTTCCCCATTTTGTTCCAGCTTTTCTCACCAGTCGGGGCTGTGTGGAACTGAGGGGCACAGGGGAGACCCCCAAGCTTTGGGGACCTAGGGCAAGAGAGGAAGAAACTGCTACCAGAAACTGGGAAGTGGTGGTGGCGGAGGTGAAGTCCATCATGCTCTAGACCAAAACCACTATGTTTTGGGCACAACTTGAAACTCAGACCTATGGAAGGGAAACCTGGCCCCACCGGAGATTTTTTTGTATTGATACTAGTGGATCATGGGAGAGTCTGCTTCAGGTTTGATGGGTTTCACAGAGCCTTGTATTAGTGCTGAATATATCCAACCATGGACTAAGATTAGGCGTTCAGAACCACAAGGGGAAAAAAGTGTTTATGTTTGTTAAAAAATTCAGAAGGCTCAGAGTGGTGGTGTTCACATATCTCAATTCTGTAACGTCAGCCTTGAACAGCTGGCTTTTGATACTTTTCATATGGAAATATATCTGCTTGCTGACTGGTAATATTTGTTTTCTGTTTATTGAAGAAGGGGGAGAATGGTTTCATGGCCTAGGAAACAAAGAAATTACTACAGCCAGTGCAAAAAGTCACTGTGAGAAGAAAAAAAAGTCATGGAAGAAGTCACAGAGGATGTCTAAAGAAATAAGAGACCAGTGCCATTGAGAAGATGTGTTGTTTATTTGCTCATGAACAACATGATAAGGGGCAGGAGATGAGACTTTTAACAGGAGCTAATTTCAACCTGTCCTCAGATGAGTGTCCTGTAGTTTGTCATACCAGTGAGGAGCAGTAGCAGTAGTGAACCAGCCTGCCCGCTGGCTCCCGCAAATGCCACGCCAGTATTTACTTACTGTTGGTGTTTAGTTACATGGTTTGCAATACTAAAGGGCTATGTACAGATGCTTGCTTGTTGTGAGTCAGTTCAGCTCCATTTAAGTCAGTGCTGCACAGCTGTACCCCAGCTGAAGGGCTATTTTTAATCTTCAGTACTATACAGATTGATGAGGGAAGACCACTTGCTCAAAAAAAAAGAAAAGTTTCCCACTTTGCTTGAGTGACTGGATTCTTCAAACATTATTGAAAATCAAAACTCCTTGTCAGCATCTCTAGAACAAGAGTCCAGAATGGATCCCATGTTAGATAATTCAGCCTTGCACCTCTTACCATGCTTCCTGGAGTGCCTGTCCTGAGAAGACAAACAGAGGTGTAAATTGAGGTACCAGATGCAAAAAGCTAGTAAAGCAGTGTCCACTCCTGCTGTCTCTGCATGAGGGATAGTAAGTGCCTTCAGAAAGGCTCAGCAGAAGGGCCCGTAGACGGCCGTTTATGGTTGTTGGGGGGATTTGCCAGAACTTGGCCACAGCACCCACTGCCAGGGTTTTACCAGGTAAGAGAATCTAGACAACTTCTCCATTTTTAGCTGAAGTTCTAGTGTTTATCAGGAGAACAAATGGGAAGTTACTGGCCAGTGAGAATAAAAAGTAAATTAGAATTATGGAAGAGTTTGCTCAAGTAATAGGAACAGAAGTCCCACAGCACTGCTAAGGGTGAGTGGAATGCAGATTGGCTTCTGTCTGACCTTGCTTTGGGCTGGTGTCAGCAGGGACACTGCCACCCTCGCTTAAGAGAAATCCCCAAGTGCCATGTGAGGTCAAGTAATACTTATGCTGGTTTGGGATTTGGGGGAAGTCTCTGAAAAATAACTATCAAAGAGAAATCTGAACTCAATTTTTGTCCATAAGTCTTTATATTTTCATGTGCTTCCTATGAATCCTCACCTCTTGGGCACTGTCCTCTCTGAATGCAGAATTATAGCCACCTCTCATACCCTGCTGGAATCAGCATCCTGAACTCTCATTAAAATAACTGAGTTTATTAACAATTTGTACAGGTTTTATTAGATCCAGTTTATAGGTCGTGTGGGAATAGGAGTCCCGTGTGACAGAGAACGTTGACAAGAGCTTTCTAGCTGGTTCTACTTGTACATTTTTTGTCCTGCTTTTGCTTCATTTTAAAATTCAGTGCATATTCTGTCTGGTTTGTATATTAAGGAAGAACTCAGTTTTGAGAAAATGAAGACTCACACAGAAGCTCCAGTGCTGCAGGCTACATGTTCCCTTCTCTGTGAAATTCTAAACAAAATTGATCTCACTAGTAAAATAACAGTAGAAAATTTATTTTGGGGAGGAGTTTCCATCATTGGAATTAAATGTTTGTAATTAGCTAAGAGCAAACTTGACTGTTTTCTACTACTTAGCCTTGTTTTGGTAGGTTAAGTGCAATGTTTACTATAGACCATTTTCTTTCATTTTAACCATGCTTTGGTAGTTTAAATACAACGTTTGATGAGATAGGCTGACTTCTAAGAAAAAGATAATTTCTAAAAAACACCGCTGTTCTTGGCAACGTGCATATCAGAATGTAAAGCAGAATAATTTCCCTTGGACTATTTATTTGGGTGGAGCCATAATAGCCCTGAAACTCCAGTTTAATCTTTGACTACGTGTTTTCAATGCGCAGGAACATTCAGCTATTGGTTTCTACTCAAAACACAAAACTACGAGTTATCAGGTCTTTGCATTCAAAAACAGAGACTTAAAAAAAACCCCAAAAAACCATGCAAATTTGAAATAGAGAAGGAAATGTTAACTTGAGTAGTAAATAAACTACTGATGCTATCAAACATGTCTTAGAGGACAAAGCGTTATGTGCGGTTCTTTGGTGAACTCTGTTGTAGCATGAAAACTGTAATATGGATAAACACATTGCTTCTGTCAATAATATATTAAAATTCTATGAGTGTGTATTCTGCCAATTTGATAGGTTTTTAGGGAAAGGGACACTTATAATATTACTCAACAGAGAAAAGTCATTTTATTTGCTTTCTTGTCCTTTTCATTTGAGTTGGAAATTAATTAGCAATGTGATAAGACGAGGAAAAAAATGCCAACTTTGAAATGAAATTTGCATGTCAAAACATTACATCCCGCCAGAAAAAATAGATTTTCCTCTCTTTCTCAGTGAACTGTTGAATAAAAAGCAAAACTTCTAATTTAGGGGGAGGTCTGCTTTAAAATATCCTTGACTTGTTTCACTTTGTGTTCCATCAGATAGCCACGCTAAACCCAGTTTTAAGATCTGCTGCAACTTGGTATTTTCTAAAAATAAACCAAAACTGATGTCTAGTCTTTGTGGCAGAAAAATACTCTCTTTCTCAGGCTAACACATTTGTGGCTTTATAATTGTTAGAATGAGACAACTGTTCTTAGAGATTTTGTTATTCCCTTCCCTTCTGATGCCAGAAAACCCACCTGACCCCTGCCATCAGAACTGCTTTGTATCTTTCCACAAAAGCCTTGAACAGTGTGTTCAAGTTATTCAGTATCCTTTCCCACTGAGCATTTTACAGAAATGCGGTAAAAATGCTATGAATCTAAAATTACATAAATGAAAGTATTAATTTAAAAGGAACTTAGATGGCCAGCTTAAAGATTTTGACTCATTTTTGACCATGCTTTTTAACAGCCAACAGTTCCTGTGTGCCCCATTAGTGACAAATATTATTTGTCCTCTGACTCCCAAGTCTCGTAGACCATGGGTTAAGTATTCATATTTCTGTTGGACAGAATAACGGCCATAATGGGACCCTTCCTAAATTTGCAACTGTTATAATCTTAACAGAGTGAATAGTTTGTGAACAATCTGGTTTTACATACCAGACTTGCAAACTGTTCGTAAAAGTTCGAGGGTTTTGCAGTTGTGAAGCCATTTTTTTCAAGCTGACATGAGCTGGTCGTGCCAAGGAGAAGCCAATAGTTCGGAACAAGCATGAAACATGTTTTACTTCCAGACTTTACAAACTGTGCAGCAAAACCACTAAGTTTACAGAAGTACTGAATGTATAAACGCTAGGAAAACAGAATGTGTATGCCTGCTGTAAAGCTGCGCTTCCAAGATCTGTTGCTGATTCCCCACAAAAGCCACTGGCATTCAGAGGTGACCGTGTGCTAATAAAATCGCTGTGAGATGAGAAAAACCATTTGAAGAGATGCCAGCTGAGCTTGCAGTAGCAATGAAGAAACAGTTTCATGAGAAGTCACACACTGCTTCATGAAGTGCTCACTGCAGTTCCAGTTGCTACATCTGTGTTGTTTACTAATATTTATAGTGGAAGCTTTGCAAGCTTAAGGAGTTTTATTTTTAATAAGTTCAGCATTTTGAACCCATCCTAAAAAAACGATTGAGTTCTCACTGAGGCCTCTGGTTTAAAAATAAGAACCACTTAAGTAGCTCAGGGAATTGCTTTTTTTTTGAGATACTTAGGCTCATTGCTTCCACAAAAAAGGATTTGCGAAATGCTTTCACTGCATATTCCAGGGCTGTTTTCACAGGTCTTCACTAGCTACCTTTCCCTGTAAACGGCGTATTACCCTTGAACTATCATTTATAAATGATAAGTGAGGGAAAACAATCAGATAAATCCCATCATTATTTCAATATCCTCTCCAAACTCTGTCTTTGGTCTGTGCTGAAGCTGAGAAATATTCAGGCTGAAGCATCATTAAGATGAACAGAAGGGTTAAGGGATAGTGACTGATGTAGGAAGAACAGGCTTCTTGATAGTGATGCTGTACACCCCTCTGCTGGGTTTGCAGACTGGAAACCTAATAATACTGGCTTGTAAAGGGAAAAATAGAAGCTTTTATTGAAGTGTTACTCGACTGCAATTCTTTAACAGTTTTGTTATGAAATATATGGGGTTTTTTTCTTTCCTTTTTTCAAATTCACAACTGAAAGTACTGTTGCTATGTTACTGTAATGGTGTGTAGGCTGCTAAATAAATAGAGGGAGTTTAGTTCATGCCAGAAATAGAAAGCCAGGTCAGAGGTGACATTTGGGACATGTTGAGGAAAAAAGAGAATGTATAACTTTCTTTCCTTCCTATCATTCTCTTAAGTCTCATTAACCTCAGACTATTTAGAAGGAAATTACAACAGAATTTCTGGACATGTGCGAGTACTAAAAACTGACATTTCTGGAGCTTCACTAAGTCTTTTGGCTTTGTTTTTTAGCAAGATCAAATTTACAAGAGAATCTGGTAAAACTATGGCACCTTGCACACTTGTGAGTTGATAGCTTTGAGTTATCAAAGGGCAGGGGGAACTGTTAGAAATTCACTCTACCACGGTGTGCCCAGAAGGGAAAATAAGACAGAGGGAATGAGCTTTGAGAAAACATGCTCTTGTGAAGCCAGAAACAGGAAATTTGAGTCCATTGTCATTTGGGGGACAGTCTGGCAGGTTACCAAGGACCAGATATACGAAAGTGTGCTTAGGTTATTGTGCGAGTAGCCCTAGGGACCTGCTTGCGCCTATAGCTGCCTAAACATACTGTAAACCTGGCCTGTGAGCGTGCGTGAGTGCCTGATTTGTACCACAGGGTCGTTTTCATCCTTTCTCTGTTGTGTGTGTGTGCTCCTCGTTTACAGGCCTTGGTATAACAGGCTTTCCTTTAAGCTCCAGCAGCTGATTCTGTAAATGGTGGGAGCTGCAAGCTGCTAATGTGAAAACAGGAGCCCAGTTCTCCCTCTATCCATGCCAGTCGGAGCAGAACCAGCCCTTATCCTAGGAACGAGCACTGCAGCCTCATTAATTGCAGGCAGCACTCTCCAACTTTATTTCCTAAGTGTTGTCCCAGCCACGGAGCCCCTCAGCCCCCTCCCAGACCTTTGCAGCACCCCGATGCTCCAATCCTGCCGTGCCCTTGGCCGCGATGCTCTCGCGTGAGCGCCGGCAGCAGAGCAGCTGCGAGCTCTCAGACCTTCCTGCTGGCAGGAGGTGGGACACAGAAACACACACCAAGCGCACGCGTGTGTGGGAGATAACAGAGCACATTTGTAATTAATCTGGAAGCTCTTCTTAAATATATATACATTTACTTATAAACAAATTAGGAATGTGACACAACATGAGGCATCTGATTTCTTTGTGAATCAAGGAAGAAGCCCACAGCCATAATTTAAACCAGTTCAGTGCATGCAACGGCTGTTAGGATTTCTTTGTTGTATTTTTGTACTTCCACAAATCTTTTGCTTTTCTGCAAAGAAACAATGTAAACATGCCCCCTATCCAAGAGAGGTTGGATCTGAGGCATTCCAGAAGATGCTACATTTACCATAAAACGCCTAGGGTAGGATTAAATTAGAGGGTACCACAAGAGCCAATGATGCCAATATAGTTACTCTTGTCCCTAAATTGCAGGGGTTTAAAAAATTTTCTTTTTATTTATTAACACTCCTTGAATGGAGGACTGGCATTTGAATAGCTAGGAGTTATTTCCTAACTGGTGTGAATATCTCATTCAATATGAAGCTTTACTAATTTTCAGCCACAAGCCAACCCCTAGTGCCTTAGGTCTTGAGACATGTCTGCAGAATGTCTGAGGTTCTGTGTCAGAAAAGGAACGAGAAGTTCAGGATCCATCAAGGCTGTTTAGTTCCTTCCATTAGGAGTTTGCTGCTGCTGCAATGGGTGACAGTCCTTGTTTTCTAGCACAACCAGTATTCAGCCTCAGGCTGAACAAAAGGGTGTTAGAGGCTTTCTCATCCCCTATGGAGTTCATACCCTCATTTAGGCTTTGTCAAATCCTTTACCCTTGCCAGAGACTGCATTTATCTCAGAACCTGAAGAGCAATTATTATGATTTATCTGTCTTCAGAGCGACCAAGATTTTACCAGACATTTTCTACACAGAAATCTCCAGCAGAAATGCCCTACAGCCTGTCCTTTCTAGGGCTTTGTTGCCCATGCTCAGCAAATTGCCTGGGTTTAACCATCTTTATCAGCATTGCTAAATGGAAAGCAGGATGAATTATACCCTCTGCAGTCCTGTTATGTTATCCTCCTAACAGACCTATTTGTCTTTCATTCTATTTCCAGGTCCGTTGTGCTTGAAATGACCTTCTAAACTTTAGAAATAAACTTGGTTTGCTGAGGAGTAAATCAAAGCTGTTTAGCTGTTACGAGTTTTCCAAGTGGGCTGCAATGACATCTGCCTGTGCTCTTTGTTGGGGCAAACAGCTTGATTGCTAAAAGCCAAATAAAATTATGCTGAGGCACAAGACGGCAGATACAGTTAGGTTTCAGATAAGATAAAGTTACCTAGGTGAAGGTTAAGTATCTGTGCTGCTGCTCTAAGTCCTTAAGTACTCCCCTCACTGTGACACTTACCTTGTTGTGGGTTCAGAAATGCTTTAGTGAAACTTGCCATTTGAGAACAGGCAACAGAAGTTTGGGAGGTTTAGAGCCAGAACAAGCTTGTGTGAAGCGGTAGCAGTTCAATCCTTTCCAGAATACAGCGATGGAGAGGGATAACCGTCGAGATGTACCCCAGTGCTATGTCTCAGGAACATTTTCAAGCAAATGATTTGCATGTAGTTTAGCAACATGAGCTTTGTGAAGATTTCAGCAGTGGCAGCCCTGATTCTCATGCTCAGAATTTACTGTGCACCCACAGGCATGTTTCAGTTTGACTCGTTCCTTGGGTTTACTGGATCTGGAAATGGAACTGGGATCTTTATATAAGCATATCAGTGTAGATTCTAGTTCAGAGACTAGGTTATTTAGGGTTTATGTGTCCTATATGAATAGGAATAAAAGGTAGGGAGCAGGGGGAAGCAATCAGATTATAGAGCTTGTACTAATGGTCATAAGTCCTAGGGTCATTTTATTGCAGGGCAGTTGGTCACTTCTGACTTGTACCTAGAATTCCTGCATTCAAGGTAACTGCTCTGAATGGAAATATGGTCATGCAGAATCACTCCAGATCTAGTTCATGGTGCCAGTTTTCGGCAGGATCTTCACGATTCCTTGCTGGGACTGACAAGAAAAGATATATGACCCTTACACAGCAACAGCAGCAAGTAGATATGGGAATGTAGCACAACTGAATGTAACCATCAAACAGGGTACTTTTGCCTTCCAAAATAAAAAGCACCCATAATGGACAGAAAGGCCAAGTAAGCATTTGCCTTAATAAGCTGCTGGAATTGAGCAGGTGCACAGTCAAATTGGAAGGTTAGATCTGAAGCTTTTATTTGCATTTATCAGTTTGCACAGATCTTCTTGAAATACCTCTTTGTCATCTCTAAAAAGATTTCAGCTATAAAGAACTTAGATTTATCAGAAAAAAATATCCTGAAATAGAAATGGCACCTCATGTTCTCTAGCAATGTAGGAGCTTAAGGAGAAACAGAAGCCAAAAAATGCAGTCTTAAATTCTAATCCATTATGGCCATATTTATGGGGAACATTTAAATAATCTGAGCTGCTTCCCCTACATATTCCTTGCTGTTAACAACAATACGTTGTGACTGGTGATATCTTGTCTTCATTAAACACTGAACTTGAATATCAGAGTCAAGCTTCAGGCTTTTCTCTTTATCTTTTGTATCAGTTGGCTGGATGCAGATCAAGCACAGAGCCATGGCCCTCAGCAGCTGGGGAATGTGAAGAGAAAAGTGGGTAGGAAGGTTTTGCCTCCTGGTGAATGCCCCTAGATCTGCCAGTATCAGAGCTCCTGGTAGCTCCAGTGCAACTGGGAGAGGTGGCGTGTGATATGGGAACTGCAGCATGTACCAGCTTGTAATTGGAAACTGAAGACGATGAATGGTTAAGAATATGTTGAAATGCACAATTTCACTTTAGTTTGTGTAACACCTTTCATATTAAGCTTTCCACTCAAAGAGATTACAGACAGATAAAATTATGGTGAAAACTAAAAGCAGAGTTGCAGAGAAATTGGTAACTTCTTAAAAAGAGTAAAAATCTCACTTTCTATTTGAGAGATAAAATCTGTGCATAGTGCAGCTTTGCATAGATTGGTGTAAGAAATGCATGACTCATGGCAAGCAGCATTCTGAGGACCCAGAAATACATAATGTGAAGGCAGATGCTAGCTGCTGGTTGCTGGCTGGGGAATTCCTGTACCATCTTTGAAATTATCATCCTGTTTGATGGGGCAACACATGGAGTGCAAGGCAAGTGCATACGATGTTTCTCTCCTAGGTGAGGTTATTAATTTGAAGGGTGAGAGACAGTGCGAAGGCTGTAAACACCTACTATCATAACAGTCCCAGCTGGTGAGGATGGATGATGTAATGGATCAAGCAGGAGGAGAATGTTTTCAAATGGGAGGGTATAAATTTGAAAGGCTGCACGTAGGAATGAAGAGTCACAGACCTAATTCGAGGTCACCGGCGTCTCAGCAGATGGTCCAGCAGATGAGTTGCTGTGAGCCACGGTGTGTGTGAGAACATGAGAGTAACGGCGAGGCTCTACGCAGAACAATAGCCCTGCCACGTGCCTGGCACAGGGTAACATCAGATGCTGTGTTCCTTACCCCTGCTGGGCCCTCCATCTTCCATCATGGTGCGTTGTTGGCTTGCACACCTGAGCCTTCCAGAACAGTGTTTCATATCGCAGTTCTGCACTAGAGCAGTTTCCTCCTCCGTGCTCTGCCTTCCCTCTGCAAACAGAGCAGAGCCAGCCCCTGAAGTGCAGGTCCTTGCATCACTCACTTCTCCACCTGTCTTGGGCACCAACTGAGCAGGCACTTCTCTTGTCTCCTTTTTCAGGCCACAGAACAGCCTCACTGGGATGTTTTGGGTTTATTTCCTACAATTCCAGTTCATCCAGCAGTGAAGTCCAGTGTTCAGAGGGATTTAATGTGCATCCTATGTGACTTCCACCTTCCCTAACTGCAGCTTTTCATGAATTTTAGGGAAAAACATCAGGAAATCTCCAGAAATCCATTCTTTGTTTACTGACCAGCTTGCATCTGACTTTCTCCGGGGGTCTGTTTACCTGCTTACTATTTGTAAGACGTTGGGGGCTCCATTTGGGGCGAATCACCTATGTGTGCACTTACAACTAACTCCGGGGAAAAGCATCTTTACCACTAACAGCCTTTGCCACCCCACAGTCATGCTGTGTTGCTGCTCAGTGTTGTTAAGACCTTTTTTTTTCCTCCCAGTGGTTTTCTAACAAACCTCTGTTAATGCAGAAAAATATATACATATAGGACATTCCAATAATCCATGTTTTGTGATACAGAAAAGTCTGCCTCACTAACCAGTTTATATGTAACAGTGATGAAATTCCTACCACAAAATTGTTTCAATAAGCTCCATTTCCAGTGCAACCTACAGGAAAATCACATAGGTGTATAATGATGTATGAATTCAAATCACTATAATTACGCTGATAAACATTTTCTCAGATGTTCTTGGAATGAGTGACATCCTATCCCTTTTTCTTAAACTGCTTTTGAAGCAATATAAACTAAACTGGGAATAATGTTCTTTTTTCCAGTATCAATATTCCCATGGCACGCTTCTAGCAGATATATGGCAGCTCAGTTATGCCAGTAAAACTGCAGACAAGTCCTTAGCTTCAAGCAGCAATGACATAAGCAGTGGTAATCCCTACTTTCCCACACACTATCCTGTCAGATTCCTTTTATCATCTTGCAGTCTAGTTCAGGTTTCGTGTCTCCTTCAATCTCCGCATATTTACTTGAATTGCAACAAAGGGTTTCTTTAATCCCTCCTATTTTTGTTATGGTCGCTTGGAGCCAGCACTAAGGTTGCCAAACACACTGAGCTCATCCAAGGGCACAGTCATTTCCATCATGGGTTGACCAGTCATTGGGGTGACAGTAATTCTGTGAGCCCCCAGTGACGGCTGTTTGGGCCAGGTGGTAGATAGGATACATGGTTGAGGATATTTCACTACTGGACCTTTAAATTGTGCTTAGCAAGAAGAATGTTCCGATCTTTCATAATTAAATTTTGTATGTACAGCGGCCAAACAACATCAACAAAAAAAATCCAGGTCTGTATTCACTGTTCGTAAAATAAAACTCTGAAGTGTCTCTCAGCATAAGGGCTGTAAGTCGAAGTGGAAGATTTTATGTTAGTAAAGGAAAAAATTAAACATCATAATCTATTTTATTGTAAAGAAGCAGAAGCATGTTAAAAACTGTTATGGTGATTAATATTTTTTCTAAACAAATGAACTCTTTGGAGCATTGTATGTGCATACAGTAAAACAGTTAAATAGGAAATAGTGAAATCCACTATGATTTTTACACAACTTTTTCTTTCATAACATACTTATGCAATGGAGTAGTCACAATGCAATAATCCAACTATGGTTTTTCCATTCTTGAACATTAGCGGCCACCTGGAAAAGTGCATGCTATCTATATCCAGTGAATTGGCTGAGCAAGGAAGTCACCTCCGAGGAAACTTAAATAAGCTTATTGTGTTTGGGTAAGTAGATATTTGCCAGGAAGAGACATAAAGAGGACAAAAATATCTTTTTTGCCACCGTTCCTCTTTGGGGGTGGTGTCAGTCAGCACCAGGGTGCTAATGCAGCTCACGGACTCAGCCCACAGCCACTTGGCTGGTCCAGGGATTGTCCTCACATAGGATTGGCAGCAACAGACCTGATGTCTTTCTGGTAAAGACACTGGAGGAGCCTCCAGAGCAGCAGAGAGAAATGCTCAAGTGCTGGAAAAAAAAACCTTGCCCTTATGCAGGAAGATCTTTGAGGAAGCACTGACCACTTCTGATGAGGGCTATGCCATTCCAGATACCCTAGAATTATAGAATCCTAGGTTGGAAAAGATGTCTTGGCTCATTGAGTCCAACCATTCCTATATGTCACTAAGCCATGGCCCTGAAAGCACAGCAACTTATTTGAAAAGCTTTGGATGAAACAGCTAGTTATCACTCTGATAGTGCAGGGTGTTGCTGCTTCTCTTCCTGGTAAAAACATTGAGCTGTGGACAGGGTCTGTTCTGGGAACGGACTATGGGTTCTCTCCTTTGTCAGCAAATACCAGAGCCCCAGGGCAGGGAGTCAGCAACAAGGAACGGGTAGGAGAGAGCATCTAATGCTTGTTGGCAATCCGATTATTAAAAGTAAGGCTTGACGTGATGAACTTCTAACCAAAACCCTATTATGTCAGAAGGAAACTCTTTTAATGCTCAACCCCCAAGGGGTGTAATTGTGATAAAGCTGGGGACATGTAAGCTGAGTGGAAAGAAGAGCTGAACTATCCAGCTATCTAACTACACGAGGTCTTGGCAGCTTTGACCCCTCTTTGTTTGAAACCCATGTCTGACTATGTTATACATCTGGCTTACTATTATTCCTGGACTTGCTCATCTTTTTTGGAGAAAATGTCATTAATTACTAATTTAGCTCGGTGAAATAAGAAAAAGTCCAACTGTGTATGTGTAGTGTATTTAGTGGTTTCAGTCCTTAGTTTATAATTGCTCTTTCCTGATGCTGTTGGGGAAATTCTTCATTTCACAGTGTCAAGCCATTAATTAATCAAGGACCAAATCAGAAAAACAGCACCGTGGAGAAGATTCTTAGGTATCAAAAGTCACTGACAGTAAACCTCTGTGGAAATGGTGCCTGGCTGTGGTTGGGGAACTTGCCTTCCAGATACACATTCCCCTGGCTGCAAATGCAGTGCTGCTGCTGCTTCCTCACTGTGCAAAGACGAGACACAGCCAGTGAGTCACAGATCTGCGCTCAGCTGTGTCTGACACATGAAACTCTAGAGCAGGACAGAGGCAGCAGCTTTGTGTGGGAATGCAAGATTCATGGCTAACCCTCAGCATCCATACAAGTGCTTCCCTGGCCTCCTTGGGCAACTGTGACCCGTGATAGCTCACAGAAAAACAAAGTAGCCACAGGTTTAGGAAATGGCAAACAAAAACAGATAGAATTGTTGGGAGGGTTGTAACTGGATGATATTTAAGGTACCTTCCAACCCAAACCATTCTATGATTATATGATCCCTCATTGCTGTTTCTCTCCCTTGAACGCAGCTTCTATAATCTAAAACGGATTGTGGAGCGAGGTTGTTGGTGCCTGTGAGTAGGGCTGCAGTCCTGGGGCTCTAGAAGGATGGAGCTGCTCCTCTCAGAAGGTGTTTCTAACACAGAGCACGTGACATCTATCATATAATGCCGTGGCAAAACTATGTTTCTAACACAGAGCTCAAGAAATTTGTGAACTGGAATCAATCATGGGAATATGCTGTGGGTTTTTATTTAAATGTGGATTAGAAAGTATGTATAGCAACAGTCCATTTCTAAAGATGTTGGTTCTTTACAGCAAAAGAATGAAAGTGCACCTGATTTTGCAGTCAAGAAAGTCTTGAGTTCCCCTTTTAGCTGTCAAAATAGGAATGAGCACAGAATCAGACATGGAGAAACAGTCTTGGATTAAAGAAGTGCAAAGTCCTAATCCAGCTGTCTTTCAAGGCAACTGGATTTTATTAAGAATTGAAATAAATTATAATAGAGAGGAGGCTCAGCTTACAGGAGCAAAATTAGCATTCAAAGATGTCCTATAGTATATAGGATAGTCTTCTACTGGATTTATTGAAAGATGAATGCCCAAATATCCCAAATTTCCTAGATAGGTTTATAACCCCATGTTCTTTTTTTTTAATAAATCATTGTGTAAACTATGGATATTGTAACTTCATGACAGTAGCAATGCAATAATCTTAGTAAACACTGTAATTCTCAACCTTTGTAAAGTAAGAAGAAAGTCACAGAACACATAGGAACATATATGATGGGTTAAAAAAAATAATTCAAACAATCAGTAAGACCAGAAGCTCTGTTTGTTGCAGAAGTATTCTTTTTATCTATGGGTCGTGTTTGACTCATAGATAAATGAGCAAAAAATGTAAACACTTCCAAGCATTTGTCCCTTTGGGCACAGGGTGTATTAAATAACAACTTCAGAGGCAAGAAAGCATTTTTTTGGCCAAGGGCATTGTAGACAGAAGCAAATAATGCCTAACTTGGGGAACAAACAAGAAGAACAAATGTAAAAATGGTTTTCTCACCTAATTCATGGAAGTTCTCCATTCACATAAGTTTTAAAATGAATTCTCCTTCAAGTTTAAAGAAACAAACTGGAAATCTTTTTCTGTATTAGAACTCAAAACAGGAGATGGTTGTGGCAATTACTGGCAAGCAAAGAGTAAATACTCTCAGAGGTGAAAACCACAGAGCTGGAAATCATGCCTCTGCTAAGATTCTGGTCAGATTCTGTGCTTGATTACACTACCTGAATAAATTATTGAAAGACTCATTTCAAACTCTTTTTTCAGAAATGAAAAAATAATCCGAATTCTTACTTTTGCAAAGCAGGGTGGAAATATGCAGAAGGTTGTGGCATCATTGGTTTGCTGCATTGTGGGTTTAGAGATGCCCTTTTGAATAATGCAAGTGCAAAAATCCCATTGATCCCAGGCTAGATAGTAACATTTGTAAGATTGTATAAGTTATTTAAGCATCTAAATCCATTTTGTTTCCCATGTCAGGTCTTTGATGTTGGTTCGATCCCACAATAAAAAGTTAATCAGTAGATCAAAGATGGGCTGAGAATCCGTGCTTAGAGGTAGATGAAAAGCAGCAGCACCCAGTGTTTTGTTGATATGAACTTCAAGTAATGGCACTAGGACTTAAAGTTTCATATAAAACATGAAGCAGATTCAAACACCATAAAAATCAGTAAGGATGTTTTCCCTTTAAAATCTCCTGGAACACAGTTGAGAAGATACTGTAACTTTTGGAGCTGCCTCCTGGCAATGGTAATGCCTCATGTTTCACCTCAAGTTCTATCTCTCCAATTTCTGCTCTGATTGTATACAAAAATGGTTATGGCACTGCCTCAGGAAGGATCAAAGCCAGAGTAGAATTCTTGGAGTTGGACCTGATACAGACTAAGACCATCACAAACCACAAATATTGAGTGCAAAACTAGAAAATGGCTAAGACTTTTCTGTTTGTGGCAATCCTTGAAGTTTCCTCAACAAAATACGGTCTGCTGGTCAAGGAGTCATGGTTTAAAAATCTGCCTGGCCTTCTTTGGAAGCTTTTTCAGCTTCCCCCCACATCTTATGGTCAACCCATCAGCTTTCTGGAAAGACTGCTTTTTAGCGTGCTTGTAGTTTAGAGACATTACACCATTACACAGTACGACTTATCGTTATCATGCACGGTACGTGTATGTTTTGGATGTGGTACATGTATGTTTCTGACTATGCTGGTAACCTTGCTGAAATCAGAAACGGAATTTTCCCCCTTGCTTCACTACAGCCAGGATGCCATTTATCATCTTCCAGTGTGATACTGTTTTCTCCCTCCACAGTCTTCCCTCTAAATCAGTCTCTTCAGGAACAGAAGTGGCATTTCCCTTGGCGTGGCCCTGGGAAACATCTCCCTGGTATTCTGCAATGTCTTCTAAGACGGCATCACTGTATGATTCTTCTTGGGCTTTATAAACTGTTAAAAAATACATTTTTTTTAACTTAGGAAAGGCTTTTCTGTGTGCAGAAGGATTAGATGAATCATTACGTTTTCTCACAAGTTGACATGTATGCTTGTCTGTTACCATCTCTCTCAGCCTGTCTTTTAAGTCTCCCAAGAACATCAACACCACCATGTCCATCAGGGTCAGATGTCCTCTGCCCAGCCTGCACCTGTGCTACAGCCACACTTACACCATAAAGTTATATGTTAAAATCCACTTATTTCTGGCTGATTTACCGATTAGTGCTTTCATAACACAAACATTTGCCCTGACCAGAGGGTGTTTTGCCTCCCAGTTGGCTTCGTTTGAAACTAGGTGTAAGATTTAACGTCGTAGTAACTGCATCAGCAACAGGCAGCCTGCTTGGGTTACTGGCTGCAGCACACACGTTACTTTTTACACTGCATCCTAACTAGTCACATTTACAAACTGCTTCTCTGAAAAACATGGTAATAAAGAATCTTAAACGAAGGAGAACAGTAGGAGTAATTCTGCATTCTGATCTATATTTGTTTCAAGTGTGGGACGAAGTTTAAAATAGGAAAAGATAATAGTTGGGGTTTGTTTCTTTCCATCTCTTTGAAGTCATTTTTGATCATATTCTTTACTGCTTTAAACATGTAAATTTGAGTGTTGGACCTTTGCTGAAGTGTTTCAGGAGTTAAAATTAACCTTGAAAGTTAGCAGAGGGTGTTAATTGCTCTGCATTTATTTCTTCTTTATTTTTCCATATCTCACCAGAAATGGGCAGCATGTAAATGCCTCTTTGTGGTTTAAGCAAATAAGCCATGAAGTCTAAAAAAAAAAAAAAAGAGCAGTAACTGCTTTCTGTGTACAACCACTGCTTTCAGATGTTGCCGTGTGCAACACCCAAACAGCAAGGGCTATACCTTAAAAGAAAATCTGTCTTCATATTCAGGGCCAACTTTTGGGGTATCATGTGCAAGAATTACCTCAGCCTTCACAGGACAGAATCTCTCTACTCTGTGCAACTCTGTAAGCAGCACTTTGCATTCTTAGTATGTTTTAAGGAAAGATAGAAGAAAACAATATCTCCATATATTTTCCTTTTCCTCTTTACTGTAATTATTTTTATCAACTTTGAGCTTTTGGATTTAATTTAGCTTAGATCATTTTCAGCTAAGATGAGGCACATGGCTTTCACAGACTGTGAACTCTCAGCAAGTTTGCTTTGCTGCTCCTGTTGGACATTTTCTTGGTCCTTACTTGGCTGGAAAGTTTGATCCTTCCAGACTGGTGTTTTTCTTTCATGGTTTATTAGTGAATCATAAAGGTCTTGCTCAACTGTATTCTGATCTATTTTATTTACTGATGGCACGTACTTCATGGCTCTCTAAGTTAGCAAAATTGGTTTTGTAGATAATAAACAGAAACACAACTGAAGGATCAATGACTGTTGTTTAAAATACATATTAGCCTCTATATTCAGAGTTGATAGGTATTCTTTGTAGTTTTAAAGGTGTCCGGAGATTGGGTTAGATATTAACATAATTAAACGTTTGGCTTTCTAGTATTCAAACTGCTTGGTCTTCATTTGTACTTAACCTGTTTTCTCACATTGCACTTCAGCCTTTGGTTTACATATTTGGGAATTGTTTGGTTACTGAGCTGCCTTTCCTTATAATACTGTAAAGTATCAAAATATATGGTAAATGTTGCTTATTTTAGAGAGAGAGTTGAAGAAACCCATTGTGCTGAAGCAGTAACACTGTGCAGTGTCTTGCATAAACAAATGTGCTTTGGTTAAAAATAAAAGGTAAAGTTTTTGAGAGACAAGGTAAGTAATTTGACTCCATTCTGACTTCTAGAAGTGCCTACTCCTTCCAACTTGAAGTTTCTAATTAATGATGCAGCTGATAGTGTACTTTCCCCTGCTGCATGCATAGAAAGATGGAAAGTGTAAAGATCTAGAGCTTGAACAAAATCTTTCTCATAACTTAAGATTGAGAAACCCTATAAACAGCTCTCTGAGATATATTGATTATGAATACACAGAAGAAGAAAGATCAGTTCACACTGTTCATACAGTCCATTAACCTCAAGTGGACTTAGAAAGCATGTCTGAATACATTCTGGTTGGGGACTGCCTGTTATTCAGGGGAGCTGTGCAGAATCCACCCCTCAGCTAGCATGTCCCATTGGAAAGGTTAAGCATCTAACAGCATCTGCGCTGAGCTTGTCTGGGTGAGCATCTTCTAGGAAGCTGGGAAATGTACTGCTTTGTTGTCCAGGCTTAAATTCTTTTTCAAAACTATAGGTAAAAAATAAGTGTGTGATTCAGAACTTGGCTTCAGCTGACCCAAGGGTCAAGCTATTGTTGTTTGTTGTTGTAATTTCTATAGTTACAATGGAAGCACTCTGGGCATTTAGGTATTTTGACTGCCGCAAGCCAGAAATAACTAGTTGGAATAAAAGTGTTAATAGTCTGATGGCTGTGTGTGAGTCATAGCCACAGTGGCCTTTGAGACAAAAGAGAGATTGCTCTGAGTACAGCAATGGAGAAAACTCTTCCTCTGTGCAGCCTTATACGCACATTGCACATAAAATCTAAACTTCGTTGCTCAGAACACAAACAGATCTTCATTTATACAGTTCAGGTGCCCATATCCCAAGATCCCTGTGTCATAGGATCATTTAGGTTGGAAAAGACTTTAAGATCATTGAGTTCAACCCTTAACCTAACACTCCCAAGTTGAACACTAAACCGTGTCCCTAAGCACCACATCTACGTGTCTTTTAAGTACCTCCAGGGATGGTGACTCCACCAATTCCAAACAAGTACTTAAGGGGTCATTGCAAGGCTTGCAGAAGCAAATCCTGCCTCACTCTCCTTGAACCCCAGGAAGACTTCTTCCCAGGCAGATCCTGGACAGGGAAAGGTTAATCGTGCCCACTGGTTTTGCATGACGGACTTGCAAATCAAAATTAGTGGACATCCAATGTTCAACACTCATGATTTCCATGTACCTCTCATGTACACGTTCATGTATGGTGCTTACTTGCCTCTCCATGGTGCGTGGATTTTGCATTAGAAGAGGAAGTGTCCTCTCAGTTTCATTCTGTACACAATGGTTATGTTTCAAATACATACTGTGAAACAGCATTTGTCAGAAAAAAAAGCCTGCACTGCCTTTGAAGTGAGAAAATGGTTAAATAGGAGAACATTGGTTAGCTGGAGTCAAGATTCTCACTTCATCTTGCCAAGTGCTGCTTAGACTTTGGGCAGTGAAAATAGCAGGGAAAATTTGGTCTACAGCCCCCCCAAAATGTAGGCTCAATTCCTTAAAGTATCGTAGTTTAAAGGAGGTTAGAGGCTTACTGAGCTTGCTGTGAAGCGTGTTCTCAAGTACCTTCTGTAACTGGGATCTAAACTTGGAGAGCATATTTTTTGGTTATAAATTATTTGGCTTTTTTTTGTTACCCTCAGGAAACATCCTGCAACAGTAGGTTTCTGTCAGGTTGAATTTGGGAGGTTAAATAATGCATTTACGCTTTTGGACATGAGAGATGGGGTGTTTGTAATTGTGCTAACCCTGTCAAAGTCTCAGGATCAAGGTGCTCTAGGGTGTTTGTTTGCTCTGTGCTCAAACAGCACTTATCTCACATCACTTTTTGTGAGACTCAGTTAGCAAACCCTGTGACTGTGAACTTCACACTTCTGCTTACAGCCCCTGACACTGCTCCAGAGCAGATCGTGTTGAGTTTTGTGCAAATGTGAGGATACAGCCTCAGGAGCTCTGGCATTACAGTGGCACAGCTTCCTCCCCCATGGGCAAGCCTGCAGCTAGGTCAAACAACAAAAGCAAATTCTTGCTGGAGTATTGGAAGATGTGTGTCTTCAGGAATGGGTCAGGGGATTCTTAGCTCTGTAGCCAACCTGCAGACTGTTTTTTTGCCAAGACTTCCAAGAACTTTGTGAGAATGTGCTTAGAAATTAAGGATAACATACCATTTTTGCTGTCATCAAATTTGACTGTTACCATGAGGGAGCATCTCAGCGTGGAAGCAGAGTGCCGCGGTGTGGGATGCCTTTTTGGGTTTGTGTTAGAGGCCCAGGAGCTCTGGATGGAAAACATAAGCAAACCCTGGGATGCTTCATTTTGAGGAATGGAATCATACAGAAAAAGAGGTGAAGTGTGAAGCAAGTCTAAGCAACAGGCTTTCTCTTCTAGGGCTTTGTTTTTCTGGTATAGTAGAGAAACAGGCTGAGTCTACAGGGACCTGAGCTGCTGTGGTTTGCATCTTTTTTTGTTGTTTATTTGAGGGATTTGTTGTTGGTTTTGGTATGGTAGGACTGCTCTCACACCTACCCACCAAATGATGTTGTGCCTAGATAGATACCCTCAGCGCTGGCTTATTTGACACTTGCTCACCAAAGTGCGAACTATTACGAGAATACCATGATCTGTTTTTTTTTAATGGTAAAGTGATCGGGCATGTTTGTATACTTGTTCTTAAATAAAACTCTAGATGTGTCTGAATTGTGACAGTAGACAACAGCTCAGACCCTACTAACACAGGGAAAAACCCACATATACCGAAAAGCTCAAAAGAATCTGTCAACAATGCATTTTTCTCGTGGTCCTTGTGAAGATGTGTGGTGTACTATATATCAAGCATATTTATTGGGTGAAATTGTTGAGATTAAGGTGTGGTAAGAAAGACCAGTTACTCAGCCCCTGGGTACCTTTTAAACTGTGGGTGTGGAGATACCCCATGCTGTAATGGTCCATCACCATGTTTTTGACATATGTGATTTAGGACAGAAAAACAGCATTGCGTGAACCACCACTGATCACAGGCTACAAGTTCTTTTTTCACTATGGGAGTACGAGTAGTTTTATTTTTGTTTTCAGCAGTTCTCCTCATGATAGTTCCCCAAACTAGTCTGATCACCTTGAGGAAGTTTTCTGTATAGAGCATTAATTCACAAAGAGCAGGGATATCACTAATTTTTATAATAATTTAAATGAGAAGGTAGAAATCTTTAAATTAAAGTATAATTTCTTAATCTCATTCTTTTTTCCACAGGTATTTTTTTTTCATTTATTTCCTTGAATTGCACTTTCATAAATTGCTGTGTAATGATTTACCACTAAATGGAGTTTTTAGAATATATGTGGCAATTACTTTTGCTAACAGGGATATTTTATAGCTGTCTATAAATAACTACGCATTTGTGTGGCTTAATTTGCAATTACTAATAGTCTTTACGTTATATTTTTTATGTTAAAGCAGTACCCCTGTGGACAGCTTTCTGCCCCCAGCAGGTATTATTTTAGGTGATTTAAAATGAGCTGCATTTGAATGGAACTGGAACTCAGTAGAAAGGCATAAAAGCATTTAAACACTTTTTAAAAGGAATTAAAAGTAAATAGTTTGTGAAATTACTTACAAATAAGTCAGGTGTTTTTTAAAATTCTCACCTTGTTTTGATAGCAGGTTTGGGGTTGGTTTTGGGTTTTTTTTGCAAATATGAAAATACATAATTCTGCTTTCTTTGACTCTACCTATTTAGAAAGCAGTAAGTGAAATACCCATAGGAGTCAGAATTTAATGCAAACTGATAAACTTTCACAGTCCAGTAGCACTTCCTTCTGCTATTTCAGAGAACTCTTGTGCACTGAAGCTCAAAGGTGCTACGTTATCGTTCTTACCATAACATACAATTAGATTACAAAACACGTATGCTGATAGATATTAATAACACCCTTGAATTCCCCCCAAGCTGAAAACCTGTGAATGGGGTCCGTGCATAGAAGTGTTAAGTAAGTTGAATTTGTGTATTACTGTTTATTTGCTACAGAAATATGACTTGGCTTTGGGACAGTTGTGCTTTTGCTTTTTCTTACCTGCTATGAAACAGCACAGATACGGCCACCCGCTGCAGATGTGGGGAGAACCGTATTCCCAGTCTTGTCCAGGCAGGGAGGGCTGAGAGTGGCAGCAAATATCTGCAGAGAACCAAGCAGGAGGAGATGAGGTTTATAGCTGGGCTGGGCTGAATATAGGCTGAGTATTCCCGAGTGCCACGGCATCCCCAGCTGGTACTGCTTGGAGCTTAGTGGCCAGAAGGTACAAAATTACTTTTATCCACAAAGAATCCTGCCCACTGGGTGTTCGTTTGCTCAAAGGAATATCAGTAAAAAAAACAAGATCATTCCTACTCCCCATTTTAAGAAAGGAGAGTCAGAAGCAACCAGTCTGTGTGTGAGTCATACAGGAAAACGCTAGCACACATGACTTGTACGTAGTGATTTTGACTACTGATGAGTAAAATACAAGAAACAACCAAAAGCTTGTTTTGAAAAGCCTTTGTTTGAAGTGCTTTTTTCCTTAATTCTTCGGGAGCTCCCAACAGCTCTGCTGAACAAGAAACCATTAGGTTCGGTCCTGCCTTGCCTTTATGAGCCGTGGCTCCATGTGTCAGAGCTTCTGTGTAGAAGGACAGTAATAAAAACCTGAGTGCTGAAGAGTTACACAAAGCTTTATCTAGGGCTTAAGATGGAGCATGGCCTGATTGCGAAAGGCTGGCAGTTATTTACCTGGGAGCAACTGGAGCTCTTGCAAGTGCCATTACAAATTCCAGTGCGCTAATTGAGACTGTAAACTCCTTGGATCAAAATCTGCCCTTTTTGGGTTTAGCATTTTTGTCTAATGCAACAGAGTCGTGGACGAAGGCCCTCAAGGAGTCTTCCAGTACCATGTCTGCATCCAGCCCTTTTTTGGATTCCCAGGGATGCACAGATTTGTCAGACAGTAGCTATCAACTTATGTCCTGGATAGGAATAGTGATCCAGTGCGTTTCGGCAGGTGTCCCTCCACCCCAGGCAGCACCAGAGCCTTCAGCCTAGCAAGGACACTGAAGCTCCTCCTCTTCTGCAGCCAGACAAGTGACAGGGGACAGGACAAGAGGGAATGGCTTCAAGCTCCACCAGGGGAGGTTTAGGCTGAACATTAGGAAAAGTTTTTTCACAGAAGGGGTCACTGGGCTCTGGAGCAGGCTGCTCAGGGAGGGGGTGGAGGTGTTTAAGGGATGGGTGGACGAGGTGCTGAGGGACATGGTTTAGTGTTTGATAGGAATGGTTGGACTTGATGATCCGGTGGGTCTCTTCCAACCTGGTTATTCTGTGATTCTATGAAAACATCTGACCTCGCTGCTAAAAGTCAGTTAAAGATGTAGTGAAAAAGATACAGAGAAGACTGTGAAAGGTGCTGTGAAGGCAAAGAAGTCCTCTCTCACCTCAGCCCCGGCGTCTGCCCAGCATCCCTGGCGGTGCTGGCTGCATTTGGAGGCAGGGGAAAGGTGGAGGAGGCCGGAGCTTGCACGACTATTACTTGATCTCATCATCCCAAAGGATCAATTTTCACACCATTACCTACTTTCCCACACAAGCAGACACACATACTTCACTGATGTGGAGGGGATTTATAAGTTGCCATGTGAGGAATACCTATCAATATACAGACACCATTTGCTTTAGGGGTTGTTAGTGGCTCTCCAGTAATGAGTAATGCTAAAACCTAGCAGCAGCCCAGGTCCTGTTGTCCTGCTGGAGACAATGTATGTTGCTATTGGTTTATTTTTCTCTAAGGCACATGTGCTGTCTTTGGAATCTTTTAAATCTGTCTTCAGCTTAGTCACAGAGCGGAGGCTTTCTCATTTTCTAAGCCAGCTCGGCAGACACAGCTATCTAGCAAGCCAGACTAGCCCTCTCTAGCACAATCGCAGGAAGTTATTCCAAGCCTCAGACAAATCCCATTTCTATCTCTGGAAGAGTAAAAGGTCAAAAAACACCAGGCTGTAGTTCTGCCAGCAATAGCAGCCCGAGCCGTCGCAGCTCCGTGGCCGGGCTGAGCAGAGGGGAGAGCCAGCTCGACTGCTGCGTCCCACCACGGTTCAGCGCCCCTGGCAGGCCTGGTGGCTCCTGAGCACACAGCTCCAGAGGAAGGTGGAGGTACATGAGGCTCCAAAAGGGCTTCACTGGCTGCATGATTCCACAAGCAACCCCTGGAGCGGGAAGAAGGAAAGCGTAACTACCAGGTTACCAAAGCAGACTTACTCTGGGAGTCAGCGGAGTCTTCTGATCTCGCCTACCATATTACTGTTGGCATTCAGCCACATCCCCATCCTCTCCCAGCAATAGACAGCTTAATTAGCACAAGTCCTGATTAGCCCTTGCTCTCTGCTTGCAGTGGACTAGCAAAACAGGAGGTTTCCAGGGCTCTCTGCTATTCTTTAGCAACAGCCAGGTGCTCCAGTGCCAGAGCTCCGAGCCGTCCAGGCTTGGCCGTGCCCACCATGTGGTGCGTTGGACACTTGGCTGCTGCAGTGGCTGCCCCTGCAATCAAAGCAGAGACATGAAGCATAGTCTCTCATCGTTCTTCACTGTTCTCATAGGATTTCAGTAATGGCCTCTTCCCTCCTGTTGCTTTGCTGGCTCTTGTGTTTGGCTTTAGTATAGAAGATACCTCATAACAATGCATACAATGGCCAGCCCACGGCCTGATGATTCAGAGTGTGATGGGGCTACTCCACCCATAGTAAAAACTTGGGTGTGATTTTGAGAAACCCTTGCCTGGGGAGCTGAGAGGACTGCTGTGCCGTGCTGTGCCAACCCTACCTCCCTCATCCCAGGGCAGGGGTTTGCTGTCAGCACTCTGGGTTATGGTGATGTGCATCACTGGGGATAGAGCTTCCCCCCACTGAGATTCTTCTAGCTGAGCTGAAGAGCCCAGTCCTTTTTCTGCATGATTCCTGCAGTTTGTTTTTTATTTTTCCTTTCTCCTTCAGCTTTCCTGCTCCTCCCATTCCTGTGCTTCCAATTTTCTTGCCCATTTGGGGCTCCCCTACTCTCTGTTTGTACATCTCACTTTAATTCTCCCTTTGAAAACATTATTATTGCACTTGCTCCTAGGACATAAACACTCTTGAAATGACCTCCGTTTAAAAACAGCCTTCATCCTTTCTCCCATCGCTACCTACAAGCACCAACAGCCCTGTGATACCCACATGCTGTTGCTCCTAAATTAACCAGGTAGGTGCCTAACCACTAGACCTATGGGGCAAAATGTTGCCTGCCAAAACAGAAGTGGATTTGAGACCTGTTGAAAATAAGAAACCTGCAGTGACCTATAGCTCCCGTGTGGATATGCAGAGCTACAGAGAACAGCGCTTAAAACCACTGTGTTTGTGCGCATACAGCTGTGAGCTGTGCTGTCCTCACTGGTGTGGCCCGCTGATACCTCACTGGCCTGGAAATGTGTGTTAGTCACTTGTTGAAAAACCTCGAAGCACTACTCCCCACCATGCCAGACAGTTTACTCTCCTCCAAGATGCTGTATTCTTTATAAAAAGGGTTGAACAGATCTGTGTGGCTCCCAACCAGCACATTTCAAGTTAGGGCAGGAACAGGGAAAGTCTTATTTGTTTTTCTCTATTAGGCTGGACACTGTGGGCTCAGCCCAGAGCTGAGGATTTCATAAGGTTTCCTTGTTATAAATCTGTCTGTCTCCACACCCTCTGAGACAAATGCTTTGACCAGTGGTTTCTTTGCCAGTGCGAAGGCACTGACTGTCAACGTTCTGCTCACTTTGAAGCAAGCTGAAAGCAAATTGTTGTGCACAAACCTTCAGTTTTTTCTCTGTCCTGTGGTGGGGGCATCGCTAGTGGGAGGAGGAGAATTCAGCCTTCACTGGGAAGGGAGCGCAGTGCCCTCCACACAGGCAGGAGGGCCCTGTGGCTTAAGTCTGCTTGCACATTCAGCTGATCAGGAATTGTTATATCTATAGAGAATTTGGAATTTCTATGTATCTACTTTGTGGTTTGAGCAGATCTCAGTGTATACGGTTGTCTAAGGCATTTCTGCTGTTAGGTTTTCTATCCTCATGAATCTCTCCCGTGGAACTAGAAGCAATAAAAACTTAAAAACTGAAAAACAGATTGTATGACTTAAAAAATCAGCAGAGGAACTCCAAGCCAGCCTGAATTTCACTTCAGCTCCTGTTTTGCAGTCCAGGTTGACAGTGTCACATTAGCATCAGCCACGCTTACATGCATGCACTGCAGACAGTGCCGAGGAATGCACACTTTCAGTTTTGAAGATTTATGAAATTTGGGCTGGATGAAGTGTGGTTTTTAAGACCAAATAACAAACCCTTCCCATCAGAAGAAGGCGGAACACAGACTTTGTGATCATTACTAAGGTCAAGAGGGGGCTCTTCACACCAACACAGTGTGTGTCCTTGTGGCTGGCTGGGATTGGATCATCCTGCAGAACCCTGCAGCCTTACCAGGACTAGAGCCAGATGTGCTACAGGTGCCCCATAGGCTTCCCACCTATTTCAGGGCACAGGAGGAGCAAATGTATGGGTATTTACACTGAGGCAAAAGGCGTGTGAGTGGCTGTTGCACAGCTGATGGCACTGACATACCACGACTGGCTCCGAGGGGCTGCCCAGGGTGCAGGGGCTGTGAAGGCATCATCACTCATAGGCATTTGGGTGAGGCACAGCAACAGCGAGGCAAGGGGATGACCAACGAGGTAGTGGAGCTCTTTGTATTCCCCACTTTCTAGCTGCCTTGACATAGGAGAGGACAGCTGGGGGGGGGTGACAGGCCCTGCCAGCCTCGTGCTTGTGGGGTGCACCAGCCTGGGTCTGAAGAATCCCTTATTTCTTTTGCTGCAGACACCGGGAGGGTGCAGGGAGGCACCACTCCCCACAGCAGCATCCCGTTTACCTCAGGGGAGTACCAACGCCATGTGCTTCTCCGTTAACAGTCTATTCAGCACCAGCAGCAGAGGCGGTGGGACATCCCCACACAGCATCAGTCCAGTCTCGGTGCCTTCTCCTCCTCCTGGGTCCATTTCCTTGATGCCTCCAGGGAGCCCTGGTGCTCCTGCCGTGTCTGGGGTGCGCGGTGGGGAGGCAGCTGGCAGCACACACACTGAAAATGCAGTCCCAGACTGCATCCATGTCCTTACTGCTCTTTGGTGACCTTATTTTCTGGGTGTAGCTCAGAGTGTGAAAACCACAGAAAAAGGGGATAGGGGGAGGGAGGAGAAGAGATAGAGAAGAAGTTGCAGAAAAGCAGAAATAAATGCTGTAGTTTTGAAAATGACTGTGGAAAAACCCAGCTGGCTCATTCTCCTCACTTTTGTAACAGTAACATTGATCTTATTTCACCATCCCACAAGCACATACTCCTCTGATAGTTTTACAATTTAAAAAAGATTCAGATCCGGACAGGCTTCACAGCACCAGTGTCTTCAACTGCGTTTACCAGTTTACATTTACTGAGAATCTGGCTTCGGGTACTTCATAGATTAGTGTTCTGACAGGTTGAAAAATGATAGAAAGGGAGCTATTACCCTTCTCCCACATTGCTCATATTTAAGATATTGCTGCGCATGTTAATTGCACATTGTTCCCAATAGATCAAGCTGAACTTTCATTTCTGAAATCTGTTTTTACTCCCAAACTGTTTCACTATTTGTGGAGTTTGGCAGAGTTTTACTCCTGCTGTACTAGCAAAATGTCAAAATTCTGACAGCTGGCCGAACGTAACCCCAAAGAGAGGGCACCTGCTCAGGAAAGACGGCCCATCCTTTTGCAAGCTGCAGCTTCACAGAGGAACCAGCACATTTTGGCCGTGTCTGAGGAGCCAGACTGTGTGTGAGGACAGGGGGACCAGCTCCCTGCAGCCTGAGCTGCTTTGGAGCGAGCCACACCACTCGATGATGTTGTGACACTGATACCACAGAATTGTCGTCGTGCCATCCGTCACCTCACAGCAGCGAACCGCTCTGTATATGAAATCCATGAAGTGCTGCACAAATGACCACGTTTTTTTCTCTCTCTTTCTCTCCATCCCATTTCGGGAAAACTTGTTGCCTTCCCTGACACCAAGCAGCACTCCAGGATTTCACACGCATGGGACCTGACCCTTAACAGCACAGGGAGGACCGTGGGCAGCTGGTGAGGAGCAGCCTGGCTCCTGCCCTTCCCTTTCCTCATGGCCACAGTGGGGAAGATCAGACACTCACACTGGCCCAGGGTCAGGGTGGGTAACAGGGAGGCAGAAGCAGATGCAAGGCAGGACATTGCACTCCATCATTTTAGCACTGCATCGGATTTGGGCTTTCTACCCTATGGAGATAGAAGGACACCACCAGCAGTAGATTAGGCACATTCCTGAGTGACACTGATCTGCTGCCCACAGACCAGCAGGTATAAAGCTGGTTTGGGGCATCCTGAACTTGCTGCTTGAGGCGTGCGCTGCTGCAGCAACCTGAAACCCAAGCTCTCCAGGCAAAGCTGGTGTTTGGCAAGTCTGGGGCATTTCCTAGGAAATAAATCAGTGTACATAGTTGGTTTCAATGCTGCTGTGATCAGAGTGCAAGCCTGTAAATACAAAGGGATACCAGAATTTGGAGTGTTAAGGGTAAAGCGTGCAATGTGCCAAATATAACTGTTTTCCTTTTGCAGCCCGTTATATTCAGATTTTGAGGAAATGATTTAATATTTCTGAACATGTTGTGATTTCATCGTTTGGTTCAGCAAGGGAAGTTTGAAAAGCCATGCAAATTAAGATAAACATTAAATATGCTGTTAGTACTTTATTTGCCATGCTGAGTTTTTCTAAGCAATACTTCACAGGGTATGCTGTCCCAGGGCATGTAGATGCCTTCATGTTGAGATAAAAGTAGCAGGGGACTGAAAAATGTAGCCTATATGTGACTTGCATTGGAAGGACCAGTCTCGGGAGGTGAAAAGAGAAAGGACTGAGGAGGTGTTCAAGGCCAGGTTGGATGCCCCTTGGGCAGCCTGATCCAGTGGGAGGTGTCCCTGCTCACGGCAGGGGTGTTGGAACTGGATGGTCTTTAAGGTCTCTTCCAACCCAGACCATTCTATGAATCTGTGATTCTGTGTGTGACACAGCTCAGGACCTGGTTGCACCATCCTGAGCCTGTGACAGAGGCCACTGGATTTGCTCCCTGGTGCTTGTTCCCAGCTCCATCAGTGTTGGGCTCCACGGGCCGGTGTGAAGTAGGCAGAGCACGAAATGATACACTGAGAAAAAAAGCGCAGGTCTGCAGAATTTCACAAGCAGTGTTGCCTTCCCACAGCAGAGTGGAGAAATGTGCAGTTATCTCCTAGGCGTGGGAAGTTTACACGATAAATGTTTGGATACTCGAGCTGAGTTTAACCAGCTGACTTTGTGAAATGCACCTAAAACATGAAGGAAAGCGGAGCTCACAGTGTTGTTTCTTCAAACCCTTAGCCCTGAAAACCCTGTTTTCTTGGACGAGACACAGGGCACAATAGCAACAACAAAAAATTCTGACAACTCAGAATTATTAAACAAATAAAAGAAAAACTGGCACAAGAAACATTGTTTATATTTTTCGTAACATTTATATACTTTAAAATAAAAAATGACAAGCAGTGGATGCTGTGTATTATGAGCCGTCTGAGCGATGACCACTTTCCTACAAACTAAGCAGAATGAAAGAAAAAATTCTAAAACATGTTTAAAAACTAGCTCAGCTTCCTGCAAAGTGTAAAGCAGAAATTAATAGAAGACAGCTTTTAAAGAAGAAGAAAACCCAGTTCTGGAAATGTACTACTGCCTAATAGAATACTTAAGGGTAAAACACCACAGTTTAGTTGGTGAGAAGACAGCAGAAAAGATCTTTAAGGTAGCAAAGCTGGTTTTCAAATATTGTACTTCGAAGTGAACAAATGGGTGTAAAACCAACTATGGAGCAATTCCAGCCTCCTTCAGTGTTGTTGAAGTTCAGTGCAATCCCCTGTAGAGCTAGCATGGGCCACCTAATATACCCCCCAGTGATACGTGTTCGTACAGACACACGCATGACAGGAACAGAATTCGTCCAACACATTTCACCGTGTGTTTTGGTTTATGTCTATCCCACACTCTTAATGTGCTCTTTAATGCAATTATAATATTTACTAAATAAGTCTGACAAATAACTTTATAATCTGGTTTGTTTTCTGTAAATATTCAGTGAGGGAATCTGGCCGGTGATGACTGGCTTTGGCTGAGAGTCTGAATCGCACAGCACTGTTTCCAGCTGGCGACTGGAGAGACCTGATTTCTTGAATTGTGTTTCTGTGACAAATATGGACCTTTCCAAATTCCAGCCTATTTCATCATAATTAATTTTCTTGCTATTGGTATTCTGACAGCCTGCCTTCCCCTCAGACGGGGTCTTTTACCATCCCTGAAGCTCTCTGACTGGAAAAAAATTCGGCGTTGAGGGCAGCCTGTGTGTAGCCCACAAAAACCAGGCTAGACCCGTGAAGGGGGACTTTGTCTTCTGATGTGGTTGATAGAAAGGCTCCTCATCAGTCCAGAGGCAGATTTTTCTTTACTCAGAGTATTCCTTCATATCGTGTTTCCATTTTTGGGAATCTCTGCATTTCTCAGAGCTTCCTGTCAAGAGGAGGACCTGGCCCCCTCAGAACAAGTGGGAGCTTTGCCATTTGCATGAGTGGAGTTTAAATGTCACCGCAAAGGCCGAGTGGTTCCCATGGGACTGATTTCAAGCCAATTTGTAGATCCCAGCAGAGATCTTCAAAGTCTGGATGGCTAAGAGCGTGCAGTGAAATCAGTGCACCCCTCCACATGCCTAAATCCAAAGCTCATCTGGATATTAGATAGTTGCTGTTATGATACTGGACCTATTTCTGTTCTTGTATCAATCTCTGTACATATATCTAGAAAGGCTGATTCTTATTTTCAACAAATGTGACCTGCTCTCTAAGACAAGTTCTCCCACACATGTGCACCTCCTCCCTGTTTTTCTGCTTGCCTCCTGCACGCTTCCTTTCTCCAGGCAATTTTAGGAGTGAAATGGAGAGCAAAGGTCAAAGCCTTTGCAGCACGTAGCTGCGAATTCAATAAGGATGTAAAACAAGGGACAGTCTAGATTTGGCCCAAAGTGGATGTGGAGGATACATGTTTTGACTCCTGGGCGCACCAACCTGGGAGATCAGCTGATGTGCTGAGCAAAGCTCTGAATGTGTGTTCATTTCCCTACATTGAACGACATTGTTATGATCAGGCAAGGGTGTTACAGCATAAACATTTGTGGCTTTTATTCTGATTCTGGTGGCTGCTCTGCTTTGCTTCACTAGGTCCAACAGCATGTTGTTGAAGGGTTTGTTTTAAATAATAATAATAAAAAAAAAAAAAAAAGGCGGTAATGCGGTCCCCTACTAAAAGAGTCACTTCACCCAGTTTCCTGTTTATGTTCCCTCTTTTTGGAGCTGCCACATCATGTGAGTGCAGACAGTTATAGATAGGCTGTGTGACTGTTGCTGACCTCACACCACATGTTCGGTTGACAAGGTGAAACAGCAAAATTTGTTCTGTTTGTGTAGAGAATACTGAGAAAACTGCCAGTTCCAAGTAAAACAGAGGGAGAGGGAGTCCTGATAGCTTGAGGCAGGGCACAGTCTCCAGGCTCGAGAAGCCTCCAGTTCTTTCTGGTCTTTAACTGCTTTGCACATCTGTATGTACGTCGTGCTTGTGAGTTACAAGAAAGGGAGTTAGCCCCAACTCTACTCCTTTCCTTAACAAAGCAAGTTTGGAGTCCTTCCATAAAAGCTATTAGTTTAGCAAATTTCCTCAAAATTTGTCCAAACTCCAGTCCCTTTGGTATATACATTTATACTCGCTTCCAAAAATGACTGAAAACTCCTGTGACCTAGCTAGCTTCAGTCATCTAGCAAATGATTACACCCAACATTTGTATTTTAGAACTGCCGTTTCTTAAACAACCTAGGATCAGACTATTTTTATTAAGATCTTGAGGATCTGTGCGGAGCCTTTTAAAAACGTCTGCAGATTATGCAAGATTTTAGGATTAAAGCCATTCCAAGAAATCAAAATTCACCTCTGTTCAAGATTATATCTTATTACTATGTTGATATTAAAGAATTTATTGTGAAGGAGTTAGAGAGATCTTAAGGTCTTCCAGGTCATTTTACCCAAGCAGTTTTCCTGTAACAGCTGGGAATCCCTAGCATGTGGCATGAGGTTTCAGTGGCACTTTTCTCACTAACAGAATATGAAGCTTTGTTGTTAAACCCAGGATAACCTGTGTCAGTGTGTTAGTTTCTTTTTTTCAGGAGTTTCAACTCATTTCTGTAAAAAGCCCAATCCTCCGTCCTTTTATTTCCTAACTGACCAGAGGAGGGGCACTAAGCCAGACCAGCAGTTTTCTGTCTTTCAAATCCTGTTGCGTTGAACAGGTAAAAAAGGGTTTAAGCTGGAAAACCTGCACCACGGATTGGCTGAAGCCAAACGCACAGATGTGGCTACATATCTGTGGGTGTAGGGATAAGCATCCTGATTATCAGGAACACCACATAACTTCAGAGGCAGGTGTATCCCTGTGGCAGGTGAACAAATCACGAGTGTGGCATGTAATAAGTACATACCAGTCATTAAGTGCTTTAGGATTTACGGGTGAAAAAAAGCACTGCAGAAATTTAAGCGGCATTCAGAATTATAATAATAACAACGTAATTTTAGATACTACACATAAACATACTGTGAGGGACTATGGAACTAAAACTCTTGGCTAGCTGGTGAGGCTGTAAACAACCTCATGTAAAGAGTCCTGCCTGTAAGTCTTCATTGTCAAGGAGCTTAAATGCCTGCAAAAATGTAGCAGCAGTCAGGGGGTGACATTTGGGGGGCGGCTTAAAGGAATTAATGTTACACAGTGCCTGCCCTTAAGAAGGAGAAAAACGTTCCAGAGGAGGGCTCTAGGTGGGAGGACATCCTTGAATGGCTTTAATCACTTCAGTGCAATCTTCTGCTGCTGGGAACTCTACTTGGAACTGCAACCTAATTTACATCCCCATTGAAAGCGAAAAGGACAGACAAGATGAAACGGAAAGGAGAGTATGAGGATGCTTAGGATGAGAGTCAATGTCCACCCCTGGCTGCCCCAGCAATTTGCTACCCCTCACCTGGCATCACAGCCTCCCAGGCTGCAGCGTGCAGAGACCCAGGCAAGGTCAAGGACAGATGTCCCAGATCAGTGTCCCTCCACCTGGGGCTTTTGCTCACTCGTCACAGGTTCATTTTGATGAGAGTGGGTGGCCTAGGCATGGGTGACGATCTTGGGGCCAAGGCTGTACTAGAAACATCATGTCTGCATGGGCTCTGCCTCACCTGAAGGATCTCACACTGCAGCTGGCATTCTTTTCCTTAGCTTGATTTTTCATCAGTGCTCCAGATCACTTCGGGTGCTGCTTTGTAACGATGCCGAGTCACAAATATTCCAGTTGCTTCCTGAAAGCGTGTGAGGCTGTCTTTACTGTCTTGTTAGTCCCCATGAAACACAGCCAAGCGCAGTGGGGGAGCTACTTTATTTATTTATTAATACCAACTGTGTCTTTGTACTGGCACCCTGCAGATGCTGTCGAGATTGCTGGCCAGCCCTGGTCACTTGGTGCCCCTGACAAACCCTGCTCAGCCACAAGCCTCTCCCTGGGAGGTGCAGCCCTCTGGGGCACAGCGGAGCTTCTGCCCTGTGGTGGCACTTAGCTGTGATTTTGTAATGGGTGATCCTTATGCTTTCTATAAATGAGCTCAAAGGGGCCTGTACATATTTGTCGGGCAGCTGTTAACAAGAAAATCTCCAAGATTTCAGCACCACTGCTGTCAAAATAGGGAGAAGAATAGGGAAATGGGGAGGGTAGCCTGTTTACTTCATGCCTGTGTCAGAATTTCACTGTTAAATGAATCCACTGAGACAAGATTGCCACCCTGCCATCCTTTCTTCAGTGCTTTGTTGCTGTAGATTTCACAGGTAAGGCTTTATCAGCCCAGAGCCATTTCTGTAGCTGTGGGACACTAGTAAGCAGTGAGCTCTGTGAAGCATTGGTGGGGACAGTCTGATCCTGCCTGCACTGCACTCCCCAGGGCAGGGCAAGCAGGCAGCCCTGCAAAGCCATTTGACCCATTTCAGTCCCCCCCCAGGTGACACGGAGTTTTTTTACTGTGGTAAGGTTGGTTGTAGCTGGGATCAAAGCCAGCGATTTTTTTCCCTGTAGCAAAATCCTGTGGGATGAGATGTCCCATCTATATCTTCCCCTGGGAATCTCAGGGACCCATCTGGGTGGCATGACCATAGCGACTGCATTTCTGCTTTGCACGAGAGCCCTGTGACACCCACATGCCAGGAGCCGTGGGGAAAGCAAGGAGATGACAGCAGTGCTGCTCCTCTTCAGCCAGCAGTGTCTTGTTGAGCAATTCCTACTTGCATGAGGAGCAAGGGGATGCTCTGTTAGCTGCCAAATATCCTTGAAGGAAGCCTCTAATCAAAATGTTTATGAGAAGCACAGTTTTCATTTAATTACTGCTCTAACTAAAGGACGAGGGGCATGAGAGAAATGACATTTATTCATCCAAGCATCCGCCTCCTTCTTCCCTCCTCAAAATGCAGCGGTGTTATTATTAATTTTACTTTCAGAACTTGCTTTCATGTTTCCCACAAGGTTTTTAAGAACGTAGTACTCCCAAGTTTTTTTGTCACTATGACTTTGACCTTCATGCCCAAATGAACCTATTAGCTTTACAAAGAATCTGCATGTTTATTAAATAGCAGTGACTCATGCTGTTGGAGATGTTTGTGTATGTAAAGCACCAGAAATATTATGGATCAGGAGATGGACCAAGCAATGGTAGTGTGTGTAGGTTAGCAGGCAACCTATGACTCTGGGACTTTTTCTCCGTGTGTGTCATTTTTTCTTCGCAAAGCACAGGCTTCTTTTTGTGAGAAACAGAAACAAAGGAAGCCTCTCTGCTTCTACAGGACGTCATCTTAGATGCTTTATTACAAAGCCTTCATTGCACTTAGAGAGGAGGAAATTATTTTGTTAGCTTTTTTAGTCAATGAATATATCAGATGTATCAGTCTCACCTTGAAAGGCAGAAGGTATTTCCCCTTCCACTATGCACCCACTGCATCTCCTCTGAGGAAGACTCATAAGGACTTTCTTGAAACAAGATTAAAGTCATACTGAAACTACAACACTCAGAAAGATGAGTGACTCAATAAATGACTAGCAACTTAGCAGATGGAAAGAGTGTTAAACTCAGGTCTGTCCTGAAGTCATTATATGATGGTCCTTTGCACAGGACGAGCCAGACCATTTGTGATTTTCTCTGTTGAAAGGTCTTTTGTATGGGAACACTGGTTAGCTCGGAGCTTTTTCCTGCCATAGTTGAGCCCTAACCCTGAAAAAACAAAGCTGTAGTGGGCATGAACAGGCGGGGAAGGGAGAGCTGATGCATTTCCAGCACCCGTGGGAATGCACCTCAGCTTCCAGGCACCCAAGTAAAGGGAAAAACTGCAGAAAATTTCTCATTCTGTTCTCTGGGTTAAATAGAATTACATGTCTATGGCAGCAGGGGAAGGCCCTAAGGGGAAAATGTTCCTCTCTGAAATTGAATATTTATTGATTTTTCTTTCCTAGCCATAAACCGTGAGTTTCAGACTCTCACTGCTGAAGAAGTGAGATCTGAGTCAAAAATAAGGGAAACCAGACAGCAAGGGAGACAAAAGCCAAGTGAAGCATTAAACCAGTGGGTAATGGGCAATGAGCTCAACTGCTCCCCGAGTGCTGTACATGGACATAGTGGAACAGACAGGCAGGCAGCCTTGTTAGGGAGAGATTTATTATGCAGAGCAGATGAGAGCTGCAGACCAACAGCCACAACTGAAATAGTGAAACCATAACTCCAGCTGGGGGACAGGTTGGGTGGTTTAAGAGGTCTTTTTCATCTCAGATTTCCGCGAGTGAGTCAATCGAGCGCTAATACCAAGCAATACAGAGCAGAAGGCATGAGCCCTTCTGCAAGTGTTTTGCAGTCCGAGGAGTAAGAGCTGCATGGGGCTGGCCCTTTTCTCTTGAAAGGGTGGCACGAAGATCTCAGCAATGTCCTCAGCTCTTTGAACATGAGGATGCTTGCTGGAGGTGGGGCCTGACTCTTTCCTTATTCCCTATACACAGGTCCCTCTTGCAGGAGCTGTAGTCTGCAGTTCCAACACCTCCCACTCTATGTAGGTGGGGGAAGCTCTCCTAACTTATGTGGTCTTAATAGGCTTAGACATCAGCTGCTTACAAGCCTGTCTACGTATGAATTTAAACTTCCTCTTTTAAGTCATTTATAGGAAATGCTATAAAGTTCCACCTATTTTTTTTCTCCCCCCAAAATGTTAAAAAATTGTTCTTTAAAAAAAAAAGAAAAGCTTTAAAAACTTGTGTCTCAAGCAATGTCACTCCTGCGGGACTATTATCCTACAGCTCTGCTAGTTCTCTTGCCCCAGGGATGCCTCAGGGCTCAAGGCGGCTGAACCGCAGTGAGCAGCACTATGCACACAGGCACTGCCAGCCCTCAGCCAGCCGCAGGAGGGAAGCCGCTCCTGCTTCTTCTCTTGTGGGATTTGCTGCTTTCTCTTTCCCAGGGCATTTGCCAGATGACAGCAACCCCAAATGTTCAAACCTTTCACAGTACTCGCCGTCACTGAGCTCTCAAATTCTTCTTTCTGTGCCAGACCTCCCTACAGCAGGTTTGGGGATGGGCACATGTCCTTTACCCAGAGTACAACTGCAAGGCCACCAGGTGGGTGAGGAATCAGAATATCTCTTGGTAGTTCTGCTTCTCCTTGCCATTCCCTCTGCTGAATTCTGTTAAATGAAGATTATCTTCATGGGGGAGTCATAAGCAGTAATTTAGCTAGTAAAGAATTACAAGCTTGTGCGTTATGCCATGTTTTGTTACTAAAACCAGAAAAAAAAAATCAAAAATCCAGAGGAAAAAAATCTATTTCAAGCCAATCTCCCTCATTTAGTTTGTATGTGCTCTCATTAATTATTTAGATCTCAGATACTGGATATTTTGTACATACAAATGAAAACATGGTCCTTAGACAGAAGGTAAGCGGTGTAAGTCCTTGGCTAAACGTTCCCCACACAGGCACTCAGCTTTCATTCTGGCCTTGTTTACCATCTAACTAGTTTTTTCAGCACATAATAGGTTTGCTTGTGGCCTGTTTTATCTGACATTGCCACAGTGGAGCAAATGTTAGCATGAAATAGCAGCCCTTTTTAAACCTCACCCTACTTATTCAGCAGAAGCAGAAACGTGGAAGTGGCGATTGCTTTCTTAGAAATCCTACTGAAATTGAAACAGAGCTATTCCTCTTCCTTTTAGAAGTAGCTCTGAAATTCCCGAAGTGAAAAATTCAGGAGCAAGAAGAAAACACTGATAGCTTGTGTTGCACAGAGCAACATGCTGGCGTCTGACCAACACTGCTGCAAATTCTTTCTTCCTTTTGGCACCAAACTATTCCACTTACAAAGGGCAGATGAAAATTGTTCTAGATTTATTTTGGCTCTTGTCTGATTGTAGTTGTGCTTTTCTGATAAAGCATTCTCTCTAATGCCAAAAAAGCTTTGGAGGACATGCAAATGTATCATTTTAATATCATTCCTTCATCAAGAAGGAACTAATTTCAGGAGGCCCCCAAATAGATGTAATATTTCTTCTGGACGTGTAGATCTTTTCCATAGTGTAAGTGAGAAGCCTAGGCTGCATCCCAGGAATCATTTCCTATTTAAGTATATAGGTTACTTCATCTCAACTATGGGAACATTATCTTTCACCCTTAAATCAATCCAATTTCGCTTGCACATTTGGCAGTTTGTGCAGCTCCAGACTAAGTATTGTCAGATATTATTGGCTTTGATCAGCTGGAATAAATCCCTCCTGCCAGAGCCCTGCTGCTCTGGGCCTGCTGACTGCTTGGGCTCAAGCTGCTGCAGAGGCTCGAAGGAGCTCTGTGTCCTGATCCCAGCACGGCACAGCAAACACAGCACTGCTTCTCTGGGCACAAGCTCGCAGTAATAGCAACTGTGCCTAACAAGCCGTGAGAAGGAAGGTGTTGCAGCAGCACAAGGGTGCAAGATGATCATGCACAACTGGAGAGAGAAGGGAGCAGAGCTCCTTGCTGTACCACGGAGTGCTGGCAGAGCGCACTCTTCCCCAGAGAGGGGTCTGTGAGCCCTGGGCAGGTGCCCATCGCCTTGTGTTGTGGTGCCAGCACAGGCACAGCTTCTGGTTTGGGTGAGTGATGGGGAACAGGAAGAAAGCGTGGGTCTCGCTGCACCATGTCCTGGTCTGTGGGTGAAGATAGTGCTGCAAAGACAGAAATCCAGGGATGGTGGGAAGAACTGTAAAAGGAGAAGGAGGAAGCAGCTTTGTGACTGGTAAATGGCAAAAAGAATACTACCCAGGGCATACAACTATGTAAAACCTCACCATGCTCTGCCATGGGGCTGGGGAGGGCACTGGAGAGGAGCTGCCATGGGGCATGACTGCCTGCATTGCAGGGCAGGGAGGTACCAGGCACCCTCTGCTCCTCTTTGGGTTCCGGTGTACTAAAATTTGCTGCCACTGCCTTGTCTGATCAAGAACCTGCCACAGCTGGGCTCCCAGTGACCCCAGTGCGCTGCATCCCTTTCCCCTGGGGAAAGGACACTCGAAGCTCGTTGGAGGCAAATGCCAGGAAAATGAGGAGAGAATATTTGACTGTGGAGATAAAAGTCTCATGCTGAAAGGTGTGCCAAGCCCCCTGCTTTGCCTGTGCCATGGAGCAGGGCGAGCCCTCTGCAGTGGAGATGGCAAACCAGCTGTGTGATTAGCAGGTAGGCTATGAGTGTCTCAAAACCTTGGCGCACTGTACACAGAATTTTAGGATAAGCAAAAATCTTTGGGAGCACATTTCACAAGTGAAGAAATATATCGGTGAAAGTCAGAGAATGGACATAAGAGAGAAAACAGTGATGAGACTGGATATGTCAAACGGGAGAAGAGGTGGGATATGTCAAATGGGAGAGATGGTACTTCAACCCCACCTGTGCAGGTAGCTATGTCAGTAGCTAAAGCTTCTTCCCTCCTGAAGAGTGGAGGGAAAAAAATCACACACAGAATCACACAGAATAACCAGGTTGGAAGAGACCCACTGGATTGTCGAGTCCAGCCATTCCCACCAATCCCTAAATCATGCTCCTAAGTACCTCATCCACCCTAACCTTAAACGCCTCCAGGGATGGCGACTCAACCACCTCCCTTGGCAGACCAGGGAGGTAGGATGCAATTGTGCTGTGTGTGTGGATGCAGGTTGGTGGTACGACGAAGCTGATGTTAACAGCAAGCACCAAGGGAAGGCTGGTCCCCTTACCTCCCATCCTCCTGCCTGCCTCTGGTGCTGGTCTGCCTGTGCCCGGGCAAGGCTAGGTGTTGGGGCTACCAGCCCTCCCCCTTTTCCACTGGTTTTGCTCCATGAGGCAGCTCCCTTTGCCTGCGAGCAGGGAGCGGCCCTGCCACGGGGCAACAGGCAAGCTCATGAGGTGGTACCAGCAAACTCCCCATGGACCAGGCTGCACCATCACCCTGTGGTGCTGCCACCCTGCTATGCCACCTGCACTGATTTCAAGAGGGTTTAAGTACTTAAATGTCTTTGAAGATCTCAACCTGTGAGTGCTAGGAATAGTTAGACTCGATGATCCAGTGAGTCCTTTCCAACCTAGTGATTCTGTGCTATCTCAAGCTGCACCTATGTAAGGGCTGCCATCCTTCAGTGCCTCTCCCTCCCCTGGGCTCCAGGTCCAGCGGCAGGATGGCACCACGGGCAGGGCGTTCGCATGGGTCCCTTCAGCTCACAGCAAGACACCACCATCCGTTTCTGAGCAGATGAATATTTGGGGCAACGAACGGCTCAGCCAAAGGCTGTTAGCTTGTCCGAGCTTGTGGTATCATCAAAGGGCAATTCCCCTGTCCCTTTCTTCCCCCAGCCTTCCTGCATGGTTCCTACAGCTCATGCGCTACCCCCACAAGACAGAACTGCTCTGTTTCCAGCCAGGTGGGGGGCTGGCTGGCTGCATGGGCCTGCAGAAGGCAGTGAGGGCGGCCGTGTGGGAGATGGAAGGCCCACCCTTCCCAAAGGCAGTGCAGATTTGAGCAGCTATCGGCATTATTTCCCTTCAGCCCTGTTTTCTGGCTGCCCAGCTATGACAGCCAATGTTTTCTCACACAGCCCCAGCCCTGCTCTCCTCTCCCCTCACAGGCTGCACTGAGTGGGTACCTCTCTGTCTCCAGTCTCACAGCGCCAGCCAGATGATAAGCCTGATCAAATTGTGTATCTGTAGGGAAACAGGTTGTTGGGCAGCTCCTCAGCTTGTACAAAGCCAAAGCCAGCAGAGCCACAGCCGCTCACACCACGCTGAAGCCAGTCTCTGCCTCTGAGCAGAGGGGTGGTGAGCTTTGCCACAAAGCACAGCTGCACTCTTGTCTTTCCTCTAACTGGCTGCCCAGGCTGTGCTGGAATTATAGGCCCCATTAGACTTAAAATTTAAATGCTAACGAAATGGGGACAGATTCTAGGCCATCTTGCCTAAGGGTGTGGTACTGGCCAACGTGCAGCCCTGAGCTGATCCCAGCCTTGGGGCTGAGCTCCCAACTCCCTACAGCTGCATGGATGACAGCTAGGCAGGGTGCTCCCATCCCATCCCATCCCATCCCATCCCATCCCATCCCATCCCATCCCATCCCATCCCATCCCATCCCATCCCATCCCATCCCATCCCATCCCATCCCATCCCATCCCATCCCATCCCATCCCATCCCTGCCCCTCCTCCCTCCGCTTGCTCATGTGCAGGTGATTTCCGTCCAATTTCCATCAGGAGACGCCAAGAATATTTAAGCTGCAGTGCTGGCAGCTGTGGGATAAGGAGTTGTTTTGCAGTTCTGGGGATCTGATGGCTCCTTTCTCTTCTCTCCTTTAGCAGCAAGGAGCAGGTTTCATTTGGCTTAGGCTCCTGAAGCATTTCTCTCTTGTTCTTTAGGGGTGGGAGTATGTTAGGAGGTGTGACCTTTCTGCCCTGGGACACCAGTGGGATGTGTGCTAGGTCTGTGTAGCACTGTCCCAGTGTCAGAGATGTGGACTCTTACTGGGACTATACGTGTGAGGTACCTACTGAACTGTATTCCACCGCTGACGCTTACTAGTCAGGAAGATGTTTTCTCCATTAAGCATTTTTCCTCTGTTTCTATTTCCTTTGAGGGGCTGTGGTGATAGTGTTCTTTTTTTTCCTGTGTCCCACAGAATTAGACTTGTTTGAGATATCTCAGCAACCTGTTAGCTCTAGCTACTGTCAACAGAGACCAAGTCACTTTCAAACCTCAAGAAGTCAAGAGGGCAAGACTTAATTTTCTTTGTGCGATACATTTTGCACCTCACCTCTGCTTCCTGTTTATTCCTGATGTGACCTCCTCTCTGAGCCCCCCTCCTTTATATAGGCCAATGTGTGTTTGTTCAGCCTTGCACGAGAGCTCTCTCTGATATTTCATACTCTGGTCTCTATATATTGTTTTTGAAGAATCCTTTCTTTTCAAAACAGATTAAGGTATTGTCAGGCTGAACAGACTTGGTTCCAGATAAATTTTGGTATGAATATTGACAGACTGTGAAAAGGTTCTGGCACTGCAAGCGAGTCTTTGATTAGAACAAAAAATAAAAAAAGCTTTTTTTTTTTTTTTGACAAATGATTGTTGCTATTTTTTGTTGATCATTTTAACTGTTGCCATGCCCATGGGAACGCAGTGTCAGCAAAATATGTTGTGCCTGTATTGATCCTGAACTGCACATCTTAGTGAAAACACCCTAAACTCAGTTATTTTGCCTTAAGGCCCAGTGGATAGCTGGCTTCAAACTGACAGGCAGAAACGCTTTTTGCAACACGTGTGATTTTTAACTCTAATACAAGCTATCACCCAGATTTATGTCATTGTGACAAGTAATTTTGCAGAGAACACTTGAACAGGATTCAGGTAGGGGTGTTGTGGTTGTTCACATGGTTCTTTGATGAACTTTTAACTCTGAAGGTGACTAAAGCAGCCTGGGGCTGTATAGTTACTGTAGGCATTTGGGCAGTGCCTGAACCCCTGCACCTCTCCCCGGCTGCCGTCGGAGCTGGGCACCTGCAGCATCAGAGTCTCCTTGAGCCTTGCTGGTATGGGGGCAACTTTATCCAGTGCAGTATTTGTGGAGTTTGTTAAGGGGGAGGCCTCTAATGTCTCATTTCAGCTTTTCTTTGTGGAACAGAGCTTGGGGTGGATTTTTTCTGGCACTTGGTGTAAATGTGTTGGTGACAGCTGTAATCAACGCAGAAGTGCTTACGCTGTTGATGAACAAAAAACAGCTGTTAGGGAAAAAAAGGGGAAAATATGTTATTTTATTCCTAGGAGCTTGCATATAGCATTATAGAATCATAGAATGACCAGGTTGGAAGAGACCCACCAGATCATCGAGTCCAACCATTCCTATCAAACACTAACCCATGCCCCTCAGTGCCTCATCCACCCGTCCCTTAAACACCTTCAGGGAAGGTGACTCAACCCCCTCCCTGGGCAGCCTCTGCCAGTGCCCAATGACCATTTCTGTGAAAAATTTTTTCCTAATGTCCAGCCTAAACCTCCGCTGGCAGAGTTTGAGGCCATTATAAAGTGAAGGAGCATATTAATCCTGCCAGGACTTCATTTAAGCCTATGTGGGACCAGTACCTTCAGTCACAAGGGTCTAAAAGACATCAGTGCTTACCAGGTTTGGGTTGGGTTGACTGGAAGCACTGCCTGCGTAAATAGACATCCTTCTGTAAGGTCTGGAAGTTTTCTGATTAACTCTTTAGCACTACAGCTCCCTTAAGGTTTGTTTAGGGATTTCAGAAGCAACAGGCAGCTCATTAACAGCTTTTTATTAGCACTGAAAACCTTAGGAGGGAATCTGCACAGGCCATCTGAAGACCTTGGGTTCGCTGGGCAAAAGGTGTTTGTTGCCATATATTAGCTGATGTACTGCAGCACAGGGTACATTCCTAGATGTTTTCATTTCACAAAAAAAAAAGGTGTTACCCGTTCTATAGATGAGATGGTGAAGTATCAGATCATTTGGATTATATCGTGCTGACAGGCTAGGGGCGAGAAGAAGGGAGAAGTTTTGCTCCCCTTGACTTTCAAAGGCACAACCTGCATTTTTTCCTATTACAAGTGCAAACTGATAGCAAGTGCTGAAAAACAAACTTACAGTTTGGCCAGCTTATCAAAGCAACAATAAAACCTAAAAAAAATAAGCATGCGTGGGCTGATGGATACGTTATGTGGCTGGAACTAAAAGTTTGTGCCATTTGCAGGCCTGGCGGAAGCGATGGTTCGTGCTGCGCAGAGGCCGCATGAGTGGGAACCCAGATGTGCTGGAGTACTACAGGAACAACCACGCCAAAAAGCCCATTCGGATCATCGACCTCAACGAGTGCGAAGTGCTGAAGCACTCAGGGCCCAATTTCATCAAGAAGGAATTTCAGAACAACTTTGTCTTTATTGTGAGAACCACCTATCGCACCTTCTACCTGGTAGCCAAGACTGAGGAGGAGATGCAGATCTGGGTGCACAACATCAGCCAGATCTGCAACTTTGGGCATCTAGAAGATGGCACAGGTAGGATCACACTCGTGCTCGTCTTGGGGGTTGGGAGGACAACCAGTGTCTGGGCTCCTCCACAGCAGTGAGGTGGGAGAAAGCCTGGACCTTGCTGACCTGTTGGGCTGGGCAGGTGGTGTGAGATTTTGTTTCCTATAGCTCCATGCAGCACTGAGATGTTGCTAAATCCCAGTTTGAAAGTTATCAGTGATTTTACTATTGCTGGGTAGAAATAATAGCTGGCCACTTGGTGTCACTTTGATGAAGCAATTCCTGCTAGAATAAACAGCAGGTCCTTAATAAGAAAAGGCACTGTTTATGTGAAAAGCTGACTGTTATCTTCTGGGGCCATGTATTTCATTACGTGTCCTGTATTTATTTAGTTTGGCTTGATGTAAGACACCTGTTTCAGGAAAGTGTCCAGCAAAACTTGTATTTTCTCAGGGTTTGCTAGATGTGGAATTTGCACAGTCTTGGGTGTATGTGCACATACATAAATCAATGACAAAAATACTGAGCCGTCTTAGTCTATTAATGAGAAGAAAAATAAAGAAAAGGTAGAGGATAGGAGAGTGTTAGAATTAAGAGATTAAGAGTCTAGACTTAAGAGATGGTCCTGCCAGTGAAGCATAAAGTCAGCCTGTTTTGCCATGACCTACACCTGTATATAATCGGTAGGGTGAGTTCCTTGGAAAGCCTCCAAGAATTAACCACTCCAAAATGGATGTAGCCAGTAACTAAAGTCAGGACCTGTATCATCATTAACTTACCTTTCAAATGAGACAATCAGGCTCAGATAACAGCAATCCGTCTTTCCCTTGACATTTCCAAGGGGCGGATACGGGCAGCAATTTGAGAGCTTCATAGGAAGTGAGTCAGAACAAAGTCCTGTGCTCTGATAAAAGGCAGCGCAAGAGCAGAAAAAGGTGGTTATGGAGGGACTCATCCCAAGGGCAGTAAGGTGTTTGGCAGTACCCTAGTGTGGCCAGGCAGATTATCCTGCCACGGTCCCTGTGATGGTGCGCTCAGACTGCTATGGGTATCTGCAATAGCCACATAGCCATACCATGACTTGAACAAAAGGCTATGGTGAGATTTATTTTTTTTTTAATCTATCCTGGTTCCTGGCCACTTTTAATCTTCCTTTCAGCAGTTTATTCTGAGGGGAAAAGGGAGTGGAAAGAGCACTGCATGGTGATCTTGTTATCAATGTGATGGCTGCTCTTTTCCCATTCACTTTAGACCACCTGGAAACCGTGTCGAAATACTTTCATATGTTAGTACAAACTACTCATGGATGCAGCTTGCAAACCAGAACTGGTAGGTTTGAGGAATTGGAGTCAATAGCCCTTTGGAGCTTGGATGTAATTAGGGCTATGCAGTAACCTCCTTCCTACTTATTTGCCCTTGTTAACACTGAGATGTTGATCTTGCATTGCTACTTCTGGTGTATTATTTTTAGATAGCGTTTTACCAATTGTTGTGAAATGAAGGCAAGTCTCTTGCCCATCAAATATGCCTGCAGCCTTCTGCTGACACTGTGAGGATATGCACAGGGATATGTGATTTGTGGCAGAGGAGCTAAGGCAGTGGCTGTCCTCAGGGTAGCTGCACTTGTACTGGGAAATGTGTGTTCTCTTACATATTGCTTGTAAGAGTTATACCCGGGCAATACTTAGAGTATAACACAGTGGTATTTCTCCCAGCAAAGACTGTCAGTGCAAACACTGATGGAAAAGAAAGGACAACTCTTGGTGCGGCCATTGGGAAAGCTGATATCCCAGCTTTCTACTCCATTCAAGGTCAATATTATCCCCCAAGAAATTCAACAGTGTAGAGCATTGTCTTGGTTCAATATAAAGTCTGGCACCTGAACGTACTACGTAAGCTAAGCTTCCAGGCATGCACTTGGTGTGTCTCTAATGGCAAACAGTTCATAAGATCTTCTGTTTAACCTGCAGTTCATGCCAGTGAGATCAAGTCTGGGGTGTATTCAAGTCAAGCTGCAGGGCATGTTTCAGGTCTTCTGATTTAAATCTGCATGGTTCTACAGGTTGCACGTCACATTTCAAACAGTTGCCAACTGCTTCAGCTTTTTGGAAGCACCTAAATCCCCCAAGAGACTGTAGGTTTAAAAAATTACCCTTAAAAATTAACATAAGAAGAGAAAAGCTCTATTAAATGCCATATGTGTTTTTAACTACTGTAGTAAAAAAAAAATAATACTCCCTGAAATGAATCATCAAAAGTAAGGCATATAAATTGCAGGAGACTTTAATAAGCTGTTCTGTGTATTAAAATGGATCTCAAAGCCAATGTTATATTGTGTAATCGATCACTCTTAATCCTTGTATCTCTGAAAATTTGCTGTGACTTTGAGGCCAAACCCAAATCTGCTGCTTTCTCTGTTTGATGCACAGAAAGTGCAGCCACAGGTTTACACAGTGACTCAGCTGTAAATGCCACCTTGTTTCTCCCAGTTAGATCCTTCCAGCAGCAAAAGAGCTGGATGAACAGCCAGGTCCTAGTCATCAGCAGCCTCCGATCTGGTATATAAGCAGCCAGACACCGGCCAAACTTAGCAAAACAGCAGCTGGCCCTGTGAAGATAGATTTTAGTCAACAAGAGAGGGGATGGCTGAGAGGCAGAGGTGAAGTGCAAGCTCCAGGCAGATGTCAGGAAGCACCTGGGAGAGTGGCTGTTGAGAAGGACTCGCCAGCAGCAACCATTGTGCTATGGCACTCGACTGCCACAAGAAACTACTGCTGGCTGTGCATAAAGTAACAGGGGAGCTGGCACCTCCAGGGGAGTCAGCTGGAGGAGAGAACAAGCTTCCCTAACTGTTTTCCTATCACTTTTGTGTAAAAACTTGCTCCATCTTTGGTGAAGGCTCCCAATGGAGCAGTCTTTCCCCAACCCCAAAGGACCCCTGGCCACAGAAAGGGTCGAGAGGAGGCTTGGGCCACGCAGCCGGGTAGGGGAGGGGATGCAGTGAGGTGGCTATGGAACATCATAGGCACACTTTATCCCATATGCAGGCTGAAACCACGATTAATTGACACAGTGCAGTATAGCAGCTTTTCATTGGAGAAACTACTGTGAAAGTCGTTCAACCTTTTTCATTAGGAAGTTTTACTTTTAAAGACTACCTGTGCATTGAATCCTCCCCCAGACCCTGCCCCAGGCAGGCAGCTTCCACTTCACTTCTTCCGCAGGCTCCTGGTTCTACATCCCATGTGAACGCCTGGCTCCATGCAGGTGCAGACCTTACTGGAAGGTCCCTGCTGGTCTCCATCACTCCCCTGTTGCTCTACTCCCTCCCACAGCGCCCAGGACCACAGTGGAGCCTGGTGTCCCCAGGGAGGGCCTGTTCCTGGTGCCCTTTCCGCAGAGTGCATAGACCAGGATGTCAGCAGGGTCACCAGAAGTGACAGGTTACCCTTGGATTCCTCTTGGTAGTTGGATTAGAGCATTTCTGCTCCTCTGCCTCTCCTTCTCCTCTGGATGCACTGTTGTTCATACCTGTCCTTGCCCATTGCTGGGCCTTCTCCCTTTCTCCTTGCTCCTCTGATGGTTTCTTTGCTTCCTTAAATGTCTCTCCTATTTTGGATTTTTTTGTTGTTTTTGGGTTTTGGTTTTTTTTTCGCTAATGGGAATGGTTTGATTCCCCAGAATCTTGCTACAGCCACACTGCTGAGTATCTCCCTTGGCCAGGGCAGAGCAGGGGGAGCCAGGAGCACTGAGGGGCTGCTTGGAGGGATCGTGCTCTCCTTGCACAGACTCCTTCTCCTGAGCATCTTCACTTTCCGGTGAAGATGCTCAGGCTCTGTTCCCATATTAAGCTGGGCAAGCAGCATCCTGGCAGGTTTGTTTCTGGCAGCACGTGGCCCTTTCACAGCAGTTCAGGGGAGCTGTGACAGCTCTTCCTAGCCCATGCTGGAGGACAGGCACTGAGGCTACTCCCTCCTCACTCTCCTCTCAGCAGGAGGAAATCCCTTCTTGGCTGCATGGGCTCAAGGTTGCTCTTTAATGTCAAGCTCTGGCCCCCGGCCAGGAGCTGTGGGTGGCATTTCTACCTCCTTGTTATGGCCATGCAGCCTCGCGGGGGGGGGGCTTGCTGTGAGCAGGACCTCCTGTTCATTTTGTCCCTGCACTGCTGTTGCACATTCTGGGGGAGGGTGCTGTGGTCTGTAGCACGGAGGAGAAGACTCCGGAGTCTCCAAGCAATGATCCTGCATTGACAGGGAAGGTCACCACAGAGGATGCTCCACGATGACTTTCCCCGTCAACGCGGGGCAGAAGTTTTTAGGGTTAGTACTCACCCAAACAGTTATTTTGGCAGCCAAAGCTGCCTGCTGCCTCTCAGGCAAAGGAGAGCGCTGGCACCAAACCCATTCTCCGCCTTCTCACTGTTGAAAATGGCCATGCATAATTTATTCTACTCAGTTGCTGCTGCAGTACACCTTTAGTGCAGGCTGATTCAGTTACCAGCAGAGCTGGCAGGGGCAGGGCTGAGCTGTTAGGAGCTGACTTCATGTCCCTGAGCCCCTGAAGGTTAGAAAAGGGCTGGGCTGCTCTGCCCCTATCCCTCCCTCCTGCTCACAACGGTTACGATGTGGTCTGCAGCTCTCAGTCTTTCCTGATGGGATAATCCATGCTAAACCCTGCAAGTACCAGATGGAGTTCAGGCCTGTTTGTTCTCCATGTCAATAATCCAGAATGTCATTAATTTCTCTTTCTTATGCATTATAGTGTGTTTTAGTTGTTTCTTTTTTTAAAAAAAAGAAAACAAACGTGTGGTCAGATGGCCATGTGAACATGCTTTTCTGAGATCCCTATGGAGTTAGCTTGGTACGTATTTGATCATCCCCAGCTTGCAAGATCAAGGTTTGAAAGCAGAGTTACTGTCTGAGCCAGCACAATGAACAAGAGAAGTTGTTTTTCAGATAGGAAGGCTGCAGCCCTCAGCTTTGCTTTGCAAATGGGAAACCCTGTAAAAGCCATTCCTTCCAGATGCTCACTGCTGAAATCCCACTGCTTTAAACACTTGCTCAAAATTAAGCAAATGTGTTGCATAAGCTTGAATTTAAGCACATCCTTACGTGCTTTGCTGACCTGGGGTCCTCCACAGCACAGCACCAAACCTCCAAAGCTAACAGAAGGAAGCAGCAGTGAGTCAGTACTGGTAGATGGGATGGAAAGAGGTGGCTCCTGCCCCAACCTAAAGGGATGAGCTGTAGGATAGTGTCGAGAGAAAAAATCATTTGTTTTACTATTCTTCTGACTGAGATCAGAAAGAGGACAGGGTGAAGCCTGCTGTGGCTGGTGTGGAAGTCTGGGTCACTGGAGGGTTTTGTTTGTGTTCAGTGATGTTGCTGTCTAACCACCCAAGTCTGGGCAGCCCTCTCATCCCTCCTCGCCTGCTTGCATGTATACCTAGCACCTCCCAGGGTTGAGAAGTGACTACAACAACCTGGTGCAGTGCCAAGGCTTGTTGCTCTGTTGAGCTGAGAAGTAGATAGTACCTGCCAGAGGATCTCAGGACCTCACCACACTGTGCAGGATCTAGCCCAGAGCATGCACGCAGGTGTTCTAGGGCTAGCTACCAGCATTTCCAGCAAATTCTGGATATCAGCATTAGAGAAATCTGCCTTCCTGCTATGCTTTGAAGGTATGTTTATGCTTGGTTTGGTTTTATCAGCAGTAGCTGGTTTCTTGTGCATGTTTCTGCTGCGGGATGTTTTATTTTGAGGAAGGGGTCTGTGGCTTTGACTCAGGTGGTGTCTGCACTTCAGCCAGAGAGCAGAGTACCCACTGCTGAGCCCTGCATGTGTCAGGGACAGCTGGGGTTCCCATTGAGTACTGCCTGATCTCTGCACAGCCCTGGTGAGGGAAATGCAATGCGGCAACCTGAAACTTCATTAGAAAAATATAGTTTCTAATTGAGGGCTTGTGCTGCTGTCTGAGCTTGGTGTCAGGAGCAGATGCCATTGGAGAACTGCTCTATCAAGACCCTCCCCGAGGCCCTTCACACTCCAAGGCTGACTTGCAGTGAGGACTTGATTTTTGAATGAAAATACCCCAAAAGCTGGACCAGAGGTTGTGCCTATCCTTAACTTTGCATAGCTCAGCCAACACTCCTCCATCCCTCTTGCCCAGCATCCCCATGTGTAGCAGAGCAGGAGGATGGGAGAGCAACAGAGCTGAACCTGTCTCTGCTGCCTGGCAATGCTTAGGTGAGACAAGTACGAGTGCCTCGGCCATGTTCTGTAGCGAATGGTGGCCTTGGTGGTTGGAGGTGAACTCGGAGCTGAACCAGCTCTGTGCAGCCTGGGCCAGCCCTGCTGCCTGCAGCAAACCTGTTACTCTCTTCATTATCACGCCAGAGAGAGCTTGCAGACAAGTTCAGAGATGCATCAAATTTGGCTGCTCCATGAGCCACGAAGTTCAGTTTTGTCCATTGGGTCCTGGAAAGTGGGAAGAAAACAACCCCTTTCTTTATCACCATTAATTTGGAGTGTTGGATAGTAACAATGAACTACTTGCATCAAGTCCTAAAAAAAGAAAAATCTTTGTAATACTGATTGCACTGCCTCCGTGCTTTCCTCAGCATAGGTTGTCTCCAGTACTGAGTGAGGCACCCTAGAGCCAGGATTGTCTGTACCTCCTGCAGCCCTGGACTGGGCAGCTGCCTTGCCCAGCCTGGACAGGGAGAATTGCTGCAAAATTTGTCTCTCCTGTACCCAGAATCAAGTTTTTGCCCTGACCCACTGCCACTCTGGTGTAAAACATCCCTGCTGCAAAAGCAAAGTGGCAATGGCCAGGAGAGGCAGTGGGCGAGGTAAGTCAGAGCAATCTCTCAGCCAGACTCATCCATTCCCATTGCAGGTTCAGTGGAGAGCCTATCTCACACGACCTCGTCCCCCCAGCCATCACCGGCTGCCTCCACCCACGCCTCCCGAATAGCTGATCCCTCCTTCTCGGTTGACCACGCTGCTGCTGACGTGTCTGCTGCAGAGGAGACCCCCAGCGAGTCGGAGTCGGTCTTCCTCCCTGACTACCTCTTCCTCTCCAACTGCGAGTCGGGCAAGCTCAGCCACAACAGGTAGGTCTGGGGTCTGCCAGATGCTTGGGGCTGTACCCACTCTGTCTGCCCAGTGGTAACCTGGGAAACTGGGGCAAACTGGTCTTTGAGTCCTATCACTCAAAGTAGGCTCCTGAGCTCAACAGAGGACCATCAGCATAATCCAGTTTACAGGGGGCTTTTCATAGTGCAGATTAGCAGCCAAACATTGTTTATTGGTCCTATCCCTTTTGAAAGTGGGTGGCTTGGGGACCTCATGTATGGCCACCCTCCAGATGCACTTTCTGCCTGTCGCTGCCCGTGGTGGTCCACAAAATGCCCCATCCCCTAGCCCAGCTCAGGGAGGACCTTTCACAGCCATAGGGAAGGAACAGTTATTGTCCCAAACTGTGAGGTTGTTTTGGTGTTTTTGCTGTATTGCTTGTTCAGTTACAGGTAGAAGAAAATGAAAACACAGGTCCTGATCTCTGTCTCTGTGCAGGTGTGACAGCTGGTCAAATTCAGACAGATCTCTGGAGCAAACATCATCGGACGATGTTTTTGTTGACTCCTTGCAGTCCCAGTCCTCCTTGTACCTTGTACAGCCATCCAGTGCTGGCACTGTGCACCAGGATGGGACCCTGCTGGCAAATCCCACTACTGTGTCCAGGAACACAGACATTAGTGGGCCACCCAGTGACTTTTCCTCCTCTTCTCCACGGCTTGGGACGCCACTGACACCAACTTTTCAGATTGACAAGAACCAAAATGCACTGCCCTATGGTGTAACCCAGCTGGACATCCTATCCAACACACCTCCACCACGGCCACCCAAGCCAACCCACTTCTCAGACAGAAGAGGGGATGAGATGAGCAGCGGGGCCCTCCAGAACGGGCATACAGGGATCTGCCGGGCTCAGGTTGCTCTGGTACCCAGGAGGATCTCCTTGTCCAGCTTAGACAACGTGAGGAACTGGAAAGGTAAGTGCGTTTCTGAGAACCAGCAAAGCAGGACTGGTGTGAGGGATGGAACTGCCCACAAGTGTAGAGCAGTTGCCCACCTCCACTTGTGCCTCTCCCCTGTGAAATCATACCCTACCCAGAACAACCTGAAATGCTTGCTTCTAATTAGTTAGCAAACAGGATTCAACTAACAGGATTCAGCCCTATCCCTGACATTCAGCCCCTGCTCTGTAAAAGCACCTCAATGCGTACACATCACCAGCAATTCGGCTGTGATCCTCTCAAGGTGCCTTGTGACATGCAAGTGTTCCATGCCCCCTCCTCGTCCAGAAAAAGAAAGAGGTAGAAAACCAAAAAATGAAAATCCATGCACTGAATCGGGCAATGTCAAATTCTCTATTTATGCAAGTGGGCTTGCACGTGGGAAATGCCTTTATAGCTGTGCTGCTTTGCTGCCTCCAGCCCCTGCCATAACAGCAGCGTGTCTCACAGCTTAGAGTAAAGAACAGGAAGCCAGGGAGACGCTGGGGATGGCATGTAATCCCAGTTGAACCAGGGACTCTGCGTGTCCTTGAGTAAATCCCACTTTGTCCTTGCTCTTCAGTCAGGGTAGCCTGAAAACCTGCTGCAGAGCAAGGCTCAGCTGCAAAGCAAGTCCTGCTCTGAGTTGAGGTGGCTTTTCCAATTGTTCTTGAAACACCATCATCACAAACAAAAATAACAGTCAAAACACCAGGACATCAAGGTGTCAAAAACATGTTGAGTTTTATTTTGTGGAGCCGTAGAACAGCAGCTGGAGTACATGGCTGGAAATTCTCAAGTATTTTGCAGTGATGTCTCTTTTTTGATGGGGAAGAAAATGTAGATTTTTTTAAGCATTTGAACTCTTGTAGTTCAAATGACCAACCAGTGTTTGGGCTCTTATATCTCTGAAGCTAAAGCAAGGAGAGCTCTGTCCAGCATGTTTATCAGTGTGGAAACAATTCTTGGAAGGTTTCTGGAGAAACACCCATCGGTGCAATTGGTATTCTTAATTATCAGTTATGTTTTGTTGCTCCCTGAAAGGTGCTGCTCTTGCTTCTGCATATGTGCTGCTCCCACACTGCCAGTGCGCCAGAGTCAGCTCATCTTCCTCCAACTCAATTTTATGCCAAAATGTTCTTAAGAGGATTAAGTGGCCAAATGTCATGTTCTGCTACCGTGCTGCAAGGTTATCTCTGTCTGACAGGGGGCAGCAATGAATTAATAAGTGCTGCTGTTTTTTCTAACCCTAAGTGCAGCTGAAGCTGTTTGAAAGGTTAAACTCTGAATTGAAATGTGTTTAGTAAGAAAAATTGGAAAAAGAAACGGGGAGAAAGCAGCTGTTCCTCACCAACACCCAGAGTGAGCCCACTCAAGTTATTTACTTCATTTTTTTTTCCTCCTGGCAACCTGTAAAAGCTGAACAGATGTGATTAACCCAATTAAGTGCAAAGGCAGCGTATGGTTGCAGTGCCATGAAAGGGAGTGAGATGTACATGTGTAAGGCACCTGTATCCTGGCATCTGCCAAAGCGTTGTGTCTGACTGTCTCTGCCAAAATAATAGCTGTAGCTGTCCCAGGACAGCCACTCTATCTAATGTCTATCTGCACTAACAGTCTTGCTTTGTTCTTGTTTAGCAGTTCAGCCTTTTATGCTTTATCACCACAAAGACCCACAGTTGCAGTGCAGTATTGACATCCTCGCCACAAGATCAGGAATGGCATTAGCATGGTTGGAGGGCTGGAAGGCATTCCCACAGAAAAGCCCTTTTCTGCACAGAAAAAAATTTGCAGAAAAGGATGGTAGTTTTAAGCATCTCTCCCTGCTGATCTTCTGTGCATTGAACACTGAATTTCAGGAGTTTTGCCTTCTGCTTCAAAAATAAAGTTGACCTACACCAAGATAAATGCCAGTCTGCACAAGGGGACACTGACAGGTGATGTTTTCTCTGTCTGTTTGTTCCCCATCAGCTTGAGTCACTTCTACCACATCAGTATTTCTCAGTGACAAAGAGAAGAATTTCTCTCCTACCATTAAGTTCCCCTGTGCACCCTCTGTACAAAAACATGTGTTTCCCTGGCACCTTACATATAAGGCTCCTAAATAATTTTCCAGACAATAACAAATTCATATTTCCTACAGTACCTTTCCACATAATTTCCACAATTTGGCAGAAGGGGAAACAGAGCAGGAGTAGAGCTGGAGCTGTGCTTAAATTTTTGCTTGGTCGCTTGCTCTGCACACCAGTCTTTCTCCCAGCTGCTTGTGTTACAGGAAGTATAAGTTACAGCTGGATTATACATGAACATATTCCTTGGTTTCATCATACTTAAAATAGATGTAATCATGCCTGAAATGCAACCAAGCTGGTTCTGGTCTTAAGTGTCATTAGATTTCCTCATTTAGGATAAATACTGGGAGTTATGGAATCTTTATAAAGCTTGAACTATTTTAGAGCCATATGCTTTCCTCCAGAGTTATATCCGTGAGGTTGCACTGATTTATCACATTTTTAATCACTTTTTTTTCCTTGCAGCAGACATGGAAGGCAGTTCCTTAAGAAGTCGGGATAAGAGGCTTAGCTTGAATTTGGTAAGTACTCTGCTTGCATAAACGTAAAACACTGGCACATGAAAGACTTCAGAAAGTGAATCATTTCACATCCTGATATTCAATCATTCCTCTCTTGTGTTCAACAGAAGAATAAAAAAATGGAGGAAAGACTTGGCTTTGGGGTGGCTTCTGTGCTGCTGCTTCTCAGCTTCAGGGAGCCTCTGAGAGAAGGAGAGAGGGGGAGGCCACAACACTGAGCACCCTGCTTTTAAAGCAGATGAAGCCAGGTCTGTCGTGAAAAAGGATACCAGTAGCCTTGAGAATTAAGCTGCTGACCAAGAGTACCTGAGAAAACTGCTTGTATCTTTCTTAATGATCCTGAGGGATAAGTCCCATTAGGACACAGGAAAGTCTCTGCTCACAAAGCGCCTGTGATTCAGGGCTCTGTCAGTCCAAAACTTACTGACTCAGCTTTTGACAGGCATGGTTAAACGTAGCACCATCACACAACCAGTCTTCTACCTAGTGCTGGATGCACTCTTCTATGTGGGACATGCTTTGCTGCTTCTATGTAAAGTCTCGTGGTGGGCAACTTAAATTTTTCTCCCCTTTGAAAGCTTGCAAGGTTGTAATCAGTCCCCCTCATCACTCAGCCAGCACTAACCTGCATGAAATTAATTTCTAGTGTTTATTCTTAGCTATCAGAAGCAACTGGTAGGTTTGTGTGTCTGCTCTCTCAGCTTCCATGCTTGCAAAAATCTAATTCATCATATGTTCTCCTTTCAGATTTTTTTCTATGAAGGACCCTCCTTCCTTGTATAGGTCAGAATTACTGCTGAGAGAGGCAAGTGCAGCCTCGCCAAAGTTGGAAGATTTAGCCTACTTAAGTCTCCAATAAGTTTAGTCCTAGTTTCCAGCAGTGACTTGCAAAGTTCACAATTGGAGTTCTCCAAAGCTGGAATGTGCATCTGAACTCATGTGTTTGTCTCAGGTCTTCCCAGCTTACACCCCTCAGAAGGGTCATGTCAGGACTCTCCTGGCCTGGGGCTCGGCTCAGATCTGCACCCAGATCACAACACCTCCCAGCTTGCAGGGTGTTGGCTATTCATTTATATTGACCCATTTCTCTTTCTTTTCCTCCTTTGCTCCTGAAGCCCTGCCGGTTCTCCCCACTCTACTCGACTGCTTCGGACAGCCCCGAGGACAGCTACGTGCCCATGCGCCCCAGCACCTCTCCTTCTGCACCTGGCTCAGACTGTTCACCTGATGGCTACATCCCCATGAGCCCTGGCTTAGCCACATTTACCTTCCCTGTCGTCAGCACTGAAAAACTCACCAGCCCATTGCCTGAGCTTCCCTCAGACTTGGAGCCCCCTCCAGTGAACCGAGACCTCAAGCCTCGGAGGAAATGTAAGCCCAAACCTCAAGTGCAATTGGCAACCAGTGGGTCCTGATCCAGGACATGGGTGACCTCCTTTGATAGTGTTGTTGGCACATTTTAAAGTTCTTCCTGCTCTAAAAGAGGGATTCAACTGCTGTGTAAGTGGCTTATAGCACTGTAACAAAGGATGTGTCTGCAGGGTCCTTGGTAAGCAGAGGAAGAGCGTCTATGCCTACTTTTGCAGTTGAAGATCAGGTGGCTGTGCTAGCGTAGTGCATGGCTTCAGGTCTGCAAATATCCAAATGGATGTAGTCTTGGAGAGACAGCAGACTCATCCTGCAGCTCTGAAGTATTTGTACTGCTGGCTCACCAGCTCCCTGACCTTCCAGGAACAGGACATCCAAACACTCAAATACTCAACCTTGATGTATGGTCTGTTGGTTAAACCTGTTAGGTGCAGCTGTCTTGGTTTAACTAGGATTTTCCTGCAGATGCTTTTTCTGGTGGTAATTTTCCACTCCTTCTTTACATGGCATCTCCAAACTCTGGATTGCATTTCCCGAGGATATACTAGGGACAAAAATCAGATTGGCAGTGGAGAAATTGCATAAACCTGGTCTACATTAAACTCTTCAGCTTGCAGAGCCACAGGGCTACTTAGAAACTGGCTTGGGAAATGCTGCTGCGAAGTGGGGACAGAAATTTAGACCACTGCCAGGAAGCAAAGCAGGCTCAGGCCATTTCTTAGAGAGTTCTGAGAACAGAGGGGAAAATGTATATAGGACCAGTGAAAGAAAGGATCTTGATCTCCGTGCATAGGACCTTTTTGTTTAGAAGAGAACCCCAAACCTGTTTTGACTTGTAGGCTGAACTGACCTCTCCTGTTGAACGCAGCACATGCCGAATATATTTGAGACAAGCACATGGGGCATTTGCTCTCCTTATTTATTGTTATTGCAGGGCAAATGAGGGACTTTGCTTTCCAGTGATGAGTGAAGTGGTCATTTCTTACGGATTTCTGTTTTCATTGTATCAGTTGTGTTCTGTGAAATAGTCTGTTTCTTGCTGTTAATATAAAACTGCATTTTCTAAGCAGTGCAGTCTATCAATAGCAGAGCTAATGAAATGTAGCTCTTTTTGTATCTACTTGCAGCACGGCCACCTCCTCTGGACTTGAGAAACCTCTCCACAATCCGAGAGCATGCTGCCGTAACCAGGATGTGGACTGTGCCTTAGTAAGTCAACAAGAAACCTGCTGTTCCAATCTTTTAAGCATTAACATTGTGGAATGGAGTTAAAAATAACGCATCACATACCACAAAAAACAGTTTCCTGACAAAGTCCGCAAACAAGAATTCCCCAGGGCTCCTTCCAGCATCCCCCAGGCTTTTGCTGTCTCTAAAAAGCAAGACTTCTTTTCGTGATAGGCAGTTCCAATGTGTTCAGCACTATGCAGTGATGCTCAGTCTATTTTGAAAAGACTGGAGCTGGTCTGCACTGTGGTGTGGTTGCTGCAATGGCTAAAAGCTTCACATGCCTTAATTACTTTTTTTTTTCCAAAGTAATGGATCCATTTTTGTTCCTGAAAATTCATATAGTATAGGAGAACCAGATAAGTTAAAACTCTACCTGACTTGTAGCCTGAGTGTAGACTACTGCACTGCCACGCAGCAATTCAGATTTGATCTTGTGGCTTGAGCTTTTGTCACTGGCAGTTACTTGTGGGGTAAAACAAATGCATTAGGTCCCAAAGCCCCAGTAGTATGGACAGATGATACTGTGGAGCTCCAAGGGCAGCGAAAGGCTCATCTTCAGGGAACTCATGAGCAGGCGAAGACTGCAGCCTGCTGGCTGTGGGGTTTTTGGTGCTATGGGCAAAGGCTGACAGAGCCAGCTGTGCTGAAGCATGCATGCAAAAGCCAGTAATTCTCACCAACATCCTCTGCATACCCCATGCACTCCATAAAATGTGGTCTTTCGTTAGCATGAGTGCCAGATGGGGCATTTCTACTCCCCCACCTCGCGTAGTCATTTGGAGGGCAAAAGGAACAGGAGATGGGCAGCTTCTCAATTGCAGGTTCCTCTCTCAGCCATACAGTCCAAAGCTGGTTAAGTCCTTCAGCACTGCCTGACACATGCTGCCTCTTAGGGAAACCCAGTAGCCTGCCTCCCAAGCCTCCCTGCCAGAGCACTGTGGCTAATTAGTGCTGACACAGTGCAGAGTCCTGAAGGATAACAAGCTCGGAGGGAGTTTGCATGTTTTACATTAACAATACTAAAAAAGAAGTATGCCTGGAATTAATAAAGCAAAAGGAATTATACTGTTCATGTTGCACCAAGTGGCCATCCAGTTTTCTGATAACTAACCCCATTGTGCTAGCCTGCAATAATACCTCTGACAGTTATGTTAGTGGAAGAGATTTCCTTGTTCAAGGGCTGAGTCACAGCCACCTCCATAGCACAGATAGTATGTGTTTACACTGTGTTCAAAGCCAGACAAGTTCCTTTGCATGCAACTCCAGCAGCTGATTAATTCACATCCATCTCCAAAACGTGGGTGCCTGCACAAATAACTGCCTGCCCCACTGGCATGTATTATGCAGATGAATTTGTCTGTGTGTCCCTTGTTGGAGATTTGCTCCAATGTTTTATGCTTTCTGTCATACCAGAGGTGGCAAACTTTTTCATAAATCCTAGGGGGAAAAAAAAAAATCAACAAAACCACTCATGGCGATACAGCACACTCTTTCTAGAACTAAGGAGTGGTTTTGGACATCCTCTCCTTAAAGGCTGCAGCATTAGTGTGAGTTTATTCACCATATGAGCTGTGTCAGGCTTTGGCTTCATTTCAGAGCATCTGTAAGATGCTTCCTTAACCTCTCCTGTGTTTTTCTTCATAGCAATCGAATGAGCTTTATCTCACCAGAAAGAGACGGTATTAATTCAGCAAGAATATTTGCCAATTCAGTTTCCGGAGAAGAGGAAGAAAGTTACATTCATATGGTAATCTTCATTTTCACACAGCCATCCTTTGCTTTATCCTGCTGTGTCACATTGATGGAGAATGCAGAAGTTTGTTTTCTAAGAAAAAATGTTGAGTAGGTTTGTCCTTTGCCTTCTGTTTTTTTAAACAAATGATGGAACGGTTTTAAACCAAAGACACTGGGACCGATTTACAGAGAGATAAGGGAAGCCCTTCTTCTGCTCTGCAGAACTCAGCTGTTCACCCACGAATGTTGCTAAGCAGTTCCAAGAGATCACAGGGATCATCCATATTTACATTAGAACTCATTAAGGCAAAGGAAAATTAAATCTTTTCACCTTTTAGAAGTGTGCCCTGCAAAATCTCCTAGGAAATGACAGAAAGCCGTTAGTGCACTTCCTAAAGATACACACTAAATACTGTGCAGAAACAGAACTCCCATTAAAGCTTCTTATTGCTTCTGCTTTGGCTGTGGCACTAACCCCACTTCCCATCCCATGAAAGAAGAACATCTGGCTTTGTGACGGCTTTTCTTCATTCACTCTAGCCGTATCTTGCGAAAGATCGGAATCTTGATTTCCTTTGAATTTTAGGTGGAAAGGGATCTCAAATTCCTTGATCTGAGACAATGTCTACGGGTTTGTCTCCATAGCCAAGGCCCAATAGCAATGTCTATAGAAATATATTGCAAAACTGACCACAATTTCCATGTACCATAGTCTGGATTTTAACCCACACCTCTACTAAATCAGAATCTGCTCAGGACGGCAGTTCCAGTTGTAACTACTCCCCATTTGATTGTTCTAGTCAAATAAAACCTTCTATCCATTTTTTGTCATTGTGATTTTCCTGAGACTGATTTTCAGTTGCTAGATTTGAGCAGATTTATCACCACTTCTTCAAATTCATAGATCAGTGATGGTTGAGAGGGCACATCTGCAAATCTGAGCCTCCCGAGAGCTAGAGTTGAGAAGCTGGGCAAAGGTTCTTTCTGGTAACACTGAATGAAAATCAGCTTGATTTGCTTGTTTTGCCATAATTACTGTGAGGAAAAGGTTCCCACAGTCTCTCTATGCCATCACGCAATTAATCAGTGTTATCCTATGATTAGTCACCAAATGAACCCTTGGCGTAGAAAATTACGTGGGTGCTGACCCTCCTCACTTGTGTTCTGCCAGATGAGTTTCCCACCTCATAGTTGTAGTCCTGCTTCCTTTTAGGATCATGTTTTAAGAGCATTAAAAGTGTCTCTTTTCTTAACAGGAACACAGACAGGCAACATCTCCATACAGTGGTGCTTTTCCATGGACAAGGAAATCTAACCTTGATTACTTAGCATTGGATTTTAATTCTGCTTCCCCATCCCCTGTACAGAAGGTATGAGTCATCTGAAAAACCCCACAGCCTCCTATCTTTTTGTGTGCTGGGAGGAAAACAAGACCAAGAGTCACACTCTGCTAGGTGCCCAAAGTGTCATAATGAAGCCAGCCATGTTTCCAGCTGACTGCATTTGTGGCAGGCTCAAGATTAATATAATAAAAGTCTTATCAGGGTGATGACAAGGTGTCCTTAGTGTGACTCATAGGGATGCTGTTAACACCTAGCAGAGAGCATGAAGCTACAATGGGACGTGCAGCCATCAGGGCTTGTGGGCGAGCTTGTTGGTGTTTGCAGGATCTCTGCATGCTCTTTCATTTTCATCAAGTCTCCACAAAATCTTTTCTGATAGTTTCCCCTCAAGTCTCTTTGCAGTAAACAAGTTTACAGACCGTGATAAATTCACAAGGTAAAACTGTACATGGCAAAACGTACATCTTTACTTTTGCATCACCAAAAGCATTTCAATTACCTTACCGCAGGTGGTGGGTAGGCATCGCTGCAAAGCAGTGAACTGTTGGTGGTTTGGGTCATTGTGTCCTATGTATCATAGAATCATAGAACAGAATCATAGAACCACCAGGTTGGAAAAGACCCATCAGATCATCAAGTCCAACCATTCCTATCAAATACTAACCCATGCCCCTCAGCACCTCATCCACCCGTCCCTTAAACACCTCCAGGGAAGGTGACTCAACCACCTCCCTGGGCAGCCTGTTCCAGTGCCCAATGACTCTTTCTGTGAATTTTTTTTTCCTTATGTCCAGCCTGAATCTCCCCTGGCAGAGCTTGAGGCCATTCCCCCTTATCCTGTCCTCTGTCAGTTGGGAGAAGAGCCCAGCACCTTCTTCTCCAAAACTTCCTTTTAGGTAGTTGTAGAGAGCAAAACATTTTGTCCATCAGCTAATACTCCTGGATGCAGAAGACTCGAGAGTCCTAAGCTTTCTTATTTAAACCCTTCCTGGAGTTAAAATGCAGTTAGGCTATCCCTACAGCAGGATCACTTGAATGAGATGAGAATGATTATCTGCATGGAAACAGCCAGAACAGCACGTTTCACTCACTCCCATGCTGGGCTGAGTGACAGGGTGACAGATGGATAATTATAACTAAAGCGAGCTGTAAAGCTGTTGTCAGCTGATGTCACAGTGAGCTTCAAGGTGAAATGAAGCAATCAAGGAACAAGGGAAAGAGAAAACAGAAAATGAAGCCAAGTTTCATTTGCATCCCTTTTCAATCCTAAAATTAATATGTTGGTTTTTTTCCTCTCTCTCTCTCCCACAGAAACCTTTTCTCTCTGAGGAGCAGAGAGTGGACTATGTCCAGGTAGATGAGCAGAAGACTCAGGCTTTACAGAACACTAAGCAGGAATGGACAGATGAGAGACAATCAAAAGTCTAAAGAAAGAAGATTGGGATCCAGAGGATTTTTTATTTTGCACTGGAACCGTAGTGTTAATGAAGCAGCTATGACAGTAGAGTTCAAAGGCAGAGAGAGTTGCAAGATGCTTACAGTCTGTAGAAGAATGGCATTTTTAATGGAAACCTTTGATTTCAGCTGGAAATAGTATGTTGAATGAGCGAGTGGTTCAGCGATGATTGAAGTAATGCATTGCCCCTTTTACTGCCCTTACCAGTAAGCTACGTGGTACCATTTTCTGGCATGATTCTGCGACAAGTCATGCACTTCATGTTAACATATCCACTACATGTTGCATTAATCTAGTTAGTCTTGCCGCCTCCCTCTATTGCATAATTCCTAGTTGCTAAAGCTATTTTTTGATATTTCTACAAATACTGCAGGTGCGCAGAGTGCTTTTATGGCAGCGGGCATCTGGCAGGTATTGGTGACTAATCAACTAAGGGCTAAAATACTGAAAAAATAAACAGAACTTTTTGAATATATAGTGCATAAGCAAAGAGAATTTTGGAAAATATTTTTCCCCTGAGTTTAAAAGGTCTGACTCTGAGCTGATGCTGTCAGAAACTCCAGACAGGACTATGTACTGTTGGGACTGGAACACGTGGGTTTTGACCCTCTGAACGACGATCATCATATTATGATTCTTTCCTCCATTGTGGCTCACACTTGTCGCCTTTCTGTCTGTTTCCGACTGATGTTTTCTCCTGTATCTTGAGGAGTATCTTTGGCACAGCACAGCTGCTCCTCGAGCAGGAGGCTGCAGGCACACAACTCTTGGCTGGCCAAAAAATAGAAAGGGAAGCTGTGGGCCTGTTTCTGCAGGCCTTGGGAGAACTGGCAAAGGATCAAGAATGCTTTCATCTGAACTGCAGAAGAAATGTCATTGGAATTGCTGGTGGCAGTCATCAAACTGATTGTTTCACTCGACCCACCTCCAAAAAGCAAGAGAATTAGGAAGTGCCGCGTGCTCCGAGAGAGGCCAGCGGGCCTGCCAAAATAAAACAACAATGCGCTTACACAGCGTGAGGACCTCTGCGTTCAGGAAGCTTATCTACCTTGGGACTTGTTACAGGCACTATCTCAGGATCACATATGTGTATAGTTTATATCATATTTAACTTTAAAAGCTTGGCTGCAATCTTTATTTTAAGGTGGCACACAGCCACTTGAATTGTGGAAGTATGCAGCACCACCGAGTGACCCGCCCTGGATTTGATCTTGCTGGCTTTGCTCATGCAGGTAAGTCCCACTAGCCATACGATGTCTGGTCCTGCCAGCAAGGACAGACAGTAGGACCCTTACGAAAGATTTCCTCTTCGACTGCCAAGCCACCAGCCTCCCTTCATGTGCCTGTTGCCACCACATTGTACTACTGTAATCTGACATCCCAAATATGCTGATTTACCAAACAGAGGTTGTGGAAATGTGATTGCAGAAACCACTGGCATTTCAAGGCTTCTATTTACTGTCCTCCACTCACCCATTCTACTTCAGCCATTTGGGGCACTATGGGAGGCCAAGAGATGCGGCTGAGTCGCACGTCCTGCTGGGAGAGGCAGCATAGCTAACTGAAACACCATTTTTCTCCTACCTCAAGAGAGCTGAAGTGCTTGCAAGTCTCGCTGCTTCTTTAGAGCAAATACAAAGCTGGGGATCCATGGTGACCAGGCTCTTATTAGCTTTCCCTGTGAGGACAGTGACGTTCACCAGCGCCTTTATTGACTCTGGGGCAATCTGGGTACCCAGGCCTGCGCGCGTGAGTGTTCTGGACTAGAGCTGCTTGGAAAACTGGGGTTTTAGAGCCAGAATTTTGCTCCTTGCTGTTTCCTCCTACTCTGCTCCCCACACCCCCTCATCAAAGCTCTAAAATGGAAGTTCATGTTCTTAAAAGTTTTGAAAAGAAATCAGACTTTTCTATGTAAATCTTGTCTGTCTGGTCTGAAATTTAGTTTGTTAAAACCCAGTTGTTTTTGTGCTAGAGCTGACATAGGGGAGCTCTGCGCAACCCTGCGCCGGGTGTGGTATTGCTACAGGGGAAGTGGGTTTGGGGAGAGGCTGTGGAGAGCTGTGCCTCCCCAGAGCTGTTAGAGGTTATTCTGTGATTCTGTGATTCTGAGGCAAGCAAGAAAGAGCCACGGGTACAGAGATGTTTGCCTTTCTGCTCAAAAGAATTGCCTTTCTTTCAAACTTTACAAATAATGTATGTCACTGAAAGCTTTTGGTGTATGCTGCAGTACTGAAAGAATTAAAAGACCAGCTAGGATGTTTATTATCATAGGGACAGAAGGCATCCACGAAGGACAGGTACAATTATGCTATGTGACTGCAGATCCCAGATTGCAGAGTGATGGCATGGCAGCCTCCGATGCAGATTGCAATAGCTCACAAATCAGCTCGTGTTTGACCAGAGTGTTTCTTTTCATGTTGTCAGAAGATCTTCTGAAGTGGGAAAAAACCGAACAGGTTATTGGAGACAACTGACTCGCTTCATGTTCTAGTTTATTGCAAAAATATTTAAACTTTGACCAACCCGGCTAAGAGATCATTCAGAAGTTTAGAAGAAAGAGCTCTTTTGGTGTTTTTTGCCCTAAAAGGACATAACCATATAGTTCCGTGGGGCCTCTCCTTAGATGAGAATGGCCCCATTTCAGCTTCCACATGTGCCCTGCTTGTCCCCACCATTCTGTTATCTTGATAAAACACTTACCTTGATCAAAAAAAGTTTGATTTTGAACTTTCACTTTTAAAATAAAAGTTAAGTTTGGGGATTTATTCAGATTTTTCTTTGAAGGTCTGTTTTTACCTGCTGTTCCAGGGTCCATTACATGTATTCTTGTGTAAGCACAACATATGAAATAGGAATGATTAAAAAAATTACAAAAAAAACCTTAAAAGCAGAACAGTTCTCCCACAAGACTTTTTTTATTTTTTTTTTTAGTCAAATTCCCCAGTACTCCAAATAGCGTAAAGAGGAGGAGGATGGGAAAGGCCAAATCTGCTGTGGCCACCCCATCATTAAGGATCTTAGTGTGAACCACTTGTGGTACACGACTGCTGTGCCAACTGCGGCAGCCCAGGGCCAGCACCCACAGATCCTACTGGTGGGGGAGGAGGGATGTTACTGAGCTCAAAAGAGCCACTGGTTAATTAAACCTGTTATTAAATATAGATCCTATAGTCAAAGAGGAATGAAAATCTGTGAAAGTACCTGAAACTGAGTCAGCTTTTGACAGTGTCATCTCTGAAAACATCACCCAGGCGAGAGCCCTGGGTTAGCACTGGCCCCGGGCTCAGCCGGGCACACTGCTGGTAGTGTCTGCTTTTTGCTGTTGGTCTGTTATGTTGTTATTTGTATGTGTTTCTTTAAAAAGCATTATTAGAGCTGGTGCAGAGAGAGGCTCTGCACCTAAATGAGCAGGGGAAGGCCAGTGTTCCCTTAGGAAACTCTTGACTCCTCGGGGAATGGGCATTGCCCAGCTCAGGACTTGTAGTGCCTTCTCAGCACCGCTGGGGTTTCTCATTTAAAACGGAGAGGAGAACTAAACGAGCAGAATAGTTTTTGCTTAATTGGAAATGTTGCTCTGTGGAGTAGCTGCATGAAGCTTGGTTGCAGGATGATGTGGAAAGCAAACAGGCTAAATGGTTCCAGTCCTGTGGTTATTGTTAGGGCGACCAGCTGGATTTCCCCCTCTGTTGCGGTGGCCATGGCGCCAGCCTGGAAGGAGGAGAGTAGAGATGAGATGGATCACTTTTACTGAAATTACCTGTGCTCACGGAGCACAAAAACAGCCAGCATCAAACACCTGCTTGAAATGCATCCTAAAGAACCATAAAGAAATCAATCTGATCTGAACTGCAGTCCTGGAGCAAGCAAGATTTCAGCACTTACTGGGAGTTCTGTGCATTCCCAAGGTCCTTAGTTCGAGTTTCGTATGGCCTTATTCTACAGTCCTTCAATCTTCACCCATTTGGACAAGTCATAGCAGAATCCAAGACTCATTTGCTTTTTTGGACTTAACTGTCTTGTGCATTTATAATTCCTTTATTACAGGAGGCAGCATTAAATTCTTTACTGGCAGATACCTGAGAAATTTACCTGAGAAACGTTGACAGCCATTTAACTCAAGACAGGTGTTCTCCACCAGCTCGCTTTTGCCAACGGTAGCGCCCGCTCTCTTCCATGTCACTAATTACATCATAGGTGTAGATTTTGGAGTTGCATTCACTTGAAGTGATTCAGTGGTTTAGTAATTCAAAGACCTGCAGATGCTGTGATGAGAATGAAGCACAGGGCAATGCCTTTCCTTTGTTCCCCTGTTCCGCAGAACTCGCTCAGGTTTAAAATAATAAAAAAAGCCACCAAAATAGCAGATTTTTGCCATGTCAAAGCCAGAATATTTTTTGTTCAAATAAAAATAAACTTTTGTCTTGTGCAAATGAAGCATTATACATTTTTTGTATTTGTAAATCTGTGGGGAAGCATTAAACCGTCATCTCTGTTGCAAAGGAGTAAGTCATTGAAAGAGGGAAGGGGCTCGCCTTCCCGATGCATCATTGTAATGTTTGTTGTATATATTTGCACATTAAACTGTATCTTTTTTCTAATAAATTAATATAAATGTAGATGTGGTCTTTAATTATTTTGATAAGCGAAGGTGCTCATGGGGAAACTACTTCATTTAGAATCTTTGTGCATTTTTTGGATCTCTTACCAGGCTGCAACTTGTTCTTATAAACTATTTGGATGCAAACTCAAGCAAACTTGCAAACAAATTTCACACACCTGTGCACTAGGAAGATTATTTGCAGGTGACCTGAGAAACAAAGAACAATGAAGCTGTGACCTGGGCTCGTGTCTGTAGCCTCCTGGGGCCCAGGTGAGCTGCAGCTCCTGCCCCTGCTGCTGCCGTAGCCAAGGGGAGCAAAGGGACCTGCTTGTTGACCAAAGACATAAGCCACAAGCACAAATTTTTTCAGCATATGCTCTGGGCTTGGATACAAAGGCTAGTTGTTATTTAACCTGATCCTTTAATTGCTCTGTGCTGAGGAGCATAGTTGCTGTTAATGTAATTTCCACATGTAATTTTCCCCACAGTGAGCTGAGGACGTGGGATCCTTTCAACACGAACAGCTCGGAGCTTTGAAGACAAAGCAAGGCAGGTTATGGGAGCAGAGCTGAGCCAGCCTAGCTGCTAACAGGCAAGGTAGTTTGGGAAGTAGTTTATTTATTGCCTCAGGCAAGTTTCACTTCTAGATCCGTGTGCTTTGTAACCCTGGCTGGAGACCCACTGGAGTGAATCGAGGGACTTGTGCTGTTTAGGGAGCCTCTGACACAAACTTGGCCGCAGGACTGGAGAAGCACAGACACGTGTGACTTAGATAAGCCTGTGCCTGGGGGCTTGATATGAGGGAACTGCATGACATTTTGTGTTTGGTCTTGCAGGGCGGGCAGGTCGAATAAATAAAAGGTCAGATAAGGTCTGACAACCTGTTCAAGTGTGGCTTCTGTGTCCTCTCTCCAGCAGAGATGGGAACGGCAATTTCAGCAGGGAGTATCCCCACAAAAGTGACCTCCTTCTCCGGTACCACCTCCCAAACCCTCGTAGGGAAGCACGCTGTGCCAAAGCCACTGCCACTGCTGCCACAGTGGCCCAGTATCTCCCCTCCATGGGGAGCAGAGGGGTTTGCCATAGAGGGTCCCTGTACCCAGAGAATTCCTGCAGGCAGGGAGAGCCTGGCCTGTGGGAGCCGATGCCCTCTGAGCTTGCGATCAAGAAACTGGGCTCTGTGAGAAAAGAGAGCTGAAACAAAGCAGCACAAGGCTGCACAAAATTCAGGAAGCTCTCAGACTTCTCACTTCTCTGTGCAAAATTCTTTGGCTAGTAGATAATAACAATAATGGTAAAAGCCTGTTAGCAAAAAGTATGACTGCGTAAGCACTTCTCTAGTCACATCCGCAATTTCATACCACGTGAAACACTGCCCTGAAGCAAAAAACTGCAAAGCAGCCAGCCAGTTAAAAACGCAGGTCATCTTCACGGGGCATGAAACACAAACCCCTCCAAAAAGGCAGTAAGTCCTTGTTGTCCTGGTGCTTTCTGCCTCCTTAACTCTTCTGGTTAAGAGAACAGTTGCTTTGGTCTTTTTTAGCCTGAGATGCTCAATAGAGCTCTGCCTTAAAAATGGGCATTCCTGTGTAATTGTGTCCATGCTGCGGAATGTTTCAGTGCAAGGTTACAGGGCTTGGGCCACAATGCTGAGATCTCATTTCTCTCTGGTAGATCTCCAACAGATTTTGCAAGGGTCCTGCACTTTATTTCTGATTTTTCATGTGTGCTTTCAGGGACAGTGACTCCCCCATGGCTGGTGACAGCAGCAGAGATGACACCTGGGTCTGCAGATTCTTAATCCTGACCTTTTGCCAGCAAATAGTGGGGACAGCATGTTGTGTTTTGACAGGTTTTAAGATCTACATTTCCCCATCAAACAGCATCTAAAGCTCTTCTTCCTGTTGTTTAGGTCAGAGGGTGCAGAGGGACATTTCTTTGCTGGTTATACATATTTATAGGAGCATACTGGATGTCGGCAGCTCCATATCCAGCACTTAAAAACAAAGGATGCTTGTGGAGGCTCAGCTCCTTCCCACCTGGGGAGCTCATCCTGGGCCCTGTTGTAATGCAGGAGTGAGCAGGGAGCAACCCAGCCTTTCATTCATTATCTTGTTTTCTTCTACTTTGATATTTGCTTTTCCTTTCACGTCTCATTTTAGCATAAGCTCATTGTTATACAGCCTCAACATGCCCTGCTCTGACAGCTCGGGGATTTCAGTTTTGGCAAAGTCATCACTGTGTAAGAGCCTGAAAACCCCTTGCTCTGCTGGTGGGCTCCCATCAAGGGCTTTAAAGCTTAACACAATTCAGAAGTACTTTCCTTGCATGTGCTTGTGGTGGTCCTTGTTTCAGCTTGGTTTGTTTCTTCATTCAGAAACATTCAGTGCTTTGTCTGGGAATTCAGCAACTTTGAAGTGCCTCTGATTACACCGTTATCCAGTGACACTTGGTTTTACTGCTGCTGCTGTAATTTCTTAGCTTCCTTCCCCACACAAGTAGTACAGAGCTATGGGGAAGAACTACTCTTTTTTCCTCCCTGAGAAAAAAAAATCCACAGATCCTTCACACGAAAGCAGCGATCCTGCCGCCACCCCAGGAGGACGCTGCTCTGCAAGGACCCCAGCATTCTCTGGGAAGGCACAGAACGCTTTGTAGAGTTATGGGGTGATGGAAAAGGCAAAACATCAAATGAAGGCAGCGCTGGCAGAGCGCTGGAGGAGATGCCAGAAGGCAAACAGCTTTTGCCTTTAGGTTTCCAGATCAAAGTTCAGGACAAGATTTCAGCGTGACCTTTTGTACAACCTGAGACAATTCCTCTACAGAGAGAGATGGAGGATTGAGCAATAAAGGAATTCAGAAAATCTCTCTGGTCTAGGTAACTCTTTGGTCTCTCGGTTTTGTATTAACGTGGTTTTTGGGAAGCAGCCAGGCTTGCCCAGCAAAGGGAGCCAAGGTTTCAAACAGCACTGCTAGTGGGGTTTGGATGCCTCCACCTCTGGGCTTCCAGCTGTGATCCCCTTCAGTTGCCAGGGTTTCAGAGCTGCTGCGCTGTTCCCCTGCAAACCTGCAGTAGAATGTGTTGGACCAGGAGCTACGTTAGCCACCCACGAGAGCTGCAGGGACAGACTGACCCTCTCCCACCTTCTCAAGCTGCTGCTTCTCCTTCCCAGCAGGCTGACACCCACCAAACCCCACAGAGCTATGCCAAGCCCCTTGGGGTTCCAAAACCAGAGACCGACAGAAGCTGAGAGATCTGCCCTTGGCCACAGGAGCAGGCAGCCCTCCGTCACTGACAGCTTAGGGTACATTCTTTCAGACTATGAACTATTTATTTCAAAGCGCTGTGCAAGCCTGACATACTGACATTGGCAACTGAGGCTCCTCAAAAACGGTAAGGGCTTCCCAGCAGGAAACGTATCTGCCTTTTGGAGTATTCTCTATCCATGAAGATGAGGCTCTCCGCAGGGCAGTAGGCAGGCTATTTACAGTTCAAAAATAAGAAATGTGTTCCTAAAGGGTTTTTTAAAAATAAAAAATGAAAGATTCATCATTTCTTTGCTTTGACTTCCTCCACAGTTAGTCAGAAATCATCAGGAAATGCCACCAAAGGAAATCCATCCTGTTCTGCCTGGTCAGCACAAGGAACGCACACGCAGAGGAGGACGGAGTGGGGGGGCTCTGGCTCATCCCAGGCAGAGCTGAGTGATGCAGCAGAGACAGCTCAAGAGCAAACTTGCATGACATGTCAACTAGAAATGACAGGGAGACAAAATAAAGACGGATTTCCACAATCAGCACATCCAGTATCTGACTTCTGCACCAAATCAAACTGCGGAACAACTCCAGAAATGTCAGATTTCCATGTTTATACACAACGCAAACGCGTCTTTTACCATCCATACACCTCTTCAGATTTTGTTTTCCTTTAAACAGTTCTACTGGTAAATGATGTTATATGACTGTTTATTTTGAAGGCTCATAAGATAGCTTAGTATCTATTGCAGGCTCGTCCATTTTCCTGTGTTCCTCTCATCAGTGATCACACTGTTACTTCCTCCACAACCTGCAGCTGGGCTGGCTCAAAAAGCACCTGAATGTTGTGATTTACCTTCAGTGTCTCTAGATCATGCTGGGAGTGGGAGAAAGGGATGTTTTGATCTTACTCCATCAGGTATGGTAGCCCATACACTTGCGGCTGCAAAAATGGAGACAGCTAAGACAAAGCATCACTTTCTTCCATTGGCAACATAATGTTAATCCTAGTAACGAGCTCTTACTAACTCTGCTGAGTGCAGTTCATTGAAACAGTAGAGGGAGGAGTGTGTGGATTGGGAAGAAGGTGAGAAAGAGAGATGTGCAGGAGCTTGGAGCAAAGAGAAGAGCAGCTGTACCCATGGGGCTTGTTTCGATCCTGTAGATGAGACATTGCACAGGAAAGGTTAAGTAGGTGAACAACCCATAACCCAGTTTTACAGGCAAGTTTCTTTAGAAACTGGTGTTCTTATTCGGAACGATATACCTCTATTGTATTCCATAGCAGTGAGTAAAATGTGCCAGGTAAGGCAGCAAAGGATTGCTTATTAGTTCTTTGCATCACTCTAGCTGTCTGATTTGTGCTGCTCTGGAGGGGGCAGATGCAGTCAGGCTCACCCTCAGGGTCTCTTCATGATCCCAGAGAGCAGAGCCTGACTCGTGCCAGCAGGTGCCCAACGCTGCTGCAAGATGGCTAAGGAAAATAACCTTTACAGGTAAAACCACTATTGTGTCCCAGCCCTGCAAATACTGCATCCAAAGAGTCCACAAGCAGAAATAAGTAAAGGCTCTGAATTGCATCTCATGTTTATTGGGGCTATTATTTCTACAGGTGCATTTGATCCCACTTCCCAGGGAAATGGCAGGTTCAAGGAGCTCTGCGGCAAAAGGAAACCTCAAAGGTCCTTCTGCTGGGGAAAGGCGTGGCAGGTCCAGCTGCACAGTAACACGAAGCCTCCTCTTGGCCATTAGCATAGATTTGCTTGCCCACCAGCTCTTGGTACTGAGGCATGGGCTTTGTGTGACAAATATGTGAGCTGCCACTTTAGCTTGAAAGCCCTGTGCAAGCTCCTTTTGCTGCATGCATCAAGAACAAAACACATCCAGCTGCTTTCACCTTCTCCCCTCCCAGGCACCCAAGGGAGAGTCTCAGTCTTGTACCTGGGGGAGTGAAAACTGCATATCAGGAGAGGGCAATAAAAATCACCTTCAGCTGGAAGTCTTGCTTACAAATACTGTATCTTAGCAGCAGTCAAGGGCAGGCTTTCTCAATATACCCAAGGCAATTCTGGATGGTCAGAAAGGACATAAAATGAGATTTCCCTGAGAACTCTGACACTTGCACTGCAGCCAAGAGGAGTTCTCTGCCTGGAAAACATCAACGCAAAGACTTCCTAGTGATGCAAACCAGCAGCTGACATGAGATAGAATCACTAACTCTAACCCAGGGTTGAGCAACCTGCTTGTGAAACCTCGATCTGGCCACTTCCCAGGGCGGTGCTCGCTTCCCCTCTGCACCAGCCACCACAGTACAAAGAGCCAAGGTCATGGCAAGGAAGGAGAGAGAAAAGCTGCTAGGCACAGGGTGAGACAGTGCCGGGCAAGAGCAAGCCCTACCCCACTATGCCCAATACCTGGCTGCTACTTTTACAAGGAAATTACAGCCCAGAAGCCTCCAGTATGTTCAATCACATCTTTACAGGAGGTTGGCAGAAGCATTAGGATGGGCACAAGGTGACATATGTAGCTGAGTGGGTGGGAGTTCAAGGGAATACAACTACAACCTCCTAAAATACTACTTTCTATTTTGGCTTAGAAAGCATGTAAACAGCTGCCCATCAAAAAGTGTAGAGCTTCTCCTTCAGAGAATCACAGAATAACCAGGTTGGAAGAGACCCACTGGATCGTCGAGTCCAACCATTCCCACCAATCCCTAAATCATGCCCCTAAGTACCTCATCCACCCTCACCTTAAACACCTCCAGGGACGGTGACTCAACCACCTCCCTTGGCAGACAGTTCCAATGCCTAACCACCCTCTCCATGAAGAATTTTTTCCTAATCTCAAGCCTAAATCTCCCCTGGCGGAGCTTGAGGCCATTCCCTCTCGTCCTGTCCCCTGTCACTTGGGAGAAGAGGCCAGCACCCTCCTCTCCACAACCTCCCTTCAGGTAGGTGTAGAGAGTAATAAGGTCTCCCCTCAGCCTCCTCTTCTCCAGGCTAAACACCCCCAGCTCTCTCAGTCGCTCCTCATAAGATTTGTTCTCCAGCCCCTTCACCAGCTTATCTGCTGTTCACATCCTTTGAGGCCCTGCAGCCATCACCCCAAATGGGGAGGGGGAAAAACAGAAACGACTTTGGTGAAAGAAGTCATTTGGTGCTAGTGAAGGGCCCTCATAGAGATTTTCAGTTATCACGGGATTTACTTTGTGCCATGATTGCTTTTTTTTTAACTAACAGCCTCCGGGAATATCACAAGGTAAAGCCAGAAAGGAGAGCCAGTGCCAGGACCTGAGGGCCACAGGTAACCCAAAACAAATCTCTGCTGCTGTCAAGGCAGAGAAGAGGAACCAACGCTGCTGCCTCCCTAAAGGCTCATCTTCTATCTCAACTTGTGAAACCTTTCAGGGGGAAGTGGTCAATCTCTAGCTGCTGTTTGGAGTCATTTTCATGGAAGTCTCCAAATAGATGTTACGCCTCAGTGCTGAAGAGGGCATTTTTCAGAAAAGTAAACAACAGGCTGTAGCCACAGACCATGTTTTGTCAAGAACAGTACTGAAAGTGTATCAAGTTCAGCTGTATTCCTTTTGTTCTCTTCCTACTCACTTTCCTAGATGCCTGCAGCAGAGGGAAATGAGCCCAACAGCAATTTGGGCAGCAAAGCAGAGGGGAAATGCAGGATTTAGGCCCTTAAGTCACAAAAAGTCACAAAAGGGTGTTTTTCATCAACTTATTGGTAATGAAATCAGTCCAAGTGCTGTTGTGGCTGATGCTAAATTGACCAAAGAAGTTATTACCTGTGCTTCCCCATTTGCAGTCCCTGCAGTGACCACTGCTGAGGTCTGTGATGTCCAGGCCTGCTTCTGCCAAATAACCAAGGTTTTAGACTTACCAAGGTAATCTAGGATTTCTGATGTGGCTTATTCTTCTGTGATATTGGGCTAGACACGTAGGAGAGAGCTCAGGGAAGGCTGGTGAGGAGGGCTCATCTCCTTCTCCTGCCATGTGCTGCCAGGTGCCTTCCCTGCATGCTTGTTCTTCAATTCACAGCCTGTTTGAAAAGACCCCCAACCCTAAGGGGTTGCCAGTGACATAGAATGCACTGGAATTAAAAAAAACCCCACCTGTATCTGTATAAAAACTATATATATCTGTATAGACTCTATATCTGTATAGTGTGCACATAGGTTGAGAACACATATACTTATGTGTTCTTGGGAAGCACAAGATGTCTGTCTCTCACAGGAGGACCTGGAGATGTGTGTGATCTGGCCTGGACCTGCACCATTCCTGTGGGTTTCTATTTTGGTTTGCACCTCGCTGCCCGGTGCCTGTTCTGCTGTGCCCGCGCTTAACAAAACGTGGGAGACCACATGCGTACGGGCAGCTCCGGGCTGACAGAACAGTCAGGCTGAAGAGAGGAAGAAGGAAGGTGCTTGTTTTTCCTGTCACCTCTTCCCATTCGGGGTTGCCCTGTGGCAGATGTGACCACCATCAGCAGCATGTGCTGTGACCGGGATGATGCGAAACACACTTGGCCACTTTGACTTCTGGTTTTGGCAGCTCAGAGGGGTACAGAAAACAATTCTATTTTGGAATTTTTATTTTATTGCTGTTGAAAATGTGCTTTCTAACGGCCTTAATATCTTGCAGGTCTGAGCCCGCATTGTGGCTCCTGGCACTGGAGTCCATTGGTCCATTAAGACAAAGCCAGCAATTCAGCCTCCTGCTTCCAGCCTCAGGAGTACAGACCTGCCGAAATCCTCGGTGCTACAGGTGGGTCACCAAGGCCAGAATTGGCCCCAGTCTCTGCATATGCTTTACTAGGCCTGTATCACTGTCTTCTTTAGAAGATTAAGGTGAGCTATGGGTTACAGAAGTCGGTAGTTGTGCCATCTGTAATGATTTTGCTCCTGTTCTCTAACCTGGTCAGTAGATGACGATGGCCAGGCTTCACTCCTACTCACTGATGTTGCCTGTTGGGTTTATTGCAATACTGGTCACCGGTTTTGGTTTGCAGAAGTGGATATCAAAATAGTGGTCACTTCGGTGATGAGATGGGAGCAGAGGAGCTCCCCCTGCGGCCCCTCACCACAAGCAGTGTGACTGTTGCTGTCTGAGCAGTCAGGCATGAGGCAGGACAGAACTGTGAGGACTGGATGAGCTGGAAACACAGGCTGGCCTCAGATATCTCCCCTCTGGTGCCCTAGGCTCTTTGTCCCAGGGAGATAACGCAGCCAGCAGTATCTGGCTGTGCCCAGGTGCAGGGCTGCTCTAAACTGGGCAGGCGGTGGAGACCTGCCAGCATCCAGCAGCTTTAAGGTTGAGGGGCTCTGAGCTGCACCACAGGCATTCGCTCCAGGACCTTGCTTCTCCTTGCTATTAGTTTAGCAGGCAAGAGGCTTTGCAGACCCCATTCCTGTTATTTTTACCACATTTTACCTTCTGAAGCAGGCAGACGATGGTCCATGTTAATGCAGCTGTTTTCACTCTGTGGCACATGGAGCTTTGCAGCCTTTGGACTGCTCCTCACGCACCCATGGGCAGTGTTCCCAGGGGCCAGACACGGCGATACCCATCGCCCCGGGAACACAGCGCTCGTTGCAACTAATCTTGGACTGAGGTTGGTCCGTTGTTCCTCGCTACCCGCCCGTGACCTGCTGCCTGTTGGGTGCCAGCCCTCAGCCCCCCCTGGTCCCCCCAGGCAGGCGGCACCACTGTGAAGGATGGTTCAACAGATGGTGTCTGTGATAAGAACCCATGCCCAACAGGCTCTGCAGCCCCCTCACAGCCCTGTGGCCTTCTCCACCACTACCCTAGAGCAGTAAGCAATGCCATTTTCTTCACAAGCTTCAACATGTAACCTTGCTATGGCCATGCCTGTGCTGGCTGCTCCCAACTGGGGTTTTGCTGCTCCCTCCATGTGGGGACACTGTGGCCTTCCCAGAGGTGAACGAGGGGACTTGGGGACAACACGTCTCTGTCATCTGGGACAAATCCAATGGAGTTTTAGATCACTTCTCTGGTGCATCTTCTGCTGGCTGCAAGGATGCCCACAGATGCAAACTCCTGGCTTACACAGCACGGCAGACCCCAGTTCCCTTCAGTATCTCTGAGCACAACACCCTGTAATACTGACCCCACTACCGTGTGAGGAACAAAAACTTCATCCATCAATAAGAACATTGCATATTAAATCATGTACTTGCATTCAGCAGGTGGAAAATGCTGTAAGAATTAGGGGTGCATTACTGTTCCATTTTCACTGATTACTTTTATAGACAGAAGGGAAACTCTTGCAAAAACAGGACAGCAATTGTGGTGTAATGTTTGAGGACATAGGGATGGTGAGATGCATAGTAAGAGGTGATAGTGTTTAACAGGCATGATAGTGTAGCTGAAGAAAATAGCAAGGCTTTTCAGCACAGAAACATCTCTGATATTGCCTGTACACTCCTTCAGCCTGCACAACTTCAATAGTTCAAAATAACACAGGAGCCAAAGCAACTTATTGTAATGCAAGAACCAATCTGCAACTTGCTATAGTTAAGAGATAAAGTAATAACATCACAAACAGCTAGTGAAAGCTTTAGTTTTAACTTATCACAATGAAAGGTAAAATAAAGCCATGCTTGCTGAGAGCAGAAGGTGCGCATGGGCTTGTGCTGTTAACATGTATGAGTTTCACACTTTAGAAATGTGTGTAAAAATCAAATCATGGGGATTTCAGCAGCCAGAGCCACCTTGTGCTGTGTATGGAACAGGGGCACTGCCCTGAGCCCAGCGTACCTGTGCCGTAAACTGTTACCGCCTGGTAGAAAAGATGTGATGGAGGAACTATTGCTCCGTAAATCCTTAAAAACACCTTCCAGAGCAGTAACCAACTTCTTTCTCCCATGACGTGGTTCGGAAGCTTTGCCATCATCAGCTGCCTAATTAATTTGTTGTTGTGCTCCTTGGCTTTTCTCCAGTACAATCAAAAGCAGGACCTGGCTTCCTGAGCCTGACGCTGTTATTGCCCAGCTGGGTGACATGCCCAGGGCTGACAGCACCTGTGTCCCAGTCACCTCATCTCATCTCCAGCATGTAGATGAGTGGCAATACCCCTCTGATCTGTGTGGCCACACACCCCTGGAAGCCTCCACCCCTGGCCTTGCAACAGGGGTCCTCCCCAAAACCCCTAGACTGGTTTGTGCAGGTCATTTGCCATTTTTCCCCCACCCAGGCAATGGAATGGATAGCAAAACATCTCCTCCATAGCAATGCTAGTTGGTGAAACCAGCTATCTTACTGCTGCTATTTTGCACACCAGTGCTGACCTCTGGGATGATGACTGCTTGTGTGAAAAGCAGGCAAGAGCCCAGAAAGGAATATGGCATTGTCTGTTTGGCTGACTTTCTAAAAATACAGTGCACAGCTCTGTCATCCACACAGTAGCTTCTTCTGTCTCTGCCAGGATGGTGGGATTTAATTTTCAACTTGTTTTCTTGTAAGGTCACACTCCATCCATCCCTTTCCCAGTAATTATTGAACCCTCTGCTTGTCTTACTCACAGTTTTATCAAGGAACGAATGCCTGGAAAATACTACGGTTTTGCAAATGTGAGAACAAGTAATCAGGCTAAGAACGACTGACAACAGAGTGAATTAAACCCTGGGAAAACCTTAATGGGAGTCCAAGTCTTATTAGACACCAGAAAATCCACTTCTTAGGTAAGACTTCTCTCTCATGTGGATTCACTAGTGTTTAATGATGTGTGAACTCCCATTAAAGCTTTTCCTGTGGTTAGGACATTCGCAATGTGTGGCTTCTCTGATGTCTTATAAGCAAGAGTTGTGCTGCAGCCTCAGAGAACTAAGCCTGTCCGTCTCCAGGTACAAAGCCATAGAAAGCTATTTACTAGTTTATTCGTTTGTTCTGTGGCAAATGGGTCTGCTTGTCAGATCCAGCATTGTCCAATTAAAAAAAGATGAAAGGGCAAAAGGAAAATGCAGGCTGCATACAGCAGGAGCCATCCCATCTTGTCCCATCCCATAACACAGCATTCACTGCAGCACTAACTCAAGCTCCTTCTCCCATCATAACAGCCCCTCACCTGTCTCTAGGTGTTCTCAGCTACCTTCATCAACTCTCAGGTTTAGTTAAATTCTTAGTGTTGCCAGTATCTTGATGGGGTTCATTTTAGCTTGTATAAAAATATTAGTCTTGTATAAAAAAAATCCACCTCATGGATGCTTTTGAATTCACTGTGTTTCAATGGCATTGACTTAGTGCTCGTTCCATCAGCAATGACAGGTGATGCAAATAAGCATCTTGATTTCAAAACACTTGTAACTCTCTATTGTTTGCATCTACTTGCATTTCTCCTGTTCAGGATCAGCTTTTCAGAGGTTTGTGAGCAGCTAGTAGTACAGCAAATTGCCTCCAGGGCATTTCACAAGTGCCTCAGCTCATTTATCCACGTCTTTTGTCTTTTTGTTTTTCTTTTTCCTTTTGTTTGCAAGTCTAGATAAAAAGTACGTGCTGTTTGCCATTATCTTCTGTTTCACTGACATGCTCAAGGAATTTCGTATGTTTTGAGATGGAAGATTTTCCTTTATCGACTGATGAGGCTTTGTCCCTATTTATTCATGCTTGGCCAAATGTTTATCGTCATTTTTTGTTCCCATTCATTTATTTGGTACAAAACTAATGTGCACTGGGCTGTAATTTCCAGGACTGCTTTAAGCTCATTTTAATACAAGATTAGTTTTCATTGGCAGTGTTACATGGTTTTGGAGACCATGCTGTTGCCTCCTTCCTCCGTTGCCATAGCAGAGTCCAATCAGCACCCCCACCCAAAATCCTTCTTCCCAAAACCAGGTACGCTCCTCTTCCTTGACAGGGATGGAAATACTGAAGATCCTTTTTGGTCCACATTTTGTATAATTTTATTAGGCTGATGATTTTAGCTTTCTTGCTTCCTCAGGGTTAGTGAGTCTGTGGTTAAAACAGTCAGTGTTAGCTCAGAGAACAGCCCTCCCGGTCCTGACAAAGCATCCTCCGAGTTTCAAATCTTACCTCTAAGCACAGCCAGAAAGTAAAACAGGCACTCAAGATGCTGACACTACTGGCCAAAATAAAAGTCCTCTACCTACAGACGAGTTTAAGGCACAGATTTCATTTCTGCCCCTTTCTCTCCTGCTCTGAGTGGCAACATGGATTGCTCTGCTCTGAAAATCAGACTTTTAGAAACCGATGGTGCCCCGCTTGCTCTGAGTGGCCAGGACTGATTCGCAGGGCATGTCAAACCAGGTTCCGCTCTCCTGCTTGGAAAGTTTTCTGAAAGATCACCGGTTATGGCCAGCACAGCCAAATGAGCCCCAGGCTGGGCAGGCTGTGGCATAGGCATCTGCATGCCAGCCTTTTGCAGAGAGACAACCTGAAATGAATGGCAAGCTGATGGAAACAGAATGGATTAACACATTGGTCAGCTGTCAACTCAAACCCTCAAAAATGTTTGGAGCAGGGCAAGCCATGCCATTTTCTCAGGTGACACTCACGTTTCAATAGATATCTGCTAATGCCAGCAGCGAATGTCTATATCAAAACTGCTCATGTACACACACACACACACTTCTAGCAAATAAACAAGATTTGTTGTCCTGGGGCAGTCCCAAAGCCAAAACAGAGATCTCTCCCCTGTCCTTTAAACCAAGACTTATCTTCCAGTCTAAACTTTGGATCATGAATTTGCACAAGATTCCTCATTCAGCTCCTGTTTTTCAAAACCCTTGTCATAAACCCCCTCATAAAGTAACAGACCAAACCAGAACAGGTCAAAGCAATTAATTACTAATTATGTCATATCATAGTATTTGCTTTCTCTTTTTAAAAAATACTGAATTGTAACATCAGGCAGAGGAGCCAAAGAAAGGGGACTGATGAACCTTGGTTAAATGCTCAGCAGTAGGAAACAGAACAAGCTTCTTCACCAAATAGAAACAGTTTAACAGGGAAGTACTTCAGCAGTAATACAGAAATCTTCTCAAATATGTCATTATTGACACCAATACACCTGCAGGGAATTCGATTGGCCTAAGGGCAGGAACGGTGGCCAGAAGCTTGCAGCAGGAGTGTGGATCTCCTGCCTTTCTGCCTCCAAACACTTTTGACACCATGGCATAACTCCAGATGGTTGGGGTTTTTTTCCTTCCCCTCTTTTTTTTCCTCTTTCCTTTCCCCCTTTTCTATACAGAGTCAGCAATTTAAAGGTTCCAACTTCACCAGCAGTTTGCAAGGGGGAAGCTGGAGATGGCTGAGAGGCAGAGGGCTCCCAGTCGAGGCCATCACGTCTCAACAGGAGCTGCTTGGAAGGAAAGGGTAGAGGAAGCATGACTGACCCTCATGTGACAGGAGATGAGAAAACCATGTGATTTTTACCAGTCATACACTGCTGAGCACAAATCTCACGTCCTCTGGGCACTTGGAAAAGGGGCTTAAAGGCCTTAAGAATTGTGTCTGATTTTGTAGGCTCCAAACCCAGCCTCGAAGCAAACCTTATGGCGACTCAGAGTCCCCTGATGGTCTCGGAGGAAAGATTTTTATCTGGGATCAATACAGGATAGTTTATCAGGGCTTAGGGCATTCACAAGCCCTTGCACTGCACCCCTGCATGGAGCTGAATCTCCCCTGGGAGCTGGGGCTGCTCCTTGGGAGCAGGAACCGGCCAGGGAGGCACAGTTACCATTCTGGAAGAGGTGCAAACGCCTCTCAGCACCACTTCTCCAGCTATGCAGTGTCTTTGGGTGCCAAGCTTTTCAGTGGAGGCACATTTTAGCTTTCTGAGCATTGGCCTGATTTCTGGAAGCAGAAATCCCCCTTCCCTTATTCCAGAAACCGTACCAGATATTAGACTACAAGAAGAAAATGTAGCAAGAAAGTGCAGATAGAGTTCATGAAACATTTTTACTGCAGCCTTTTTTATTTCTTACTTATGATGTATAATACCAGTCATAAAACCTCTTGGAGAAACAAGTGGTCCATTTCTTGTGTTAAGCATAATACACAGGCAAGCAGCTGTAGATACATTTTTTCTAAGAATAGATTTCCTCCAACTGATTTCTCTCTTGCTGTTTTTGGGCCAGATTTGTTTGCCACTCTGTACATTTCAGGAACTGCATTGATGAAGATCTGTTTCAGATTTACACAAAAATACACAAGTTCCATGAAGAAAAAAAAAGATCTCTTACGGCTTACGCTTCCAGCAAACCTTTTTCTTCACTCTCTTTCACAGCTCCTCTGTGTACATCACTTCTGTCCTTCCACACAAACTGAGAAACAAACTCCACTTCTTGGCACTCATTTTCCGTAGCTTCTTCACTTCTGTTCCTTGTTTCGTTATTACCACACTACATTTTTCTATTAAATGATCCTTTTAAACAGCTGCTTATTCAGGCCTGTCTCTTCCTGGAATTCTCTCTGATCCCAGACTAAATATGCAACTCGGACACAGTGACTTTCAGCCAGGCAGTCTCCAATGACAGACTCGTGATCTGACCTTTTTGTATTTTGCTGCAAGGTTTTGATGAATTTAGCCATAAAGAGTCCTAGTTCTGAAGCTGAATTTCTTATTCACATTTTACAACTTACACAGAGGGAAACTAAGATTTTTGAAAGAGATTGGCAGAATATGGTACCCATAAATCCATGCTGGACAACAGTGTGTGGGGGATTTTTCCTCTCATGCCACTGCTAAGGTAAGAATTAGCACTGAAACTCATTCTGATTGTAGACTTTTTAGATGACGCTCATGTCTTATTTCTCTCCCACAAATCATCACATCCAACAGCCAGTTTCAACCACATCTGACAGCAGTAAAGATCACCAAGACACTCCAAAACTCATGGAAAAAAGGGCCAACCAGAAAGGACTCTTGGTGGCCCTGAAGGGATAAAGGCAAGGGTCTACCCCTTGTCAGGGACTGGAAATCAGCCTCAAATCCGATTTCAACATGCAGGAAACTCAGCTCCGCCACTGCTGTGACTGCTTGCAGAGTTACATTTCCTTCCCTTGTGGGCAGCCGTGGAAGCAAGGTATTTCTCAGGCACCCCAGTGTCCTAAGCCGTGTGAAAAGCAGTTTCACTTTCAGCACACCCTTTTGTGGGAACACCTTACTGTCCACCTGTAGAAATACTAGCAGTAACAGCCAAGTAGGGATTGAACAAGTCTGATTAAATTTAGAATTTTATAATTTTTAGGGAACAATCACAGTATTTACAAAAAAAAAAAGAAGAATTACTAGTGATTTTTATCTCATCTCTATCTAGCAAAACAGCAGCCACTGGTAAGGAAGGTTCTGCAATATTTTGGACTCGGTGCTGTTGAGCAGATGGTATTTATTGACAAACCTGCTGCTAAATTGTTTGCATTCTCAGGGTTGTAGGTGCAGCCAGCCTGAAGCACGTTCACTGCTCATTACAAAAATACTCATTTCCCTGGAAAACCATCTGTGTCATTCAGTGTGCTACTTTTGGCTGGATAGAGTTAATTTCCTTCACAGTAGCTGCTGTGGGGCTACATTTTGGATTTATGCTGGAAACTTTGCTGATGGCACGGAGCTGTTTTCCCTATCACTAAGCCACGCTCACAAAGAGCCAAGACCTTTTCTGCTTCTTGCTCCACCTGGTCAGCAAGGAGGTTGGAGGTGACAAGAGGTTAGGAAGGGACACAGTGGGGACAGCTGAGTTCAACTGACCCAAGGGGTATCTCACACTGTGTGGTGTCATGTTTAGCATATAAAGCCGGGGGAAGAAAGAGGAAGGGGAGGATGTTCGGAGTGATGGCATTTGTCTCCCTCAGTCACCGTTAGGCGTGATGGAGCCCTGCTTTCCTGCGGATGGCTGAACACCTGACTGCCAATGGGAGATAGTGAAGGAATTCCTTGTCTTACTGTGCTTGCACGTGCAGCTTTTTCTTTACCTGTTAAACTGTCTTTATCTCAGCCTTTGAGTTTTCGCACTTTCTCACCCTTCCAATTCTCTTCCTCATCCCACCATAGGGCAGTAAGCAAGCAGCTGGGTGGTGCTTAGTTGCCAGCTGCAGTTAAACCATGACATTCAGTCATGGCAGAAGCCCAGAACTATTCAATTTTCTTGGCCACCACCACCTCCTCAGCACTATTTATACACATCCATGCCTGGAATATGTTTCCTGTCTCCTTTCTGAAGCCGTCATCACCCACCCTATGGTAAACACAGGGCAGCAAGAAAAATGAGATGTAAATTGTCCATATCATTTCCAGGTTTTCATCCTCACAAATATGAACTAAAGCCCATAGGTACAGCAGAGTGGCTAGGAGCAAGACTTGCTGATGGAGCAAGCTAAACTACATTGTACAATGTACTGCTTTCACATGAAATCGATAGAGAGAGAAACAGCCACAGAGTATTACAAAGCGGTACTGATGTGTGAACACAAGGATCACCAGGTACCACATATAAGTTGTGCTGTCATTCTGGCTGTAGTTTACCAGAACGACAAAGGCAGTGCCTAGCAGACAGCCTTGCAAGGCTCCTGTAGAAACACTCCAAGCCTCAGCTCACTCAGTGGTGCTGCAGGGGTGAGATGAAGGAGAAACCTCAGCCCTAAAAAACATCAACGCTTCCTTGTCTCCTTGGGACGAACAATGCAGTGGGCATTGGTGAGCTGACAGAGAGGTGGGTAAGGTAACACTCTATCACTCCCTAGGAGCTATTTACGTACCTCTCAATTAAATTTCCATGAAACGATTTGTGTACCTAATTGTGCATCTTTCATGATGACATGATGCAACCCTCTGTAAATACATCTTTGATTCAGGATGATGAATGCACCTTGCCACTCCACCCTAGGGGGTGCTAACTTCTATTTCTCCATCCTTATCTGATTCAAAAGACGACAACTTCATCCAGCCGCACTCATTCTAACAACATAAAGTTCTGCGCTCCATCAGAAATGAAGATGTGTCTATTCAGGTAGAGAGATGATGTCCCAGATTGGCTTGTCACTGATTCTCTCCTCTCTGTACTGACAAGAATTGCTTTTCCTTCATTAACACATCCATAAAACATCAGATATCTCAATAGTCTCATATCTGCATAAGTCTGGAAAAATGTGAAAAATACCAGAATGACAATGGATGTGAAAACAGAGGTTGCTTAGAGAGGCTGGGAAGTCTCCTTTCTTGGAGACCTCCAGTGCTATTCTGAATGGGGACCTGAGCACCCCGAGGCTAGCCCCACTTTGAGGTCCAGCTGTACCACATGACCTCCAGTGGTCCTTCCCACAATATTTTTTCCTGTGCTTCTATGACGATGGCAAATGCCCCTATGGTACACTTTATGATTTGGAACAATTCTTTTAAGTATGCCAACCTAGCATAAATTGTTGTCTGGAATAGGAATTATACAGGCAGACTCTCTAATTAATGAATTAAAGCAGAAGACGACACATCCATAGAACACTCCAATGAGATGGTCTGAACCAGCGTTTCTTACCCATTGGCTTTCAAGCTGGATAGACTGTGCTCGGTTTGCTGGGTTAGCCTGGGCAGACGTGGGAGCTGAAGGGCATACACTGTGCATAGGACAGCTTGAACCTGGAGAAAGTCAATGCACTGACTGAAGATGGACATTTGATCTCATTTTTGCACCTGACTAGTACATGGAGTAAAGACAGAGCCATAGCAATGAGAAACACTCAACTCAGGCACTTTTATGTGAAACTTAGGCTTTCTGAAACAGAATAAAATAAGAGAGTCCCTGCTGGGCGTGGAGGTAGCCCAAAATAGCTGCTGTGCTTCAGCTCACACCCCTCACTTACTGCGCAATAACTTCCCTGTTTAGACAAGCCCTGAGAGATGTAGACATTTATAAGGCATATTTAATCTTTCCATCTCTTCCTTTCCTACTGTTTTGATGTTTCCTCAGGCTTTGAAAATCCAAGATCTTTTTTTTTTCTTCCAGAAACTACAACTCTTAAGGCAAAAAATAAGGCAGCTAGAAATTGTCTGCTTCCAGCTAGGCTAAAGAGTTTCCAACTTTTTCCAGCACAGGAATTGTTTAACATTTTAATAGCAGCAACCATGTTTTTTTAATGCGTTTATGCCCTTAGGATTATAGATAGCCTTCATTCACAACATTACCCACCCCAGATCATAGGACTGCTAATATTTTTCAGTGACATCACGTATCAAAGACAGACAGCTTGGCCTGGGAGCTGGAGCTGTCCCTGCTCATCTTTGTTGTTCTGCTTAACCCCATACTGGAACTGGCGGAGATGGAGTTAATTTTCCCTGCAGCAACAAGCTGTGCTGTGTATCGCTAGCTAGAAAGGCACTGATAACACACCAGGGGTTTGGCCACTGCTGAGCAGTGCTCCACAGCTCAAGGCTGTGTGTCCACCCCTCATCCCCAAAAGGGATGTCCACCCCTCATTCCTCCACCCCTCATCATCAAAAGCCAGGAGGCTCAGGGTGAGCAAGATCGTGGGAGGGAACATAGCCAGGACAGCAGATTCAGAGTGAACAAAAGGATATTCCATACCATATGACATCTGCTCAGCAATAAAGCTAAGGGAAAGGGCTGGGAGGGCCATTCATTTTTACAGCATTTCTCTTCCATAGCAACCGCTACACATACTTCCCTACAGCTACAGGCCTACTTCCCGGGAAGTGGCGGGACATCACATGCTGATGAGTAGTAGAGAATAATCTTTTCCTTTGCTTCCATTCATGGCCTTTGCTTTTGCTTTATTAAACTGCCTTTATCACAACCCACAAGTTCTTTTCCGTCTTATTTTATGGCCTTCCATTCTGCTGAGGAGTGACAGGCTTGGTGGGCACGTGGTGTCCAGCCAAAGTCAACTCACTACCCTCCTTTTTGGCATCCAACATCGGGGCCAAGAGAACAGCAGTTTTGTATTAAACATGCTATAATTATACTAGTTTTTAAGTGGCAAGCTTCTGTGTAAGTCACAACATTTGGTGGCTTCACTGCTTACCTATTTTGCTGGGAACAAGCTCCACTGGGGAAATCCAGCCACCTAGAAATCCTGGAAGAGATCGTGGACTGGCCAGAATGCAAATATTTTGGAGCATTGCCTGAGGAGGTGTCTCGTGCCCGAGAGGTACCACCATATAATTGGTTACCAGATGACAAGCACAATGCTGTGTTTACTGATGGATCCTGTTGTGTTGTAGGAAATCAATAGAAGTGGAAAGCTGCTGTGTGGAGTCCCACGCAACAAGCTGTTGAAGTCATTGAAAGAGAAGTTGCATCAAGTCAGTTTGCAGAAGTGAAAGCCATCCAACTAGTCCTACAGATCGTTAAATGAGAAAAGTGGCCAGTACTCTCCCTGTACTGACTCCTGGATGGTGGCTAATGCCTTATGGGAGTGGCAAGAGCAGCCATTAGAACAGGGGTAAACCCATCTCAGCTGCTGCACTGTGGTAGGACAGCACTGCCTGGGTAGAAAACACCACTCTCAAAGTATGTCATGTAGATGCCCACAAGCCATGCCAGTGAAGAACATGGAAACAATGAACAGGCAGACAATGCTGTCAAAATTGAATTAGTGAAATATACAGTATTGTGGATGCAAATGTTTCCTGCTTTATTGCTTTTATATGTGCAATGCAGTAACAGACAGTTGGTTGGGTGTTTGGCAGTCTAGCACACATATTTATGGAGCATCTCACTTTAGGAATAATGTAAGCAATAAACCTTTATAAACCTTCAGCAGTCTGAAATACAAGTCAACTGCCAGAGTTTTGCTACAGCTTTGTTTATAACACTCCTATTCAACTGCCTCCTTATTACTCTCCTTACTTATTATGTTTTACTTCAAAGTTTGTAACCTAAAGTGACTATTGCTGTATTGATGGATCTTCTGTCCGTATGAGTGTTCACATCTACATTAATCTATAATAAACACAGAAGTTAAAAAATACTTTTCCATGAAATGGCATGAGAAATCTGAGTGTTCTGAATGAGAAGTAGTGATGCTGCATTTTTTTCCTCATTTTGTATTGCTTCTAGCTGAGATGGAGTTAATTTTCCCCGCAGCAACCCTCACATTGTTGTGCTGTGTATAGGTAGCTACAAAGATGTTGATAACACACCAGGGGTTTGGCCACTGCTAAGCTGTGTTCCACTGCATCAAGGCTCTCTTTCCAACAGTCCCCCCTCTCCAGGAGGCTGGAGGTGGACAAGATCTTGGGAGGGAATGTACCCAGGACAGCCCATCCAGAGTGACCAAAGGGATATTCCATACCATATGATGTCTGTTCAGCAACAAAGCTAAGAGAAAGGATCAGAGCTGGAAGGCATTTGTTAGAGCAACCACCTCACATACTGAAGCCCTGCTTCTCGGGAAGGGGCTGGACATCACATGCTGATGGGAAGTAGAGAATAATCTTGTTTTCTTTGCTTCTATATGCAGGCTTTGCTTTCGCTTTATTAACCCGCCTTTATCTTGACCCATGAGCTCTTTTCCATCTTATTTTCTCCCCTCCTGTCCTGCTGAAGGAGGGGGGTGATGGACAGGCTTGGTGGGCACTTTATGTCCGGCCAAGGTCAACCCACTACAAAACCTCTTCTGTATTTTTAGACATGTAATAAGCTGGTATGAAGACAGTCAGGCGAGGAGGACTGGGGGGAGTTGCAGAGCCCGTCATTTCCAGGCTGTTTGTTTAACCCTGCTGGCGCAGGACCATTAACATGTAATTGATGGTGGTTTGAAACATTCTCCTGGTAACGGCCCAGCTGCGATGGGCCAGTGTCTGTGTTACTGAAACCACTCTCCCATCTGCCAGAGGCTGCGTGTGGGCTCCTGTTTGCCCTCTGGAAAACAGCAAACAAGTGAACACACAAGCACAGTGAACCACCACCCAGTTTCGGCTGGACCCTTCACCCAGTTGCTATCCCACACAGTTCTTTGGAGTAATTTTAAACATACAAGACCCATCTCCCCCCAGACCAGGTCAATGCCAGCCAGACACCACTGACACAGTTTTAACAGATTTTCAGGCCCCAGAGGCAATCCTTTCCCCTTCAGAGGAGTTTCTCGTGAAGTTCTTCAGCAGCCTTACAGAGAAGCAGGTACACAACCCAGTCTGGCTTTGTAGGCAGAACATGCTCAGCTAGGGAGGTTGGGCTCTTTTTATTTACGGATGTTGCTTCTGCAAATAAAGTCTGCAAGAGAAAAAATTTCCAGTTTTCCTCATCTGTAGTGTTGTGTCCAGTTTTGGACATAAGAAGGAGATTGAGCTGTTGGAATGGGTCCAGAAGAAGCTACAAAGACGATCCCAGGACTGGAGCACCTCCCATATGAGGGCAGGCTGAGAGAGTTGGGGTTGTTCACCCTGGAGAAGACAATGGCTCTGAGGAGACCATATAGTGACCTTCCAGTACCTGAAAGGGGCTACAAGAAAGGTAGGGAGGGTCTGTTTACAAAGGCTTGTGGTGATAGGATGAGGGGCAATGGGTATAAACTGGAGAAGGGCAGATTTAGACAAGACATAAGGAGGAATTTCTTCACTATGAGAGTGATGAGGCCCTGGAACAGGTTGCCCAGGGCTGCCCCATGCCTGGAGGTGCTCAAGGCCAGGTTGGATGGGGCTTGGAGCCCCTGATCAGTGGGAGGTGTCCCTGCCCATCACAGGGGGGTTGGAACTGGATGGGCTTTAAGGCCGCTTCCAACCCAAACTATTTTATGATTCTATGACTCTATGGTTCCAGAGTTGGACCCAGGACTCCAGGTGGGGTCTCAGAGCAGAAGGCTTGATGTGTGGTTTAGCAGCGCACAGGTACGGTCGGTCTCGATGACCTCAAAGCCCTTCCCCACCCAAGCCGCTCCACCACCGACCCTACGCTCGCCTCCGCCATTCCCGCCACGCGCCCCCAAGGCGGGGCGGGGCGGCCGCGCGCGCGCGGGGCGGGCGGTCATGTGACGCCGCGGCGGCCGCCGCCATTTTGTCTGGGAGCATTAAATGTGAAAGGGAAAGCCGGGAGCGCGGCCGGCGGGAGGGCAGCGCCTGAGGGGAGCGGCGGGCCCAGCGCTTGTCTTCCTCCCCCCCCGCTTTCCGTCGAGACTCGGTTAGCAGCGAGGAGGTGGTCGGGCGCCGTTGTGTGTGTGTGTTCCCCCCCCCCGGGGAGGCCGCGCTCGCCCCCGGCCGCGGGGGGAGCCGCCAGCGCCGATGATGTCGGGGCAGTCGATCACAGACCGCATCGCGGCGGCGCAGCACAGCGTCACCGGCTCGGCAGTCGCCAAGGCGGTGTGCAAGGCGACCACCCACGAGGTGATGGGCCCAAAGAAGAAGCACCTGGACTGTGAGTGGGACCTCGGGCTGCGGGCGAATGGGGGGGAGAGGGGGAAAGCGCGCGGCGACGTCGCTTAAAGCCGGGTGAACCCGCCTGGTTTACTCTCCAAAGCTTATTTTTACGCGTGGAATGAGTAAGCTTTGTAACACCCAGCCTGATGAACTCTTCCCGGTGAGAGCAGCTTGTCTGGCGCACTCTGTGTGCACTGGGGCTTTTTAATCGGCACCTGGGAAAAGGTGGGTTAAGTGGTGTGAGCCAGAAGGTAGGTTTTTAATCCGTCCTTCTGCTGGAGCCCAACCGTATGAATGTTTCTAGCATTTCCCGGGATATCATAGCTTTCTGTCTTGTAGCTTTTGGAACGAGGTAAAAAGACTTGAAGTAAGGTGAAGGGAAAGGTTCAGGAGAACCAGTAAATCTCCACAATAGGAGTATGTTGCCACTGATACGTTAAAACTCCTTTCTGTCTATCAAAAAGCTACCCTTGATACCCACAAAGATATCAGTGGTATTTCTTTGCTTCAGGTTTTAGTAACTGGATGGCGAGTGGAGTTACTGTTTGATTGCTCAGAAGTGCTTCAGACTTTGTACGTTATGTGTGTTTCCACAGAGAGAAAAATGTGAAGCTTTACGCTGGTTTCCTCAAAGTCAGGGGAGCAGGGTGGTGGTTTTGCAGAACTCATTCAAGTTGGTGGTATTGAAGGGAGTCTGCTGTCCCAGCTTTAGGGAGCAGTTTACTCGGTTACGTTGTTTGATGATAGTTCAGCACTCTGATGCTGTGCCATTCATCCAGTGCAGACTTATTGTGTGAGAGCTTTTGACATGGATCAGAGAGTTAAAAACAACGAAATATTTATCTTGTTGGTTAAATAAATATCTTGTTGAATAAATGGCAGGGTAACAGGAAGCCAGAAAGCTGCAACAGTTTGCTCAATAGTTTGAAAGCTTCTAGAACTTAAAAGATGTAGTATATTGATTGAAAATATCCTTAAAGTAGTGTCATCAACAAGAAGTTACCCCCACAAAATAAGAAAATGGAAACCTGGAAAAACTTGACTTGAGAAGAGCATAAACAGAGATTGCCTTTTGACTGTCAAATTCCTTTGAATGTCTCTTGATACAAACATGTTCAAAGCTGTCAGGCTCCTGAAGGTCCCCTTCTGTGACAGATGAGTTTTGTGTTTTGGTGTATTTCACTTTTTCAGACTTTTGTCTGAGACAAACGTAAAACTTAAAAGCTTTTTATTCTGACTTAGTAGTTGAAATATAGGAATGCTTGGAGTTGGGAAAGAAAAATGTGAAATATGGTACAAGGGGTTAAAAAAAATCCCCATCAGCATGCTCTTCATTGAGTATGCCCAAGTGCTGCTTTTCGTACACCCACAAACCTTTATGTGGCACTTCTTATTTTGTCACTTCTGCTGAAAGCTTAGTTGTATTAAATGCAAGTTTAAGTACTGTTATCTCTGGAAAAATTACACAATGTATTTTCAAAGATACAGCGCAAGTACTTTACAACCTAAGTAAATTGTGAAGGAAAATGTGGCTTGGATTTAATGCCTCACTGCTAGTTATACCTTGGTCACTACATGTGTGTGGTTAAAAATGCTACATCACCTGGTATTGTGATTTCTGCTGGAGATAACACTTCACCAAGAACGTGGTTTTGGGAGTTGCTGTAGTAGTATCAGGGATTGTGGAGGAGTATCAGTTTGTGCAATCTCTTCAGGTGGATTCTTGAAATCTCTGTATTGCCAAATTTCCTCAGCAAGAATATATTACAGTATGGATATTTACAGGAAGATGTTATGCATGCAGTGTGTGAATTGATATTTAAGAGCTTTGGGTTTTGTCTGCTTATGAACTGTGAGTATTAAAATCATATCCGCTCTTGAAGAGCAAAAAAAAACCCACACAGACCAAAAAAAAAAAACCCAGCACAACCTACGCAATATGAATGGGAGTACTTGGTGTTTTTTTCCTCTTAAAATAGGTCACAATGTCCTAAATAAGTCAGCAGATCTATTTCTGTAGTATTTTGTAATATTTTAGGATAACATAAAATGCCATACTGAGGCTGATCTTTACCCTCAGTGGAGCACCTGAAGATCTTTGTCCCCAGCATAGGTTCTCTCGCTTCCTCTCAGCCTCCTGAGTGTGAGTTGCAGTGGAGTGGGGCTGGATGCTGCTTTTGGTGACATATCTGTTCTTGGCTGACTACTGAAAAGCCCCAGTAAAAAAAGAATAAATGAAGTCTGTAGCCAAGCTGGTAACTGGTAAAGTAGACTTGTGTGTAGACCAAAATTTAAAAACAAAAATCCCTACATTAATTGCATCTTGGACTTTTAAATGAACACAGCAGTAAAGGTGAAACTAACTCCTGTTTAACTTGATTACAGCCCGCTTAAGAAGCACAGGGGAGAGAAGGTGGGTTAATGTTACTCATCCAAACTCCTGTAACTGTAGAAGCTTCAGAAGTCTTATAAGAAATGATAATTCAGGTGCTGTAAAATTGTATTATGTGGCAGAATTAGGCTTCTGAACCTTTTGCTTCAGGAGAAGGTTCCCCAGTCTCCAACAGATCATCACAAACTTTGTTTTACCAATAACATTACATTATGACTGTCACAGTTTTGGATTGGTTTTGCATTGGACTGTTCTTTTGGCAGCTGGAGCTCATGACTGTCGGGTGAATGTGGATGCAGTGTGATTGCAGAGAGATTTGAGTTGTGATGTGGTATGAAGTAGTCGTCTTGAACTCTTCTACCGGCACTAAGGTGGCTGTCTTCAATTGGGAGCTTTTTATTAATCAGTAGGGATTTTCAATATAGTAATTGAGGAAATTTGACTTGAGAAATACATATAGTTAAGGTTTTTGTAATCTATAAATGTGGATTTTATCTAGAAATTGCTTAAAGCTTTTAAAATTTTTTTTAGGCTATCATGAATCTTTGTTTAGTGGAGGGAGTAGAATGGAGTAGCTGAATTGCTTTGCTTCTGGTAAAGTAATTTTAGTTCAGATTTTAGCTATTATGTAAATTACTACGTTTGTGATCAGATCTACACTATAAGAGCATACTCATGAAAATATTTGTATCAATTAGGTGCTAACTTTAATTAATCTTGCAGGAAGAATGTTTCATTCTTTAGGTAATGATGACTTCTTTGTTACTTGAAAGTTGAAAAGTGTCAGGTTTTTGATGTTGCTTGGCTGAGAATTTTTCCAAAACCTGGGGGGAAATAAATATAAAAATATCTGGATTTAGATATCTGTTCTCCAAAGAGCTGTATGGTTTCATAGATGATGTGCCAGTTATTCAGATGAACTGTTGAAGAGAAATCCGCAGTAGTTTTTTAGGCAATAAGATTTCCACAGCTTTTCCAGGCTGCTTGAACCCCCTGTGGTACTTGTCTGGTTTAAAGCTGGGTTTTATTGGTGTTTTGGTTTTTTGGGGTTTTTTTAGCATGTGTGATGTTAACGTGTTTTTTAGTTCCATTCTAGAATTAGTACCACAGTTTCACTTGCAGTTGAAATGATTCCTGTGGGTAACTGGCAGAATGCTTTGAGTTGTAAAGTGTTTATGTAAGTAATGTGATAAGAAAATGAGCTTTGCTTACCCTACACATTTCATTCCAGTTTTTGCTGCCAACATGCATGTTACAGCTGCCCTGCTGTTGGCCTCTCAGGTGCATGCATTCCTTTTTCCACCTTTGCTGCCAGCTGTAACAGATCCATGCTGTTGTTTTGATGTATGTATTCGTATTGCAGACATAGCATCATTCCTCTAATGATTCTTGTGTTTTTTAGCTATGTATCTGAGTTGCTGGAATACAAATGTGATTCTGGTTTTATACTAGTGATAATGAAATACAAGAACTGTCTTGAGTAGCCTTTTTAAAGAATGTTTTTTTCAACTTAGGGTTTTGCAATGTACTTTTAAGAAAGTCCATTTTGGGCCTAAAAAATGCACTGAGATTTCCCCCCCCGTTCATTGTTAATGTGGTATTTTAGAGGTGTTTCCTTCACCTAACCATGTGTTCTTCAGTATTGGCAACTGTGGCTTATGTGTATGTGCATTCGAGGAGATCCTGAAACCAAAGGCCTCAGTTGTGCTAAGTGCCCTCGATAAAAACTATCTTCAGTGGAGCCCGTGTATATCATCTTCAGCACATGCCCATTGAGCACAGCTTGAATTATGAGTAATCCTGCCTATGTGAAGTATTTACTTCTAAATTAGTCAGTCTCACATCTTACAGAAGTAGCATGTGCTGGAGAACCTTGTTAGCACTTTTACAAAATTACTGGAACTGCACTTTCCAATCACATGGAACCAGACTCATGGAATAAAACAACAGCATATAAACTTCTCAAACATACCAGAGTTCTGTCAACTTCTACTGTTACAGTTGCTTGGCAGAAGAATTCTTTTAGTCTTGTGTACCATAGCAGAAGGTGTTTGAAGGTAGACATCTGGATAGGTTTTTGTGGTAGTAAAGCTTTCTAATGGCAGGATAAGCTAAAGCGTTTTTTATGGATGTGTGGCTTAAGGATGAGGCAGTCAGTTACAGCATTCAATATAGCTGCTAATGGTAGGATTTCTGTAACACTGTGCTGGAGCAGCACTGTAAGAATGTATTTGTTATCAGTCTTAGACATGAGTGTATGCAAAGGATCTCCCAGGTTGTCGGTATCATCTAAGAGTCTTCTATAATGGAATGTCTGCTGGTAGACCTTAGCTTGAGGGGAAGTGATAAGATTGAAGTATCTTTGGAGATGCTGTCATAATACAAATGAAATTAGCTTTGCTACTTTGACTTGGGAGCAGAAAGTCTTTGGTTTTAACTTGGATCTTGCTTTCCAGTTTCATTTGTTGCTTAATGAGCACACTTAATATTAAATCTTGAGTGAAAAATTTGACTTGCTTAGTGATCATGTGAAGGAAAAGGACTTTGTGCAGAAATAGTATTTTTGATAGGCTGTGTGGTCTTTGACCTTGGCAGATCAATGGAATTTCTTTATCTGCTTCCTAGTAGTAATGTTATAAGTATTGCTCTGTATAAAGTTTGTGGGGTTTTTTTTAATTATTTGTTTTTTATAAACTGAGAATAGGTCTTCCGACAGTTCTGTTACATTTCTGTCCTTGTTACAGATACTTCAGTTAACTGAAAAATACTGAGCATGATATAACAGCAGTGTTTTTATTATGCTTACTTATAAACTGGTTGGATTTAGGAAGATTTATTTGCCTTAATGTCTTTTGAGAGAATTACTCGGAAATGTCATAACAAAGTTCTCATTCAGTTGATGAGGCCATTGAATAAAAAAATCAGTTTTTCACTATGTACAAATTCTGGAACTGGGGCTCACTTCATTTTGCGGGGCATCAGTTGTCTGTAAACTGTTTGGAGTTGTAGATATTCTAAAGTGCGTCTTAATTTGACACAGTATCTGATGATGATACAGCTGAGAGTGGTGAGCAGCGTCTATAAAACGACTTGGGTGCCCAGCTTCCCAAGTGTCTGTCCTTCTTTGAGTGCATGCAGAAAAAAACACGAGCTGTAGTGCTGCTCTGCAGCCAACCGGCTGCTTGCAGATTTGGCTTAAATAAGAGGCCACAAAGGAAGGTTTTCAAACTAGATGTTTGTTTTGCTGGCCTTGCCCAGTCCTTAAGGTGTACTTTGATCGCACCTGAGCAGAATTCAGCTCAGAGAGAATAAATGTCTAATGTGTATGTCTTGAGGGATTTGAATAGTCCTGGGTTCAGTTCCTTGCTCTCCTCTCAGCAAGAGCCTTCACTAGCATTCTCAGGCAGGCTTTTTTCCCATGTGTCTGTTGCAGCCAGGTCTGGCTCTGGACCAGTACTCAGGCAGAGACTTGAAACTTGCCTGTCTCTGACCTCCCTAGTTAATATTCTACTATTGAGTTTATAATCAGTCTTGAACACAAAGAACTACCCCTTTTTTTTTTTTTTTTTTTTTAAACACAAAATACTGAGACCTACCATGATCCACCACAAAATACCCAGCAGGTTGATGATTAGGTTATTTTAGCTAAGTGGAAAGGTGTGTAGATGCAAATTCTCACCCTTAACTCTTAGGGAAAAGAGGCTTATTGCAGGTTTGTAGCATCTCATTTGCTGTCATGTGTGTCAGTACTCAGGCTTAGGTTGGTGTTGCAGGGTATGTGTTGCCTGTTGATCTCTTGAGGTACACAGGTCTTGGCTTATCCTTGCTTCTCTGATTTTCATTTTTTTTTATTGATAGATGAGTGGCTTCAGGCATCGAGCATCCAGAAAGTCTACACTGGCTTTCAGACAACAATTTAGTTATAGAATTTATACTGGAGCAGGTTATTTATTGGTGAGATATTGGGACTTCATGAAATTATTGAAATGCATTTGAAGTTCATAATGTCTTTCAGTAAAATGCAGTAAATATGAGCAAAGAATGTAAAATAGCTCAGTTAGTTCTTAAGGAGCTGAAGTTAATGATTTCAGTACGAATTCTCGATGTAAAAACACAAAAAGATGTGATGATGCTCTTTGAACATATAACTCATTGTAATGCTTTGATTTTTTTTTTTTCTCCTTTAATTTAGATCTAATACAGTGCACAAATGAAATGAATGTGAATATTCCACAGTTGGCAGATATGCTTTTTGAGAGAACTGCAAACAGTAGCTGGGTTGTAGTGTTCAAAGCTCTAATTACAACACACCACCTCATGATGTATGGAAATGAGGTAAGGTATGATTAGTTCTATTAAAGCCGCAATGTTTTTAAAATTGTCCCAGTCTAGGAAGCACTGGATATGTACTTGAATTTTTCAAAACTCTTTTTCCTCTGCTGGTGGCTATGAAGTACTTCTCCAGAGAAGAAAATATTCTTATGTTATTTCAATACCAAAATGTATCAGTATTTGCAGTTTAATTGCAGAGATCTGGGCTGGGCTGTGAGGCTATGGGTTACCCTTCTAGAATAAAGACTTGGAAAACTTCTGATAAGCACCAGACTAAAGAAGTAAGGCTCATCAGTGAGAGCACAGCAAAAGTCTTGTTAGCATTATATAAATGTGTAGCCCACCCATTAAGAGATAAGTGTACTTACTGAAGGTGGGGGAGGAATAAGAAGACTGGAGTATTTAATCTTGCAAATTATCTAATGGGCTAAATCTTTGTATGTTGTTGCCATTATCATTCTTCAAAAAAAAGGTTTCTATTGCACTTAGTTCACTTAAACTATTTCACTGCTGTTTACAAAAAACTGTCCAGACCATAACATGGCATCAGGAATGGTGCCTCTCTTGCACAAATCCTTCTGTTAAAAACTAAACTTGGTCTCAGTCAGGTAACAGTTTAGTTCTGAACTTGTATAGTCATTCTAGTAAATGACAGTTGACTACTGGTAATACTGAAGTGATGATTCTTAAACGTACTGCTTCCTGCCATTAAACTGCTCTGAAAACTTAGTGTTCCATCCTCTCTGAAGCTCTGTGAACTTAATTGAAATTACCTGTAAAACACTGTGCTCTTTGTTGGTGCTTGTGTTTAAGTTGTAGTTTAAACAGATGATAGACTGAAATCAGAGAAGAATAAGAAGTAAAATTCATTGATTGGAATTCACTGCTTATTCCAAGTGTGAAGATAAACTGAATGCTGTAAATCAGTCTGTGTATTTTATTCTCCCTTCTTCCAGTACAGTTCATATCTACTTACTGAAACTTGAAAAAATAAAAAAGCAGACACCTGAACCATAAGAAAAGAGAAGTCAAAACTTAAGAGTTGCGGGTTACCAGTCAGTGTCTGTTTGACAATGCAGTGTTTTGTAGTGGCAAGAGTTAAATTTCTGTCTGTACCAAAACTGCTCCTCAGCTTTGAATGGGTGCATTTTACACCTGAGAGTAGTTCCTTTATACCTGCTGAAATAATGTGGCTGGAACACTAGTTCTGTTCAGGTGGAACATGAGTGTACTTCTCACTCTCCTAATACTTGAAGAACCCTTTTTCTTAAACTGTTAGAAGTCAAACACCTGAATTTTTTTTTTTTTTTAATTTTAAGTGAAAGTAAATACGTGTTTCTTGTGATGAAGTTTTGGTTCAAACAGGTTAAAACCCCTCTCACCTGTGTTGTGCAGTGCAAGACCCCTGACATCTGGAGGTGAGATTTAGCTTTGGCCCTTTTAAAATGAGATTCAGAACAGTAGCTAATTTTGAAATGTGTAGACACCTTTTGAATATCACTGATCATGTTCCAACTGTTTTTCTTCTCTGAGTGCAGTACTAAGACGTACAAAGACCAGATAAAGCAACTGGAAAACAGAATACGAAGTGAACAGTGCTGTTGGTAGTCCAGCTGCGTGTTATAGACTTGTGTGAACTCCATAGCTATAGGCTGAGAACACACATGGAGTTATTGATGAGTTGGTACGTGACAAGTTAGGGAATCATTTGGGCCCGTGGGAAGGTGAAAATATTGCTTTCAGTTTAAGTAGTAGTTGAGAATTTTGCTATTGCTGTGCTGAGCCTGACTGAAAAGCATGCTAGTTCTGCAGAGAATGGTACTCTGAACCTGGCAGGCAGGTGGATTCCCACCACAAAGGTAGAAGGAACATGCCCATGTGTTGTGGCAGCAGAGGGATTTGGATCAAAGACGTAAGAAGTCCCTTAAGCTGATTGGAATCCTCTCTTATGGACTGAAATACAAAGTGGCAAGAAAGCCAAGAAGTCACAATCATAGCAAATCTTTGTGGAGCAGTGGCAGAGAAACTTTTCAAACTACCTTACTATCTGGTTGTGTTTGTCTCTTACTCTTGCACTGTTTATGGAACCAGATATTATTTGTCTAAATTTAAAAGTTGTTTAGTTAGATCATTGCATTATACATGTATGTAAAAATATACGTATTATATACCTAATTGTAACCAGTGCTGCTGCTCACCACAGTTCAAGAACCATTATTGTTACAAAGCCTAAAAGTAATAGGAAACCTAGCCTATTTCCCACTTCTACAGCAGCAGTATAGCTACACAAACCTTGGGAGCTTGGATAATGTGAGTGGTATTTTTGTTTTGTGTTTGCCAGCTTGTCTGTTCTAAACTAAGTTAACCTAAGCAACTTCGTCTAGGATTATTAGTCTTTTTTTCACAGGCAGTAATGTTTTTCTGTTTAGTTTAAATTTATATTTTTGCCAAATCAAGTTCTGGATTTTGAAGGCCTTGTTAATGAGTAGTTTGGAGTTTTTCTTTATTTTTTTCCCTTTTCACTAATTTCTCTTGTTGATAGAGGTTACTAGAAACAGTTAAAACAGCTTTCTTCTACTGTGCTGAAATGTTTTGACTCTCACTATGTCCTCAACATTTTCTTCACCCACAGCGCTTTATCCAGTATCTTGCATCACGAAACACTTTGTTCAATCTAAATAACTACCTGGACAAAAGTGCCATGCAGGGTAAGGATCTTTGACTTGGGGGAATAACTCTACCTAGTTGTTTTTTAATCTGTGATAGTGCCTGTGTCAGTGTGCTCTAGCAGACAAATGACATTTAAATGAAAGGATATTGTGATTATATTGCATGACGTGCCAAATAGCCAAGGACGTAAACACAGGCAAAGTGAGATTGAGTTACCTAGGGGAGTGCTAGAAACTTGTCTGTAGTGTACGCATCTTTGCATGCGCAGCTGTAAATTTTCAAGTGAGCTCTTAACACTGGCTGGAATAAACCTGGTTAATGTTATCACGGTGACCTATTTTGGCCATTGCATTTTCGTGTAAACCTTAATGTTAAGGTTCATTGAATGGTAACTAGGATGTGCTGTATAAATTGTGAGAACTCCTTCAAATCTCCTCAGAGTCTTTTAAGTACTTGTCACTGATATAAAACCCCAAAAATGTTTCCTATAGCTTTTGAGGCATTGCAGGCAAGTTAGCAAAGTCTTTAGTATTTTGCTAGAAGTATTTTGTAGTTAAATTTCAAAAACATCTTAAGAGCTGCTTGATTACTGCTTGATATTTTATGCTTGGTTCTTGCCGGCTATTTTAATGTGTTTAGGTGTTTATTCTCATAATTGCAATGAATGCTTTCTTAATCCTAGGAAGTTGGGAAGAAACTGTAACATTACATTGGGAAGTGAAAGGCAGTGAATCTTAAGACTGGACAGTACCTATGAAGGGCTTTTAGTGCAAGTTGATGTAAAATGGACTGATAGGAGAATAGTTCTTAAAGAATTGAAAAGAGACTGTTCCCATTCAAAACATCTGATTTATACGTGCTTAACTTTCAGGCTATGATATGTCTACCTTCATTAGGCGATACAGCAGATACTTGAATGAAAAAGCACTTTCATATCGACTTGTAGCAGTTGACTTCACCAAAATGAAAAGAGGGTAAGACTGTTACTGGTTCTTTTTGTTTGGTGTTTCATGTTGCAGGCATGGGGGGGGTAGGGATACCACTTGTTCTTGAGACTATCTTAACTTACTGTTTTGGCACTTTGAAGCAATATAGCATTGTTGAAACAGTGTAATATACTGTGGTCTCTTGGTAATTTGTAAACATGTCTCCTGCTCTGTAGGATAGATGGGGTGATGAGAACCATGAATGCTGAAAAGCTGCTGAAAACCCTTCCAATTATACAGAACCAACTTGATGCACTCCTTGATTTTGATGTAAGTACTTTAAGCTTTGTTTTAAGTCACTTCTTATTTTGAGTTTCATTATTTTATTAAATACTAATTTACTTTCTCATTGCTTCCTACACAGGCAAATCCAAATGAACTAACAAATGGTGTTATAAATGCTGCCTTTATGCTCCTCTTTAAAGATTCCATTAGGCTTTTTGCAGCATACAATGAAGGGATTATTAATCTTTTAGGTATGTGAGAATTTCTTTTAGCTTTTGAAATTTTGTGGAAGTTACTGGGAGTAATAAAAAATATAGACAATTTCTGACTGCAGTTTCCTAGTAAATTGTCTAATCCATTACCATTAAAATAAGTCTTTCATACTTTCAGTGGCTGCTAGCATAGGCTTAAACGTATGTTCCTGCCTAGAAGAACACATCTTGAAACAGAAATTGAGATGAAGGGGTGAGATTAAAATAAAGATTCTATAAGTGTGCAGTGGGTAACTTTTGCAGTTGGACTATAGAAGTATTTGTGAGATCTCGCATTTTTGAGTATTTACCATAGTCTCAGTATGACTTCGGTTTCCCAGACTGTTCACCTTTACCTGATACCTGAATCTATACAAGCATGGCAGATTACATGTAAAGTTTTTTGTTCAAGTGAGTTGAACTCTTAACAAAGCCTTATAATGACTTTTCGAGCAAATGTCTGAATGAAAACATGAGATTCATTTGTTCTGTTAATCCATTAGTTTTCACTTGGTGAAAGAGCTATATGAAGGAAAACCATAAAAAGTGAAGGATGTGGTTGGTACTTCTTTTGGTGGGGCAGTTCATGTAGCACTTCAGTAGCCATTCTGATGTCTTTTGGATATTAAGCCCATTTACAAACATCAGAATATAATGTTAGTGTCTAAAAATGTGTACATACCAGGCATGTTTTCAAATGATAGTTTGCCTCATTGCGAGCTAATAAGCTGCTTGAAATTATTCTCCTAAATACGTAATTTAGTGATTGCAGTGATTCACGATTGCAGTGATTCACCTCCATGCTTAATAAAGCTTTTTGTTATAGCCTAGTGTACTGAAATAGAGAAAATCAATGTGAAAAAAATTGAGTGATTTGTCACAAATGGTGTCAGGTATTTGTGTAGACTTTAAAACTCTGAACAGCTTTGAGTTACTCCTGTCCTCTCTCTGAGGCTTGTCTCAAATTAATGTTGTTAATACTGTGTCAGCTTTTGCTGGGAAGGGTATTATCTTACATGAGTTTCATTTGCATCCTCAGAAAGATATTTTGATATGAAGAAGAACCAGTGCAAAGAAGGCTTGGATATTTACAAAAAATTTCTAGCCAGAATGACCAAATTGTCAGAATTCCTCAAAGTAGCAGAGGTAAATACATCTGTTGAAAGGGTATCACTTATCTGTCTCTACTGGTACAGTAGTCTATATTCATAACAACTTCACAAACAGGTTAATGTTTGCTTAACTTCCTTATACAAGAAATATTCTACACGTGAGGTGTTTTAAAGATTGTATGCAGTCATTAATAGGAAGTGAGATTCTTGAGTGTCTGTTTTATTAGCCAGACAACATAGTAAACTTTCTGAAGTGTTATAAAGTTGGTCCAAAGTACATGAACTGAATGTAGTTCCAGTAAGCCTTGTGGGTGTTTCTAGTGCTCCCAGTTAGCTTTTATACATGAAAAAGTTAAGCTTGGATGAAAGTTGAGTTTGCTTTGAGATGCAATTTAATGCAGTCTTGAGTTCCAAGGTGTGTTCCTAGTGAAACTTGTACCAGTTCAGAAAGTTATGAATATCCCTTTTGAGTATATTAGTTTCTATGTAGCATTCAGACATCAATGGTTTTTATTTTCATTGCCACTACATGTAGTAATGTACTTTATTTTTCCTTCTCTTTTGAAAACCCAGCAAGTTGGAATCGACCAGGGTGACATTCCAGATCTTACTCAGGTTAGTGTACACATCATTTATTGGCCTAATTATTTCTGGGTTTAAAGTTTGTTTCAAGAGTGGATTCTCTGCTGTGTAGTTATATACGGGAAATTTCTGGTGACTCTTCCAATGGATTAAATGTACTCAGTACATTTGCAGCTCTTGATAAGGCTTTTCAATTGCTTAAAGCAGTAAAACACACAAATAATATTTTTCAGGAACTTCTGGGTTTTATCCCAGAGGATTCACTGACATGTAAGACACAAGCATCTTGCCGTGCTTTGAGGGAAACCTTCCTCTTCACTGTCACTTCTTCCAACATAAATAAAGATCACAGTTAGCTTGTTCAATCAAGGGTTTCTTCTTTCCCCTGAGATCTATTTAGATTTGTTGTTTCTGTATCAGCACTTAACATTGGCTTTGATATTACTCAGTAGTATGAAGGATTAGTAATACAGCTGGAATATTTAGTTTAAAATGTGGAATGTAGGGGAACACCTAGTGAGGATAAATTAAGGGGAAGAAAGGAGGTGAGAAAGATGGATTGAGCGGGTCCACACAATTACGCAAATTCTTTGCTAATTCCTTCAGTTTGCAGGGGCATTGTATTTCTAACCTAAGTGCACTCAAACAGGACAGAGGTGTTTGGTATTCTTCCTGTAGCTCAGGGTCATGTGGTGGTTAGAATAAATGGCAGTTTGTCAGGCAGTGAACTGGGGTGCCTTTTGAGATCTAGAGTACTCAAACTATTTATGTGGAGTCAGTGGAAAGTAGTTAGTGTAATGTGTAAACTTGGAGCAGTCACATCTAATCCTATACTACCTTCATGAAATTAAATTTCATGGATTAATTGGGTAAAAAATATGTGGTGTGAAGATTTGTCTAATCTTCATTTCTGTCTCTTTAAAAAAAACTACAAACTTCCATTGTCATTGGTGTTTGTTACTGCCTACAGTGTGATTTCCACCTGAAATCATGCATGTTTCAAAGTACAAATCTAATACTTGCTCCCAGCAATTAATTTAACCCATTTAAGAACTTCTGTGGCTTTGTGGTAGGAAAGAAATAGGGCTGTAACCAGCAGAGTAAGAGCATGTAATGAGCAAAAAGAGTAGTTTGGTGTTTTCTATTGCTGTTTGATCTTAGCATCTTACTCTTCTGATTAGTACTGTGGTATTCAGCTGGTCTGTATTATGCTAATGAAATTATCCTCCAGTCTGAAGTTATACTTCACTGGCTTTGTGTGCACTTGTCCAGTTAATTGGGTCATTACAAGGCTCTTCAAAGCAGGGCTTTTTTTGATTTACTGCGAAGAGGGGATTTAACTTCATTTTGTTGCTTTTTATATCTGAATTCTTCAGTGAGCAAAATGATTTATCTCCTGTTCTCACAACTTTTTTTTTGTAATAGCTCAGCTATTTTTCTTTAAATGCACTTAGACGTGAAAAACAACTATGAACTGTGGTGGTAGCTGTCAGTATCCTGTGTATTTGGCCAATTTCAGTGCCACTGTTAAGCATTCTACTTCCAAAGTCATTTTCATGGCACTTAATAGGAGTCAAATAATTGCACATCAATTTAGTGCCGCATTAAAGGAATTCAATAAATTTTTTTGCTACTGGCTTTCATAGAAACCTTTTCAGCATGCCTGTCCTTCTGAAATAAAGTTCTGATGGGATCATGTCTTTTCTGTTCTGATCTGTGATATTTAATTTTTTTCCAAATATTTTGTTTACATTTCTGGTGTATGTTCTGTTCTGGGATACATGCTCTTCAGTTTCCTGAAGCTGTTCCTGACAACAATGGTTTTATCTCTTTTGAGGTTTATTATTACTGCTACTATATAACCATTTTCCTTCTAATGTTCACACTGCTGCCTCTTTTTTGCCAGTTTCTACAGAGAAACTATTTTCCTTTGTAGGTGCCCTGTTTCACAATGAAGTTGCTTATTTTCTCTTTATAGTGTTACTGTATTTCATGAGTGCAGCTGGGTCCCTCTTCTCTGTATAGATGATAGTCTGTCAGATACTTTTTCAGAAGAGAATTTCAGAACTTCCTCCCTTAGGGTTTAACTGTCAAGTTTGAACTCAGAATTTATTCCTGACCTGTTGCTGAGGTACCTACACTGTTTTAGCTTACCTAGCTCTATTTATAGACAGAAGTATGAACTCAGGCCTTAGCTTCAAGCCAGGCAATTTTATAGGATTATTCTAATTGCTTTTCTTCGCATGTCTTGTAGCTTGAGTTGGCCTTCATTGAACGTGGGAAGCTAGGATTGTGCTTGGTATTTCTGAGGGGAACTTGCCAAAGTCTAGCATGATTAATATTTTTCCTCTTTCTGGGAAATACTTAAGTCTAACTTTTGGTGCAGGCTAGCAAGGGCAAGCTTGTTTTTCTTCCAAACGGTGTCTGTCATATCTGTTCTACCTTCTGAAATCTGGCAAATGGCAGTAGAGGCTTAATGTGTCTGAAACCCTGCCAGATTAGGATGACTTTGCTGGCTAAGGTATTAAAACTTTACAGGTCTACTCCCTTCATCTGAATCTGCAGTAGGATTATTTCACTTGTCTTACGGAATGTGAACTATGTAGTTAAGAGTCAAGAGAACAGTGTTGCTGGAATAGCAAGGCAGTGAGCTCTTCTAAAAGTGTCAGCCTAATAATGATTTCAAAATTAATTTTTATGGAAGAAATATTTCTATAGTGGGTACATGTCTGTGGCAGAAAGAAGGCAGGTGATGGTTGGCACTTTCTCGTTTTCTGTAGGAACCAAAATGGCTCTAGCGTGCCTCGCTCTCTATATTTTAATCTTGCTCAGTTCTTTTACTTATCAGTTAGTCTCAGTCCTGGGTACTGAATAATGACATGGCTGTGCTTTCAAGGGTATTGGTAAGCTTATAAGCATTGGTCAGCTAAACTTTATTTAGGTCTCTCAAGTTTTAGGTGATGTGTCTGACTTTATGCTGGATTTAAGTGGCAAGAAGCCTGGCTTTTGCAGTCTTCTTCATTGCTTTAAAAAATAGCTTAATGTTCTTCTCATGACTAATGCTTTTCCTGGTGTGTGAATCCACTGAGAAACAACTTTATTTGGAATGATGTTTCTTGGTTTTGATGTTTTAGGATACCAGAGGCTTTGGAATAATTCAATTGGCTTGTTGTGTAGTTATGTGTTGAATAGCTACTTGGTCCACAGTAGTGCTGTTGAGATCAGGTTGGATTTGACTGCTTTTTAAATCAAACCTAATATTCTGCTGTAGTCAAGGGTTTCTAATGCAAGCCTTTGACTGTAAGTATTTTGAGAAGCGATTAGGGTGGGAGAGGATAGAAAAAGCAGAGGTTTCTTTTTGGTACTTCTTCAAGTTTAAGGGTGTAGTGTTTAATCAGCTGTAATTATTGGATCAATCTTAACATAGTAAATACTCTTGCCTAGAACAAGGATGTAGCTTGTGTACGCAGAAGCATACCTACTCTGGGGTGATCCTTATTTCATGTCTCTGTGGTGCTGCTACTTCTAAAGAACCACAGCTGTGTAGATGGAATTCAGGTGTACAGGATGGCAGCAAAACCCGAAGGCATAATTGTTGATGTGTAGAGTTTTGTTTGTTGTTAGTGAAATGGATAAGGAGACCGATCTGTGTACTAAACAATATGTTGATTAAAAGCAGTGTTTTGTAAATACTTTGACTTTAGGCACCGGGCAGCTTGCTTGAAGCACTGGAACAGCATTTGGCCTCTGTGGAGGGAAAGAAAACAAAGGAAGTCTCTGCTGCCAGCAGGTGAGCACCTAGTGAATTACAAGGATGCTGATACTTAGGATTTGTCATGTTCATAATGAGAATTTTCAGGATGCAGTCATTTGGTGTTCAAATTGAATTTACACACTTCCAAATATTATCTTTCTAGAAGTATAAATGGAGCAGCTAGTGAGTAGGATGGCAGGCTAGTCATATTTGAAATCTAGGTATGTCTGCGTCTCTGGCAGGCTTATTGTGCTGTAATAAGCCACTGAGCTGAGACGTGTGTATTGTTCTGTTAAGCTTTTACTTGTCTGAAATCCTCTGGCTTTTAAGATTTCTCAGGTGTCTGGGGTTTGAGGCTCTTTACCCAAAACAGGATGGTTTTTCTTTGTGGTCAGTTATCTACCTCTTAGACCATGAATTTATCTTAACATGCTTATAGAAGTTTTTTAGTCTCTTCTTAGAACAGCCAGGCCAGCTGAGATGCTTTATGCTGATAGGAATTGTGTTACTCTGTCAAGGATGGAATTAATGTGTGAACAGTACTTCTAACTGAAGAGCTGCCAATTTCTGGCACAGGCATTCTCTCCCAGAACCTTGGTAACTATTGATAAATGCATCAGCGTAAGCTACATTCCTGAGCTGCCATCTTGGTCCTCCAGTATTTTTTTTTTTCTCCAAATATCTGCGGATTCACTACCATGATGTTGTGATAAAAAGCATACTGTATAGGGAGTAACTTCTATGCTTTGTTTGCTGTTGTATGTATAATGTGTACAGACAAGCTCTCTGTGCCTCTGCCAACTGAATGCAGTAGAAATCTGGTCTAGACTGTGTGAAGTTAAAGAAAAAAGACAACTGGTATGTTCTGCAGCTTCCAGTTCTTACGCACTGGGGGAGTAATCCTCTGTACTCATGCCACTTTTTCACCAAACTCAGTTATTGGGGTGTCTGCTTTTGTGTACCAGAGAATAATGGAAGGAAAGACTAGAGCAGAGAGGGAATGACAGAACTAGATAAAAGGCACTCAGTGATTAAAATTTAAGTGATGTATATGTTACTGTATTTCTTAATTAAATTTTTTTAAATTATGACTGGTTTTAGAGCTAGTGCCCTATCCAGTGCGGTTTCGACACTTGCCAACACAGGAATGTCATTTAGCAGGATGGATGAGAAGGAAAAGCAGCAAGCATTGGAGGAAGAACAAGCTAGACTGCAGGCACTTAAGGTACCATATTTGTTGTGAGTTTGTATGCTGACATTTATTTTTTTTTTTTAAATAAGATGTATGTAGGTGAAAACCAGGATTGGTTTAAAACAGTGTGTGGTAGAGGAATTCTCATCTTGAAAAGCGAAGGCATGATTCTATAGGATGCGGGTGTGGTGGCTGCCAGTATATGGTGACCCTTCTATGAGGAGTATGATTTGAATAACAGACAGCAGATATAAATAGCTTATATTCTTCCTTACAAGAGATGGTTATTTATATCAGATTTTCTTTTGAGGAGTGGGGAAGCTTGCCAGCTCACTTGACATTTTGTTTGAGGAGTGTAAGTATTGTAGAGCATAAACCTGTGCTGTATAAACGCAGTAGAGAAATCTCTCATTATTTCTAGATAAAACCCTAAAACTTACAATGTAAACTAGATTTTTATTTGCTTGTTTAAGATTAAAATTTCTTCTTGGAAAAGGTTTTCAGGGTTGAAGGGTTAATAAATAAATAAAACTAAAATGCAAACTATCTCCTCTTTCAGGAACAGCGATTAAGAGAGATTTCTGTAGTATCAAATTCCACCTCCTCATCAGCATCCCCAAGCACATTATCAGGGAAAAGTGTGAATACCACTGTAGCTGCTGACGTTTTTGCAGTACCAGCACCCACAACAAATAGGTGAGAAATGCTTGCTTTGCTTTCTGACTGTGTTTGCCTATAGTTCCACAGTCAACTGCTCCTAGGTACTTCTCGGGTAGTTTTCAAAGAGGAGCCTTTTACGGATGATTTCCGGATGTGCTCATAGGAATTCTGGTATCACTTAATTACTAGTTTTGTTTTGTATCACTATTATTGATGAGCAACTAGTCAACAAGAGAAAGCGAGATTCAAAAATGCAACGTGTATCACATATCTTCATGTTTCTCTCTCTCTCATGTAGTATGCCGAACCTTTCTGGTGATCTTTTTGATCTTCAGCCTGCATTTGTTCCAACTGTGCAAAGTACTCCTGCTATATCAACATCAGCAAACAGTGCTTGGGGAGGTGAGCAGATGCAGTTGTTTGACTGCTTATATGATGGGTCAATTCTTAGAGTGCCGGAATACAATACAGATTTGTATGTAAGGTTTAAGCTGTAAATTCAGTTTAATTACAGGTCATCCAAATATTCCTATCTCTGAGATAATGTAAAATAAGTTATCTGAAAGATCTGACAAACTGGTGTAGAAAAGTTTCTTTGTAACGTATAGCATTAGTGTCAATGTGCAGTGATGCAATGAATGAGTTACTCAATGAGCACAACTAAAAGTAAAAGTTTAAAAATGCTGTGAAATATAAACTAATCAGTTATCACTGAAAAGATGTGGGACTAGTATTTCTATTCTATGAAGTGATATTTAATACACCTTTCACTTAAAAGGTGTTGGTGTCTTCAGAGTTCTTTTAACAAAGCTGTCGTTCCAAATTTCTTGGGACCCTCACCCATCTTTCCAAGGAAAGTCAGGATAGATATCAAAGAAATGTCTTAACATTGCCTTATTTCAGCGTTTAACACCATTGTAAGTGTTGGTACTTTAATAGGTGGAATTGATACTGTTATGTGCTATTTAAAGTTAGGTTATTAGTGTCTAAATTTTTTCGTTGATAAATCTCTCATTCTTCTCTTGCTACTCAATGGCAATACTAGAATTATTTTCCCTCAAGAAAGATCTATTAAGATTTTCAACTGAAACTAAGAATTTGTATCTTTAGTGGGCTGATTGTTAGTTTGAATATTCACAGTTTGATTTTTGTCTAGAGATTTCTCATGTTCAATCACTTCAGTCTATTTTTCTTCTCCATTATTTGTGCTTTCTATTCTTTCCTTCACTTCTGCATCTGAAAGGTCCTTTCTCGTCCTCAAATGGTTGTGTTGGTTCTCCACCTCATCTGGACATCTTTGACATGAAGCCAGTTGAAGAAGCTGTAAAATCTACCGCCCCTTTCATCAATTCTACTTTTTCCTCCAAACAAACAGTGGAACTGTTTAGTGGTAAAAACAAACAAACCAATCCATGTAATCTCAAGTCAAAATGGTGCATTAAGTCCAGATGTAGTAAACAAAAGATTTACTTAAAGTTTTACTTCTACAGTTAAAATAAAATAACTTATGTGGCTTCCCCAGTGTAGATATCTCTTAAGGCTTGCAGTGTTGCTGGAATTTTTGCTGACTTCTTTCAAACTCTGCAACCTCCTTTCTCTTTTGCAATGGGGAATACAGGTGTTACTTGAGCTTTTAAAGTTTGTTAAATAACACCCCTTCCAACCCCCCATTTTTAAATTACTAAAAAAAAATAATTTTTAACTGCAGACTTAATTTTGGGGGCCCCTTTTCCTTTTTCTCTTAAACTGATCTTATTTTCTTCTCTCTCTTTTTACAAAGATGACTTTAGTGGTCATAAGCCTACGTATGCTTCTGTGTATCATCCTCTGACTGTTGATGGTAACTTGATTTTTTTTTTTTTTTTTTTTTTAAACTTTGATTTCACTGTAATGAGTGCTATTACTCCATGGGTGTATTTGATTACACTTCTTTTTTTGCAGGTTTTCCTCTTCATTCAGCTCCTCCAACTACCACTTCTGCAACAATTACTGTGGATTTTGATGCTGTTTTTGGAGGAAAATCTACAGCACCAGAGTACAAGACTGCAAGTGGTAAAAGCTAGCTTATGGCTAACTTACACCCTACAAGCAACAGTTGCTTAACAACTTAGCATAATTGCTGTTGCAGTTCAAAATTTGATAACTTAATACGTTGACGAACTGATTATAAGGCTGATAACTACTATTGAACTCATTGCCTGTTATTTACTTTACAATTAGTTTTGACTAATATGTCTAATAACTGTTCCTCTCTTTTTGGGGAAATAAACTTTGAACGTGACCCACTGGATATCTCCTAATGGGTAAGCTTATGTTAGTCTGTTGTCAATGCTTATGACTTCAGTGTTTTCCTTTTGTATATTATAAGGAGTTCCCTTTGACATTGAGAGGCATTCTACTTAAAAAAAAAAAAAAAAAAAAAATCCAAAAATATTTGTGTGTTGTTTGAAGAATAGCTGAGTTAGTTCCAATCTTTCTCTTGGTTGGTGCTCTTTAGCTATATATTCAAAGTTTTAATGAAAATATAGCCAAGGAAGTCTGGTTTATGCTCAGGGTACTAGAAGCATCCTGAAATGACTTCTGTCTTGTGTTACAAGAAACCTTCAAAATTGTCTCTAACAAGTTTCCTTCTTCGGTTCTAGGGGGGGTTTCCTCTTAGTTTAAAAATACCATTACTTACTTCTAAAGTAAAATTAAAGATTCTGCTGGATTGATGGGTACAATATAGTATTCCATAAAAAATAAGAAGTTAAACTAGGCTTCTGTCTAAGCCTTAAATGCTTCCAGCACGTTGAACCTCCATGTATAAATACTCAAAGTACTTAGTGTTCTACAAAGAAAACCACTCCAAGGCCTATAGATGTCTCTTATTAAATAAAATGATTGCTTTAAGTTGCCTTTATGTTCTTTGTCTAGCTTTTGACTTTCTAGATGAAGTATTGCAACCCACACTACCACCACAAAGTCAAAGAGCCACTTCAGCCAACCAGCAAAGCGGAAAAATTCTGGGAAATGACCTTGATTCTTCTCTTGCCAATCTAGTGGGAAGTAAGTGATGAAGCTTTTAAATTTAACTTTCCCATTTGTTACTGAAAACAAAACAATGGGATTTCATCTGTTTCTTCCACCCTCAGATCTTGGCTTTGGAGGAACTCCATCAAAAAAGTAAGTGTGTGTATATCTGTATCTATATCTATATATATATACTTATGTTCTGACAGGAGCATGATTTAGGGATTGGTGGGAATGGTTGGACTCGACGATCCAGTGGGTCTCTTCCAACCTGGTTATTCTGTGATTCTGTGACTGTTTGGTAGTCTCTGGCACAGTTTACTGCCACTAACATGGCATTAGTCTCAACTCTTGAAAATAATCTGGTGCCAAGAACAGCATTGAAAGAGTGAGTTTGTGGTCAGTCACCGTAACAGTCAGCCTTAACTTTTGAAGTAATTCACTTTTATGAAGCATCATAAAAGATCTTGCAGTTACATAAAACTCCAGTTAGTCATTATGCTGTACAGTGCAGTAGTGATGGCTTACTTTTAACACAAACAGAACCTCTAGGCTTCATGCTTACTGGAGCACTGAAATAGAGTGTTTCTACCAGCCATAGGTTTCAGCTAGTGTGCATGTAGTAAAGGCATGTTTGGGTTTTCCTTTATGATGTTGTTACTCTAGCAGTTGAGTCTCTGAAAACTAATACCACAGTTCCATTTTAGATCAGATATGCAGTGGACTCAGCCTACAGAGAAAAAACTTACTGGTGGAACAAACTGGCAAGCAAAAACAAGCACATCGACCACGTGGAACCCTACTCCCTTACCCACTATTCCACATATGGTAATTTCTGTACTCTTGAAGTTGGGCTTCATTCTAGCAAATGCTACTTTCCTGCTTGAATTACCTTTAAAAGAATAGCAGAGGCTGTTTGGGACAAGACTGTGGGCAGGGGAATGCTTGTAGGATCACTTACCATTCTGAGTTAGAGATTTTAGTATGCTTTGTCTCCTTGTCTCCCCTCACTGTAAAACTGGTCAATTAAAGACTTAATTATATCAGTCTTTCTCAGTTCATAAGTTGTTTTTGAATAGAAACAAAGACAACAAACCAGAAAGTTTGATGTACGTGTTTGAGATGTGCCCCCCCCTTCCATGTGCACCTTTAAGAATGTTTCAAGGGCAAAACTGTGGTTCTTTCTAGTTTTTGCTCCTGTGTCAGTGTTATCACATGAAACACTGTTGTAGCCCCTGCAAGACACCTTAATTATCAGGTCAAGCAGCACTTAGGCTTTTGATAACGCTCAACAGCAACTCTATTTTTAACACAGTGAAAAGTACTAAGTGGTAGTCTTATTATTTAAATGAATAATTTTCATTTGTTGGAGGGATATTTGTTGGCAAATGATTTTCCCTGTGCTTTTAGAAGAGATTTTTTCAAATATCTTCTATTTATATATATATATTCAGAAGTGATTTGTATGAAATATAGGTGTCTCAAAGGGAAGTGGGATGTTCATCTTACTTATTTGTACAACTAGAGTAACTGCTGCATTTGCTGTGAATTTTGAACTGTTGTCTGACTTTATTTTCCAATAAGAATAGCTTTGCCTGTAATTTTCCTCATCTTAGTAATCTCATTCAAAATTATCAAAGTTGAGTAGAACACTAAATCTAGTATTGGACTCAAAACCAGAACTCAAAAATTCACATGAGAAGGCATCTCCGTTGTATAACGATGTTTTGTGAGCCTACTGAGATGGTAAAATATTTTTATCCTCTCTTGGTGCTCTAAAACTTGTTGAGAGTGCTGATGCATTTCTATTTTTGAAAGGTAGAGGGCACCTTTAGCACTTACTGTTTACTGATTTGCATTGTGTGCATTTCCTTCCTAATGCTTGTTTAATACTTTCTGGTCTAAGTATTCAGCGGCTTTATGCCAGGTGTCTGTGCATTCATTTGGACCGCTGGGCAGAGTCCAATGGCATTAGGTTTAACAAGGCCAAATGCTGGGTCCTACACTTGGGGCACAACAACCCTGGGCAGCTACAGACTAGGAGAAGTCTGTCTAGAAAGCTGCCAGGAGGAGAAGGATCTGGGGGTGATGTTTGACAGCTGACTGAACATGAGCCATCAGTGTGCCCAGGTGGCCACGGTGGCCATTGACATCTTGGCTTGTATCAGAAACGGTGTGACCAGCAGGTCCAAGGAGGTTATTCTCCCTCTGGACTCGGCACTGGTGAGACTGCACCATGAATCCTGTGTTCAGTTCTGGGCCCCTCACCACAGGAAGGATGTTGAGGCTCTGGAGCGAGTCCAGAGAAGAGCAACGAAGCTGGTGAAGGGGCTGGAGAACAGGCCTGATGAGGAGCGGCTGAGAGAGCTGGGGGTGTTTAGCCTGGAGAAGAGGAGGCTGAGGGGAGACCTCATTGCTATCTATAACTATTTGAGGGGAGGTTGTGGAGAGGAAGGTGCTGGCCTCTTCTCCCAAGTGACAGGGGACAGGACAAGAGGGAATGGCCTCAAGCTTCACCAGGGGAGATTCAGGCTGGACATTAGGAAAAAATTTTTCACAGAAAGGGTCACTGGGCACTGGCAGAGGCTGCCCAGGGAGGTGGTTGAGTCACCTTCCCTGGAGGTGTTTAAGGGATGGGTGGACAAGGTGCTGAGGGGCATGGGTTAGTGTTTGATAGGAATGGTAGGACTCGATCTGGTGGGTCTCTTCCAACCTGGTTATTCTGTGTGTGTGAATTAGTCATTAATGATGCAAAGAACTGGCTCAGCTATGAGCATCTTTAAAACCAGTGACCTGCTATTGCAAAGACCTAACTGTCTTGGCTTGGTCTGTGGCATTCAAGAGTACTACCCCTCCAATTTGTGTAGAGTCTGCATACTCTTTCATAGTCAAGTATTTTAACTAGTGCTCCACTTTTAATATAATTAGCACTACTTAACAATGCATGGCAATGTGAAATGCATGCAACATTGTGCCTGTGAACATAATTTGATACAAGTTATCACCAGCTTAATTACTGATACTCTTCATTAATTTTTCACATTATTCTCATGTTAGCAATGTTTAGTTTACCAGACCATGTGTCTGTTGATGTTTAAGCTGGATGGTCACTGGCTTCCTCCACTTTTTTCCTACCGCTTCCTTACATGCAATGGGATGAAGAAGTAATATTGCATGACATGCCGCCTTAAAGCTTCTCACATACATGTCTGCAGAAGCAATATGATCAAATCTGATTAGATTTAGTAAAATATCTATTTCTGCAGTAAGTCTCACTAGTGACAGCTTTCTAGGCAGGGAGTCTATCCAAGTGAGCAGACGTAGTTACTACTTTTACTCTTCTTACACTTTTTCTGCCCACTTTAATTGTTGTAATAAATTAGTTACCACAACTGTCCATGATCATGCTTACTGGACTTGAATCCATCCATTGGTTAGCATTTCCAGTTCTAATAGCTCTTAAATAATTTTCTGTCCTTACTCCTTTTGCTGTGCCAGAATGGAGTACACTATCCTGGATATGTAAGTCAATTTCTTGCAAATACATTGGTTATTTTAAGTATTCAAAGATGTATTTTTCAGTTTTGTATACATACATTACTAATATATATGTGTGTATCCAAAATAAATTAAACTTTTCTTGATTGAAGGTACCTGCTCCTATCACGTACCCATTGACCACACCTCAAGTGCCTGTATATGGAATGGTAAGCAACTTGTATTCTGGAAAAACGTAGTTGTCTCCTCCAGTGGGTTTCGTGATGGGCATTACTATGCTCAATAATCAATTAACATTTATTGTTTCATAAGTTTGGTAGCATGTGAGGTGGGGTAGCTCTTCCAATGCAAAGCATCAAAGAGACTACTCTAGACTTTATACAGCATTTTTTTAAAAAGCTTCCCCTTTACGACATGTGTTTGTGTGCATGTTTATATGCTTATTTTCTACTATACTTACAATGTGAAAAGATGTGTCTTCTGAAATTATATACACCTCTCTTATGGGGGTTTTGTTTTTCTAACAGGTACCTCCTCAGATTGGAGCTGCTCCTTTGATGGCACCCCAGTCAATGATGTATACACAGCCTGGTCTAAGGCCAACAAATCCTTTTGCACCTGTTTCTGAAACTCAGGTGAGCTCTTTTCTGTCATCTTGATCACATTGAGAATTTAGTCTTGGTGAAAGCAACTAAATATTTTATAAAGGGCTGCTAATTTGGACTTCCTATGACATCAGCTGGATACTTGTTTCAGTTGAGCTGACTAGAGCAGCATTGAAAGCTTTCTGAAGGATTACGTGGTGGGGAAATGAAAAAAGCAGGGATAAAAGATCATTCAAATTGAAGAAACAGTGCACTCTGTTATCCATGTTGGTCTTGATGCTCTTTGGGGATTTTTTTTTTAAAGTTCCAAAATGCATAGTCTTAATTTGCAAGTAACAAGGCAGTCAATAGATTCCCAATTCTAAAAGACTGCAAAACCATGTGTTACGCGAGTGGCATTAATACGTAATCTCTGTTTCACAGATACAGTTTATGTAGAGCCGCCAAAGCAGCAAGATGTGAGAACAACCAAATACTGGTAAAAAAAGAAAAGACTGAATTTCAGTCTTTCTGTGACGTATTCCTGAACAGGGCAACTTTTTCTTCCCTGTATAATACAATATTATTTTGGATTGCAGTGCTTTAGAGATTCTTGTTTATAACAGTCACTGCAGCGTGAATCATGTTTTTTCACTGATTTTTTTTAAATGCTCAGCAGAAAACTATTTTATTGAGGTTCACTCAGAAGGTGCAAGCTGGTTTATCATCTTCAAAGCTGAGATGAAGGGGTTACTACGCAATTGCTCTACAGCCTTATTCATCAGTGGATACCTTGGGAAGTTAATTGAGGATATCAATCTATTTATTTTCTTCATAAATTCTGTGGCTGTTTTAACCAAGACACAACGTGAACAAAATTGAGCAATAAAATTTTTGTGCTCTAATAAATATTCTGATAGAGCAACACTTGCATTATGGTAAAGCCAATTTTGTGTGAAATCAGACAGCTTTTTCAAGTTAGAATAGCTTATAGTAATTTGCAAACTTTATAATGTGAGTTTGAAATGCTGTGAATCGACAAGATATATACATATTACATATACAAACACACACACTCATATATATATATAAAAATATATATATAGTAAAGACAACAAATTGCTCCACTGCTATGTCAGTGTTACATGGCTGGTTGAAGGAGCCAGGCTATGCTATGGGCTGAGAGTCTGTGATGGAGTATGGAAAACAAGTAACGCTGCTGAACAGCATGAGCAGCCTCTAGGAGGTGACTGGAGCTGCGCTGCTGTTGAGTGATCTTCTCTGCAGAGAAAATACTTCGTAATTGAAGAAAGAACTAGCATTGGAGTAAGCAATGTAGGTATCCCCAGCAGCAGCAGATTGGAGCAGTTGGAAAAAAAACGTTGCTAACTGCAAAAGAGGCAAGAGATCCAATTGTTTTGGAAGTCCATTAGGTCAAAAGAAGCAGACCTTGCAATAGTGCTGACACTTGCGAACTGGTGACTATATTGGAATTATCCAACTGTAGAGAGAGCTTGTGCTGCTTTTCTGAAATAAGAACCTAGTTGTAAACCATGTAAAAGTAATTACTTTTAAATGTGTAAATATATGCAAACTTTTAGATAACATTTTCTTTAATGCTGCAGTAATCTTCTGTAGTAATTTCAAGATAAAAATGCAACGTTGAGAAATCTAGACTCTTTTTGAGAGGAAAATCTTTTAAATCAACTAATTTATGAAGTATGTTATTCATGATGAGTCAGATGTCTACAGACTTCTGGCATGTCTTTTGTATTTAATCATATTTCTCCAGAACTGAAATTGGCTATGAAAATGCCTTATCTTGTACTTTTCCATGTCTGATAAAAAGTGATAACATTAAAAAAAATTTATAACAAGTAAATGGGACTAGGAGCAATGTTTCTTCCAGAAGTTTTGTGGCAGAATACAATGAAAAGCTATCTTGTAAATGACTTCTATTAGTGATTAATATTAAAGCTGAGTTTTGAAAGAATAAAGTTTTCTATTGTTAAAATAAATAGCCCTCCAGAGTAGACTCTTGAGGAATCTGTAACTGCAGAAATATCTGACTCCTAGTATAAATGCAAATAGGCCAGAGAACCTTGTCAAACTGTCCTGTAGAGAGCTCCTAAAACATAGCACTTTTCCTCATAGTGGGAACAAGCCTTTTCTTTTTCTAAAAGAGTGCAAAAGTACTATCTCTTAACGCCATGTACATATTTTTTCCAAGTGAAACAACTCAAAAGAAACAAAAAAAAAAAAAAACCAAAAAAAACCACCCCAAAACAAAGAACCCTGCCCTTGGAATCTGTAATCACTATCGTCCTGGGAAATGTAATCTGGCAGAAATTTAAGACTTGGAGTTTCAGAATGTGTATTGATTTTAAAGTAACTTGGACCAGCATATAGCAATTTAAGTTTGAATTACAGAAGGCTTCAAGCTTTAATCCATCTTTACTGGGTTGAACAATTGTACAGTTTTAAGCCAATGAGTTCTTCAGTGCCTATAGTTACCCTCACGTGATGGGGAATAGAGGCCAGAATGGGTTATTGTGTTATGGGGACTGTTTATTTAAGAAATGGTGAATTCCACTGAGTTATTCAGCACTGAAAAGTCTTGAGTTCAAACTAGACCAGTATATGGTAGTAATAAATGTCTGGGCATTAATTACAGAGCTGAGGGAGCTAGAAGCAGGTAGTTTCTAGCAATGTAAGCTGTTAGGTCTTTCTCGTACAGTGCTGTGTAAGTAATAATCAGTTATTTTAATAAAATATGCAAATAAATGCCTGGCAAACAGTATATATTTGTTAACCTTATTGCAGAGCATTCTGAATATCTGGAACATACTTTGCTCAGAAGTGGATTTAGTACTAGGTATAGTTTGCAGTACCGCTGATCTGCTCTTGATCATTTTTTTATGGTTCTTTGGAATGCTTTCTTGTAGCAAAGCTGTCTGATACCAATTTACTTAGTATTTAAAAAGGAGAAAACAGCCACAAAGTACATCATAAAAACTTTATAAGCTACCTTTATTTTAGTCTTATTCAGAATGTTTGATACGTTAAAACAGGGCTTTTGGATTTATCTTTATGAAGAAAAGCTTGCTTTACACACTTCTTTACACAACAGCGCACAGGACTGCTTTTTGCCAGCCTCTTCTTTGTGCACATACTGGAACCCATTAAATGGCTGAGCATTGTGGTTTAAATAACATTAGAAGTAAAAAAAAAAAACAAGGATGTGGCATGCTGGCAAGGCTTGTATGGCTTGGAACTTTTTCTCCAAAAATACAACCAACCACTTTGAAGGCTAAGGTGGTTCTTGAGGGCCACAGGAGCTGGTAGTTGTGATAAGTGAAACTCTGAAAAGAGATGTACATAAATGTGACTTTCCCTTTTGTTTCCTTCTAACTTGTTCGATCAGAATCCTTTTCTGAATAGAACTTCAGGAAGCAGATAACTAAGATGTCATTCCATGTTTGTCTGAACAAAGAGGAAGACTTCAAGTATTCTGTGCGCTTTGTGTTATACTTCAAGTCATTCAAGCTGAACTGTTGTGGTTCATGCTGCTGCAGGGAGACTGTCTTTCACAGGATATACCTAAGATAACTTCTAGGGGAATTTGGAGAGGTCAGTTGTGTTAGGCCTGTTGGACTTTGAAGCGTACCTCTTTTTAAGTAACTGGGGTTTTCTAATGCTCTCTAGATAAAGTCCAACTTTGTCTCCAAGAAGTTATTGCATTGACTTTTTCTTAATTTTGGGCATGTCCACTAGAGAAAGCTGTTCTGTGCACATAGTGGCAGAATACTTGTAAGTAAAAATAACAAATGGACTTTTGTTTAAAAAAAAAAAACACACAGACTCCCAAAACCCTAGCAACAAAACCGCTTCTGCCTACAGGGTTGAGTACAGGGTATATCCCCCTCTGAGTTTTTTGGTGTGTGGCAGGGAGGGTGGGGCTACTATTAGAATAGCAGGCACTGTGGATCGGTGCTGAATTTGTACATAGAAAGGAAAACTTTGTTTGGGCTAGTTTGTATTATAAGGACAACATCTAAAGGCACTGTGTATTGGTCATTTATTTCCATTTAAAAGATTATATTTTTGAGCAATGGAAACTGTACGTGTTGTCATTTATACTTAGTACTGATAGCCAGGGGTATAGCAACCCTGTTGCTGTTATCTCACTTGTCAATATATACATTGTAGCATCACTACTTTATGTGGAGTCTCATGATCATATATTTAAAGAGATTGTAGTAACTGCTACAGTTACAGCGGGAATTGTAACACCTGATCTTTCAGTAGGTTTCAAACATGTATCTTTATGATTAAATTTTAATCCTTTACCAAATCTTTGGCTGGAATTTAATCTTGGAGCAATGACAGAATAGGTGCTGGAACAGATTTCCCTCACCCCAGCCCCCCTCTTACATTATTTATTTAATAGGTCTTGTTTTGTATGTTATGTTTTTTCCCCAGAACAGGTTTGTGCCTTTTATTGGGTATTTATTTAAAAGGAGCTACTCTAATTTAGGTCGTTGGGGCTTTTTTTTCAAATGTGTTCTTGTACAGCTCTTCCTTTACGTGCGTTCCTTCATTTTATAAGAATACAGAATGTGTGGAGAATATGCTACCACAAACTGGAAAAAAAAAAAAGTTTGAGGGTTTATGTTCTATGAATTAATAATTTTTTAAAAAGAAGCCGAAGCACAAGACTGGCTGTGTTGATATTTTAATTGTGGAACTTCACAATTTGTTAGTACACAAACTGTTTGTTTTTTAAAAACTGCTCATATTCAGTTATTTGATGAAAAGTTTTGGAAAAAAAAATAAAACTTTAGCACATACAAGGAATGGGTGTGTGACTGTTGTTTGGCTTAAGGCTTGTTTTGTGTTCTTGGGATCATAGAATTATGAGGTTGGAAAAGACCCACCCGATCACCAAGTCCAACCCTTCCTCTCAAACGCTAACCCATGCCCCTCAGCACCTCGTCCACCCTGCCTTGAACACCTCCAGGGAAGGTGACTCAACCCCCTCCCTGGGCAGCCTCTGCCAGTGCCCAATGACCCTTTCTGTGAAACATTTTTTCCTGATGTCCAGCCTAAACCTCCCCTGGCGGAGCTTGAGGCCATTCCCTCTCGTCCTGTCACTTGGGAGAAGAGCCCAGCTCCCTCCTCTCTACACCCTCCCCTCAGGTAGTTGTAGAGAGCAATGAGGTGTCCCCTCAGCCTCCTCTTCTCCAGGCTAAACACCCCCAGCTCTCTCAGCTGCTCCTCATAAGGCCTGTTCTCCAGCCCCTTTACCAGCTTCGTTGCTCTTCTCTGGACTCGCTCCAGAGCCTCAACATCCTTCTTGTGGTGAGGGGCCCAGAACTGAACACAGGATTTGAGGTGCGGTCTCACCAGTGCAGAGTACAGAGGGAGAATAACCTCCCTGGACCTGCTGGTCACACCATTTCTGATCCAAGCCAGGATGCCATTGGCCTTCTTGGCCTCCTGGGCCACTGCTGGCTCATGTTCAGTCGCTGTCAACCAACACCCCCAGGTCCCTCTCCTCCAGGCAGCTTTCTAGACAGACTTCTACTCTGTAGCACTGCACAGGGTTGTTGTACCCCAAGTGCAGGATCCGGCATTTGGCCTTGTTTAACCTCATGCCCTTGGACTCTGCCCAGCGGTCGCAGCCGCACCAGAGCCAATTCAGCCAGGTTCTCTCCATCCTGCTGCTCTTACAGCCGCCGCAGTGTTTTGTTTCACGCAGATTACAGGTTACACTTAGACGTTCTCTTTCGGTCCGGTTTTCCTTTGGGAAGCAGCCTCCCCCGCAGTTTTCCCCCCGGCTCTATGCTGGGCAGAGACCTCTCCTCTAGCTCAGGCTCCCTCAGCCGGTTCCCCACCCCGCGACCGCCGCCGCCTCAGGCCGCTCGCTCCCCGCCCCGGGCGGCGTTTCCCGGCAGCCCCTGGGCGCGGCGTCGCGCGGTGATGACGCAATGACCCACGGCTCGGGAGGCGCGCGCACCCGCGGTTCTCCAAGATGGCGGCGGCCACCAGCGGCGAGGCGGGGTGCGGCGAGGCGGCGGCGGGCGGGAAGCGCGGCCCCCTCGGCATCCCCGAGGCCGTCTTCGTGGTGAGCGGCGGGGAGCCCGGCAGCGTGGCGGGGGCGGGCGGGGGCGCTGAGCTCCGGGCCCCGCCAGGTCGCACCTGCGGCGGGGCCGCGGCCTCTGCGGGGTCTGGGCCGCGGGGCTGAGCGGGAGGAGCTGGAGGGGCTGAGCGGGAGCTGCTCGGGCGGGGTCTGGGGGGCATGGAGGGGGAGGCCGGGGAGCTGAGCGAGGGGGAGCCGGGGGGCAGAGTGGGGAGATCTGGGGGGCAGAGTGGGGGCTACCGGGGGACCGGGTAGCTCTGGTCCCTCCTCGCCGCCCGCCCCGGGTTTATCCCCTCGGCCCACGGGAGATCCTGAAAATGTCGGGAAATCATCTCCCTTAGACTCGTTTTTAAGTTCTAGCAAGCGAGCATCCTTCATCAGGGCTGGGCGGCACGAGGGAGTGATCTCCATCGATCGTGTGCAGTGAGACAGAAGCTGGGGCCAAATGGATTTCTCACGTCCATGCATACGGATAAATTTTCCCAAAAATCTTATGCATATTCTATTATTTTCCAGGGGCTAATTTTAATGTTATTATGAACTTCACAATAGTCAAAATTCTTTTTATTTTTATACAATTATAGAATCACTAGGTTGGAAAAGACCCCTTAGATCATCGAGTCCAACCATTCCTATCTGCCATTAGACCATGAATTTGGAGCTGGCACTAGTGCTGCCTGACCTTGCATTTGAGATAGGGAAACACTACAAACAGGTGATTACAGAAGAAGAGACGTGTTCAGCACAGATCGTACTGAACACAAGACATTATCATCTCCAAAAGAACAAAAAGTGTAACAGTGTCTGGAAAAACGCTATTTGGAAAAAAACCACATTCTATAAAACACATACCAGAGGAACTTTCTGTCTAACTTTCAAAAAATACAGTTACTTGGATGAAAGCTTAATTCTAGCTGAAGTCACAATATTCCACTTCTTGTAATAGTAAGTACTTCTTGTACTGGGGAAGCCCCGCACTGCAGCACTTCACTACAGTCTGGCTTGTGCCCTGGCTGGGGCTGTCGCAGCCCTGAGGGTTTGTGCAGGGTGCGTTGCTTCTTTTGGGTTCTGTCCTGGCCAGGTTAAGTATCAGCACGCTTCACAGCAAACCCCCATCGCCACTGTAAGCATTGCCGTGTTATTTCACTGGCCAGCTCACATGCCAACAAAGAGCACATTATGAGTGAAACCCCCCCCATGGTTCATCCTAAGTCATGGTTCCTTGCTGTGGGTCCTGCTGCCTGGAGCACAGCCTTGCTGGTGGTGGTTGAAAAGAAGAATCTGTTGACTTAGAATGATAAAAGTCCAAATTATCTGTTATTCACTTTCTGCTATAAGCCAGCTCTTGGTGTGCCATCTTGATTGCTATTTCATTTTGTTTTACCAATCTGCATTGATCAGGCTGGCTCTACCTGGCTAGTGTCATCTTGAAACGTCAGCTGTCTGCCCTGAATGCCGTGTGTATGGGGCTGCTTTATTACTGAGATTTTCTTGGACTCTGAAAATCTGTGTAGCTCGGGTCTGTCTTAATATTTGCACCAGAGCTGTTTGGGCTGATCAAGTGTGACTGCCCTTATAGAAGTTATTTGATGTGACTTTCATTTTGGTATTTCTAGGTGTAGTACCTGTATCACCTGGTGTGTTTTGCTGGGTCCTGAGCAAATGGGTGCAGTATGTTTGCCTTCAGAGCAGCCAGATCCTACTTTTTCTTCAAGATTCTTTAACAATCATTGGGATCTGGCAAATCCTATTGAATGTAAAACCATTTGTCCCTGCAGGTAGCTTCCTTTATGTGAGACTTAATGTGGAGGCGGGGGAAAAGAAATGGCTTCAGCTTCCCTCCAAGATCTCCATCATCGTGACAGAGGAGAACTTGTGGTCTGTGCTGACTCTTAGAGTGGAGGTGGCCACCGTGAAAGGGGACAGGGGATAACCAGCCTCAGGGAACACTTTGAGCGTGTCTGTCTCATCCCTACTTTTCATGCCAGTAGCTGTTGGTACAGTTCATGTCTGGGTCTGTATTGTTCCCTTTTCATGCTCATGTCTGAAATATCTCACGTGCTGTGCCATGAAACTTGGGAGAGCCCCAGGGGTTCTGGCTTAGTTCTGTGCTTCTGTTCAGTTCTTCGTAACCCCATGTCTGGATCTAAAACCCACTGAAATTTCCTAATTCTCAGTTCTGGGAGGTGCACTGTTCAAAGACAGACATCTCTGCGGAAGAGACCCTTGATGGTCATCTTTAAGCACTCATGTGGAGATGCTTCTTGTCTGTCCATACAAAGAGATGTTGGCTGTGACAGAAGTGGGCAGGCAGTGTGTTGGGTAAGTTCTTGCCCTCCTGCTTGTTTCTGTCTTGGGTGATTTACCTGAGAAGAACACCTTCCACAAGAGGGAGCTTCATTTCAGAACATCCTCAGGCCTCACCTCTACAAGACTTGACTGAATCTAATCCTTGGGGGTTTTCTGGTTAAAAAGTCTCAGTTGGCGCCATCAGAAGTCGGGAATGCATCTCGCTCTGTTGTTGGTGAGGTAGCGCAAGGCATTCCTCTGGCAGACAGTCTGAAATTCAGCCCTTTAATTTCTGCTGTACCACCTGGGTCATGCTACCTGCTGAAGTCTGTTGCAGAATTCATCTTTCTTCTGCAGATTTTCTTACTAATGAAGGTAGGGGACCTCTTGCCAGCTTCAGTAATTTCATACTGAGTTTCTTCAGCCAAGAGAGCTTAGGAGTTGTAATGAGGGAAACCAGCTATGGTATTCCTTTAATAATGTATTATAGTCGTCTTCTGATATGAAACTACCAAAACAGAAACACCTAGTTGAAAAGGAGAAGCTGAAGAGGCCTATGGGAGTCTTCCGGCAGATGTTACAGACCTGTCTAGACAAATAAGGACAAAATTGCCACAGTGGATGAGTGTTGTCATCAAACTGTGCATAGGTAGATGTTGTCATGGTCAAAAACGTGACTAATCTCTGGTACAACATGCCTTTCACAAGGCTGAGAACATTGCTCTCAGGCAGGTGAAGTCTGAAGGAGGCACTTGCAGAGGTCAGCATCCTTGCCTGCTCAGGCCTGTCTTCTCCAGCTGCTTTTCCAGCTGATGGTAGGACTGGCTGGGATTGTTCTCTGGAGCTTTTTGTGGCTTCTTCCTGACTATAGAAGGAGCTTTGGAAGACAAGCTGTTTACTCCCATAAAGCTTGTCTGAACAGACACCACCATTTTCTCCGCTTTGCCTCTTCCTCCCACAACATGCTTGACCAGGCCACGATTCTTTTCCTTCATCAGTCTTATCCTAAACAGCTCATAATCTGATTAGCCACCGAGAAGCATTATCCCTGCTTTACAGATAGAAACCCAAAGTTTAGCCGTGGACTGAGGGCATCCGTCCCTGTTAAGTTTCACTTGGCATCAGGCAGGACTAAGAGGATACTTGCAAATATGATGATGGAATAATCCTTTCACCTGTCCTGTAGCTCCCTATGAAAAAAATGGGAAGGGAAAATGTGACCAAGAAAGGAAACAAAATGATTTTGTACTTCAGTCCAGAAAAAAAGTTTGTTTACACATAAAAGCCCCTCCAGATTTAGCTGCAGTAAGATGATAGCATGACTGTACCTAGGATTTCTGTTAAGCTCTTCTAACACTGAGGGTTTCTTTCTCCCCTTAAAGGAAGATGTAGATTCATTTATGAAACAGCCTGGAAATGAGACAGCAGATGTAGTTCTAAAGAAGTTGGATGAGCAGTATCAGAAGTATAAATTTTTGGAACTTAATCTTGCCCAAAAGAAAAGGAGGTAAGTCATAAATTTTGCAGAATTTGGAAATGTTTAGCACAATACTATTTAAATATCCCATGTAGTAAAAAGTTGATGCTAGGAGAGCTAATATTTGCAGAGCTCTCAAGAAAGACTAGCTTTTTGTTTCTTTCCTTTTTCTAAGAATTACATGCAAAAGAATTCGCAGTGTTGCTGAATTGGTCCTTAGCCTTTAAGACCACAAAATACAGCTATAGTCTCTTAATTTTGTCAGCCTAGTGTAAATAAGAGCACATTTTTGTCACATGACGACTGTATCAAACCTGTAACTTTTGGTTTAGTTATCTCACCTCTCTGCAGTAGTTTTGTCTTAATGTGAGGCTAGGCAAGAAGGGATTTCTAAAAGCTAATATCAAAATTTTATGTAGGTTAAAACTCTTTCATGGACAGATGTCCCTCCTCATTTCCATCTGGAGGCCTGCATTGGCCGTCACCATTCTCTGAGCCTGCTTGTTGCAGTCGGGGGACCCCAGCATCCACTGGGCTGCTCCCAGGGCTGTCGAGGAGCAGGGTGCCCTAAACTCTGGAGATGTTTTGTTTTAACAGTGTCAAGTCTTGTAGCTCTGAACTGTTTGTTAGAATATTTTGTGAACCTCAGAAGAAACAACACTAGTTTTGTTTTACCTACAGTGGGTTTTGTCTGTATTTCTGCTGAGGTTTCCCTCTCCTCTGGGGAGATGAGAAATATGCAAAAATGCACCAATAAAATGAACAGATATCTGTTCCTGTTAATTTGTGTTTGTTGCAGTCTGAACTGTGTGTACTGCTCTGCTTCAGAAAACCAGTGAGCCTTAGTGTAGTAAGAGACGGGTGCAGCTGTCACTGAGATGCCTTTACATGCTGGATCTTTCAAATCTGCATTTGGAAAGCTGTTAGGATTGTCAGGTTTTTAAATGGAGATTAGATTGTATAGTAAAACTGATCACTTGTTTAGGAAACTTTGTGTCTCTGTAAAATAATAAATTATGACTGTTGTTAATTCACAGGCTAAAAAGTCAGATTCCTGAAATTAAACAGACATTAGAAATTTTAAAACACATGCAGAAGAAAAAGGTAAACTATTTTGAATATCTAATGAGTATGAGAAAAGCTAACTACCTTTCCACCCTAACAGAACACATTGCAAGAAATGTTTTGGAGAGCACACTTAATATGCCTTTATAAATAAGAGAATTGTTTTTAAAGGTATGTAGTACTTTCTGAAAGCTAGTTCAAAACAAGTTAATGTTCGTGATGCAAACTTCACTTTTAATAGTGGATAGATTGCAGCTAAGCTTTGACTTCATCTCCGTTCTTTGTACAGAGTTCTCTTTCGTTTTTAAATGTATCTTTTTAAAATGTTTTATTCTTAGAGCTCTGACTTGAATGTTGAAGTAAAATTATGTAACTTCCCTCACAGTTAATACTGTATCAATGACAAAAAGCAGAAAAGTGTGCTCTTTACTCTAAGTTTTATATCTTTGACATAAGTTTCCAGTGAAAATAGCAATTCTAAGTTTTATCATTTGCCTTAAGGACTCCACAAATCCAATGGAAACCAGATTTTTATTGGCAGATAATCTCTACTGCAAAGCTTCAGTTCCTCCTACAGATAAAGTTTGTTTGTGGTTGGGGGTAAGTAAAATGGACCTTTCTCTGAAACTGTTTAAATAGCCTGTAAAAGGCTTTTGAGAGACAGTGTTCATTGCTGTCTCAGCTGTACTTCTAGTGGCCAAAGGCATAATTCTGTTTGTGTGTGCATAGTGGAGCTGTGCCCTGCCAGTGGTAAAAGGCAGGCGAACCTAATGAGACACTTTCAGTGCATTAGTGAAGGTCCCGTGTTCAATTTTATTTGGTGCCCGAACAATAAGACTTCAGAGAATTATAATTTTGCTGGGTTGTTCTTTCCAAAAAGCATTTTTGTGATTGTTTTCCTTCTAGCTTCTGTCACTTTATGGTTCAGATTACCATCCAGCATTGCCTGGAATTGGAATGTGCCCAACAAAATAACATAGCTTCTCATTTTCTCTATTACTTATATTTAGCATCTCCCTTTTCATCTTCATGCATGTTTTTAGGGAAGGATGGGATTTCTGTTACTTGCAGGTACTTGCCAGCATCTAGAGTAGAATTTGTGCTAAAGGCTGGTGGGAGCAGAGCTCAAAACACAGATTTCTGAGTCCTTAGGCAATATCAGGTTGGGATGTTTTGTATTCAGAGGCTTCCTTATATATGGAGATAAACTTCTAGTGTTTAGAGACCTCTAAATCTTTCATGTTCCCAAATCCCCATGTTGGCTGCCAAACAAACCCCCTTGGTTAGGACAGAATCATTGTAGACACCTGCAGCATCTGGATGGATCGGGCAGTTACTCCCAACCTTTCCCACTTATTTTCTGTCATTAAAAGAGAAGATTTGTCTGATACCTGTTGCTTCCAGGAGACTCTCTTCAGAGTTCACAAACATTGTCTTTCTAGAGCATCCCAGGTTTATTCCGTAACAGAATATCAGAGAAGATTCATCCTATTAGTGGTTCGTACAGAAAAGCTCTAATGCAATTCCACAAGCAGTTTATTATGTCTAGGTGTTCTGGGCCTTCTGCCTTGATCCTCCTTGTTGCTTGCAGTCTCCCCGCTGGGCTGTGAGTATTACTACTATTGGGGAAACAATGTCTTCCAGCTGTTTTAGAAAAGGAATGGCTAATCCCACTCTTGTAGCTCTGTAGCGTTCCCTGGGATCCTGTCCTGTTAGCAGCACGTGGCTGTGCTCACTGCACACCTCTCGAATGGCCCAAAGTCTCACTGGTGCATCATCACTTGATCCTGCTCTTTTATCTATTCCTGCGGTTGCTCCTTACTGAAATAAAAATTACTAAATTAAAAATCACCACAGTGTAGGACAGGGCTTTGAGACGTGTTGTATGTTTAAATGCCTGCGATAATTCTTATTACCACCCAGTGCCACGAGGCTGTTTGTCAGTGTTCCACGTGGACATCCTGAAGTTAATCTTGAATGCAACAAAAACTGTTTCTAGAGTTGTGCGGCACTTGAGAGCTGCTGCTAAGAAACGGGAAGTCTCTCTCTTTCCAAATCTGTTGAAGGTGAGATACTGGTACTGAAAAGGCTGAATGCAGTCTACAGGGAGAGAAAACCCTTGTTGCTCAGCTATAGGAAGAGAACGTTCCTGAAGTGGGGGAGGCCTCAGGTGGGTTCTGGCATTGCTCATCCCAAACCTTGTTGTCTTGGCCTGTCAGGGCAGCCTTTTGCTAGTGAGATAAGTTGTAAGTAACAGTCTGAAATAAGCTTGCTGTGGCTTATTTGCAATGCAAGAGTAAAAGCTTTTTCGCTTTCTTTTTCAGGCCAATGTGATGCTTGAATATGATATTGATGAAGCTCAGGCTCTGTTAGAGAAGAATTTGTCAACAGCCACAAGGAACCTTGATCTTCTAGAGGAAGACCTGGATTTTCTTAGAGATCAGTTCACCACTACAGAAGTCAGTATCCTTTTTTCATTATTTGCAGGGGAAGAGGTGTGTGTGAAATCTTGGGTGCAGGTAATTTCCCATTTCCTGACACGTTTGTATCTTGGACTGGCTGCACTCTAGGAGCTTAACCTGTTCCTGCGGTGGCAGGGGACATTGTGTTTGCAGTGCTGAGCTGAGAGGGACTGCGTTAGATTCAGCAAAGTCTGTGTTTGTGATTGGGTCTGTGAAAGCTGCTGTGGTGGCTGCCGAGCTAGACTGGGAGCGAGCTGGGAGCGAGGGTTAAGGTATCTTAATGCTGCAGGAATTTACAGATGCCTGAAACAGGCAAATACAGTAGGTACAGGCAGGTTGACTGGAATCAGCTGTAAATAAAACTAGAAGTGTGTTTCACTGTAATGTCTTTTTGGAGGTTTATACATACCTGGCATTAATGCTGCAGCTAATTAGCAGCGTCCCTCTGTGCTGAGGCTTTGCACCCAGTCAGCTCTTTCATTAAATGCTTTCTGTACTGGCTGTTACAAGTAAGTGAAGTGTGGCCAACTGTGTAACCTGCTTTTCTTTCTTTTTTTTTTTTCTTTCGGGATGCATGAGCTATTTCCTTAATTGCACACCCTCAGATATGGCTAGAGTTTATAACTGGGATGTAAAGAGAAGAAACAAGCAAGACCCTTCCAAAAACAAAGCATAGTTTTGCCAAGTTTAAATATGGTTTCGATTTCCAAATATTTTTTATTTAAACACCCCCAAGTTCATTCTTAAGGGACTGAGTTACTTTAAGCATTTCAGTGAATGGCAAAATATATAAAAACTAATGGTGAGCACCATTTTATTTATTTGTAAACTCAAAATTTGGTTTCATGCATGCTTCATGAAATTAATTCTTTGAAAAGGCACCACACAGTCCAGCAGAGGACATAGTATTTTGATCAGACCAGTCTGTTGTAAACAAATTTCTACCTGAAAGCTTGTGTGAAGAGCTGAGGGGCGTGTGTGAAATGAAGTCTGTATTGCTAGCAGGGTAAGGTGTTGCAGGGGTTTGCTTCTTCATCTCTGTACAGCTGATGGAGTCCACTCAGGCTGGGAAGACACACACAGCTGTAATGATCTGGGAGACACAAAATACAGTGAAGTCTTGGATTGTGTTTCAGTCAGTTAATTGGCAGCATGGATCTGCGAGCATTCCTGGATATCCGCTTTGGATACACTCGTTTTTAACAGTGAGCGGTTAGTCAGCTGCCTGCTCCTGAACTCTTGGCACTTGAGATAACAACAGTTTGTGACTTGTCTTCAGAGAGGAGTGGTAAAGGGAGTAAACAGCACAAGCTATGTCACGGCTGCAGATGATCTCACCCCGTTCTTTCATACATGTGCACACACTGCTTATTTTTGCAAATGGAACAAGGACACCAAAACACCAACAGCCTGTAAACAGAAGCCCCTATTTACGATCCCTTAGAGAAGATGTCCAGTTCAAATGTCTTAATGCGCTCAGCTTCCCAGGCGGGGAAACCTGTATTAGCTGGGCACGGATTACTGACGCATGGCTCCCGGGGTTAACACTTGGAACCTTTGCTTTGGTTTGTATGAAGCCTTGCAAGATTGTTGCCTTTTACCTCTGCAGTTTCTTTCTCAAATGAAATGCTCAGTGGTGATGTCAGTGGCTAAAATATTCACGTTCTGTGACTGAGAATACAGGTTTCACGGCAAAACAAATGCAAATGTTAACTGTTTGATCTTCATGTAAGAAACAATATACCTGTAAATTTTTTTGTACTTTTATTTCATGATATTAAAATAGTTAAACTAAACAGTTGTGGCAAACCGCACCTGGTTTTGTGCACCTTTCTTTGTGGGAGAAAGACAGGAACGTGGTGCGAGGTTTTTTCTGATGTTTCCCTCCCTTGACTAGGGGCAGGAGGGTGAGAAAAGTTGAAGCAGCAGAGGGGACGTGTGGCTGCTGAACACTGGCTGGAATGAAGGGAGCGTGAGCCAGTGCAGCTGAGTTTGTGAACACAGGCGACTGATGAGACAGCACTGTGGCTGTGAAAGGGTACGAGCTGCAGCTGTGGGGATAAACAGACCAACCCTTCCTACCCATCACAACTAAGTACCTGGGCCTGGCTCATCCGTGCAGTGGGGAGTGGTTTGTTTGGGGAGCGGTTTGTTCCAGTGTCTTTGGCTGTAGCAGAGAAACATTTGAATCTCATGGATTATTTGATGAGCAGGTATCTGCCTGCTGCTACACTAGGCTGAGCATGGGGTTGCTCAGGCTGCTTCCCTCCATTCTAGGAGCATCAGTACCGAGAGGAAAGGCAGCTGCGCACACGTCCTGATTTCTCTTGCAGTTTTCAGTGTGGATTAATGAGATCCCAACAGGCTAAAGCACACTCCCCCCTCCCTCTGGCGGGTCCGAAGGCAGCAATCGCCCGTCTTTGTTGTGCACAATGAAATGACGAGTTAGCATTTCAGCACGAGCAAAATGAGTGCTGTGTGCAACGGGCAGTGACCTAATGCTGGGTACCGGGGCGGGTGACAGCATTCCAGCTGGAACAGCGCAGTAGGTTCCCAAGGTATCTGGCTCCGGGGAATGGGAGGCTGTGGCCATCCTAACTCTGCATTTGGGGGTGTGTTTGAGTGTTTGATGCGAAGTAAATAAAAACAAACCAAAGCTCATAGAAAAGAACTTGGCTTCCCTGTGACTGATCCTTGAGTGGCATCTGTCCTTTGCCCTTCGGTTTTTGTGACTCTCAGAGGCGCAGAGGGTCGGTTTGCAGCAGTTTGTAGCTGCGGTGCCGCCAGCCCAGCCCCAGAGGGGCTGCGGTTGGGTTTGGCAGCTGCTGCAGGGAGGGCTTGGGTTGCACTGTTTGGTTGGTCTCTTCTGCCCCTTCCTTCTCAGCAAGGCAAGTGGTTTGAAGATCTAAGCAGCGGGTGTGCAGAGAACACCACAGCGGGTGCTGTTGCTATTGTCGGGTCCAGGTCAGGCTCTTGGTTACAGCTCAGGTATAGAGGTGGTGCAGGTAGGAGGCTGCTTACTGATAAAGAATGGAGAGGGGGAAGGAAAAGAAAAAGCCACCAGAGTTTCTTTACAAGTTTTGAATTTCACATTATCACATAGGAACCGTTTTGCTAAATACAAGCATATTTCCAGTCACGTACAGACAGCTAAATACAGCGTTATTTTCACAGTTCGTTACAGTGCATAACAGAAAGCGAGGAAAGTGTATAGTATGCCTTTATTCTGGAGGTTCTGAACAGTTCAGTCTAACATGCAGATTGTTTTTAACATGTGGGAGAGACCACAGAAAGTTAGCTTTTTCTTGCTTTTTTTTCCTTTTTGTTCTAGAGTAAAAGAGCTCCTGACCTTTGTTCTGTGAAAGGAATCACCTTCTGACATCTCTAAATCCCTCTCGCACTAGAAGTCAAAACTTTAAAACCAGTTGTTAGAAAAGAATTCTTAGCGTATCCTATAATTTCTTCATCTTAGAAAAAAACATTCCAAATTTTGTACAGCTGAATCTACATTTCCTATAGTTTAATAAGCTGCCTAGAAAATGCAAGGAATTAGAAAAAGATGTATATAACGTTTTCTCTATCATTTAGTATAGCCATTTATTACCTCTAAGTAGTTAAGACATTTCTTCTTTAGAAGTATGACACTTGTACTTTTGAATTGAACATCTGTTCTGAAGGCCTGAATGCACATACATAGTTAGACTGTCTGGACTTTCTCTCTGGGAGCAGTAATGGGGAATGTCCAACGCTCATTAAATAAAATATTGGTTGTGTGGTGAAAAGTGATCTTTCCCCTGCTGGCCAGGTTCCTGCACAGAGAATTACTGAATTTTACTATTGCTAAACCACCGTTTGCCCCCAAGCACAGCTGCCACCCTCAGCCAGGCAACTCAAGGCACACCTCGTGGCTGGGGGACCCCGATGGACCAAAGCAGTGGCTGGCTGGACTTCCCATGCTAAAAATGAAGAGCCTGACCCTTTCGTACTTGTTTGTCCTTGTCTTTGTGAAAATACAACTAACAGACCTGGTCCGAATAAGCCTTGTGCACTCCACTGGCATCAGCCCATGAGAGCCCATGGCAGTCAAGCTCTCACAGCACTCCCTTAACCCATCTTCTCCAGCTTCGCTTACCTAGAAAGAGACTTTGTAGGGGGATATTTCTTTACAAGTCTTCAGGGCACTCAAAAGCCACTGAATCTCCTTGGGCTCTAGCACAAGGGTTTGGTGGGTTTACACCTACTCCAGAGTGCTCCAGGGTTGGCGGCTGCAAGCGCACTGACTGCAGCCACCCCTCCCTTCCTTGTATTTGCTACCAGTGCCCTCCCAGCTGGTGCAGCACTCCCCTGCGGAGCCCAGGAACTGAAACTGTACCTACAACGCTGACAATAAAAATGCCATTTTCAGGGGTTTGGTTGTTGGGTTGGGGTTTTTTTGTAACATGGAAACCACAGGGATATTTGCTATTTCATACAGCTGCAAACTGTGAGTGGGTTCAAAGGAAGAAACAGTTGAACTCAACAGCAATCAAGACCCACGCTTTCATAGATGGGGTAGCTGAAAAAGCTGCAACAGGTATTTCATTCTTCTCTGCTTAGAGGCCTAAAATCAAACACTAGATGCTGCCTGCATTTTTTACCTAGTCTCTCCTGCCCATTAGCAATTTTGTGTATAAAGTTTGCAAACTTAGGACAAAAAAGGTCACTATAGTTTTGGTTGTTTGCCTGTTTTTATTAGATTGAACTTCCCTAGTTTGCTACAGAAGCACCTGCCACACTTCAAAAGCTGAAGCTGAAATTTAGAGGAAGCAAAGCTCAAGAGGTGAATGGCATTCCCAGGAAATATCCACCTACACATTGCTTTTGTACCACGGCTGCCATCCCATGATGCCCAACCTGAGATGGATCCTCTTTTGTCTAATTAAGTATGGAGGAAAGCAAATGTTACTCTTGAGCTTGTCTTATGGCTTTCCCTTGCCCCTGCTCAGACCCTTTTGTTGTGCACTCCTCCTTCCCAGTGCTGGCTTCTTCCAGAGATGCCAAGAAAGAAAATGACATGTGGATAGCAGTACTGATGGAAGCTGTTGCTTTCCATGCGATTTAACTACTTTAAAAGCAAATCTCACCTTCTAGGATGTCTGATGCACCTGAGTTAAGCTTTTCAAGTTTTTTATTTTGTTGGGTTTGTTTTTTCCAGCCCCTTTTCTTCCCATCCTTTCCACTTCTCTTGGTCATCTGGCTGCTAAGACACCCAAAAGGCCAGCATGGTGCTGTTGGCAAGACAAGAATGTTGGTGTGTCCTACCTGGCTGCAATACCCCTGCCTTGAATTATAACATATGAGGACATGGTTCCCTCTTTATGCTCTTGATTACTTAATTCTGCTGGAAAGCCCTGAACTTGGGGCAGTTTTGAGGTACTCACCTAGGCAGTAAATGCGTAAAAATGCATTCAATAATTACTATGGAGCAGGAGCTGTCACTTTGAATCTCAGTTCAGCACAGCAAAAAAAGCACTGTTGGGGGGGGAAATAATTTAAATTTTAATTACCAGACAAATAAATAACTACTATTTTCCTCTTTAAATGCCATGGAACATTCTTTGCTATCGAACTAGGTTCAAGAAAATAAGAAAGAAAATTCAGAACAGTGCATACCATGTCAGTAAACACCCTTTGGAGTTGGCCTTATGAGACAATGGTATCTGAGCTGCCTTTACACCTTCCTGGTAATAAACAGCTGATGCAAACGAAGACGCCCTCTTTCTTTCTCTCTGTCTGCCCATTTGTCATGCTACTGAAATATCCACACTCAGGCTTCAATACCCAGCATGGAGCTCTGGATTTACTGGAAAGAGGACATGTACAGGACTGGCATGTGCCAGCCCATTCAGCTCCTTGGATACTCCCTCCTGTCTCCTGCAGACCCTCATTTCTGCTTCCCATCTCCTTATAACGTCTACATGCACCCTCACTCACTCTCCATTAGGTTTGTAGCCCCCAGTTCTCAAAGGTGATTTGGAACAGAACATTTCTTTCTGGGGTCTGTTCTGGTGTCCAAAACAATGTCGGAGGCTGTTCACAATGGGAGCGTTTGCTCTCCCTTCTATCACACTGAGTTCACTTAGTAAAGTATGTTTGGTTAGTAGAGTTCATCACCACTTGCCTCACTAGAAGAGCTCAGCACAAGCATCGCCTATCTGATTTCACCACTTCTTCTGAAGAGTGCACTACATTTGGGACAAACCCGCTCTTTACCCCTTCCCATCCCTCCTGGATTGAAATGTCCCCCCTTTTAACAAGCTCATATATATCTCGAGTCAGGTCAGTGAAGGCCTTCTCCACATTAATGGCATCCCGAGCCGAGGTCTCAATGTACTTCATACCATATGCAGCTGCCAGTTTCTCGGCCTCGTGCCTGGTGACTTGCCGCTGTGTGTCAAGGTCACACTTGTGACCTACCAAAACAAAGACGATCTGGTATGGCTGGACATGCACCTTGGTCTCTTCTAGCCACTCGTGGACATTCTGAAAGGACCTGCGGTTTGTAATGTCAAAGAGGAGGAGTCCGCCAACTGAGTTCCTGTAGTAGGCTCTGGTGATGGACCTGGAAACAAATGAGCCACAACAAAAGTAAAAGTTAGAGCTGTTTGGGAAGATGGGCAGAGAGATTTTCAAGTGGGGTTTTGTTTGTTTGTTTCTCCTGATTTTATTTTTCTTAAGCCAAATGTACCCTTCTGAACCTACTTCTTTAAGACACAGCCCCACTTTGTCAACCGGGCAGGATACAGGGCAGAGAAGGCAATTCAGGCAATGTCAGAGCACTTTTGGCTTGTGCTTGGTAGAGCTTGTCATTCAAAAAGGACTAATCTTGGCTTAAGGACTTCATCCTTGAGTAACTCACTGCCCCACCAATTCATTACAGCTCTGTTTAAAATCCCGCTACCATCTTTGGTCTCTGTTCTCTGTTATGGATTTCTCCATGCCCTATGCTCTTAGCCTCAAGTCTTGTCCTCCACCATGTAAGTTCTCTGAACAACTTGTTTAATCCAGTTGTAGAAGCACCATGTCCTGGTTTCAGCTGGGATAGAAGTGTTTTTCCTCCTAGCAGCTGGTATGGTTCTGTGTTTAGGAATAAGTATGAAAATAACACTGACAACACATTGATGTTTTATATGTTGCTAAGCACACACTAAGTTAAGGACTTTTCAGCTTCTCCTGCTGTGTCAACAAGAAGGTTGGGGGTTCACAAGAAGCTGAGAGAGGACACAGCCAGGACAGCTGAGTCTGGCTGTCCCAAGGGATATCCCACACCATACAATGTCTGCTCAGCATAAAAAGCTGGGGAAAGTTGGCCAGGGGTGGGAACTGCTGCTTGGTGATAGGCTGGGTATCAGTCAGCAGGTGATGAGCAACTGCATTGTGCGTCACGTGCTTTCTATATTCTTTTACCATCATCGTTATTATTAGTCTCTCTCCCTTTGCAGTCCTAATAAACCGTCTTTATCTCAACCCAGGAGAGCTGTTTCCAATCCTCTTCCCCATCCCACTAGGGACGGGGAGGGAGCGAGCGGCTGAGTAGCACTGAATTGCCCTGGAGTTAAACTGCACCACCCTGTAACAAATCAAAGGATTTATCTGAAAGAGACACATTAAAGAAGTCTCCCGAGTCAAAAGGCAGGACTTCGCACTGGAAGCTTCTCTGCACACATCCAGGGCCTCAGCACAGGGACATCCACCAACCCTCGTGCTTTCTCCCGCTACAGCTCACACACTAATGGGAGCAGCAGGTCTGACCTCCTGAGCAGCAGCAAAATGATACAAACACTTCCTCAGGGAATCTGCATCACTGTTGGTCTTGCTCCTGCCAAATACCGACAACATTAAACAGTAACTAAAAAGACTCCCAAACTGTGGGCTGTGAAATGGAGCGTGTCTTCCACAACTCTTCAGAGCAAGGGCAGACTTCAATGCCGCCTGAAGCAGCACATGAAATCAGCTAACACAGAGCGAAGTTGAGACCTCAAGGCTGAGCAAAGCCACCGTCAATGACTACTACAGGGGGGAACACCAAGAAACTGTAAAATGATGGTGGTTCTCCAAAGTAATGGATTCATCCCAAATCCAGAAACAATGATTGATTTCTGGCCCTAGAGGAATTCCTACTGGGGCCTGAACTTTCCTTGCTGGAAAAATGTAAGCACTGCTGCATTTTTACCTTGGGGCAAGTCAAGTTTTGGACATGCAAGGCAGTTGTGAGGGGTTATTTGGTCCTGTAATGTGCATATCTAGTGAAACTTCCTCGAGAAAGGATGAAATGGAGGTCTCAAGGATTGCTTTGCCAACAGACATGCAGCGATGAGTAAAAATCCACAGCCAAAACTGAAGAAAGCCAGAAGAGGGGGCGAAAAAGATAGCTGGCTGTATTTGGATAATTCCTCCTCTCCCAATTATCTGGCTGAGGAACAACAGTAGCTCTGCGCATTTGGCACTGAGGGAATTAGAGCTGCCTTTTGCTCTCTAACCAGCTGCAAACAGATATTGGTGCTCTGCCTTCACCCCCACGCTGTCACAAGCATTTCTGTGTCTCCCTTGTGCTCAGCACACCAGTCCTTGTCTCCACCTGCCAGCATCAACAATGCCTCAGGTACTTCTGAAAGACATGACAGGATCTAAGCTGAACGCTGCTTTGAGGTAAAACTAGGTGAAGGTCTCAGCGCCTTTCCTTAAAGACTTCCAAGACTCCTGCTTTCCCTCCTCCTGGCATGCTCACACGAAGTCATGCAGAGCAGCACGGGGATTTTCCTCTATTTTGTCCAAGTCCTAATATAAAGGTGATGCCTCAGCCTGGGAACCCTCTCCTGCTCTTTACTCGTGGTGAAGACTCTTGCACCCAGCCCTGCAGCCGTTTGTTTGAGGGTGAGCTGCCGGCTGGAAGGAAACAGCTCTTCTGTAGGAGGTGGTACACAGTTCCAGGGAGCTGCACATGCTTTTGCTTTTGTTAGCATTACACAACATCACGTTTCAGACAAGGAAATCTCAGTATCTGAGCAACCAGATGGGCAAAACCTAATGGATCTGGGAAGAATTGGATCCTGCTCGTCTACATCTCCAAAGCAGCCTCAATGCTGCCCCAGGCAGCATGATTTGGGGTTTGATCTGGCAAAACAGAATGGCACATGCTTAGCTGTAATTGAAGCCTTGACTGCTTGGAAATTGCTTCTAATTTATGGAGCAAAAGAGCCCACGACAGGGGGTCAGGAAGAGCAGAAATGTAGCACAGCTGCAGACCAGAGAACTTCAAGGAGGTGTCTTCAAAATAACTACAGTGGTTTCTCCCTTGTGGGGCAGCTGTTAAACTATGCAAAGCAGACTGGAAATGCTCAAAGCGGAGAACTTGGTGAAAAAGCAGAGCTCATGCTTACTAATTCCCTTCTGAAATTCCCTGTGTCATGACAAAAAAGAGTTTAAGGGTTCTGGAGAGCATCTGTGTCATCGTGCCTCCTGCCTATGCCCACGAGGCTGAGCGGCTTCAGCTTACTCCAGTAACAACTACATCTTGCCTTTTGCCAGGAAAAATAGCTTGCAGCAGGAGCCCAAGAGCTGCCGTCTTTAGGGGGCACAATTTGTCAGGGGGCTAAAGGTGACTTGAAAGGGGTAAACACAAAACAGACATTTTGCCCGATTTTTTTATATTTCAGAATGCATCATAAAAGTACCTGGGTTTGCTCAGTTCCCTCTATTTTTTCACCTTGGGAATTTAAGTTTGTGCTTTGGCAAGGGCATTTCAAAGTTGCTCAATGTGGGGTTTTTATGTCACTCCCTGTTCCTGCCCCTTACACTCTTCCTGCCTTGGAACTGCTGCCCATGGCAGCGGCGCAGGCTGCCCTTGCGCTCAAGGTCGCCCACTCATCACGCTTACAACCTGAGCGTCCGGCCGGGCCAACCCCCAGCACTAGCAGTAAGCAGCCTCCAAGGCTCCAAACTTCCTAATGTGTAAAAAGAAAGGAAATTGAAGCCTTTCAACAGCTTCTGCTCTTCACAGCAAAGGCAGAAGCAGGTGACGGCACCCAGGCGTGTTTTCTACAGACCTGAGCCCGAGATCCAAAGCTGGAAGCTGATGCAACTGCAAGCTAAAGCACCTCCTCTCTCAGCAGAATAAAGCGCTAGCTCCTCGCCCCGAAAGGCTGCAAGGCAGCAGAAGAAAAACCCGTCAGTGTGTAAGGACCGATTCCTGCACAACATGGGGTGGACGCCAGCACCACAGATGCCAAGGGAGTTGGGGAGAGGGGTGGGGTAGAGGTGGTTTCATCTATCAAATGATACCAAAACACTCCTCAGGTGAGTCATTACAGCACAGAAGTAGAAGCTATGTGAAGCTGCACAGAGATGGGGAGCTAGGAAAGCACTCCCAGAGGGAGCAGGATGAAAGAATGGACAAGGGTTAAAGATGCACGGAAAAACGTACACAAGCAGGAGGCAGGGAGCCAAGCGCACGCTCCCAACCGTCTGAGCAGGACTCATCCCCACGACCATACCAGCCTCCTGTTTTGATGGGGCTGAGCTTGCTCCAACCACACAAACGTTTCTAACCATACAGTTCCGTGGGAAACTCTCAGTACGGTCTCACACGCTGCCTTTATTTTCCCTCGAGTCTTTGTTACTATTGCTTAACCCAAAATTGTTTGTGCCCACACAACGCTGGGCCTGGCACGCTCCGGCAGGCGCTTGCACAGCTACATCCAAGGATTCATCCTGGCCTTTCTCTGTGCTATGGAGAGCAGATCTCTGCTGTCACTGCAGAGAACCACACCACATATTCCATGGCATCCAGCGAGCCTACACGTGCGTTCAGCTACGAAACGTCCCGGTCGCTGCCTCTGCACCAGCGGGGAGCAGGCGCTTTCCCAGCCGCGCTGCATCCTCTGATGCACAACTCCTCCCTCACAGTAAACATCCCCAAAGCCCAGCACTGTGCTCGGCTCTGTCCTGCTCCACAGCAGTGCAGCCGTTCCTCGACATCTCCATAGAATCATTGAATGGCTTGGGGTCAGAAGGGACCTTAAAGCCCACTCAGTCCATGGACACCTCCCACACATCCTGGACATTCTGCACACGGGATCATGGAATGGTTTGGGTTGGAAGGGACCTTAAAGCCCATCCAGTCCATGGACACCTCCCACACATCCTGGACATTCTGCACACGGGATCATGGAATGGTTTGGGTTGGAAGGGACCTTAAAGCCCACTCAGTCCATGGACACCTCCCACACATCCTGGACATTCTGCACACGGGATCATGGAATGGTTTGGGTTGGAAGGGACCTTAAAGCCCACTCAGTCCATGGACACCTCCCACACATCCTGGACATCCTGCACATGGGATCATGGAATGGTTTGGGTTGGAAGGGACCTTAAAGCCCACTCAGTCCATGGACACCTCCCACACATCCTGGACATTCTGCACACGGGATCATGGAATGGTTTGGGTCGGAAGGGACCTTAAAGCCCACTCAGTCCATGGACACCTCCCACACATCCTGGACATTCTGCACACGGGATCATGGAATGGTTTGGGTCGGAAGGGACCTTAAAGCCCACTCAGTCCATGGACACCTCCCACACATCCTGGACATTCTGCACACGGGATCATGGAATGGTTTGGGTTGGAAGGGACCTTAAAGCCCACTCAGTCCATGGACACCTCCCACACATCCTGGACATTCTGCACACGGGATCATGGAATGGTTTGGGTTGGAAGGGACCTTAAAGCCCACTCAGTCCATGGACACCTCCCATACATCCTGGACATTCTGCACACGGGATCATGGAATGGTTTGGGTTGGAAAGGACCTTAAAGCCCATCCAGTTCCAACCCTCCTGCCATGCATCCCACAAATCCTGTACACAGATTCACAGATTGGTTTAGGTTGCTGAGGGCCTAAGGATCAACCAGTTCCAACCTGCCACGGGGAGAGCCACATCCCAGCCATCCTGGACATCCTGCTCATAGGATCATCGAACGGTTTGGGGCTGAAGGGACCTTAACGCACACCCAGTTCCAACCCTCCCCCTGGCCCAGGTTGCTCCAAGCCCCCTCCAGCCCGGCCCGGAGCCCCCCCGGGATGGGGCAGCCTGGGCCAGACCCTCATCCTGAAGAATTTCTTCCCGATGTCCAATCCAGCCCACCCCCCCCAGCCCCTCGGGGCTCTCACCGAAACCGCTCCTGCCCGGCCGTGTCCCAGATCTGCAGCTTGATCCTCTTGCCCGGCTCGATCTCCACCAGCCTGGAGAAGAAATCCACGCCCACCGTGGGGTCGGAGATCTGGGCGAAGCGGCCCTCGGTGAAGCGGCGGATGAGGCAGGACTTGCCCACGGTGGAGTCGCCGATGACGATGAGGCGGAACTGGTACAGCCAGATGGCCTCCATGCCGCCGCCTCAGCGCCCGCCCATGGCCGCGGCCCCGCGCCGCCCTCACCGCGCCCCGCGCGGAGCCGCCACCGCGGGGAGGGGCCCGGGGGGCGCCGGGAGGGAGCTGGAGACGGAGCCGCGGCCGCCGAGCTGGGCGGAGATGGAGCCGCAGCGGCGGTGCGGAGCGGAGATGGAGCCGCAGCCGGGGTGCGGGGTGGAGGTGGAGTCGGAGCCGCGGTGCAGAGCGGAGATGGAGCCGCAGCCGGGGTGCGGGGTGGAGGTGAAGTCGGAGCCGCGGGGCGGGGCGGAGATGGAGCCGCAGCCGGGGTGCGGGGTGGAGGTGGAGTCGGAGCCGCGGTGCGGGGCGGAGATGGAGCCGCAGCCGGGGTGTGGGGTGGAGGTGGAGTCGGAGCCGCGGTGCAGAGCGGAGATGGAGCCGCAGCCGGGGTGCGGGGTGGAGGCGCAGCCGCTGTCGGAGCCGGGTTGCGGGGCGGAGCCGCCGCAGGAGCCGCAGCCCGGATGCGAAACGGGGGCGCGGTGGGAGCCGCGGTGCGGGGCGCGAGAAGGAGGGGCGGTGGGAGCCGCGGTGCGGGGCGCGGGAAGGAGGGGCGGGCGGAGCCGCGGTGCGGGGCGCGGGAAGGAGGGGCGGGCGGAGCCGCGGTGCGGGGCGCGGGAAGGAGGGGCGGGCGGAGCCGCGGTGCGGGGCGCGGGAAGGAGGGGCGGGCGGAGCCGCGGTGCGGGGCGCGAGAAGGAGGGGCGGGCGGAGCCGCGGTGCGGGGCGCGGGAAGGAGGGGCGGGCGGAGCCGCGGTGCGGGGCGCGGGAAGGAGGGGCGGGCGGAGCCGCGGTGCGGGGCGCGGGAAGGAGGGGCGGGCGGAGCCGCGGTGCGGGGCGCGGGAAGGAGGGGCGGGCGGAGCCGCGGTGCGGGGCGGAGCGGGAGCCGCAGCCGCTGTCGGAGCCGGGTGCGGTGCCGGCCGCGCTCCCGCACCGCCGGGAGGGGCCGCAAACGGGACGCGGCACTGCGGGGCCGGGGCTGGAGGGGAGCTTGGGGCCGAGGGGGACACGGGGCCGAGGGGGACACGGGGCTGAGGGGGGACACGGGGCTGAGGGGGGCTCAGGGGCTGAGGAGAGTTTTGAGGCTGAGGGGGACACGGGAGCTCCGGGGTGGAGGAGGGACATGGGGCTGAGGGGAGCTTCGAGGCAGCTCCGAGTCTGAGGGGGACATGGGGCAGCGGGGAGCTCTGGGGCTGAGGAGAGTTTTGGGGCTGAGGGGACACGGGGCAAGGGGAGCTTTGGGGACACAGGAGCTCCAGGGGGGGACACGGGGCAGAGGGGACCTTCGAGGCAGCTCTGGGGCTGAGGAGGACATGGGGCAGAGGGAAGCTTTGGGTCTCATGGGGACATGGGGTAAGGGGGGAGCTCTGGGGCAGAAGTAGCTTTGGGACGGAGGGGGGACACAGGGCAGAGGGCACCTTCGAGGCAGCTCTGGGGCTGAGGGGGGACACGGGTAAAGGGCAGCCATGCCCAGCCCAGTGTCCACCAAAAGCTGAGGGAGCGCAGGGTCCAGCAGGGCACACAACACCTTCCCAAGCTTTAAACCCGAGTCTCATTTCTGCAGAGATTCGGGCTCCTCATGGCTGTGTCGGGCGCTTCGTCCCCACTAACATCGAGTGCAGGGAGCCCGAGTGCTCCAGGCCCTTCGGGAGAGCCTCTGCCCCACCGCCCTGTGCACTGGGTCACCTGCCCCCTGCGAGCCTTGTCTGGAAGGGGACAATGCTAAGATTAAGGTAGTTTACTATCAGAGCTGTGAAAGCCACCATACCCACGTGTGCGCGCACGCATGGTGCCTCTATAGCTGCGTGTGCAGTGTCAACAAGGAATAGTTACAGACATTAAATACCCAGCAAATGAAATACTACAAATCTTACCAAGCCCATTTTCCTTAGCTCCACTCAAGCGGGTTCTTGGCTCCACCGGGTGAACCCCAGTGTTCAGGAACCCAAGGGGCAGCAGACGTCGTGCAGTGTCTTTGTGGGTGCCCTGGATCGTCAGTCCCGGTTTTGACCAGGGGACCAGGGTGTCCCAAGTGGGTTGCACCGTGCGCTGTCGCAGCAGCACGGAACCACATTCGCATGGGACACAGCTCAGCTTGAGTGCGTGCCTGCTCAGTGCTTGCCACAGTTTTGATCTCTGGAAGCAAAACTGAGCACATGTATTATTAAAAAAAAAAAAAAAAGGAACTAAAATATATGTTTAAGTCAAACATCAAAAAAAATTGATGCTTTCTCTTTCTTAAACTTTATGAAATGGTTGGTGATTTTTTTAAATAAAGATGATTTCCTGACAAACTCCTCCTGTGTGACCGCTGTTGAAAGAAACACATTCACAGAGAGTGTTAGATTCATTATATTCTAAGAAAAGGACATTTATATAGGTGTGAGATAGTTGGCCAGGTTGCAAATTGGCCTAGGACATCAGAAGAGACCATTTCAAGTCTTGAGGAATTTTTTCAATATCCTTTGAAATACATTTATAAAAAAATAACAACACCAAAATATCCCATTTTAAAGTACCCAAGGACAGGAAAAAAAACTGATGAAGCGATCTGCACAGCAAGAGGAATGGTGCAACAGAAAAATATTAAACCTATAAATCCAAGTTAGCGGTACATTAACCAGTGACTCATTGCTGGCGATGCTTTGTGGGGATCTGCTGCACTTCACTGTGTGATTTCTGAGGATTAGATGCTCATTAGTGCAAGCCCACAACAAATTGTGGTTTCTCTTAACCACTTTTCTCTCTTCCGTATGTGCTCGCACACGTAGCCACTCAGTTCCCTTTCTTCCATGGGTTTGCCTGCACTCAAGCAGGTACAAGGCTTGAGTAACACACCCTGCAAGGCGACCATCAGTGGCATCTCCAGGAGGTAACTCAAGGCAGAAATATCGGTAGGCATTTCCTGGCTATGACCAGGAGCAGATGGAGCACCCTGCTTTGTAGGGCTGTGAGGAGCCAAGGAAAGCACCAAGGGTGCCCAGCAGTTGCTGCCATAGCTAGAGGAATTCCTGGAGCATCAGGGACCTGTTCTCCCCAGCAAATAAACCCACAGGATCCTGTGATGCAGATATTATTTTCATTTTCTCTGAACACATGCATACAGATGAACACATGCTGCGTGACTAGGCAGCCACGATATTAATTAGCAGCAACTGAGAAGGTAGGAGAAAATGAGATCCTGGGAGAGCCTTTGTTCTGATACTGTTTTAGAAAATGGGAACTCTGGTGTCTGAAGGAGAGAGAGAGAGGGGGAGAGAGAGAGAGAAAGGGTAACCTAGATTTGATGCAAAAACAGGTTCGTTGGCTGGGGACAGGACAGCAGGTGCTGATTAGAAGCCACGGGAGCATGCGCCCTGATGGCAGCTCTTGGAGCAACCTCTGTGGGCTGTTGGCAGCCCTAGACTAGGGGCAGCCCTTCAGTGCCTCTTCCATGGGTCTGGGGACGATTCCAGAGGAGCCACTTTCTCCTCACAGCTGCTAGCACTGGCAGAGAGCTGCCTAAAAACAACTTCAAGCACCGGTGTGGGCACAGCTGAACCCATGATGGCAACACTGGTGAGACTCCACAAGCAGGGTCCAACCCAGCTGCTGGTGCTGCCTCGAGAGGTGGAGGGGAGCTCCCGGCGCTGCTGTACAGCCCTGCACGGCGTGCAGGCAAGTCTGGATGGAAGCGCTTCCTGATGGCTGCCAATGCACATACATTTCTTAGCCAGTAAATTTATTTTAAGGCAGGAAAGCTGGGGCAAGAGGGGGCAAGGGCTGGAGAACAACTCCTTTGTTTCCTTATGCTGCCTGTAGACTCTGTCCCAGAGCAATTACATTCCTTGTAGTGTGAGATGATGAAGCCCTGATCAGGTACTTGGGAGGGACTTCTGCGAGCCCAGTTCCAATCCATTTCAGGCTGGTGGGTGTTGAATGCCACGTGCACTCCAAACAGCAGGAACTGCTGCCATGCAATCCCACGTTAGGAGCCCAGCAGCAGGCAAAGCAGTCCCTGGGGCTGCGGTGCAATGGTTTCAAGGCAGCAGCTCCTCTTGGGCAGCTGCTCCCTGCTGGGAAGCCCAGACTCACTGTGGCTGTGCCACAAACACAGAAGGTACTGAGCCATGGCCAGACACATCCTCAGACACCAGCACCACAATTCACAGGGTCCCTCCCTCTAAATATTCCACCAGTCAGTTGTAATTCAGTTTCTACAAAACCAGCCAGTGCCCTTTAAACCCTGTAGCTGGCGGCTGGAGGCTGAAGCCATCTCTAAGTCCATGGCAGCACTAGGAGGATGAGAGTGCATCAGCACTGCACGCACCATGCAATTTTAATGCCCTTTCAGTTTCCAAGGATACAAAAAACAATCGATCAGACACAATCCCTTGCTGCGGGGCTGCCTGCACAGGAGCTGCCAGAGGCAACCCCTGCCTGCGCGCCAGCCTGGGAAGGGGCAGCAATCTCATCATGCTGGTGAACCAGAGCACCCAACCTGACAGGATAGCGCTCCCAGGCCTTGCAGGTTTTATATCCCATCCCACCTGGCAATGAAGCATCTTCTCATCATAGAATCATAGAATAGTTTGGGTTAGAAGGGACCCTAAAGCCCATCCAGTTCCAACCCCCTGCAATGGGCAGGGACACCTCCCACTGATCAGGCTGCCCAAGGCCCATCCAACCTGGCCTTGAACCCCTCCAGGGATGGGGCAGCCACAGCTAACCTGGGCAACCTGGGCCAGGGCCTCAGCACTCTCATAGTGAAGAAATTCCTCCTTATGTCTAGTCTAATCTGCCCCTCTTCAGTTTATACCCATTGCCCCTCATCCTATCACTACAAGCCTTTGTGAACAGTCCCTCCCCAGCTTTCTTTTAGCCCCTTCAGGTACTGGAAGGTTGCTATAAAGTCTCCTCAGAGCCTTCTCCAGGCTCAACAACCCAAACCACCTCAGCCTGTCCTCATGTGGGAGGTGCTCCAGCCCTCAGATCGTCTTTGTAGATTCCTCTGGGTCCGTCCCAACAGCTCCATCTCCTTCTTATGCAGAGGATTCCAGAACTGGACACAATACTCCAGATGAGGTCTCACAAGAGAGGAATGGAGGGGCAGAATCTCCTCCCTCACCCTGCTGGCCATGCTTCTTTCGATGCAGCCCAGGACACAATTGGCCTTCTGGGCTGCGAGTGCACATTGCCAGCTCAAGTTGAGTTTCTCATCAACCAGCACCCCAAGTCCTTCTCTGCAGGGCTACTCTCAATCACATCATCAAAAACTGTGAGTGCACGCTACCAAACAGTCCATAGACCAGTTACTGAAAACGGTTACAGGCCACACACCAGAGCGATGGGAATAATGAGAACAGGGCTGGCTAACCACACATAGCAAACAAGTTATTAGGTTGTTCCAAAAAACATCCCTGTTAAATTGGGCACATCCAGGAGATGTGACACAGAGACAGATTATGCTGTTGACAGGGACTGATTGCACCCATAACCTGCTAGCTGATGTGTGCCACTATAAAAGCCAGGACAGAGGGAAGATATTAAGTGAATTAATGTTTTTTATTTATGTGGTGCCCACAGTTATGCAGGGTGATGCAGACAAGCGTAAAGCCAAGGACACCACACTTGCTCGGGAACTGACAGCCCAGCTGACGGCAGGCCCTGGGAGGGTAATTTAGGACTTTGTGACGAGGTGACAGCCTTAGAGCCTCCAAGAGCAGTAGCAGGAGGGAAGCACAGGCAAGGCTGAATGCCAGGAGGCACATGGTGAAGCTTCTGTCCCACACTGGCTTTTGGCTGGGCGCAGGGGCCTTTTGTAGCCCTGGACTTCTGTGGCAGATGGGCAGCCTCTATCCCTAGGAAACTCGCCTAACCTCCTTCCCCAAACACCAACCTTTCAGCAAAACACTTCTAGGGAGCAAGAGTAATGCACAAAGGCAGATGCAAGCCTGCAGGTTGGGGTTCCAGGGATGGCATCCTGCAGAGGTGCCACTGATCCCCCAGTATCACACTGGGATCAAACCAAAAGCAGTAGGAACAGACACAGGCTTGATAAATACAGACACAGGCGAGTGATGCTTGTTGTCCCATTAATGTTCTCCCATTAATATAAAAACACGTTACCTAAATGTCTCTCTTACACTGCTCCAGCCCTTCTGTAGCCAACAGAGAGAGGGGCAGGGACATCTTGAGAGCAATTTATCCCACTCAGCTTGATGGGATGAACAAAGCTCCACCACTGCTGCTCTCTCCCTTGGCTGTAGAGGAACGAGGGGCCCAGCACAGGGCAGCTGCCCAACCTCAGACAGCTTGAACTGCCCCAGCCCCTGAGCAGGAGCCTGTGCCTCCTCCCAGGCTGCTAAACAAGCCGCTGAGACAGGGCTGCAGAGCCAGCCAGGAGCTGTGCCAATGGGAACATGTGGGGGAGAGACAAATGCAGAAAAACTTCAGAGCTAACCAGAGAGGCCTTTTGAGTCAATAACAGTGCTCCAGGGCAGCGTTAGCATTTGCTTTGCAACCTGAACAGTCAGGGAAGATTAAACAGTGTGATCCACATGGGTGGACGTGCACAGAGGATAAGCTTGTCCCCGCAACCCTGCAAGTGGCAGGGTCACCCTCTGATGCCACACAGCACCCACATGACAGCCTCCAGCCCTTATGCCTTGCACATGCAAATAGCTCAGTGGGGTTTTTGAAGAGATGTAAACCATTTGCGAAACGTTTCCCTGTGAAAATAAATTGAACGTCAGCTCGTTATCATGGGATGTCTTACTCCAGATGCAGCTCCTGGTGTCTTATTTCAGATTATGATCACATTAAATTGGTCATGGGTTGGCTCATCAAAAAAGGGGGGCTCCCATCAAGATATCATTATGTCTGCCTGAATCCAAGAACAGATCCTCCACTGGGAATATTATGTCCTTGTAGCTGTTCAAGTCTTCCTAGGAAGGGAACAGGATCTGCTTAGAGCAAATAGAAGCCATTACAATCAGGATAAATTAGTAATGGTGAGTGGGAGAGGGAGGAGAAAAGAAAAAGAGGTTATAATGATTTTTTTCCTTCCTACAGGGAGGGTGTCTGAGCCACTTACGTTGCCAGAAAACAGCTCCCTAGCTTCCTCTCTGCGCCCAGAGCTCCAACTGCCTGCATGCAGCTCGAGAACTATTTTGGATTGTTAATAACTAGCAGGATGGCATTATGGGTCATTAGATGCATGAAATCTGATTTCTGTTCCTACTGGTTATGACTCAAGTTTAGTGGCAGCACAGACAGGTCTGTAGAGTGAGAAAAGCAAAACATACTTGCATTTGCTCTGTTCAATGCCACTAAATACATGCCTTTTTATCAGAAGCTGCAATGCCTGCAGAGGAGTAACTGTAGGGGTCTTTAAAGTGCTGAAGGGAGTAGGATTGTGGCTCTGTGGTGCTGAATATTTTCCATTTTGTAAAACACAGGATGTCAAGTAACTCACTAAACCCTGACTGCAGTCCTGGAAAAAAGAAGGAAAACTGACTAGCAAAAATACCTTCATATTCAGGACTCCTTCCTTTCCTCCTAAAACCATCTGTTAAAGCAGGGCTGGTTTAGATAGTCTGGCTCTACAATGCAGGCTGGATTGCCACAGCCCAATGGCCTGTCCAGCCATAATATGATTTTACGGTATTTTAAAAAGCAAATATCTGCCTGTTTACGTGAGCACCTATTTCAGATCACTTGCAGGGAAATGACTGTACCAGCATTGGCTCTTCTCCAGCAGGAACACTAGCCCGAGCCCTCCAGCATGAATCTGGCGTGACCAGCACACCCAGCAAGCTCACACCCTGCTGCTGTTTGTGTTTTTCTGCTCCTCCTAGGATGCTGCTGCCTGCTGGCATCTTCACTCAACATCATTCAGATTTTACTATCTGACATGAGGCATTTCAGCTGAGTGAATGGGAAACTGATGTAAAAGCAAATGGAGCTTGGTCTAGGGCTGCTGAACTCCTGTAGGGCTGCTGGAAGAGACATTTTCAGCTCTACACCATGCACATCCCTCTCTCAGAAGAAAGAGATCTCATACAAGCCATTAATAGCAAATTCTCCATAGGCGCCCCTCAAGGCAGATACTCAGGTTTTGCGCTGTTATGAGCTGATCCAGCACCCTCCAAACAACCAGTGTGTGTAGAAGCTGGCAAATACCCCAGAAGTGGGAGTGGCCCCCCCAGAGTTTCCAGTTACTGGAAAAAAGTGTCTGTCCCCATGGGAAGGGACTTCTGTTTCAAGAGCTTTCTCCTCGTCAGTAGAATCTCGCACAGCAACGATACTATCAAGAGCAGCAAGGCTCCAGTAACATATACCTTACAGCGTCTCGCAAACACGCTTTTGGGTGCTTTACAAGGAGCTTCCCAATGTCTTCTGACAACTTTCACAACAGTGCACAAAGAGCTATCTCCTCCTGGGCATCCTATTTACCAGTAACAGCAGACAACCAAGACATCTGAGGGGTGGAAAGTAGGCAGATGGAGAAGAAAAAGGATTAAGCCATGAAATATATTAAAGTACAAACCAGCCAACTAAAATAATCAGTCAATCTTAGCACGGAATATGCTCACTCTTAAGTTATCAGGAATTGAAGCATATTTAACTATTCAGTTTTTGATATACCAGTCCATGAGATATTTTTTTTTTAACTCAATTTAACAAGCCTGTAAAAATACAGCATTTCTTATTTCAAAAGATCATGTTATTACATGGGTTCATTTAGCCAGCATAATTTTCTATCCAAATCTCCATAATACTTCAATTTTTTCCCCTGTCTCAGTGGAGGATGAGGCTGAGCAAATATTTAGCAATGGATAATTAATTCAACCACTTCTTTTCCATCTCCTCTGAGACACTCATTGACTGGATGTTGTTCAAGATTCAACAATCTTTCTCTTCATTAGTTGGCTTATAAACTATTTCCAGTAGCTTCAGATACCTGTAATATGAACAGTTTTCAATGGACATGGGCCACACGTTACATTTGTCTGATGGGGCAGAAATACTTTCTTGACTTTTGCTTTCTCTTCTTTTTCTTTTTTGCTTTGTAAGAAATATTTATATAAATAAGGCATGAACTCAAAGGAAGCACATTTCACTCTCACATGCAGAAGCAGTTGCTCAGCTCTATTGTAGATACTGAGGTTTGTACTTTACATTAGAAAGGGAGTGCCTAAGGGTCCCAGCCCATAACCTAGCATTTCATAGGTCTGCTCAGTCCCAGAGGTCACTTCTGTCTCCAGTGAGAGCTCAGCGACTGCAGTCAGTCCCACTGTGTCACTGGCACCTGCATGCTCGTATTCACAGAAATGGGAGACAGAAACCACATTAACGATACTCATGAAGTCTCACCTTCTCAGGGAACTTTGCTTAACCCGTCCTACAGTGCATCAACAAATCCAGTCAGAAAGCTTTCCATCTGTCATTTTTTGCAATTTTTTTACCAGTTGCGACCCAACTCAAGTTATCACCAGCCCATGCCTATGGGTCCCAGTCTCTTTTACGTATCGCACCCACAGACAACAAATGTCAGCATCATAAGCCACATATAAAGAGGCCGTTAACCTTATACTCCCAAGCTCCACTCCTCCATATGACAAAGACAACAAAAGTGCCGTAAGTCTTTTTCTGATGAAGTGCTTTCAAATACAGCACAGTAAATTTTACTACCTCAGATACAGCTGTGTTACAAACGTGTGTGTGGTTTGGCAGTGTAATCTTTTACTCCGATAAACTATTAAATGCCAAAGAAAGCCTCTTATGGTAATCAGGGCTTAATTTAAATAAATAAGCCACCCAAAGATTATCAAAAATCCTCACTGGAATCTGAACTCAAAAATAGTCCGTTCAAAAAGTCCCGGGCCAAGTTCATAAAGGCACCTGCACTGGGATGAAACCGGCCCACCGACCCCTTTTCATCCCCACCAATGAAAAAGATGTTAATTTTCTGAAATATCAACACAAGCATTTCCAGCTCCATTGAATCAAAAGGCAATTTTGGCAACATCGTCACAACCGCATGCGCTAATACTGCACATGAGAAGAAGGAGGTGGGATGACTCCGTTTTTGTGATGGAAAGGAGCCAGCTGAAGCCTCCAGGAAAAGACCTGGACCTGCCTGAGCCAAAGCCCCTGGTGTTCCCAACCACGTTCACAGCCACAGGAGGAATTCCCCACCCTGGGATCAACCTGTGGGACTGGGAAGTGCTGGGGGTGAAGGCAGCAGTCCTGAAGGTACTTGCCCTGGGAGAATCCACTGCTCCGATGAGCAGGGCTCCTCGTAGTAGATAAGTTATATGTATGCACAAATACTCAAACTGTCAGCAGCTAAACATATAAAGATAATGTAAAAGCTCTCATCATAGGCCTAATATTGTTATTTTATCCCCAAAAGGCAACACAAGAACAAACCTTGGTGAAAAAAACATGCCAGGCTAGAGCCCATCCACAATACCTTTGGGCTGACAGGCTGTATACATCAGCTCCTTCACTAGACAGGTTTTATTTAATTCTGTTGCTCTGTGGATGCCCTCTTGATGCTTTCAGTATCTACTGGTACATTTTCAAGTATTATTTTTTTCCATTTGAAAAACCACCTTCTTTATTTCTTCCCATGAAAGCCGCTGATTATCTCCCAAACGTCTTAATTCCATGAATAGTCTTGTTTTAAGTGTACATTTTTCCATTCATTTATTTACAACCATCTTTGCCAAGCTGAAAATTTACACTGAGCTTGAGTTAAATAAAATCAAGACATTAAAGAAGAATATGAAAATAGTCACAGAGCCAAAATCTAGGCTAGGAGAACTACAAAAAAGAATTATTTCTCCATGACATTTCACTTGCCCTTGGGCAAAAATGGTTCATTTTGACATGACAAAATTTAACACCTCTTTTACTTGCTCTCTTGTTACTCAGACCATGCTAAAAATAGGCACGAGGAGACCAGTTGATGACTAAAGAAAACCATTCTATTTAATCACAGTATGTACATCCAAAATAGAAAGTACAAAGCTGCATTTCAAAATGCATTCACAACGCCACTCTGCCACGGTCAGTGCCAGACACAAAGTTCTTGCAAGCTACTGGCATAAAAGCTATTCCAGCCATAGATAACTCCCTGGCAGGCATCAGGGGAAAGGAAGACCAGGGGGCAGCAGGGTATGCAGAGACAGGAGACCAACCCAGGCAACCGTAGCTCTGCAGCTACCCTTTGCATTCTTTCTCTCCCTACTTACCTCTCCCTCCATCTCCCACCATCTCCCGCATTCCAGTGTGAATCTGACCTTGCTTTCCGACCTGTTGCGACATGATTGTTTCACGTTGAAATGTTTTGTACACAAGGCATTTCAAAGGTGCAATTAGGCCCATTAGCAATGTAACTATTTTACACTTCGGTGAGCAACTTCAGTTCATATTGCACTGAAAATGTCCTTTCATGGAGAAATGTGCCTGAGGTCACCAAGGAAAAGCTAGGAAAACAGCCCTTGGCTGCACAATCCCACTAGCCGGACTACCACTTCCCTCGTTCATATTAAAGCAAAATGAAATTATTATATTACATTCCTCATTGTTATCCTCCCCATGCTGATTCATTTTCTGCCTCAAAAAGTTCTCTCTCTCTTTAGATTCACCCTGGATCTCAATTTTCCTCATGTTAGAGATGTATTATCACCAGTGAAAAATGCAAAGCTCCCATTCTCAGACTGTGCTGCTGGTGACTTGGAGCAATTCTATGAGTACAAAGTGTACCACTTGCAGGGGAGTATGAGTAATACCACGCTGCTGCATTAATACAACTACATCTCTGCACAGAAAAAAAAATAGCACAAAGGCCAGTAAAAAAATTAAAATATCTGTATCTCCTCTTACTTCTGACAGTGTTCCCAGAGCTTAATGGAATTCAGAGATACAGAATACGATTAAATAAAATGGCAAATGAAGTTTCTTCTTGGTCAAAATCAAGCATAGCATCAGTTTGGCATCTTCCATGTCCTCTGTCAGGGCATTAGTACTTAACATTTAACATCTCTAAAGTGCTGCCCTTCAATTGCCTTATTAACCTGACAGATGCCAGCCCCGTGGGTGGTCTCTATCACCTTGGTGCAGGAAGCTTCCCGATTATAATGAACACATTCAGCCTTTCTATGGCACGAATCGTAGGTTATTTCAGTTTTTTCCTCCCTGCCAGCGAGCGCAGTGGCAGCAATCCCTCAATCCATTCATTGGCAGCCGACATCATCTCCTGCCAAAAGGCCACCTCCTCTTGCGTGGAGTCCATCCAGTCCACAGTGATGCCATAGCTCAAACCTGCAAAGAAAAGAAAACTACAACATTGGGAGCTATACAAAGAACTTCTACTCCATGCAAAAATACTCAATGGGATAAAACTGCTACACGCAGTATTTTAACATAAGAAGTACTTACTTCCCCTCAGCAAGCTGCACCCTAAGAACCTCCTGTTCTTCTGCTCCTAACCTCCATTTTACTCTGGAGTTCAGAATGAGGTCAATGTAAAAGCCATAAAATGATACGACCCTAAACATAACTCACCAAGGAAAATAATACTGGGCTCAAGCCCTTTCTGCATCTTTTGGAAGGGTAAAGAAGTTTTTTTTAAGGTTTCCCCTTAAAAGATTTTCCTGTGGACAATGTGTGGTATTTGACAAAATTCTCTTGCTCTACATTTCATTTAAATAGGAATCAAACTTACAATAGCAAAGAAGTGTGTACATTAATTCTAAGCTGATTATTCAACCAAGTTTTCACATGCCAACTACTTGTTGATGAGATAAAGGTCTAAATTTGGATCACAGCTTTTCTTAGAATTGGCAAGTTTTATATCTTGCTTATGAGCTTATTGTTGTTGCCCCTTCCCTCTGGGTAGCTCACAGTCGCTCTAGCGACATGTTAGAGACTGAAAACAGAGAACACGAGCAAATCCAGTTATCAAAGGTGCACCCGTAAGGTAGATCTTCCAGCTACTATGAGCCTTTTCCAGATACACTCAAAGAAGAGTAATCCTTTAGTGTAACACCCCAAAATCTTCTGTTTGCCTTTCATCTCTCAAACTGCCATCTCACATGACAATAAATAGTTTAGAAAACCTGAGATATCCCACTTACAAAAATACGAAGATGAATATGTTGTCTGTTAAAGTCTAGGCATGGAATACACTGAAAGCTAGGTCAGAATGTTGAGAGAGAGACAAATCTCCATGACTGACAGCTGGACAATGGGAGATGGTCCCATTTGGTCTTTATAACCTTGGATTATAAATATTAGAGTTTTCCTAACTTCAAGGATGAGGAACACCATTGAGGTAAAACCCTTTCAGCTAAGCACAGGTTTAAGTCCTCTGAAGTGTAATCTCATACCAGCTCCCAGAGACACTGGGAGACCTCAGTGGAGGAAATGGCACCTCTGCTAAAGTTAGACAAAACAAAAAAGCAATAGTAACACCTTAGTCTACACTTTAATTCTAGTACTCTTCGTACTGAATGCCCACCAGATCAACCAGTGCAGAGCGCCTTGTTTTTCAAACATTAGTTATTCTTGCTGTTAAAGCATTTTGAGGGAGGAGCTCATGTGGACAGAGTCGCCAGGTGGTGCTGTCCCACATGGCATTCAAGTTCATCTCTGAGCACCCTTCTCTGGGAGGAGCAGCAATATAATGTTGGTTTGTAATGCAGGAACACTCTCCGATGGACCCAGGGAGATACTGGAGTTTTGCCAGACCTCAGAGCTGATGCTGGCAGAAAATGTGAGAACAGAGGGTTGCTGTCAGGGTACCAAGGCCTCCTCCATCCCAGATATAGTGCAAGTACCAAGACTCTCACCAGTTCCTGAGACTTCCTAGCCCTGATTTTTCCCCAAGAAAATGCTCTGCAACTTCTTGTTACATCTTGTATCTCAGCAATATGGTAACAGCATTCATCTAATGTAAAGAAAATCACTTACCTGTCCCAAGGCCCAGCCTGATTCCTCCAAGGAAATGGTTGGTAAGCTTTTCATGATCCCACACAGTCAGTTCAACACAAGCATCCTTTAGATCCTCTGTATGAAAGCCGTCGTATACAATAGTGTGATTGAAAACAGGGTTAGTGTCTCTTTTTATGACTCGGGTCTTTTGGTAACTCTTCTTACTGGTGTCTGGGAGCACATAGCTTTGAGAGGAGAAAAAATACAGCATTTAGTACAGAATATCACCTGATATTTGAACTGTTCCTACAAAGTTCCTTCGCCTAAACAAGCCTCAGTTCTGAAAAGGAATTGGATCTCAGCATAAGAAATGTCTGCAGATTCAATGAGAAGCATTCATAATTGCCAAATGAAACTTGTTTTGCCAAGAAAATCTATTTTTAAAGCAAACACTTATAGGAAGGTAGGTACTTGCTTACAATGTTCAGCCTTTGGCATTTTTTATTTTGCAAACTGACATTATACATAAAAAAATGGACATTACTTTCACATATTTCTATTTTTATAAACTTTCATCTCTTAGATACCTAGAGGACATTTCAAAATGGTCTGTTAGGCTTGTTGAGTAGCAAACCTTTCTGCAGGAGAACTCTATAAGGATTTAAAATATACAGAAAACATGGTGAGTACTTCAAAGTGTTGAAAAACTCTTAAAATCCCCTTAAAAGAGTTTTAGTTTTCTGGAATATTTGCAACATCTTTTCCCAAATAACAGGAGAACTGATTTTGCAGGCTGCAGAAAACAGGCATGTCCTAAATTCTGGAAAAGATCAAAGCAGAATCCAACTGGCTGTATGTCAGTTCTGGTGACTCCTTAACAAATTCCCAAAGTTTGCATGCAAGCCCGTACCAAGGCAAAATTCACAACTCCATGTGAACACACTGGGCTGAGGTGCAGGGCCCAGATATTGCTTTCACTCAGATGTTATTGAGGCAAATCACTGAGTGGGTCACAGGCAGGGATTGACCAAGAGCTTCACCACACCAAGGATTCTCCTAATCTGGCCACAAGTGAATAACAAGGACAATTCCCTTCTACAGAGCCCAGAGCAACACAAAGGCTTTACAGTAGAGAGGCACAGGCAGGAGAGCCTGAGAAATGGGAAGAAAACATATCGCTTTGTGGAGGCACACAGCCAAGATCAAAGCTAGGACCATGCTCATGCACTTACCATTTCACAAAGGAATCAACTCCCGAAGGACGCAACTGCAGCAGGTCCTTGACATCCTTGACCCAAATGTGAACTTCGCCAGAGGGAGGATTCTTAGGACCTGCCATTTAGAAGAGAAAAACTGTTGTGCCGGTACAATACTTCCCAAAATGACAGGCTTCCTCTCCAGGGACCCAAGAGCGCAGCAACATGACTTCTCTGCGTACTCACTTCTTCATGAGCTCTGCACCCCTCTGCCTGGCTGCCACAGCATGGCTACCGGCCCCATCACACTTGCAGCCGCAGAGGGCTTCGGGTACTCTGCTGCTGCTGCTGCATTGGAACAGCAAAGGAGAAAGAAATGCTGGGCAAACCCAAACTTGTGACCGCCCCACAGTGAGTGTGTTGCTGCTACCACATCACAGTGCCCTACATTGCCCCCATTGCTCGTAACAGCTGAGGAGCATGAGGTTGTCGAACCCCTCCTCTCTTCCAGGCACTTTCCCAATAAATCATAGAATCACAGAATTGTTTCTTTTGGAAAGGGACCTTAAAGCTCATCCAGTTTCACACATCTCCCTGCCTCAGGCAGGGACACCTTCCACTGGATCAGGCTGCTCAAAGCCTCATCCAACCTGGCCTTGAACACCTTCAGAGATGGGGCAGCCACGACTTCTCTGGGCAGCCTGTATCAGTGCCTCACCCACTACATGTGAAAACCAGATTCAGTCTGCAGACAGCGCTATCAAGTGCTGCTGCTTGTGCCCCTTGTTGTGATTTCTTAAGATCTTGATTTAATGAGGTTACTCTTTAACCAGCCCTTAAACAGATGAGGCAGTGCAAGCAGTAAGCCTCCACATGGGCAATTCTTAATGCACGAAACACATTTTACCTAAGCTTCCTGGAGGAACGTACTTAATAGACAAATTCATCACTCCTCGATGATCCACCCCATTAACAGCAGAAAGGCTCTGAAACAGAAAGAGTTACAATTGACTAAATGATGGATTGTGTAAACATAGCAAGGCAAATAGCTCCTGAATTCAACGGAGTGGCACAAGCCGACAAACTCTGATTTTGCATGGCTGGGGCAGCCGTTCTCAAGGTAGCTCCTTTCTCTGTAGCTTTGTTCTCAAACTCAGTCCCCTCTCAAATTCAAAAGCCTGAGGATTCAGAACAAGGCTACCCTTCCAGATATGTCCGGATGAACATAACTAGGCATCTTAGTTCTGAAGACAAATGTCCTTTATTTTCTTAAAAGGGATCTCAAATCAGACCTCTGAACCCAGTGGCAGGCAGGACCCTGTACAGGCTTTACAAAATGTGGCACCTGAGTATTTACCTCTCAAGACACATTCAACTGCATCACCTAGTACGCTGCTGTCTGTTTTTAAGGGATGGTCCTTACGTGAGTAGAGAGAGAGGTAGAGTCATGTCAGAGTTCCTGTCGATTGATGTCAATCGCATTTATGAAAGTGTCTCCACAGATCAGTCACCAAATAAGACCCAAAAAGTACTGTGTTCACAGCACTGAATCTTGCACTAACGTGTCCAGGGATTATGGGTGACTTGTACCTACTCCTTTAGGTACAATTCAGGCTGTTCTGCTTCACCACTTCACCCAAGACCTTAAAGGAGTCAGGAAGGATTGCTGCCACCCCTGAAGGCAGCAGGGTTGTGCTGGGAACTGACACTTCAGTTGAGACACACTTACTCGGGGCTTCAGTGGGTACCAGTTGAGCTTCCTGTTGCTCCAGTCCCAGCTGGCCAAGTCTATTTCAATCTCTCCCAGGAAACTGTTACGTCCCAGTGGGTCATTGTGCCAAACAGAGAGATTTAATTTTTGGATCAGCAGTACCATTTTCTCTATTTTATACTAGAGGAAGAAAGAGAAGGTCAGGTTGTTCAATTTTTTTCTTCCGTTTCCATAATCAGAAATAAACTACTCCAAAGCTTGAATAAGCTCTGAGATGCTCAAACCCACTCCACACATGCATGAATGGAATGGCCCCACTCTGAACGTGTCTTTTTTTTTTAAAGCCTGCAGCAATACTACTACCCTGACAAAGCTTTTCCACTGAGCACAGGGAACCCTAGCCCTCCATTCACCACAGGGCAAATATTCTTTCAAGAATTATTAACACATGTCCAAGCACTCTCAAATTATCCTCCAGGCTTTGATGAATAAGATCACATACTGAAGACCTTTCTTTCTAGTCCCACACCTCATGACTGCGCACCAGGGGAGGGAAGAAGAACACTCCTCACTCTGGCTAAAGGCAGCACAGGCTGCAGGTCCCTACCTCATCCAAAGATTACTGCAGTTCTGACAGAGAAATCTTGGGTGCCACACAAATAGGTGCAGAGAAACCTTTAAGATCAGTGCAACATTGGCAGGAGGCAGGTGAAGAAACCTGGCCAAGAAGGCAGGATCTTTCCAGTAGACAGGTTCCTGCTACAACACAGGTTTTCAGAATATGTATTTGTTCTTACCCGTAGCACCTCATTGTAAATGGGATTCACTGTCCTCTTCTTCACCGAGGTTTTCCTCTTACCCATTCTAGCTTTGTCTGGGAGCAGATAAGTTTTAACATACCTAGAAAAGCCAACAAACTCCAGCTGGATATTGTTGCATATTGCCAGCCTCTAATAAATGGGCAACACAGGTGAACAGTGACATAGGAACAAAAGACCTGGTGTTGAATTTTTGAAGGCAAAACTAATTAAGAGACCCACTCAGATATCAACTTGGTTCGCATGTGAAGTTATAAACACCTCACTGGAGATGAGTGGATGCCCCAACATTCAAAGCAGGCAGCTGCCTAGGTAATATGGGAAACCGGGAAGGCCACAGATCTATTTTCTGAAATGCCCGTAACTATAGCATCCTTGTGCACTCAAAATCAGAGTGGAATTACAGAGGAGGAAAGAGATGGAATGTCTTTAAGTCTTAGGATTCGAATCCAAGCTCCTTTTCATCATCTTTCAAACTAGAGATCACTAACCTCTGTATATTGTGCCCCAAACAGCACTTCTTTACAGACTTTCTTCTCACAAAGGCACGCATCTGCATCACTGGAGTTACTACCAAAATATGTTACTGTGGGGAGAACAAGTTTTGCATGGATGCAGAGAGAACATATTCCAGGAGTAACAGGAACTGTCTTTGTAGTGATCAAAGCTCTCTCAATCTGTCCAAATTTAAGTCTGTGGCAACTTATTTACTGATGCAAATGGCTCCAGAACCATCAGCTGGGAAAGTCCCAACAGTAAGCATGCACCAGAAGCCTGAAGAAAGGAAGAAATCCTGATATTTAAAAAGAGAAAACATACGAAAAAATCCTCCAGAACATAGAATTCAGCAATACAGAAGTCACAAGGCATCAAAGAATCACTCACGGGTCAGATCTGCCTTTCTTCTCATCCACAACAGCCAAGTCCTTGCATTGGGACACATGAACCTGGAACTCCCGGTTCTTCTCGTCATAGTCTAGAGCAAACTCAACAGTACCTTGGGCATCCACACTTCCAAAATCACCACTGTAGACACTGAGCACACTGCCACTCACCTGCCAGGTGGAAGAGCAAAGTCAGCATCAATGAAACAGGCACACTCCTAACTTGGTTTCTGGACAAAGGCAATAGTCTGAAAAGTGCATTCCCAGAGAAATAATGAACAGTTTTTCTTGTTGTGTAGTCTTGTGTCCTTGGCACAGAAATGGGACACATCTGCAGCTGCGCTCAAACACGCCAGGGTTGGGAAACCAGCATGAGGGTCTCACAAGGATGTGCTACCGAAGACCAGGACTTAGAAGCTCTATTCTCCTGAATGCTCAATAAATGCAGAGGATTTTTCACATCTGAATTCCAAAACTTTGGAGCACAGAGTCAAATATTACACGGGGACAAGGAGGCACACAAACCTCTTCCCCTTCCCTAGTAAGTACAGTCATGAATATCTGTCAAAAAACCTTCCCTAGTAATTACCTCAGTTCTTCCCTGTCTTTCCTGACTTCATTCAGTTCTGAATGTCATTCTATTATAACTTACAAGAACCTGCTAAACATCTCCTCCCAGTCCTTGGAGCTGCCTTTACCATCCCATTAGGCTACCCAGACCAGCGCAGAAACCCAAGCAAGAAACAAGAGAGTCATTTATGGCTCCCAGACTCTGCAGACTAGTAGAAGGACTCATGTGCCCCAAAGTTCAAGGGCTTTTTAAACATATTTATCTACGTTCGTGACCTTTACCTACCAACTTTGCTTCACAGATATTCTTTAAATCTCACACATAGACCTTAGAGACACCTGTAACAGTAATACAGCAAATTCAAGCACTTTTAATCAGTCCCTCACGAAACACTGTCTCTAAGGAATCTTTTAAAAATGCTCAGCTAAACACACTCAGCTCTTTTCAGCTTTCCTTAGAAGCTGAAGCTCTAAATCATGCTTTTGCTGTCCAACTCAAGTTCCCTGGACTTTGCTGATAAGGTGAAGGATGAGCTTGCAGAGGGCACCCACCTGCAGTCCCAGCTCTTTCAGAGCTAAACCACAAACATATCACTTAATAGCTGTGTGTCATCTAGAAAAAGGGCCCTCTCTCTCCTGCACTCTGCCAGGCTTCAGAGCATCCGCACTCACGAGCGGGGGCTATCACTTAATGTGAATTTGTCTGACAGTGACCCAGCGGGTCCTTAATTTGAGATGGTACCTGAAGATCCTCCTTTAACAAAAGTAAGTAATTAACCATCATGATTCTTTTAATAACGTACCATGCAGAAACTAACTGGATACTCCAGAGGCCACATCACCAGTACCAGCCTAAATGCAGCGTCACTGCACCCGATCAAGAAACCCTATCTAGCGAGATTTACGCGTTAAATACCTACCGAGGAGACAGATGCCATGTCAGACGAGTGGCTGCCAATGCTGGGCGTCTTTTTGTGCTTGTTAAACTGGAAGCTGATTTCGGAAGCCGTGTCTGATTCAGTCTGCTCAGAAAATAACAAGCATCTTTAAGCTCTGCTGTATGAGCACTATGAAACACTACAGAGAAAAACCAATAGCTCAGCAGAGTCCCATTAATCAGAGATCAAGTTAGAATTGCAGAGAAGAGCACAGGGAGTCTCCCCAGAGGCATTCCCTCTGAACGGCAGCAAATGTCATCATTAACTGCCTCCAAACAGAGCTGCATGCAACCTCCTGGGCTCTTAGGAAGAGCACAGAACAGTGAGGTTTGAGACAGAGGGAAACACTAAAACTCCTCAAGGGTAGAAGGGCTGGTCTAGGTTACTGGGGACTTTCTTTGTAAGGCTTTTCTCATTTATTTATGACATAACCAAGACAAGCTCTAAACCAAGTACAGCCCGTGTCCAGGAGAAACGGTTGTATGAAACCAGTTGCCATTTAGGTCATGCTGTAAATATGAGTCCAGCCATTTCTGGCATCTAGCCTACCTCAGACAACAGGAGAGGAGAGGATCTGCTCAGCTCCTTGACTCTTTCGGGTTCAAGAAGCTGACAGGGTATCAAATGAGGCTTATTGTATGCTGTAGAAACAAATAAAAAAAGGCACTGAGATACCTTGTCGATCCAGAACATTTAAGAAAGTCACATTCTGGTTTAAGGGCACAAGGAAGGAGGAAAAGCTCATGGGAGGCACCAGAGTACCACCTACTTGCCCCGCCCCTGTCATCTGCCACTGAAGCTGACCCTTCCCAAGAAAAAAACTGCTAAGCAACATCTTAAAGCTATTTTCAACGTTTTCCTTCAATGTGTGGGACTGTGAAAACGCCCTCTAGTGGCTAATTTAATTCACTTATTATCATAAGGATGCGTATCTTGCTTGCACCACCCTCTTTGTGTAGATTTAATTTAGCCTAAAACCATACAGACCTCCCGCCTTGTAAAAGAAACCAAACATGCTCATATTTTCCCCTTGTAGCACACTGCCCTGTACAAAAGAGCTGTATATGCTCTAAGTGGCGTTACCTCTCCTCAGGCATTGCCTTCCCAGTCTTCTCACCTCAGTCCTGGCCTTACCACTCTGCTTTTGGGCAAGCTCTTAGCTGTCCTCCTGGGCTTGCCACTTTTCACCTTCTGGGGACTGTTATTGGCCTTCTTGGCTACAGAGGCTGCTGCTGCCGTTCTTCCCAGTTCCCTGGCTGCAGCTTTCTTGTTCTCTGTGCTGGCACAGACAGCTTTCTCAGCCGTAAGATTCTTCAGCTTTGGTTGCCTTCTCCTGAAGTTTCTCTTGGTTTCTCAGGGAGGGACTGTCACCATAAAACATGTCCCGGCTGGTAGCTGGGGAGATCAGCCCAGCAAACAGGGTCTGCTTGGGTGAGGCAGGATGCCTCCGCTGAGCACAAGCCCAAGCGTGACAGGAGCATGCAGCACCCTCACACGCTGGACACAAGGTCTGGCACCTCTGATTAATCCACGGCACAGGCTGACATGCAGCTCCTGCAGTACTTGGCAGGGTAAGAGAATAGATGGGTACAAACTGTTTGCCAACCCTTTGAAGCCCATGTGGGTTTTGCCAAAGACACTGAGTAACACGCTATCAATCTATCTGCAATTTCCTGGCTCTGAATTTAATTTTAGGCACTATAAGCTCTCTAATTCGATGATGAAACAACATGTCACTTTCCCTTCCTGGTGGTACATGCACAGAAGCAGCAGAGCTGCACAACTTGGGTGTCTGTATCACCTTCAGGGAATGTAAACCAAAAAACAGGGAGAAAGAAAGACATTACTCACTCTCTGTGGTTGTGTAAATGTTCACCATGCTCTTTGCAAGATTCATGCTATTTGCTCGGGCCAATGCCTGAGCGGCAGGCGAATGATCTCCGTCTTCCTCTGGAATACAGGAAAAGCCAAATCAACATCATAAATAAATAAACAAACACAAATGGGCACCATGTCAACAAGCGCGGGTGTGTTTCTCCACTCTGCTTTGAGCACATTGCAGTTAAGTCACACAGGACTGCTTTCAGAGAATAACTCTTCACACTAGGATGGGAAATGTAAACACTGGATTAACCCAGTCCCTAAAACAGACCAGCGCTTTCAGTGAGCTACCAGTGCAACACAACCATTTGCTAATATCATCAATAATAATAAGGCAAATCCCCTCAGATATGTAAGAATGATCTGATACTGAAAGGCAATATTTATGTTTACCTGAAGGATTACTCAGGATTTCTATAGAAATCTTACATGAGGTAGGAAACAAGCCAAGCAATGACACAGGTAAAACAAACCCAGATGAATCTATGGAAAAATCCTCTCAATCAGGTCTTATCCAGGTACAGGAGGACAGGAAACTTGGAAAAAGGTGATAAGATGCTCTCTCTTCCTAGGTCTGCACTTGGCAGAGAGCAGAGCTGTGGGCAATCAGAGACCATGTGTAAAACGAATTGCAATTAACAATAACTTTTGCACATGGTAACAGTTACGACAAGAGCCTGTCAAACTCAGAGAAGAGGTCAATGAAGTGGTGATACTGTTGACACCATCATTATCAGAACTGAAAAAGATCAGAATCCTCATTCAGTCCACTTTGGTTGCAGTTTAATGCCCAAATTCACTTGTGCATTCTCAAAAGACTCAAAACACCATTTAAGCATTGACGGCCAGCAACTATATCAAGGTAGCCTGACAAACAATGTATTTATTAAAAACTTTGCTTCACATTTTGCTTCTTCTGTTTGTGTCAGATTTATCTCCCCTACCAGACAGAATTCCTCCAGCCCCACATTTGAAGATAGTACAGTCATACAGTGACATACAGCAAGTTCCTGCGACCTTGCTGGTGGTAGCGCTAAAGAAAAGCAGGGCTGTCCCAAGCCGAGGTGCTTGCAGATAAGGCACAGAACTGGTAGGGGGGAGGAAAGCAAGGTAACATGGCACTGCCTCCTCTACACTTGCACCGCGTGACACAAGGTTTGTTTCCAGAGCTGTCTGGTAAACACGTTCCACACATGCTAATTCTGTACAAATTGCAATATAGGATAAAGGGACAAATGAAGGCAACATGCAAAAGGCAGAAGGGCTAGGGAAGACAACAGGCTTAGGGATGACCATTGGGATTTCATGGGGTGCAGATACAGCCCTCAGTACCTGAGAAAATAGCTGAGTCCATTCCCTGAACAGCTTCCCTCTCTCCGGTTGGTTCACTAGGTGTTGGCTTGTCTGAAGACTCAGATGTTTTTTCCTCGGCTAGTTCTCCATTTATTTCCATTCTGTTGTGAGTGCCCAAATCAGATCTTTCCTCTTTCTCATCCTCATTTTCACCATCTGTAAGCACAGGCTCGATCAGTATCTGCACCCTGCTTGCCAGGGAATTTGTTGCGTGCTTGCGCTCTTCTGCCACAATAAACTCGTCTGTAGGCGTCCCTGGCTCAAACACGCTGCCAGACACTTCTTTGGTAGGCGACTCGATTTTGACGGAAGGCGCTCGCACAGGCAATCTGGACTTCTTGGAGACACGCTGTGCCGTTTTCTCTTCCTCTGGCACCAACAGCTTCCCATTGCTTTCACTCAGCAAGTTATTTCTTGTAACCAGGCCACTTTTGCTCTTGGCATATGTGGATCTAGGAACAAAGGAAACGGAGCCCTTCCTTGCAGGGGCTACATAGCTTGGTTCTTCCTCACTAGAAGACAAGGTTATTGTCCTTTTGTAAGGGGTTCTTGTTTTGGTGAAGGCACCAGGTTTCTCTTCGCTGTTCTGGCCATCCCTGGACTGCACAGAGAGTGAGCGGCACAGCTTGAACTGCCTACCATCTGCCTCCACCCAGCTTGGGTTCTCTGGCAAGTTTCTCACTGTCGCAGAGTCTGCTCCCTTCTCCCAGAAGTTCTTCAAGTTCTGGAAGTGTTCACGGTTGAGGCCGACATCCTCCTCTTTGTTACTCATTGATGAGATTGTATAGTTCATGCCTTGCTTCACAACCTGGGTGCTCTCCCCCTCTGTGGTCCAGGGTTTGGAGCTTGCTAGCAGCTCTCTCTTTGCGAGACTGTCCTCTGCTGGTCCTGTGTGACTCACAAACTGCTCAGATCTGGGGAAAGTTCTGCTTGGTTTTCTCTTAACCGGTATTTTGCTGGGAGCATAAGTTTCTTCGGGTGGAGTTTTCGCCCCCACTGTGGTGCCACTGGCCCCATCAACAACTTCTTCGGCTGCACTGCTGGGCTGAGGCAGAGCATCTTCTGAAAGCTTAGTGGGCAGTGGAGATATTCCATGACCTACAACAACAACAAATGCTAACAGCCTGTCCCATCACATGACAAAGTATTTCCCTGGAAGCTCTGAGCTGCAGCTTCTCAAAGGGAAGCCAGAGAGAGTTTCCAGAAGCCACCAATATGTTTGTAATTCTTCCCTATTTTGAGATTTTATCAAGCCTCCTTCCACCTGAAGAAAGCCCTGAAAACCCCAGCCCTTCTCTGCAAGAAGACATGGGAAAAATCCTCTAAATTGTTGCTGTGAGTCGGGGAATGGTTTGCAGTTCTGCTTTCAGTTTGCCAACCTTCCTACTGGCTACTGACTATGTACCAAAATATATTCAAGGCAGGAAAGAGAAGGTAACTTGAATCTCTGGGTTAAAGAGTTGTAAGACATGCACTCTGTTTAAAATATACTGAGAGCCAAGAGAAGTTTTAGACACTGGAGTTTTTTCTTGCCTTCCACATAATTCATTCAAATGTTGGTAGCCCGTTCTTATATGCCCAGGTGAGAAGTACTCTTTGTTATTCATTTGCACACATATAAAAAAGCACCTTGTCTCTCACTGTTTAATGTTGAAAAACAAAAATGCCAATGGCTCACTGAACAAAATCCTTACCTTTCCTAGACACATGCAAGCTGTTTGCTGCAGCCTCAAATGGACTTGTTCCAGTGCCACCCTCTGAGGAAGAGACGTCATGTATACTGGATCTCTAAATGGAAAAATAACCATATCAGTGTATATAAATTGGCAAGACTGGAAAAATGTATTTTATTTGAGTATAGACACAAGAGCAGGCAGCCTGTGGAGCCCCTGCCAGTAAGTAAAGACTGTGTGAGGCTCCACGGAATAAGGAAACAAAGTGCAGAGGCTGTGCCTATACTACCTTGTATGATGCAGACAGTGGGACAGGAAGCCTCGGCTTCGCTTTTGGCAAGATTTTAGGCTCCTCTCTGGTATCAACAGCTGATGTGCTAGATCTGTGGGAAAGAAAATTGTCTAAAGAAGATATCAGTGGCAGCGAAGCACCTGGTAGAGTGATCAGATAGTCTTCAACATCATCTCACTTCAGCTGCGCTCAGCTTCTTTGCCACGTATATCTGGCCTTTCAGCCTAATAAGACTATCCAAAACTGATGCCTTCATTTTTCTCCATCAGTGCCTGGAAGGACTGGGGAACATGCTAAACATTAGGACCACTGCAGTGCTGCTAAAGCAGGAGCATACTGGGCTTATTGAATCTGGGTCTTTCATTAAGCAACCCCAAATGAGCAGCTGCAATAGGTCTGGAAGTGTTTTCAAGGCTTGTATTTAATATTTAACCAAAGCAATTGCCACCTGTGAAGACTGAGTCCTCATTCTGCTGACCAAAAAAAATACAAATTAGGTGGGAGCAACAATAAAAGAATATGTGACTATTTTAATGGCTTCTCCAGTCCACGAATATGGAGTGAGGTCACTGATTCGCTCTTGGAGTGCTTTCAGTGGGTCTTTTTGCTCAGTCAGCAGAGTGCTGAGCACTGGACACAGGGGCTGGCACCAGCAGGAAATGAGCAGTTTCCTCAAACAGTTCATTTCGTTAGTGTTACTCCATGGCAAAGACTAAACAAATAAACCATAATTACTTTGAAAAACTAACCAAAATATCCCGACATTGGAGACAGCTTCCATTGTATTGACCCCTTATCAAATCATCCAGGAAAAGACCTTTCTGGCATAAGCACATTAGCACTTAGTTACCTGGGGAGGATTGATATTCTGACAAATCCTGGGGAAAGGATTTAAAAAATGTCCTATATAATTTATTACATACAGAGTCTTGGAAACTCAGTTAAAGAACAGAATTTAATGGGTAGCATTCAATTTTCATTAGAAGTAAGAGCAGCAGCCAGAGCATTGCGCAAGTAGCAGCAGTCACCTCTCCTCTCCTGCACCAGGAGTGAGCTCAGGGAAGGCAGGACCTGGGGCAGCTTTGCTTTCCAGACCCTTCTGGATGTGCTCATTGGCCTCATCTGTAATATAACAGAGACAATTGAGAAAATATATTTGTATAATCTTGCAATGCTTTGTGTATTTTATCTGGGGAAAGAAAAGGCTTGTTAAATGAGTCCCACAGCTCAAACCACAGAATCACAGAATAACCAGGTTGGAAGAGACCCACTGGATCGTCGAGTCCAACCATTCCCACCAATCCCTAAATCATGCCCCTAAGTACCTCATCCACCCTCACCTTAAACACCTCCAGGGATGGTGACTCAACCACCTCCCTGGGCAGACTGTTCCAATGCCTAACCACCCTCTCCATGAAGAATTTTTTCCTTATCTCAAGCCTAAATCTCCCCTGGTGGAGCTTGAGGCCATTCCCTTTCGTCCTGTCCCCTGTCACTTGGGAGAAGAGGCCAGCACCCTCCTCTCCACAACCTCCCTTCAGGTAGTTGTAGAGAGTAATAAGGTCTCCCCTCAGCCTCCTCTTCTCCAGGCTAAACACCCCCAGCTCTCTCAGTTGCTCCTCATAAGATTTGTTCTCCAGCCCCTTCACCAGCTTTGTTGCTCTTCTCTGGACTCGCTCCAGAGCCACAACATCCTTCTTGTGGTGAGGGGCCCAGAACTGAACACAGGATTCGAGGAGCGGTCTCACCAGTGCCGAGTACAGAGGGAGAAGAACCTCCCTGGACCTGCTGGTCACGCTGTTTCTGATACAAGCCAAGATGCCATTGGCCTTCTTGGCCACCTGGGCCACTGCTGGCTCATGTTCAGTCGCTGTCAACCAACACCCCCAGGTCCTTCTCCTCCTGGCAGCTTTCCAGCCAGGCTTCTCCTAGTCTGTACCTCTGCTTAGGGTTGTTGTGCCCCAAGTGCAGGACCCGGCACTTGGCCTTGTTAAACCTCATGCCGTTGGTCTCAGCCCAGCGGTCCAGCCTGTTCAGGTCCCTTTGCAGAGCCTCCCGACCCTCCAGCAGATCCACACTTCCACCCTGCAGATCTAACAGGAGACGGCTGATGGGGGCTCTGCAGTGTCACTGTGCTCTCCACACAGCAAAGCCACTCCAGAACCCACGGCTCCGAGAGGCTAAAGCGAGCTGCCTAATGCCTGACTCACGCCAGAAGCTGTCGCATCACTGGAAACCTTCACAGGACACTGCCACGGCTGTCAATAAGGTTAATCCATTCCAGGACTTAAATTCAGCCGTTTCCTGTTTTGACTCAAAGTCATGGATCTTGGCAAACAAAGGAGGAGGCCAACAGAGTTAATGAGGAAAGCCCTGTTATTTTTACTGGCACAGGGCTCAGCTATGTCTTCTGAGCTCTCAAGGACCCTAAAGACAAAAACAATGTAAAATGGTAACCTTTAGGGCAGCCTGCCAGAATATAAAGTTGCATTAGACATTTTGCTGGCAAACAGGCTTTCTCGCTACTGCAAAATCAAAAGAATTAAACACCCAAACAACAAAGAAAAACTAAGCTTAGTCTGGTCAACAAGATTTGCATGTATTTGTTCACATGTAACTGGGTCTATTTCAAAGAGTAAATTTACCTTTTACAAAAACTGCCAAACCTCTCCATGATATATTTCATTACAAAATACAATAGAAGCAGAAGCTCAAAGGATTCAGAAGTGACATTAAATAATATAGCCTCGCTTGTTATCTGGTTAGAGAACTGCACTAAGCACAAGAGCAGATCGGTCCTACAGACGGGCTGTGAATTCAATATCCACTGGTGCTACCCGTGTAGTGCCATCCAGCATCAGCAGAGTCAGTCTTTAAATAAAAGTGATATCCCAAGACAGAGCTTCATTCTCCCTTGCCTGTGCATCCCCATGGAGAAAAATGCTGCAGTCCCAACTATTTCTTCCCACCTACCACCTGGCCCTGCGTGTAGAGGACTGCTTGGGGCCATCTGCACTAGGACCATGTGTCTGGCACACACTTGAGATGGCACTTGGAATCATAGAATAGTTTGGGTTAGAAGGGACCTTAAAGATTATCCACTTCCAACCCCTGTCATGGGCAGGGACACCTCCCGCTGGATCAGGCTGCCCAATGTCCATCCAGCCTGGCCTTGAACCCCTCCAGGGATGGGGCAGCCACAGCTTCCCTGGGCAACCTGGGCCAGGGCCTCAGCACTCTCGTAGTGATGAAATTCCTCCAGTTCATACGCATTGCCCCTAGTCCCCGGGTGACCCCATGATTTCCACAGTGGTGGGAAGTTGAGGATTCACTCCTGCTGGAAGACCCAAGTCTGGCTTTGTGAACATGAGCCAGTTTTAGAAACCACATCAGCATGGAAATGGAAAATGCACATGGAAATACTGATGTGCAAAAACCATCATTGAACATTGTTTCAGGAGAGACAAGCTCCGGCATGGCTGGTGGCACGTGCAGGCCACCTCATGTGCACGCAAGGGAAGATACGCTGAGGAGTGTTTATTTATACAGTGAGCCACATCCTCTTCTCCTGCCCCAGACCCGAAGGAGGGCGATGCCAGCTCTGGAAGTAGAGGAACCAAACACAGAGCTCCCACATTTTCCCTCTGCCTATAAGGGCTGAGAAGACCTTGACAACCAAAGGCTGCATTTATTTCTCCCCTCACTTTCAAAGGCATCGCATCATACTTGCTTTTCAGCGACACTTCCCCCTCAGACAGAGCTGCCCACTCCCAGCTGGCAGAGGCAGCAGGAGGTGTTCGCTTCCTCCCATCCAAATCGCTGCCCTTCAAAACGGCTCAGCCACCGACACAGCTAAACCTGGCTTCATCAACCACAAACAAATAGGTTATTAACACATTATAATCCATCAAGACAAGCAAAATGCCTTTGCTGACTTTAGGATGAGGCAGAATAAGAAGCAAATTCCCACAAAAATTAGTAGTGGCGTGATCATTTTAACTTGCCCATACATCTGTTTATACACATATGTACAGTGGCACTCCTGCTCTGACACTTTAGCTGCTTTACTCATTTCCTGTTACTCTAAAACACAGACACTCCACACCTAGGGAAAATACGGCTAATTCTGCCATTGGGGCTGACATGCCTCCGTGGGTGGATAAAATGGTCTCTCTCTTTACACGATATTTAGATCTCATCCATCGCACACAAGCTCAAGGAATCACCAAATTAATCCATCTGTGCTGCCTTGCAGGCTGTAGTTTAAATATATGGTATCTATGTATTTTATATTAACTGCTAGTCACTACCGTTATCTACTATAATCAATATGAACTGTGCAGACCCTTAGGGATGCATGCAACCCCTCCAGAAAAGGTCCCCGGGCATTTTTCCTGTGCAGGCACGTATTTCCACACCTCCTCAGCCCACTTGTCATGCAAAGAGAATGCCAGCAATTATCTTGGTGGGGCTTTTCCCTGCAGGAATTTTCTCATCAAAGACTTAACTTGGGATTAACAGCCTTGAAGTCTTGAACATACTACACTGGTTGGGCTCAATCACCACCTTGCAGGCTGACAGAAGGTGAGTGACTCTGATCTTTCCAGGAGAATAAAAAAGGTTTTAAGATGGCAAGCAAAAGCACTTCTCTCATCTACTGCAGACTGAATGTGAGCTGCACTGCCAAACTGTTTGTAAAGGGCCGAGCACTGCTCTCACCAGGGCAATACTCTTGCTGACGAGCCAGTGAGAGAAGTGCTTGCCCTGACATGTGAGGGGGGGCCATCCAGAGAGCAGCCACTGCAGGAGCTGAGAGCACAACAGGCAACAGCGAAAATACCAGCTGTAGAATCATGATCCTAAACCACTGCTGTAAAATGGCAGCAGGAAAAGGAAGAGGAAAGAATAAAGTCACATTATACCCTTGAGAACAGAAAAAGAACAACAAGGGGAAGAAAAAAAAGTTAAAAAAGAAATAGAGGGCTAAATCTAAACTGAATTACTACAGTAAGTTAGTAAAATTTGCCTCTTCTTTCTTAAAACAGAATTAGTCAAGTAATGCACACGCAAAGACTTAACTTGCATATTACTGCTCTATTAATAAGGAGATTATTTTAGCTGATATCTGAGGCCACATCTTATACACGCACATCAGCAGTAAAAATTAAATCTAAAACCAACAGTACTTCAGATTTTGCTTTCCTGAAATGGACTGCAAGCTAGAGGTGCTGATGGCAGGACAGGGCAGGGCAAAAGGCAGATAAATCCAGTTCATTGCTATAAGCAGGGCTGCAGATAACAGAGCATTTGTCTGACCTGGGCCCCAGCAGAGGGGCTGCTAGAGCATCTGTCTCTTCATGCAAAGAGGGTGCAAGTACAAATGCAGATCCCCAGATAGCAGAGAGCACGCTCTGCAGAAATGGCAAAGCAACTCTGCCAAGCTGGAAAAGATCTAAATGTCTTAGCATTCTAGAGGGATAATAAAATAGTAAATTTAATGACATAATGAATCCTTACGACCAAGGATAAAAGCAACTTCATATGAAATATGATGGGACAGTTCTGCAGCAGAGGCTTCAATGAATCTACACCAAGTTATGAGAGCTCTCAGGGATAAGTAAAAAGCAAAAAGAAAATTCAGTTCTCACTTAGTGTCAGTGCTTACCTTTGAAAATGTGTCTAAGTATGTAGTTACGAGGGGTATATTAAGCCCATATTACAGAAATACCCTGGCCAGCGAGTCCCACCAAACAAAGGAGTGATCTATATTGCTGCTACCCTACAGCAGGAATGGGCACCTGGGCCCAGGAAAAACAACTGAACTGCTGGAGACAATGCCTGAGTTTTGGATAGATGGAAGGCAACCCTTCATCTATACGTATCCTTTACTGCAAAAGAACAGAGCCCAGTTATGAGGTCCTTATATCAGGGCCCATGGTAGCCTTTGCCTAGAACAGTCTAGGCTTCCCCAGAGCAGCAGCAGCAGCCATGTCCAAGCACCTGTGATTACCCACCCTGACAAATAACCAAGGAGGGTGAGACGGTGCTGCAGCCCCACAGTCCAGCTGTGCAGTCAGTTGGCCTGTCTTCACAAGAGCTTTTGCCTTAGTCCTCTGCCTCTTTCTCTGGGCCCTGATTTTGAGAATGATGGTTTTTTTTCTAGCACTGAAAGCTTAGCTGAGAATCCCCTTATCACACCACAAAGGCTGGTCCCACATAGGGTCCCAGTACAGGGAGATCCCCTATGCTTGACCACATTTTTCTGTTGCATCAATTATTTTTTGTAAGATGCACACTCACATACTTACTTTCTAGTTTGCCCTTTTTCCTTCTAATTGATGCTCGAAGCAGATCTGGTCCCTCTAAGTCTTCCTGAAACCGTTTCGCCTTCACTTCCAAAAACCATTCACCTGTCACAAACTTCTTCTTCTTTTCATCCTTGATGGAGCCTTGCATCCGCCTGAAAGTCAATGAGAACATTACACATCAAAAATATCTCCGAAGTTTTGATTTCTCCGATCTATCTTTGTAACAACTGCCCCTACAGTTCGATTGTCTGATACGGTGAAGGATCCAGAGATTATTCGCTGCAATCACAAAGGCCAAACCGGCAATAAACCAAAAGCTGATCTATTCCTTGTCTGAAATGGGAACAGCACCGTGCAAACACATGCCTTCACCTCTTTCAAATTTTAGAAATCCAAATCAGAGTCACCTGGCAAGGAGATTTGTCCATTTCCTTTGCAGCCCTGAGGGTATGGGCAGGGGTGGGGCTGTTTACAGCTGTTGCACTTCTCCATTTTATTTATCTATTAATCTCTTTATGAACAGCAAAGTCTTTTGGATCAAATCTGATGCAAACCATGGAAATAAATCTCATTATCTGTGGACGCAACCTGTCCCTGCAGCATTCTCCCCAGGCACTGCTCCTCTCCCTGCCCTGCCTGCCGTGCCAATTTTGGCACTCAAGCAGTTAGCTCTCCTTCCTGAGCGCAGCTTCTCCTACTGTAACTTGCTAGGGCACACCCAGAGCTGGTTTTTGGCACCTAAACCTGTCAGTGCTCTGTACTTTTAAACCTTCTTCGTTTTTTTGGTTTTACACCGTGCTGCCGTTTGCTGGCATTGCCTCCCACAGCTCACCACAATTCAAAGTCCCTGTGAGACCCAAGAGATCAGAGGAAACTCGCACTCAGTCCAGTTCTCAGCAGGAGAATGGGGAAAACCCCAGATAACAAAGTTAATCTGTCATCCTAGATAACTTCGGCTGCCTAAAGACCAGAGGGAGTAGGTACAGGATAACTGGGCTCAAGCCTCTGCAGGCAGTGCTGGGGGCCCAGCAGGACTGACAACCAAGAAGCTGCACACCTCCCATCTAGATCAAGGCTGCATCTGCACCATGAGGGTCTCGAGGTGCTGGGCCAGAGGAGATGTAGGAACATATTTTAAACTTGTTGACACCAGATCCGTGTAACACCACTGATTTCATTTCCCCCAGCAGGGAAGTTGTGCTGGAGCCAAACATGTCCCTGCTTGCACCTAAGGTCTTATTGCACACAGCCCTCCTGACAGCAAGGGGCACTTGGCATCACCCCAGCGAGGATCTAACTCACTTTGCTCTCAAATGAAAGCCGCCTGTGCAACAGCTTCCAAAGAGAACAGAAAAAAATGAAATAATCCGTACACTCTTTTCTCCAAACCTCCACTGCAGAGTAGAAATTTTACTGCATTAAAAAGAAAAAGAAAAAGAAAAAGAAAAAGAAAAAGAAAAAGAAAAAGAAAAAGAAAAAGAAAAAGAAAAAGAAAAAGAAAAAGAAAAAGAAAAAGAAAAAGAAAAAGAAAAAGAAAAAGAAAAAGAAGAGAAAATAAAGGAAGATCTTTTTTTGAGATCTTGTTCAGGGGAGATGTAAGAGCACACGAGCGCACACACTTCAAGCCCAATCTGCATCCATTCTCAGTTTCTCCAGCTCACACCCTTGAGCAGAGGCCAGGGCATGTGTGCTCCCTGGAGCCCGCTGCAAAGCTACCTACTCCCTCTCCAAGCCTTGAGCATTCCTCCTACACGGGGCTCATTCTTTTTTGGCTCAACAGCACGTTGAAGACTCAAATCCTTAACAGGGGTAAACAGGCACAGTGCCATCCACACTCACTGAACTACTCATTGCTTGTCGTGGAGAGTTTGGTGCCAGCTTCCCAAGCCTGGTGCACACTATCAACCCAGATGGTCTAATAGCTGGCATTTAAAAAGTGACAGCAGCAACAAGCAATCCCCATCAAACAGACCTGAGCTCCACGACGGCCAGTGGAAAGTGAGCTGTACTGAAAGCAATTTCTGGCTCTGAAATAGCTCCCCATAAAGCTTTGGCAGATCATGTAGTCTCTCACTGCCCCTCTCCGCTTGCACAATGGATGCTGCACAGACATCCACCTCAAAGAGCATCAGAGGGACACAAAGTAGAGATGGGGATGTAAAGCCTCATTTTAAAACACTCTATGGGATTTCTCTGCTGCTGCTGAGTGAGAAAAACAAGGTAGCAGCTATTCTGCTTAGACCTCTGACACTAAGAAATCAGCATCTTCCTCTGCAGAGCAGGAAAGGGATCATTTCCCTCCCTTGGCATTTCTGAGAGCTGTTGATTAACTTAAAAGGAGAGTTCAGCCCTGATCCTGCAGAGAGAGGACAGGGATAGCAGGATGGCTAAGAAAGCAGGACGTGCAATGAAAAGATGTGTCAGGATCTGAGCAAGAAGGGGCAGCATGGCTGCAGCCTGCATCTCTCCTTGTTGTGTGCATGCAGACACACACACAAACACACACACTCCTCTCCAAAAGAAGCAAAAAAATCCCCCCTGGGGACGCTCATCCCCTGCTGTTACTGCACACTCTCTCACCTGATGCGATCCCCATCCTTCTTCTTCAGCTCTGCATCTCTCTGCAGAACCTTCATCAGCTTCTCATACTCCTCCTCGGTCAGGAAGCTCAAGTCCAACATCTTCCCTGCAGTTTTCTTCAGTTCTTCAGCCAGCTGAAGCAATGACACTCCAGGAACTAATCCTGCCCAGCCTGTCGTGGTGCCATGGGCAGCCCCAGCACAGCCCACCCTGGTGCGCTGAGTAGGAAGAAAAGGACTTCACAACAGCATGGCTTGAGTGGAAGTTGTGTTAGCACCTGGACTTGCACTTCCAGCCTCTTCAGCAGCGCATTTCTCTGCATGGCATGCCTTCCCCTGCCAGGAAAATTCTCTCTGCAAAATTCTGCTCCTTTGCTTTTCTTCAGGCACAGTCGCAGCGACTGGGAAGCCAACGTCAATCAAACAGGCGAGCATGGGAAGAAGTGAGCTCGCTGCCCGCCTTAGCTGCCTTACCAGCCGCGAAAGCTCGTCTCACCACCAGCAACCTCTGGCATGCGCTTTCTTCAGTGGGGAAGTCTGCCTCCGTGGAGCTCAAGCATCCCTGTGAAGAAATAACACTGAGATGCCTTTTATGATAAGCACAACATATGGTGACCGAATGTGTACATTGGGGGTTTGTATTTGCTCTTCAGCACAAGTTCCAAAACAAGCTGTCCTACTTTCCTCCTTGTCCTACAGCTTCTCATGCTGTATTAGCCTAATAGAGACAATGTTTTATTTTAGCTGCCTTCCTACTAACAGGTAAACAGTTGACCAGCAAAATATGCATTTAAATTAGCAAATTACTTCCTTGCTTTTATATCCCTATTCTTCTTTTCCTTGCTTCTTCCTGCCTCACACGAGACTGAGGATAAGCAGCCAGCCTTAGCGATCAGAAAATGACAGAACAGCAACCTACAAGCATTATCACTGCATGCTATGCTATAAAACACCAGAAACTGCTTATTTTCTAATACGTGTGCACTTTGCTTTACGCTGCGCTGATATTTGCTATTCAGACGGTACAGGTGCAGATCACTTAGTGTTTCAATAGACACCAAAACCAGCCAGAGGCTGCAGGGTGTGGAGAAAGAGTAAATGATATATAGCATTGCTACTTTATTCCTCTTCCTCTCTGCTGGCCAGCTTGGGGGCAGTAAGGCACATCTCTGAGGGAGCAGAAGTTCTGCTCAGATCCATGTGGGAAGTTTCTAGTTCACCAGGTGGGATTATTCAGCTGTTTCCAGGACCATCAGGTCACTGTGGATTCCATCATACTCAGATTTTTTTACTCCCAAAACCACAGGCTTGAGAGTCAGGTCATTAAAAAGGAATAAATCCCAGCTTTCATGTCAAACATGATCCGAAGGTCATCGAGTGCATTCCGTAACCTCAAGGCCTGTATCATTCCCAGTCTCTGGCTGTCTAATCCACCTCTTTGAGGCTGACAGCTGCAGTCCTCTCAGGTCAGCTATTTCAGTGCTTAGTTAACTGGCAGCAAGCAACTTCTTGCCTACACCCGATCTCCCTCATAAACATCAGCCCGTCCTATCTGCCACGGAGGTGCTCCCTTTGCAGCCATCCTCACAGAATTCTACACTTCAGCCTGCATGGTAACCAAGCCGAGTTCCATCAGGTTCCTCGGAGCTGGTGTTGTCATCATTTTTGTCACTCTCCTTTGCACTGTCTCCACACAGTGCACCTCTTCCTTCAATGGGTATATCCAAAGCCAAGCACAAGTATTTCAGCTTAAGTTTGCTCATTTGACATCATTTCACAGATTTAAATTATTTTAGGGATGACACATTCCCAAACAATTGCCTTTCATAACAGTGTAACAGTATCTTAGAAGAATGAATAGGCATCTGACCTTAACGCTCACAAAGAAAAACCACAGATCCACATAAAAAGGCCTGTAAAAGCAACAGGCATTGTCATAAAAATGCTATAATTATCTGAAAATAATTTTTGGAGGGAAAGAAACATTTTATATTTGTTTGAGGCAAATATAATTGTGCTTGAGACACTGCACTTTAGCCTTTAACATCTGAGAAACCATCAATACCACTCAAAATAGGCAAAACAGAAACAGTAAGAAAAGGCTCTGATGAATCTCCACTGCTTAAACCCACATTTCATCCAGCTTGGCATGGGTCTTCCATGTTTGAGTCCAACCATCTACACTCAGCATGGCTTTTCCACACTTGCTTCCAATCTTCTACTCACTCTGGCTCTCAGGTACAATCTTACATCTACAAAGACATTTACAGAAATTTCTGGGACAGGTTTTATTTTTAAAAATGTATCTAGGGACAGAGTTTTCACAGTATTTGCTTCTCCCAAATTTTTATTTATTTTTAACAAACCCATGACATGTGGGCTGAAAGTACTTCAGAAAACACTTTCAGCAGAGACTCATATTTATTCATTAGTATGGCAGTCAAACAGAAAAAGAATAAAGGCTGTGTCCTTGTAAATAGCTTTTTTCCCCTGAGAATGTTTTATCTTACTGTATTAGTTACATTAGAATGACAGGGTTAACAGAAACCAAACAACCAACTCCTTCTTTTGTTTTAAATAGTTAAAAATCAAACCATTTAGTGCAATCACTGTGGGAAAGCGAGCTGGTTCAGGAGACCTCTCCACCTGGAGGTTTCGCTGGCAGTCTCAGGAGCTGCAAAGCTGTCAGCCCAGGGCTGCAGCAGTAAACACAGCTGGGAAATTATCTCCATACCCGCTGATTGAGCCTCTACAGCCCATGATGGTCCCCCGTACTGTCCTGTCTCGGATGATGCTGAGGCTTGAAAGAGGAGAAGCCCACTGTTAACCACTCAGGTGCACAGTGATAAGGGAGAGTGGGTTATTTGTTTACTCGGGTTTGCAAGTGCAATAGAATAAGGATAAAAATCAACTGACATGTACAGTATGTTATCGGGCAGACACACTGCGCTGTGTCTAACCATCACCCACACCCCAGGATTGCTTAATCCTAGAGCTCACACTTACACCTTGAGCAGCGCCACACTGCTTTGATTTGCTTTGTTAGATTAATCCTCTTCCCTCTCAAAGCCTTGTTAATAAACACTACAGAGACCACAGGGATGATGCAGAACAAACACCTAAATCAGCAGATCTGTAAGAAAGCCAGGAACACGCAGGTCTCATGTGGATGGGGACACTTTCTATGTGTCCTGCCCAGCCCTCACCTCTCCACCTCTGCAGACAGCAGGGAGGGGAAACACAAAAGCCTTGTGGATTTGTAGGGCAGGGATGGAAGTCATTGTGCAGCACCGGGGCAGATTTTACCATAGACCAGGTGTAAGCACCACTGATATAAATTGGTTTTGGACAAAATGTGAAAGAAAGAGAAAAGTTGTATGTTCCATCCCCACTGCTGGTGGGAGAGCCCTCCTAGGTCAGGATTGCTCTCTGACAAAACAGAGAGCTGTGAAAGAGTGAATCATTTGTGTTCGGATTAGCGAGATTTGCTTAAAGACTGGTGCCAACTATGCAGAGCAAACTCAGGCTGCTCTCAGGTGCTGCATCAACACGATGCCCCAGTGCAGGGTGAGCTGCCCTGCTGGGTCCTGTCACTTGTCCTGACAACACAGATGGGCAAAACGGCTACAGGAAAGACCATAAAGCTGAGCAGAGAAGCACACTGGATATCCAAAAGATCTTCTTCCCTCTCATTGCTTTTCTGGGGAAGAGAACACTACAAAGAGACCAACTCGCACACCTAGTTGTGTTGACAAATGCTGGGTGTGGAGACAAGCAGAAGCACGACCTATCATGTGGCATAACTGGCTGCAACTACTATGATAGGTTTTGATTTCTTGTGGCACCTCCCCAAGAAGACGTAAATTCCACAGTCACCAGATAATATCCACGATGGTGTGTTATGCTGCTGTGCAGCTTGTCAAACCCAGAGCCCAAGAACAGACAGAGAAATGAGGCCTGTTGCGTTAAAACATCACACTGAGATGTGTGCTTCTTAGCCACTAACAGATTTTCAGTGTCCAGTTTAAAAACACAGAAAAGGCCATACGTGCCCAGACTGAAGGTCCCTGTAACACACTAGTTTATCTTCAACAAGGGCTAAAAGCTTATAGCAAGAGGCTAGAGTGAATCTTCCTTCAAGGCAGAGGACAGGGACTCCCTGAAGCAGGAGCAGTACCTCTGTATTTCATAGATTTTTCTGATTACTCTCTGAACCCACTTTAATTTTAAGCATTTGCAATATCCTCAAAGATCCACAGCCTCACTACGTTTTAAACAGTATCTGCCCTTGTTTTGTTTTGACCCAACACTTGCTTCATTTGATATCCCCAAGGTTTATTAGAAATCCCAGGAAGAATTATTCTGCACTCACCTAATCGCTGTTGCTCATTTTGCAGACCTGTGTCACAGCCATAGTTTCTCTCCTAGAGCAAAAAATTCTGTTGTTTATTCATTCCAGGTGTTACTAAGGGAGCACTGATCATTCCTCCCACTCTTCTCTGCCCCATCTAGCTTACTACAGAACTGCTTAGCAGGGTTTACATGCAAAAAGGCTCTTCCCAACCAATGCAACCCCTGTTAGCTTCACCTGCGAGACTGGTTTTGCAGCGCCAGGAGTGGCGGTGTAAGCTGTGCCTGGCTGCAGCTCTGCAACCAGGAGCGAGACAGCAACACCAGCCTTCACATGGGCCACAGCTAATGGCTCTGCCAGCCCCCTGCAGAGAGGAGAGCTCTGATCACCTGCAGAAAAGCTAAGAAAGACACTAATAAAAGAAATAAACCTCGCCTTTGTCAGCTGCTTGGACGGTGCACTGACAAAGAACAGTATCACTCAGGGAGAATAGCAGTTCCACATGCTTTGGAGCCGACAGACAGGGAAGGGCTTGGTGCTGAGCGTGGATCCAAGGAACCTCTTGTTTACACCAGCTGAGACATGGAACATCATTACGGGTCCGAAGTTGACCCTCTTCCCCTTCAGCAAAGCATCAAGTAGCAGCGTGACAAGCATTGCGGTAGCACTAACTCAACAGCCATCACCTAAAAATGAAGGGGCAAATAAACACCAACCTTTCTTCAGCAGAGTGCAACATCCTCTTGCAGGGAGCATACCTGCATGGGGCACATGAGTGAAAGTGTGTTTGGACAGCCTGCATCCTGGACAATGCTCATTTCCTCGTTCCTTGGTTCTTTTCAGCGTGTTCCCATTCAGGTGATCAAACCCAACTGAATTACCTGTGCTGACGGCCCTGCCTCCTCTCACCTGGAGCCTGCTGACTGCACAGGTCACGGGAGTGCAGCTATACCCTCAAGGAAAAGCTCGAGAAGGTGTAGTTCTAGAGTGTTTTCCAAAATAATAGTGTTTTCCCAGGCAGGGTTTCTGCAGTAGCAGGCTATTGTATTAATGGAAGAAGTTATGTCACAAGCCTCTTACCTGAGTTAATATATCCTCTCTCTTCGATTTTTTTCTTTTTATTACAGTGGAGAAGGGTGTTGTTCGCGGTGTCATTTGGTTTTTTAAAGTAGCTCTTTTTGAAATAGTTTTATGAAGTGAAAATTAAATGCTTGCTTAGCCCAGCAGGCATGAAACACAGCCCCTTTGGGAAAGGCAGGTGCCAAAGGGGCTGCCACCTTCTTTGTGATGCATTTTCATTTTATTTCTGGGAGGTTTAACTCAGCTCCAGCTCAAAACAGAGCTCTGATAATGCCTTTCATAACTAACCCCAGCACAAATTGCTCAGACGCATAGTACCAACTCAGTGCTCTTGCTGTCACCTCCTACAGACAAGAGTCATCTATGGACCATCTGCAAGGCATGCCGGTCTTGGTTCCGATTTCTCTGTGTTCACATTTCCAGTGCTACACATCTTCTTCAGCGCAGGGATGTGCACAGATTAATAATACACACCAGGGGCCAAGCAGACGTCATTGACTACACACTGCTTTGTGTGCAAAGGAAGAGGATGAACTTAGGAACTTTAACCTGGCAGTTTGGTAGTCAGGACCCATGGACGATGACAGTATTTAATATCTCAATTTCATCACCAGGTCAGTGCAGGACCATCCAGACTCACCTCACCCTTTGAGACCTCGGTCCATGTAATAAAGATATGAAAACGCCTCTACCCAAAATATAACAAAACCTGGAACAGACAATACTGATTTCACCAGGCTAGTCGTAGCCAGAAGAAAACAGCAGCAAACTGGAAAGGCTGCTTGTTTCTGTCCATAGCGTTTTATCACATATCCTTTCACAATGTAAGGAAATAACCTTCTTTTGCTTAACAATGTGTGGACATTTCCCAATACCCTTATTAGCCAAGACAGCTCTTGTAGGGCAGGTCAAACCCAAGAGTAGCATTGTATTAAGAGTGATGGATGTGGTCCTGGTGTCCATAGTCACGCTGCAGTTCCCAATATAAGCTGTAACTAACAGTACCAGACTTACGCCAAAATTGCCATAGCTGTAGAGTCCATGATCAGCTCTGAGCGTTTCCTCATCTGCTGTTGGAGGATCCAGCCCCACTCTTGCTCCCATCTTATTTCTTTTGCTGTCAGTACCATGAAACATGCAGAGGTATTGCCATTATTATTTTACGGGCAAAAGGCTGACAGCCATTCTAAAGCTTGTAAGCATAATATTACGCATTAGATTGACCTCCTTTACCAACAGAGAAGAAATAAAAAGCAAACGATAGGACGGTCTTTCTCTTTGAGAGGGATGGGCTGAAAACCAGAATAAACACTCTCGTCCATGGGGGTTGGACTGTGCCTCCCTGCCCCGAGTCCAGTGCTACAGCTGCAGCCAGAAACTGAGTGGTGCAACCTCAGCCTCTAGCTTGTGGTTGGTTGCACCCTGCACTGGCCACAGCCACCAAGAGAACGGGCAGTCGTGGGCTGGACACTGCGAGCTCACGGGGCTGCCAGTGCAGAAGTGAGCCAGATGTGCGAGTCTCCCTTAGACCCGTGGCAGCTCTGCTGATGTAAGGGCTCCCTCTTACACACAGACAAGCCCTCAAGGTGCAACAGTGCAGGTAGGATGGATACCGCACAAGCCTACAAATGTTGCTCTTAAAAGTATTAAATTGCTGGGTAACAGCATGTGCTGTTGGTGTGTAAGCTTCACACTGAAATTCCGGTACCCTTAAGGCAGCTGAGGGCTGTCCCACAAAAAAGGCAGGTGGCTGAAGAGCAAACATCCCTACCCAGGTATATTCTGCCTGTGGCCAGTCACACCACTGACCCTCTTTCTCCTTCTCTGTGCTCTCATTACTGTCATGAAATAAATCTTATAGATATATATATACATGCCTTTTGGTATACGAGAGAATAAAGTTCTACTGTTCCTACCCAAAAAACTCCTAAGCAACTATGTCATATAGAAATGGCCTTCAGGTGAGAGACAGCTGATAACATAAAGAATAACTTCAAACAAAGCAGGCAACTGTGGTCTCCCAGAGCACAGCGTATAAATACATGTTACCACCACACAGGGAACGCCAAGGCCAAATTCTGGCAGTACCAGGTTGTTTTAGTCTCAAAATGCTAAAATTACTCAAGCCTAATTAGTCAGAGAGCTCAGACAGATTTTTCTCTGTTCAGTGAGGGCTGTACATGACACAACGTGCCGTTCCCACCTTGGACACAACCACAACTGTGGGCAGCTTTGCAGCCCTGAGGGGCAGGCTGGAAGGCAGCGGCTCTGACCCTAGATGGCTCTTCACTCCCATGACCATCCCAGAATAAAACACACTGCTCAGTTCATTGTGAGCACAGCCTGGGGTGGTTGCTCTCCATTTCAGTCATTGTCTTACATTATACTTTCCGATAATGTCCAGTGAGATGGAGAATCTCATCTATTTTGTTAAAATCCTTTTCCTTCCCCCCCCCCCCAGGGCAGCTTTAGTTAAGGACATCCACTGATCAAGAATGGTGCTGAGATGCTCTTAGGCACATAGGAATTGCAGGAATTTATCAGAGCAATAAGGTCTCCAGCCCAGCCCCTTGAGAGCAGCCAGTAGAAGATGTTTTAGAACAACAATACAATACTAGAAAAAATTGAATAAACTCTCCTCTTCAGTGCATGTGGGGAATGTGTAATTGCAGAAATGCTCCACTGACCACATTAGTGGTGGGTGAATTCTGCCTATCTGCACTCAGCCTCAGAAATACCACTGCTTCCAAAAAAGGTACGAGACACACAATATTACAGATGACTCAGGTTCCTTTTGTACAAAATGATGCATAAGGATTTTCCTCCCTTAGGCATTTCTACCCAATGCAATGTGACTGTCATGTGAGCAATTATCTACACTGAACTCTACCCATCTCCTTCTAGCAAGGAACTGCATGGGTGGAATTTGCATCGCACACAACTTACTTCCTTTTATCCATTTTTAATTAAATGAACCATCCTACGGTTACCACCTAGGGTAAACAAAAGATTGAGCGTCTCAGTCCTAACTATTATTTCCTAGAACCAGCATCACCAAAAAAAAAAAAAAACCAACATCAGAGAAGTGTGACTCAGGCTCCTTAAGGTCGATAAGGCCTTTTACTGGTAATAAACCAATAATCCAATGCTTTAGTTTAAATATTTGAGACTCTGTTTATTTCATAGGTGGGGATTATTTGCAGATCTTGCAGGATGTAGTTCATTGTAATTCTTCAGACTGCCAGAACACAAATAAACAAGCATAGCCCCCTGGGACATAAAGAAAGCCTCTAATATCCCATCGAACAAGGACAGCCATGTCCCGGCTGCAAGACAGGACGCCAGTATCTCAGAGACCTCGCTACTTCAGTCAAACAGCCAGACCCACTCTGCCTTGGCCCAGCCCAGCAAAGGGAATGTTGGTGCAGGCAACAGGGAAGAGCTCCCACACCACTATGGAACGCACTCAGCTTTGTGATGGGGCAGAGGTTTGCACTGAGGTCTGCGCTAAATCTGAGCTTACATCCTCAAGAAAATGGAGTTTCAGAAGAATTTGCAATTCTCTCGTAACAAGCCTTCATCTCCGCAGTTTAGCTGAGAACTAGCATCGAGCTCCTCATGCAAGTCATGCTGCATTTCTCCTGCATGGACTTTCCCATCAGAGCCATACCCTGGTGCCAGGCTTCCCTCTCAGCCAAGGGAGAAAGGTCACATTATATCAGCTTTAAAGAGCCCTGCTGTCCTGACAGCAGTGTTCTTAGATGCCACATGGTACGAAGGTTACACCTAAAATTGCCTTCTCAGCTGTTACACTTAAAAAGGCAACAACGAATAAATATATGGTAGCTAAGAGTGAGAAATGAGCTTAAAGCAAGACCACTGCAGGTGAATGTTAAGTATTCAGACTAATCATCTCTCTGTCCCCATCTGTCACTAGCTCATCCTGGTTATGTTCTAATTGAAAAAGGGAGATGGAAGATAAGTTTCAGTTGAGTTCGAACAAAGGAACTGCATGACTGGAAGATGAAGAAAAAAGCAGCCACCCATGAAAATTTCTGACTTTTATTTTTGACCCTGAAAAATATTTGCCAGCCTCTACTTTGCTTCCTTCCAAACATAATTTCACCATGTTTGCTTCTACTGGTGACATATATTAAATTGCTTTCCTGACCCTGCCTCAGTATGACCCAGTAATACTGAGCTTGCAACCTGCCCAGCCATGTGGAGCAGGTCAGGAGCCCTCAGAAACAGAAGCTATTTTGTTGAAAAAAAAAAAAAGCAAACAAAATTAAAAACCCCAAACCTCTGGTTTTATAAGTTGGTGCTCAAGTCAAAAATACACGGGGTGCAATTCCTTTCTACTCCACTGCCTGCCAAGCTTGCTGGCACAAGGCAGAGTGCAGTGCTAAAACCCACAGGATACTTGTGCTCTTTGTTCAGGAAACTTGGTGTTCTGAGGGGACCTTCCTTCTGGGTCAACAATGATTTTTAAGCTCCAGGCACACTTGGATGATTCTGAAATAACTAAAAAAAACAGAATGAAGGTAACTGCAAAACAGCAAGGTGCATCTCATCATTGCTTAAAATGAGGTATATTTGGAAGGTGTCATTTGTCAGTTGCCACATTGGGAAAGGGAGCAAAATTAAGCTGAAGCCCACACCTGATATGCAATCCCCACCTTTTTCTCTTCTAATTTCCAGGCATGTGCTGAGGGCTGGTCTGGTCTGTGCTGCCTCTGGTTTTTACTCAGAAATGGACTGTGCTACAATTTCAAATAAAGCTGATTCACTTTGCCACCCTGAGATACAGTGACAGGGAACTCCAGGGAGAGTGACCCCACTAGTGAAGCGGCAACTTCACCTTCTGCCACATAGCTGCTTCCATCAGAAAACAAGTTCATACAGGGGAATATTTTTTTAATAAACTGTCTACTTTCCTTCCAGGAGCAAACAGAGACTCGGTCACGAATTCCCTTATGGGAACTATGTGTGCTCTAGGAGCTAAATGACTTGAGTGGGACAGAAAGCACCACTGGAAGCACTTCTTACCTACAATAACAAGAAAAGGACCCACTTCCAACATCTGTCCCCAGCAGTGCTCAGCGTTAGAGGAAAGATCTTGTATTTAAGTCTTCCCAGTGAAGGGTGATGTAAAACACCCACAGACATGAGTCCGCTCATGTGTGTGGCCTGAATTCCCAAAGAAATTAATTACTGACTTAAATAAATAAGATGCCACGCTAATTTAATCACAAAGGCACAGTTCTCATATGAGGTTTTCTCTATGGGAGAACATTACAGTAGGTTAAGGAAGCACCAGCATGGCTTATTTGTGCTTAAACCAGCACAAATCTGCATGTGGACTTGGACTGCCACTTAGTTCAGCTCAAGATAAAGTTTCGGTAAACTCAAGTCACAGATTGCACCAATTTAATTAAATCACTAAAAATAAAATCAGTTTGAGGTGATCATCTGGTACCACTTCCTTGCACAGACAAGGTGCTTCTTCCATCTGTGCAGCTCCATAAATACTTAGCAAACCTTGCAGGGAGGTGGGGAAGAGACTTTCTGGATACACAATCACCTGTACTGCTGAACGATGTAGTTCTATTTCTAGGTGCTCAAACTGAATACGATTTGGAGCTTCTATATGCACAGTGACAACTATAATTCTGCCTAGGCATAACTGTGAGATGCTGCTGCTGCGTAAAACACACCTTATACTGTAGAGAGAAAGACTCGTGCCCGGTGACGGCCCATGCTGCTGACTGCTCTGTTTGCTGTGCTGTGTTCAGCCCACAGAGCTTAATGTCCGAGATGGCTGGGGCTGAACCAGCTCTAGCAAGGCAAGCTTGTTCCAGCAGGCAACCAAAGCAGTGACCTGCAACATCCCCTGGGGGTAAGCTTTCCCAAACCACTGTCCCAATCCCACTTGTTTCCTCCCCTCCCTGACAGACTGTACCATTGAGTTTAACTTGCAATTTGATTTTGATTGAAGAGTCACAAGTGGGCACTTATTTCTCAGTGCAGCCCTGCGCACGTTGACCCCCCTGGACAGCTGTGTACTCCTTTCCGCTTTGTTGCAAACATCTATTTTTGTTCTTTCTCCCTCGCTACATCTCTGAAGTGTAGATAACAATATTGATTTAAATGCAATCAAAGCGAGCGTGCTGTACAATGAACACTTTGTCCACATCGTGCCACACTGAGGCGAGGGCTGCTGCTTTCCCAGTGGTGCAGGAGGCCCATTAAAGGGACATGATTTATGAGTTCAGGAGGGAAAAACAAGTCTGCGCTTAGATTACAGAATCGTGCAGGAGAGCAGAGACTTGGTTCCCTGCGTGGAGCTCCTCAGATATTCTGCCAGAGGTTGGAACAGGGAGGGAGAGAGAAGAGGCTAAAGGAGTTCAGCCTGTGTAACCAACTGATCCTCACCTGCTGATGCCCTCTCTGAAGCTTCAGGGTGGCAGGACAGTAGATCTCCAGCATCCTAACCATACCCTGTTATCTGTCCTGAGGGCAGAGCCGCAGGGGGCACAGCACAGCCTACAACATCGCTGGGGACAATAAGCTCCATTGCAAACTGATTTAAAAATCAGTCACCACTAAAGAAATGCAAGAAAGACACAATAAACCAAAGAGCAGTGGCCACAGCTTACCGTAGCTTATACAACAGCATTGATCACACCAGGAGCTGGCTGCAAAGAGTGCAGAAATTAATAAATGCTGCTTTTGTTGCCACACCAACTCTTGACAACAATGGAGCATGAATAAGGAGTAAATAAAACCCATCTGGACAGGGGGCGATGAGAACAGCCCAGCCAGCAGGAGAAATTACAGGGAAGTGACACTTCACCTTCCAGGTTTGCACAAGTAACTCATAAAGCGAGGCAAGGAAGCAGTAACAAAAAGTATGTGACGGAGCATCAGGAGCAGCCCTTGTACTCTAGGACGTTCCTCCCCTTCCTAAACGTTTGTCATGTCAGATTTTCCCTGCACGTTCGGTCCGACCTCTCTCCTCTGACAGCCCGTGGCTGCCTCACGCACTTAGGTTCGATAAAATACCCCGTGCGCATGCAAACCCAGCCCCGCTGATGCTTGGAGCGGGGATGCTCACAGAATTATAGAATCACCAGGTTGGAAGAGGCTCACTGGATCATCGAGTCCAACCATTCCTATCAAACACTAAACCATGCCCCTCACACCTCATCCACCTGTCCCTTAAACACCTCCAGGGAAGGTGACTTAACCCCCTCCTGTCCCCTGTCACTTGGGAGAAGAGGCCAGCTCCCTCCTCTCCACAACCTCCTTTCAGGTAGTTGGATGCTGGTGCGGGACTGCCCCGTGCGGGGATGCTCGGAGCAGGGATGCTGGTGCGGGGATGCCCGGAGCAGGGATGCTGGTGCGGGGATGCCCGGAGCAGGGATGCTGGTGCGGGGATGCCCGGAGTAGGGATGCTGGTGCGGGGCTGCCCCGTGCAGGGATGCTCAGAGCAGGAATGCCCGGTGCGGGGATGCCCGGTGGGGGGGATACCGGAGCGGGGGATGCCCAGTGCGTGTCCCCAGCGCTGCCCCACACGGGACCCAGCGGCGGCCAGAGGGAGCGCCCCCCGAGCCCCGCGCTCTCCTCGCTCGGGCGGCGGCGGGGGTTTGGCCGGCGGGCACCGGGACCGCGGGAGCTGCGGAGCTCGGGCCCGGGGCTGCCTCCCGCCCCCCTGAGACGCCGGGACGGGGCCGGGAGGGAGGGAGCCCGGCAGCCCTTACCTGCCCTCGGCGGCGCGGGCGGCGGGAGGGGCGGGGCTAATGCCGCCGGGGCGGGGCTACGGCACATGTGGGCGGGGCTACGGCCCATGTGGGCGGGGCCAATCCGAATCCCGTTTTATTGCTAATGTAAACACCATAGAGGGAGCCAAGGCAGCGCCCACTCTGTTGCTTCTTCCACTAATGCCCCTCTGTGCACAAACCTATGTGACTACTTATAGAATAGTTTGAGTTAGAAGGGACCTTAAAACCCATCCAGTCCCACCCCTGTCATGGGCAGGGGCACCTCCCACTGGATCAGGGGCTCCGAGCCCCATCCAACCTGGCCTTGAACACCTCCAGGGATGGGGCAGCCGCAGCCACAGCTTCCCTGGACAACCTGGGCCAGGCCCTCCCCACTCTCAGAGTGAAGAAATTCCTCCTCATGTTCAGTCTAACTCTGCCCCTCTCCAGTTTATCCCCATTGCCCCTCATCCTGTCACCACAAGCCATTGTACACAGTCCCTCCCCAGCTTTCCTGCAGCCCCTTCAGGTGCTTGAAGGTCGCTATAAGGTCTCCTTGGAGCCTTCTCTTCTCCAGCCTGTCCCCTAGATAAGCTTTTATGCTCCATATCCTAAAGTGAACTGCTGATTCAAGTCTAAGGTCTGGGCTATTAAGCTTAAAATACCAGGAGGTGTTCTGAGTCTGGGAGGTGCTAACTGCTGCCTATCCTTCCAAGTCACTGCTCACCTCTTGTGATCAGCTGGCGCTTTGCTTAGAGCCCATGTTCAGCCCTGATGATTCGTATTAAGGATAATTCTACCCAAGTGCATAAACTTTTGAGCCTGGGAAAGGAGACTGGACATCCTTGAGCTGGACCAGTGTCCCTGGTTCTGTGGGTCTGGTCTAGGATTGCCCAATGCTCTGGAGCGCCCAGCCCAGAGGGGAAAACAGGGTGAAGAGGGGACCTGGGGCTGTTTAAGACCTCAGTTGTTTTTAAAATAGCCCTGGGCTTGCCCCCAGACACCACCCCACCTTTAGGGGTCACTGCTCTGCCAGGGAGCAGCCTCTAGGGGCACTTCTTCCCTAGTGCCATGGTTGCAGAGACAAAGGGTTCCTCATTCTTATCGCAGTAGGGGAGAAAAGACATCCCTTCAAACCTTTGGATGACTCTCTTTAGATCAGCTGCACCTTTAACTCAGACGAACAGTCCTTTTGTTTTCTTGCCTGCACTGGGCCATCACTAAGTAGAGCTATAACACAGCTCATTGTTCTCAGCCTTTTTCTCTCTATGCTATCCTTTTTCTCAAAATCCCATGAAGACTAGAATGTTTTCAGTATTTTTAGCCTTGACTTTCAGAAAGCTGCCAAAAGATAGCTGAAAAGTATACAGCAGTGTGATTAATGCTCTTGGTGTTTCTTCGTGATTCAGCTCAGCGTTAGAGGAACCTAAATGTGGAAACATGCGAAAATCACCAGCAACTACTTAACTGGGGGGGTTCATTCAAATTTTTGCTACCCCAATGAGTTTCTGTAACTTTCCTCCCCAGCTACATAACTGCAGGGCTAAAATTACCAGAGCACCAAGGGAGGAACACAGTGCTGGCAGATGCCATTTACTTCCCACTGCCTTGTCACAGAAATATTATACTGACAACAAACTGCCTCTCAGTTTTGTTTACTGGGTGTTAACTTTCTAGTTTACAGCACACTAGAATAAAGAAACAGATAAAAATCCCCCATCCATTAGCGCAAATGCTCCACTAGCAAGCCACAAACTTAAATGCAGAGTCCAAAAGAGAAAAAATAAAACAGAAATCTGTGTATCAGCAGGATCCTGCTCTGCAGGACCTGGGAATCCAGGACTGAACAGGTGCAGAATAGTAATGTGTCTCTTTAGATACACGCCTTCCAAGCCCGCTCTATGTCTTAGAGAAGGAAAGTCACATACCAGCCAAAATCCACCACGTAAAATTCGGTGCAGGTCAACTGAAGCTACATGGAGCTCATTCTTCACCACCACAACCAGAGGTAGGGATTATGGGGACAAGCATTAATTATTTCATGGTTCATGATGAATTTGACAATGGTGGTACACCTGTGTCTCTCGTCAATGTCTCCCCTATGCAACATCTTATCACAAGGAAGCACAGAGGCTAAATAGCAGGTGCAGCACATGTGCTTGGGGTGCCCCTGTCTCCCTCAGACTTCAGCCCTGCAGCCACAGCCAGGTGCATGTGGTTGTCTTCAGCGCTGCAGCATTCTCACGAACGCTACGGGACTAAAATCAAGGCTACAAATGATCTCTTCCCACGTCAGGGTCTTGCTGTCCCAGGAAAGCACTTTAATGACATGTAATTAGTGTCAGCACTTTACAACTACTTTAATCCATCTGCTGCAGGTGAGTTGTCAATGGAGGTGTGACCCAACTCCCAAAATCACAGCGAAGAGGAAACACCTTTTTCTAGAGATGCAAAGACAGTGACCATGACAGATATTGAGCAAACCAGTCTTGGCTGACTATATGACATTAACCTGCAGAATGAAAAGGGGCAGAAATAAAACATAGTGCTAATTCAATAGTCGTCACCTCGGTGGTGCCAATAAATAAGTCCCTGGACTGAATTTTAAACCATTATGTCATTCTGAGGGCTGCCTGCTTATAGAACTGGAAGCTTTTCAGCATTTCATACAGGTTCCAAGAACATATCGCTTTACTTACTGAACATTAAAGAAAAGGCCACCCAGTAAGAGCTTTAATCATCTCTGGCACAGCAGCAGTGTTCAGTGTTTGAGGCAGAAAAGAGAAAAAAGATCCCCATTGCACATCTGATAATTTTAAAAAGCAATTTAATTATTTGGGGACGTCTGTATAAGCCTGTAACTTTTTGCCTTCTGAGAGTCGGGGAATTAGTTTATAAATCCAGATTATTGCAGTAAGTTGAGTGCTCTGAAGCTGCACAGGTGAGGAGGAGGAGCCCAGCCTGGCTGTAGGCAGCATGAAGCAAGCAACGCTGCTCACCTCAGGGAGCTGGACTGTAGGGCAGCGGCTGCTGGACTACGTGCCACAGCAACTGGCCATGGATCAGTGGTTTCTCCAGAATGGGACATGTTTGCAAAGCTGTAAAAGCCTGCTGCCACAAGAGAGGGCATGACAGGGGTGCAAGTGCGTCAGGCCAGGCTGCTTCACTGCTTTTCTAAGTTCATTTGAATCAAATTGCCATGTACAACTGGATTAGACAGTTATTCTTCAAAGGTTACACCCTACACACTATTACGATTCATGTGTTTTTTAGATGAAGGCATCTGAGCAATCGCTTTCCCAGCTGCTCCTGTGATGCAGGGGCTGCTGACAGTTTCATTTTCCATTACTTCCCTCCAGTTTGCAAGCTCACTGCCTACTTGACCACCAAAGGATAATAAGTGCTTCCAAAGAATTCCAACTGCTAATACACAGTATGTAACAAAGCTGCCAGCCTAGAGGATCTGAGTCCGAACCAGCTGATGAATAACTGTGGTTGCCTGCCACAGGCAAATCAAAGGCATGACAGAAACAGTGCTTAGGTTTATCTCAGCTGGTCTTCCACACTGGTTTTTATTCAGAATAGCTGATCCTGAATTCAGGATAGCGACCTTTCAGTACCTGAAGGGGTTACAAGAAAGCTGGGGAGGGACTGTTACAAAGGCTTGTAGTGATAGGACAAGGGGCAATGGGTATAAACTGGAGAGGGGCAGAGTTAGACTGGACATCAAGAAGAATTTCTTCACTATGAGAGTGATGAGGCACTGGCCCAGGTTGCCCAGGGAAGGTGTGGCTGCCCCGTCCCTGGAGGTGTTCAAGGCCAGGTTGGATGGGGCTTGGAGCCCCTAATCCAGTGGGAGGCGTCCCTGCCCATGGTAGGGGTGGAACTGGATGAGCTTTGAGGTTCCTTCTAACCCAAACTATTCTATGATTCCCTGATCAACAAATTCATCACATTACACCATTGCACTCTTGTACACAATGTAATTAAAGTAATTAAGACTATTCTAATGAGACTATTAATAAAGCAGGATAGGAAGCATCATATCACTCTTCATGAGAATTAATACCAACTAAACAATTAACTTTCTCCCAGCACAGAGCTCCTGGCAATCAAAAGTCTCTCCAAAACCAGACACTATGCAAGCAGTCACTCTGGTTTCACCTCTCATTAGTCTGGTCATTGTAACACACTGCAGCATTTCCAAAGCACTGCCCAGCTTCAAGGAATCTGGAGTCTCCCAAGGAAAACATCCCATCACATCCCACCTTGAGGAGCTGGTACCACAGCAGCAGTGGGAAGCTGACTGCCAGCAGGCAGAGCCAGGCTTTGGTTGCCACCAGGAACACCATGGCACACATACCTGGAGAAGGACAGCGGAAAGAAAATAAGCTATACAACTCTTATTCCAACTCCCCAAGAAAAAGGTCACACAGTCTCAGTGAACGTAGGCTCCTTCAGAGGGCAGCCGAGTTGCAGAGCCTGGACAGCTTCTCCCAGAGCTTTCACTTCCCTCTGGGGTCAGTTTGTGAAGTTAAATTAACAAGATTAACACCCAGATGAAACTCAGGCAGGCAAAGCAACGTGTGGACACCAGAGGCTGCTTTAATCTCTTTCTTAAATTGAAGTACACAAAAAGCAAAGAGATTTTAGCAATTCCTCCCTACTTGGTGTAGGGAGCAGCTGAGTCCCCTGTGTCCAAGCATTGCCTTGAAACAGTGAGAATTAAAAACTAGCTATTCTTTGAAATAAAGAATGAGATTGCCTTATATTAATTTGACAGTATGAATTGGTGTGTTTGAAAAGCACCAAACACCAGCATTGTTTTGAGACCTATCCACCTCAACCCTCCATTTCAGAGATGGCAGAAGCAGGTGGAAACCTTAGAGTTCAGGGAATTGCATGAGTTTTATGCCAAGTTTTAATTAGGCATGGTAATTCCAAAATTACTTTACCATACCTGTTAAAACAAGGAAGCACCATGTAAATTATACAGTTATATCCACTCTTAAGCTGAAAGCATTTTTCATTTTACACAAATACAACAAATGCTGTCGAACTCAAGGAACAATATCACCCAGCAGTTTCAGAAATTGTTAACCTATGATTAGAAAAAAGACCTTTCCCTCCAATAAGGCCAATAGACAGCTTAATCCCCAGATCCCCACTGTGAATTTCCCATTTTGTTTAGCTTTATTAGCTTCAATTTTGAAACTACATGAAAAAGAATAAGAGGAAAAAAAAAACATAACAACGAGAGTTAATCATATGCAGTGAAAAGGTTATGCAGCCAAAGCAAATTTGAGGGAACAGCAATTCTTGTAAACAAAATAATTTTACTGTGATTTATCATGCAGCAGTGAGCTTGCTTTGCTTTTGACACCTGAGCCACAGTGCATAAATGAATTATTTGATGGTGGCACTTTTTGTTAGAAAGTCATTCTTCATCCTGCACCAAGCAGGGCACCCATAGTGCACAGCTCACCTGTGAAAGAGGGGGTAAAACTTACCATTCATACTAACACCACAAATGCTGTAAAACTGTTGCTCTGCTTCTGCAACAAAACTCTCTCCAGCCCTCCCATCATCATAGTCCAGCACAATCCAAGGAACTCCAGTCCTTGGACACATGGACCCATTCCCAGGAGGTCAGGGGCAGCATCACTAGCAGCCACTTCTCTGGTGTTTTATGCTTTTCTCAGGGCAGAAGGCAGGGAGGAGAAGGGCAGTGTTACCATCAACCAAAAAGGGCTGAACCACATCCATAAATTTATCCAGGTGCTTACTTACACATGGGAGTTGGATGACTAAATAAACATCACTGCCAGTACAGGTAATGGAGCTGTATTGCAATGTCTTGCACACAAACAAGTGTCTTCAAGTGCTGCAAACATCAGCTTCCCACAGCTGATACAGGACAAGAGAACTTTCTATCTCATCTGTGTCTGTCAAACAGGCCAGATCAGATGGCAGAGGACTAGCACTGTGCATGCTCTTAACACTGAATTAACTCCCTGCCAACACTTCTGAGCAATCTAAATCATCCAACCACTGATGAGCTGCATGCTGGGCTCCTGACTTGAGCACAGACTCACCTATTGAATTGCTAGCACGTGCCTTGACAGGTCTCTTGTCAAAACTGGAGCTATTCCACCCACACGGAGCACGGGAGTTCTAGCTGGAATTCAGCATAATCCGATACACACTATTAACAATAAGGCAAAGTTTAACTCTGGGGATAAAGTTGCTAACTGGCAAGCAGGACAGAGAGGAGGCACGTTCAGGGCTGCCAAAACCACTGAGGATTCACCCACAAAACTGACCCAACAGGTTTTTTGCCATCCTCAGGACACAGACCTGCAAAGGCAGTGCAGCCAGGTGTGACAGGTGAGTGTGTGCCGTTCTGCCATGCCCAGGAATCCCGCTGGGAGACACCGGCTAGCAGAAGAAAGTTAGAAAGCCCAGGTACAAGCCCATCAAACCCAGCCAAAGTGCAGCTGCTCAGCTATGCAGCCCTCTAATCTCCTGGCAATCACTGCTCTGGTGTGTGTGATTTCAGTCCTTCCCCTCTACCCCTGAAAGAGGAAAGCTTGCTGGATAAAGAGTTTGCTCTAGGGCACCCTGCCTTTTGAATGGTTAAAAGGGAAAAAGTACTTCTTTCTGGAGTGGAAAAAGGGGAATATAATGAAGACCAGTCCAGCACCTTTATAAGGAACTGGTATTGTGCTTTTGATAATAAGCTGTGCTTGTTCTGGGAACTGGATATAGAGGATTAGGTATATTTCTGACCAAGTCATTCTGGGGTGACAAGCCACGTTGCTTTCCTCAAAAGAGATTATATTATTGGTACCTTTACAGACTTTCACTCTCTGTGAGCTTGAACATAACAGTGAGTTCATGGATTAACTTTTAGGCAGCAAACGCTCCAGCAAAAGCTTGTAATTTTTAGACAACAAATGAGGCTGGGCAATAAGCAAGTGAACTGTAAAGTGCATTTGAAAGTCAACCTAATGATGGATTTAGAGGCTTAAAGAAGCTCTTTTACTGCACTTGTTTGAATCTTTAATTGCACTTCTCTCTTCATCCCCAGCAATCAGATGTGATAGTGAACTAGAGAGCTTTATAAATCACATTATGCTGGATTTGGTGTCTTTGAACAACCACATATTTAGCATATTTCAGGATGACAAAGCAGCTGAAGTGCTGCTTTATCAAGTCAAACAGGGAATCCTACAGGAAGTTTTTAAATTAGGTTTCAGACCAACAGTAACAACTAAATATTACAGCAGTGCTTGGCTGGGCAATGCTGCCTTGCTCTAGGTGTGCCTCTGGGCTTCATTTTTTTAATGACTGACACTTCTATTTATAGAATGAATATAAAGGAGTTGCTTGGAAAGGAACATTTCAGAATATGTTTCAGTGTACACGGATTTGAGTCATGAAGTCTGTTAACATACAGTTCCTGGTACCGGCCCCTTCCATTTTATCTCGAGATAAGAGTCTTTGCTCCACCCATAGCACAGTGACTGCTGCTTTTGCTGCACTCTGGGCTGTTCTCTCCTCTTGGCTAAGGGCCGGTGGTGTAAGCAAGAACTTCTTTGCCATCCCACTGTAACTTAACCATCATCAAACCAGGTTTTACTTTCTGTGTTCTGTTCTTTTGTTACGGTGACATTGGAACAGGACAAGGGAGGTTCAGGCTCGACATAAGGAAAAAATTCTTCACAGAAAGGGTCATTAGGCAATGGAACAGGCTGCCCAGGGAGGTGGTTGACTTGTCTTCCCTGGAGGTGTTTAAGGTGCGGGTGGATGAGATACTGAGAGGCATGGTTTAGAGATAGGTGGGAATGGTTGGACTCAATGATCCGGTGGGTCTCTTCCAACCTGGTGATTCTATGATTCTATGTTCTGGTAGCAATGAGCTAGAAGTAAAACCAGCAGCTGACAGGGACCATCAATTCCTTCACAGGAGAATAACCCTGGATGGCCTGGAAGATTAGTGTTAGGGTATGCATTCCTGGTTTGATGGTGTGAAACATGCCTCAGGCTTGTAATAGTCAAAAGTTAATGCTACAGGCGTTCAGTATCCTCTGTAAAACAGGATTGATGGTTGTAATCACTCGCTATGAGATATACCTGCTCCATAATTGGTAATCTCAGCCCTGCATCCCAAGCTTAAGCAGACCCATATTACTGCAGACGTGATGCTATTGGCTCCTGTTCTCTGGCCAAACTAAGCATTTCACCCTCTAGGAATGTTGTTCTGTCATCTTTCAGAGACTTAATTCACAAAAAGTTAATATAATAGAAAGAAAATATATATTGAGGGTGAGTGCCAGAGGGAGGACTTTAGTGTTGATAAATGAGAGGGAATTAGAGGACACACTGATATTGTGGTAAAGACACAGGATCCTGCAGGTGCATGCTGACCAGCAGTACAGGGTGGCAATGCTTTTTGTATCTTCTTGAAAACTGCTGTCTTTTGCAAAGGATCAGTGCTCTGTGAGCTATGATTTTGACTTCTGGGTATTACGGAGCTGCCACAGGTGTTTACTGAAATGGGTCTGTAAATTGTGCTCATGTCTAGCTTGTTTGTGCTCATCAGTAGATAAACGACTGGAAAACAGCAGCAGCTCCTCTTTGAGGCTGACCTGGGAAAGGCCACTGGGAAATTCTCATGTGCATTTGTGATTCCTCCATGCTTCCTTAATGAAGGTGAATCTAAATGCTTTTCAGGTTTCAAAAAAACCTGAATATGATTTTTAATCTTTCAAAGCACATATTCCATTTGGACTCTTGGTCACCTGTACACCCTTAGATGAGTCATTTAACCATTCCAAGTCTTTCCCTGTGGGAAAGCTGTGGGAAATGCTGACAGTCAGAACTAAGACCAAGACGCCTTTCGTAAAACTTTTGGAGCAGAAATATAACCAAACCCTGACATCTGCCCATGATTATTGAGACACCTGCCATGCACAGAAATATCTAGCAGAATTAAATTTACCTATGTGCATAAACCTGGTCCCAGTAGTAACCGACACCACCAGTAACTCACCGCTTCTGTGCTGAAACATCTACCACCACATCCTGGGAGAGATGAGGGAGAGCCTGGGCTTACCTCTGCCCTCCAACCACACACAGTCGGATGTGGAGCTCCAGCTGCCTAAAGCACTTCCCCAGCTGCACTCTTCCCCGCAGGCAGAGTGGCTGCCCTTGCCTCTCACTGCAAAGACGGGAACACCAGGCATGAATTGACCCAGGTTTTCAACAAGCGTGGAAAATACCAGACCGTTTTAACTGTCCTGGTCCTAGGTACAGGCGCTCATCTAAAAGGCAATGCTGCCCTCTGTTCTGTCTTCAGCGACTCACTCATGCATGGCTGTCTCTACAGAACCAGCTATTCCCATCACAGCTTGGAGCTTTTAATTGGCCTTAGTCAAATGATGGGGAATAAAAGAAAGCAAAGCTGGCTCCTTCAAGAAGCTGAGCACCTTCAGTTTCTAATGAGCTTCAGAGACTTAGAGAAGGTGTTTTGCATTCACTAAGGAGAAAGTAATTTACTGCAAGTTATTGCAATTAGTTCTTCAAGTGCTAGCCTTCATCCGCTGCTTTTTCAACATGTAAAACAAGTATTAACATTTAAATAAAAATCAATATATTCACCTTTTATATTTCAATTTTGCTGTTGTTTAAACCCTCAAGTTCTCATCCTAGTTGCCACCAACATGGAAAGTAGATTATTCCCGTCTTCCTTACCCTTACAGTGAGCTTTCACTATTGAAGCCATCAAACAAGGAAAACAGACTCCAAAGAGTTCAAACTCTAGGTTAAGATAGGTTTGTATATTGTAGCAACTAATGAATCTGCAATATTTACATGGTTAACAATGTCAAAATGGATTATATGTCATTTTAAACAATGTTTTCTCTTTAATACTATGTTTTATATTAGTAGTATCCAACAAAATAAATTAAAACCTGGTAAAACAGATTTCATTATCAGTTTAGAAGATAATGCTTATTTTATCTTAATTTTGTTGTGTTACCCTATTGATTAGTTCAATACAGAAATTTCAAGGTAACCATGAGTCCTGTGTAATCACTCTGTACAAAACTGTATGAGAAATGTTTTAAAGTGAAAATGTACTAATAACATACTATCTCCACATTTTTAATATCTGACCATTTTGAAAAGAAATTATAGAATTAACAGGAAATAAAGAACACCCCTTATTCATATGAGGCCTGACTCCAACACCAGTAATCAATTGACTGTTAAATAGCTTCACAAATACTTTTCTTGCACTTGGTGGAAGTACTTATGTAGGCAAATACTGCTGGGCCCTCATAAAAGAGGGAGAATATCTGCTTCTCTGATTCAAAGGTTTATTATTAACAAAACCCTCAGTTGCTCAAACCCCACAAAATGGTTTCAACTGAACAGCCACACCAGTAGTCGGAGAAAAGCACACATGTGATAAAGAAGGGCAATGACAAAGCTCATTGACGTGTTGATACACAGCTGATAAGGAAAACAAAAACTCACCGGTAAAAAAAAAAACACAGTTGAGTTTTAGCTGAAGTCAGAAGCAGCATCTGGTCTCTTTTCTCGCTCAACGCCAAGAAGATATTTGCAACGATGCTGAGGATATTTCCAGTTCTAGCCATCCTTACAGGTAAGAATAACAAACTGATTGAAATAGCACTGGAATAAAGAAATTGTTGAAATCAGGGAGAAGGTGAACTTGACTGGTAAACTTGGAGAACATTCAAGATTAATTTCAGGATGGAAAGAAAATCATGGCTCTAATGCTGTGCCATCCTGTGGAAAGCAGCAAGCTGACCACTGACTGGTAAGAGCTGCTTGCTCGACAACAGAATTTTAGCTTTGGTAAATTAATACTTTGCTTTAGAGCTGGAAAGAGGTAAAGAGCTCTCATGTAGTTTGGGTCTTTCAAGAGTTCCAGGGTTAGGTTTTCTCACATTCAGCTTTTGGCTTCCATTGATAATAGCCCTGGGAAATGCTGCCTTTGTCCCACTTCCACCAAAAAATTTTTGGGAATACATAACTTCAAGCCTGCAAACAATCCTTTGGATTACCCTGAAGTTAGGTGAGGATGTAATACTTTGTTGAATCTAGGAATTATATAGGATATTAAAGATTATGTATTATTTATGTTTCAAGGACATTTCATTGTGGAAAGCTTTATTTTTAATATATACAGAAGCAGACATTTTAAGTCTAATGCACCATGGCAATGAACAGCCTCTGCATCCACTAAAGAAAATGGAAGTTACGTTCCCACATTTTCTATTCAAGATTGAATTATCCGGTTTGGATGCCAGAGAAGTGCTTTAAATAGATACTCCTGGTGTTTCAATGTTACCTCTCTCACTCACACGTGAACCCCACAGATTTTTGCCTTAGAAATGAAAAGTAATGCACTGTTAGCACCGATAATTTTTTAAAAAAATGTCCTTTTAACGTTCTGGATTTAAGACTAGCAGTGGGTCTGTACTGATGGGCCACTGGTTCTGGGGATTCTGTAGGGGCAAGGAAAAGATCAGCAAACTTGGATTTACTTCACGAATGTTAAAAACTGTATGGGATTTCAGTGAAAATGGGCGATTCCCCATTAACTGCAATGGCTTTCTTTGAAGCAAGGAAACGGTCTTACTGTAATATTGATGAGTAAAAGACACAGATCAACCACTTTTAGGGTCCTGTTCAGACTAGCCCTTTTCACTGAGTTACCTCTTACACATGCCCTTTTTTTGAACCATGTATGAAATGGGATTATGAGTTTGAAAGTGTCAACAGTGAACTAATGCAAAGCAAAACTCCCATTAACTTCCGTGATGGGGGAACTGGTTCTGCGGGGCCAGGGGCCAGTTTGCTTCATCTTCAGTTAAATCTCCAACTTACAATTAGTGATGGCTTTAAATAGTCTCACCAGACAACGGGTGTTTGGTTGGTTTGGGCTCTATATTTTTACTAGACCAAAGCCTATTTCAATTAAATAGATTTCTTCAAAATATACAGCATCGTGGAAACTAGAACGCTTTGTAGACTCATTTCTGCTAAAATTAACTTTTCCTGGAGAAGTTTATAACAGCCAGCCTCTGTGGCACTCCTGACTCAAAAACTAGAGAATGATAATGGAAAAACATGAGGCAGATGACTGGGAAATGGATGTTTTCAGTAGAATGACATGGTGTTGAAAGACCATAGCTTTAATCCAGCAAAGAACAGAAAACAAATAAGTGTAAACCTCGAAGTATTATTGTGGAAAGAAACTGTCATCCTCTGGCCAACTTCGATTTATAAAGCTGAGAACAGTGAACTAAGATATCTAAAATAATATTACACAGCTTTTATATTAGATCTCAGTAAGGATTAAGCTACTCAGAATGCCCAAGAGAAGCAGGACTTGCAGCCAGCTCTGGGATCCCCTCTTTCCCCAAGGCAGGTTTGACACATTTAAGTCAGTCTCCAGCCATTTCTGTGAGACTGTCTGCACATATAGTGTAAATCTTGCTGTAGTTTAAACCCTCAAGCTCTCATCCTGGCCACCATGAATGTGGATTATTCCTTACAGTGAGTTTTTACTACTGAAGCCATCAAACAAGGAAAACAGGTTCAGATAGATTTGTACGTTGTAGCAACTGAGGAATCCACAATATTTACAAGTGCCAAACTATATTATATTTCATTTTCAAACAATATTTTCTCTCATAGAGCTGATAATTTGAGAAAAATACTCTCTTGGTATTACTGGAGGCTCAGCTTCAGCTCTCAAAAGCAGCACCTGAGCTAGGATGCACACATATTTCATTGAGAAGAAAATTTTATATGCTTTGCCTCTATCATTCATATATGCAATAAGCGCACATGAAAATTATTACAACACAGAAAGTTCAGCGAGACTTGTATTTCCCATTACATTCAAAAGAAATATATTATAATTCAGAATCTTAAGGCAGTAGCTTTAAAACTGGACTTGATGATTTAACAAAACCCTTTCATCCAGACTTATTTTTCTGACAGCTCTAGCCTTGCTGCAGCGTGTCCTCATTGCTACGGAGGACAGAAACAGATAAATACTGTAAGATGGTGCCTGATTCCTTTCATTAACATGGTGGCATAGCTGAGAGAGATTGGAATATTATGGGAAAGGACTCACAATTTATGTTTGCTCCTTCTCTGCTTTAAGCACAATAGAGAGGGTCTATAATGTTATCATAGAATTTCTTACAACCCACATAGTAAAAGCAGTTCCAAAAAGCTTAGTTTGAGGTTTCCAGTGTAAAAGCATTGGAAAAGAACAGCTTCTGCATGTAAGCCCTAAAGAAACCTAACCAAACACAAAGTAATTAGCAAAAGAAAGGCTGCTGGGCTGCAGCTGGGGGGAACCTGACAGCACCACTGAGTCCACAGAGACAATGCTGTAGGAGAAGGTGATCCTCAGCAAGTATCAGAAATTAAAGGAATAATTGGGGAAAAAAAAGGGACACGGAGGGTGTAAAAGAGGGCTCGAGACAGCTGTGAGTGAGAGTGCAACATGCAGGAGAGCTCTGCGAGTGTGGAAGAAAGGTTCTGAGCGAGAAGACAAGTCTCTGCAAGCGAGAACAAGTGTGGTTTTGGGAACTTTGCTTTTTCAGAATGTTATTTGTTGTAAGGGCGCAGGTATTCCAGGGGATTTCTCTGCTTGTTAGCTTTTACCCACTCCCAGGTTGTTATCACTCGAATTTCTACACAAAGCCCAAGGGAAACTGTACTGACAAGGAGAATGATCGGACATGTCGCACGGGTTTCTTTGTTAACTGTTGCACAAATCTCAGGGTTGGCCCCTGCTGATCTCTCCTCACCACACTTACTGCCCACAGGCCACGTCAGCGGCGTTGTGGTGACCGTCCCCGAGAAGACAGTGAATGTCACTACAGGCGGAAACGCAACCCTCCTCTGTACATACACGAGTTCTGAGCCGCTGGGAAATTTCTTTATACAGTGGAGTTTTTACAGTGCCAAAGAGAGCCAGCTGCATACCGTAAGATATTTATTTATTTAATATTACTACAAAGTTGTATTTAAGATATCCTTCAGTCCTCACAGAATCCTGTTAGGTTCGATAGTTTTATCCTCGCTACAGATAGATCAGTGAGGTGGGTATCATTGATGCTCCCACTCTAAAGAGAAGGGAGTGGGTGCAATGACATTTAGGGGCAAATGCACAGTTATCTAGGCTCTTCATTCCTACTGGCATGCCTGAACTCCTTTAGAAACTTGTAAGAAAGTACAGAAGGGATTCAGATGCTCAGACTTGCTCCAAGTCACACAGGAAGGGTGAAGCTGAGCAAAGACCAGGTGTCCCAAAATCACACAAGTGCTCCAGCTCCCTTCGCTCTTGTCTGGCAGGTATTTCCTTCCATTGTAGAGGCTGCTTTCCTGGCGAGACGCCCTTGCCTACGACAATGTGTTCCCCCACTGAAGGGTCAAACGAGAGCTCCTTGACTCAGTCATTGTTGTGGCTACTGGGCAGCTCAGTAAGAGGAGCACCGCCCAGCAATAGGCTATCACTGCAAAGTAAGCAGCGAGTATTTTGGCAGGAATCTCCAGAAATTTGTCAGAGCAGGAAATCTGCCACAGCAAACTTGTGCTGGTATTTCACAGAATCCCACGGGTGTCTTTGTGGTAGCACAACAATTACAGATCAAAGGCACATGCTCCCTGCCCTTTCCGAGACCATAAGAGGCAGCAGAGCCAAAAAGTAACTCCCTCCAGGAGTCTAAGGAGACCACGAGGTAGGTTGCAGTATCAGCACAGAGACAACACCAGGACTGTTAAGGACGCCAAGCAGTAGGTAGCTAGCCCAAGCCTCTCATGCAGCTGTAAAGACTTGTAGAACAGCCTGGGCTGCCTGGGAGGAGTCGAGGATGAGATGCGTAACTCCTATATGTACTGACGCTACTGCCCAGACTTCAAAACTACTCATGAATCCTATTTTTCGGTGAGGAAATGGACCCATGGATCTCACACCCAGCGTAACATGCAGGGCATGAGTTCCCTTCAGCTCAGTCCTAACAGGTGCCAAGCAATCAACACCACCTTCCTTTGTGAGAAGAAACGCTGATTAGAAGCGTCACTGCATCCTTGAAGATGACTGATTTTTTTTCCATGCCCTGGTGTCGGGCTGGGCAATCAGTCCCTTTCCAGTCCCATATTTTTTTATCCTGCTGCTAACATTATTTGTCTAGAAGTTCAGTCCTCCTGACCGATGTTACACCCAAAAGCTGATGTAAAGAGATTAGACTTAGAAGACTGTCACAGTTCACACTAGTGATATTCCTATCACATTCACCAATTTCCAATAACATTATGTTAGGAAGCTCACCATTGCTGACAGAGTTATACCTTCTGTTTGGTTTATCATTTATAGCAGAATTAGACTGTCTGCAATTTGCAGACTGCATTGTACTTACCATATTTGGCACTGAACAACAACAGCCAGTTTGTAAGAAACAGCCTCTCAATGTGAGACAGAACTGCTCACCCTCCTGCGGTGTCTCATAGCCACAGATAAAGACTGTGGCAGCGCTAAGTACGCCAGGCCCATCCCAAATTCTAACTCTAGCTGAATGCCACACCAACACCTTGCCTGACTAATTGTATGAATAGTTGTTACTCATCGATTGCTTTTTTGAAGTCAAAACTATTGTATTAAATGAAGAATTATTCAGGAAAGGGCGGTAGCTGCAGGTTTCTTAAGTAAGCTGTACCATATATTATATCCACTACATTACATTGCATCATAAAATTGTATTTACTTGTTTAGGTGGGAAGTACAGCACTGAGACAGGATCAGGCCCATCCTCTCCAAATTTGGTTAGAGTCTCTCTCTTTTACTTTTGTCAGATTTTCCATGTTGCAAGATATTAAATGCAAGATACTTTCCGTTCACAACCAAGAGAAATAAGCAGATTGGAGTTGCAAGTATTTTAGAGGGAGAATCAGACAGTCTCAAGAGATCCAGGAGAGGCAAAACATTTGTAAACTGTGACCAAGGAGAAAATACCCCCAGAGGATTATAATCAGAAAATACTATGGGTGGTTCAGAGTATGCTCAGCAAGAACTGATGTGAGGCTACCAGATGTGAGGGAAACCTTCCAGATCAATCCCTTCAGCACTCGTGCCCGGTTTCTGCAGCTCCCACTGCAGGCAATGGGAAATCTGTGCCTGTAAGGACTGTAAGAAACACTACCAGGAAAACACGCATCTAGTTTTCATAGAATCATAGAATAGTTTGGATTGGAAGGGACCTTAAAGATCATCCAGTTCCAAACCCTCTGCCATGGGCAGGGACACTTCCCACTAAATCAGGCTGCCCAAGGCCCATTTTCTCCCTGTTTGAAACCAATTTCACGGTAAATTCACTTTCACGTCAAAACAGACGAGCATTTTTAAGGGATGATTTGCATTTTCATTACATAAAGTCAGTTAAATCTGGGAAGACCATGTTAGTGACTAATCCTGTTCTCCTTGAACACTAAGGTAAAATTCCCTTTCGCTGCAGTGCCAGTTAGCCCCAGCTGGCACACTCGGCGAGACCAGGGGGATACCCTTGGCTCTTCTGAGCCTGCTGGTGTGTCCAGAGGGTAAAAATGCTTTTAGCAGCCCATTCAGTCCTATAGTGTTTGACTCTGTATCGTCGTTCCACAGCATGGTACCATTTTGAACCTATTCACAATAAAATCCTTGTGAGGAAAACACTGGGAAGAAAGGACTGTGCCTGCTTGGGGAAAATATGATTCGAAAAATTACAGCTCAACATGAAATTGGATTTTCAGTCTCCCTCTGAACTCACAGCAATATGAGGTTGCTACTTCTATTTCAGGCTGGTGACTTTTCTGAGCTTCAGGAAGGACAGAGGGCCCAAAACCATGTATGTTTTACTCCCACAATTTTAAACAAAACATAATCTCTCTTTCTACAAACCTGCTTTGCCCTGGTTGCTTGGCACGTAGCAGCAGTTAAGTTGCACATTTTGTTCCAAGTAGAAAATACATGCATGCCAATGGAGAGATGCCAGCTTTGGCTTTAAGTGTTTAGATTAAAGAATACTAAAATGCAAGTCAAAAATATATTAAATATGCTGTTAAGATGACAAAACCAATGGAACTGAATAGACTGGCACGATAGCTTACTGAATACCAGAACAGTAGCATGCATTTAAAATGGGATAAAATGATTTAATTTAATGAGCTATTTAGATCCTTCTAAAATGTCCATAATAAATAAATAAATGAATAAACACACAAGCAAACATTTCCTTATGTATAGCATGTACTGGCCCTGAAACAGTTTGCTGATCATGTTTTTTTTTTCTCAGTAGCTGGAAAATATTTTCAACTTCCAATTTTAAAGTAGAAAATTCCTGCCGAATATTTGAAGACAGGAGTCTTACAACTAGGGGGGGGGGCATGGGGGGTGTGGAATCTTGATTCTAATAAAGAGTCATAGAATAGTTTGGGTTGGAAGGGACCTTAAAGATCATCCAGTTCCAACCCCCCTGCAATGGGCAGAGACACCTCCCACTGCACCAGCCTGGTCAAGACCCCATCTACCCTGGCCTTGAAATATTTCTTTACATAGTAGGAAATACGGCCCTTTCTCTCTGCAGTGGTAGCAAATAATGGAGCAAACAGTAGAACATTAGAACTAATTAAGGCAAATTTATGTCATTATGATGCTTTTGGCTTGAAGCATTAATGAACGTGAGCCCTAAATGAGTAGATTTTAAGACATAATATTTAATAAGCACTGAGGCTATAGGTACCCTTTCTAATAAGAAAGTCAGTATTTTACCCTGCAACTTAGATTACAGATTTTGCAGTGTTTTGAGCTACATCAACTCAGGCACAGTCCTGTCCAGAATGAAATCAATAAGATCAGGATGAGGACAGGTGCCAGTGTTAATTTAATGCCCTAGAGTACGCAGCAGCAGATTTTACCTTTCTTCAAGGTGAGGCAGTGCTGTGCATTACTCCGCAGACCTGATGCAAGTTTGCTTCCCAGCACTAGCTCTGGGAAGTTGGCTGGTGTTTTCTGCTGTTTGTTCTGGTGTTCTTGCATCCTGTTCTACCTTACACGACACTGGTGCAGGTGCTTGACGGTTAAAAGTCATGGCAGTTACACCAAAGAGGGTGAAATACCTCAAGCAGGCTATTCACAGACAGTGTGATGAAAAGGGAAGCAGCAAACAGCAGAAAGGCAGGTGTTCACAGCACTGTTTTGAACATGGTGACTGTGTATAGTGTGCAAATCGAAATCTTGTTACTAATTGGAGCTTAACCCTACTCTTTTCCTGAGAAGTTTCTCCAGTGGAAGTAATTCCCCTCATTTAAACTAAATAAGGTAAATATCGGCTCACGGAAAATACGATGACATACATATTCTTAACTTTTTCTTCTTGCCATTTACCCCTTAGCAACACAATTTTAATAATAAATTTAATTTTTAAATAATAACTCCCAGCCAAGGACCTTGAGAACTTTCCAGTACTGAACTATCTCTGTGTCACCTACAGAGAAACTAGGGCAAACAGTACTCATTCAGCTCACCCAAGGCAACAGCACATCACAGCCTGGCCTGGTTCATGAGGTGAAGTCTCAGCTCCTGCAAAGAGCTATATCTGCGCTTCATTTCATGCTCTGAGTCACTTGGCTGGCCTCAGCGTGAAGCACCCAAGTAAATGTTTGAAAGATTGAAGCCCGCTGTTAACTCTGCAGAGGCACGGCTACAGCCTTGGAAAGCCGAGCACAAGTCCTGAACCTCCCCAGGGCCACACCTTGAGCCTCCAGCCCAGGGCACTCACTGCAACCGAGTCCGAGTGACCCACTCCCTGGATGTCAATGGAGTTACTGTGGGACGCCCATGGTTATCGCTGGCACTAGGGTGACAGGCTGCAGGGAGAAGATAAAACACACTGATACACTGAAGCAGCCAATTGAGAGAACAGAAAGTAAAGTAGAGACAAGTAGAAAATGATCAAGTTGTAACTGATGTGTTGGTATCAAACATTAGACTTCAGTTTAGTTTGCCTGCTCTTAGGTAAAACTTAGAAATAAGATTGTATCACATCTCACTTTTGATAAAGGCTTGAGGCATCTTCAGCAAAATCTGCTGAACAAAAGGCATAGAATCATAGAATCATTTGAGTCCTTAAAGATCACCCAGTTCCAACCCCCCTGCGATGGGCAGGGACACCTGCCCTTGTGAACAGCACTGATGGTAACTGTTGGGGAGCCGTGTTGAGAAGAGGCTCTTTGATTTTGGGGGAACACTTAAAGTCTCATTTAACTCTCAGATCAGCACATTTTTACTCAAATACAGAGTTCCCCGTGTCATGGTATTCTGAGTATGGATGAAAAGTCAGTCAGTCATTGTCAAAAGATGGTGTATGTGACAGATGCACGGGGAAGATGTAGCTGGAGATACAAGGTAAGAAAAAAATACCCACAATCTTAAGGTGAAAAAAAAGAGCTAAAGGACTTCTACTACTTCTACTAGATTTATGTTTCTGTGAGACCTGTAACCATGTTCTGGATTAAAATCTTAAAACCAGCACACATCTGCGATAAGCTGAATCAGATGCATCACTCAGAATTTTTAACTCACCCTATTTTTTATTGCTTTTATTTATCTTTGGATGTAGCTGTTGTTTTTTTCCCCCCCATAGCTATTCTAGGTGGCTGAACTAGCATCTTCAGGAATACTTTACCCAAAGGGTGTCTGAAAGACTTGCCCACACACCAGGAGCCTCTGGGCTGAATGTGAGCAAGTCTGGATAGCCTGAACTTGGGGCTGCGTATTTACACAGCAAAACCTCCTCATCCTGGAACACTTTCTAGACTATAATAACATTTTGAGATGCGATGGATACAACAGAACTAACTGCTGAACTGGCTTCCTCCCAGCTGTCAGCTCAATGTCCTGGCCATAATCTATTCCAAACTCTCTGACTGCAGTGAGATTCCTGTCTCACCATGAGGTACAGGATACAACACAGTGTAAAGAAGGTCTAATAATAACTGCTGCAGAGCAGTTACACCAAAACCACTGAGAAAGCATGTTTGTGCTCAATGCACCATAGAAATTAGTCAGTAATAGTTCAGCCAAAAGAATGATACTGTGAGAACTTGAAAGAGCTGTTCCTCAAAAGCATTTTGCACCAGTAAAATCTGCTGAAATTATTAATGCCCTAAAGGCTTCTGCCATCCATCCTTCTCTTCTGCTACCAGTGAGCAATTGTGACAAGCGGCTTCTAGATATTATTAGCATCCTCAGTTACCCATGCAAAAATCCTAGTCATGTAGGACACAATAACCCTAGAGTATGGCAGAGCAGAGTTCCAACAAAAATGTGTGAAAAGGAGCTGTGGATGAAAAAGGGGATTTGGGGCCAGATGCAGGCACAGGACACACATCAAAGAAACCAACGCACATGTGAAAATTCGCTTTCTGTCTAGCCAAGCTCAGAATCCAGGCCTCAGGCTTTAATTGACACTTCAAGCATGCACCATTTGTTCTCTAATTAGATGGTAAGATGATTAAGGGAGTGATGAACACTTTTTTTCCCTTGCTATTTTATAAATTCTGTCTGTACTCAGAATCAAAGAGATCATGATATCAAACCAGTGAAGTTGCTAAAATCCTCCTTTGCATTTTTTGTTGAGAAGGAGACTTTAACGGTTCTTTTTCTAGTAGCTTCAGGAAATGTCAGATAGAAAATGATGAAACAACCCAATGACAGAGCCCTCCGAATGCCTGAGCTTTACAGCTCTCCAGGCAAAGACTGTGAATCAGACGCTGAATACACAGCCTAGAGGAACATCATCGAACAGGATCATCATGTTTGCATCTGCTGGGGAGGGGTGAGCAGTGGCTGGGGGAGGGAAGGCAGGTACTGAAAAAGAAGTCGTGTCCTGAAACTGCCCCCCCAGTCAGGAAATTAAGACTATGGAGATTGAGCGGAACATTTTGTAACACATCTTCAAGTACATCCCACCTTACAGTTCTGATATCCAGATGTACAAGGCACGTACAGCAATGTGACACAATGATACCAGTAGAAAGGAGGCTGGAGGAATATTGACCTGGACAAATGAGTCCATCCAAAGACATCTGAAAGATACATAATTATGCAAATTCTAGTATGTATTTGTCCTGCCTCAAGAAGAAAGGAAACAGATGGAGGCAGGTTTCTTCTAATTTACTACCTGCTTTTTCACGCACCCCTCCACTCCCGATGGAAGATCTTTCTATAGAAATTGTAAAAACAAAACCTGTAGGTGGGTTCCTCACTCTTTGCCAAACATCTGGCAGCCTTTGAAAAGCCTCAACTCAGCATTCGCTCTGCCAACTGCTTTCTCTTCAGGCAAATACTCTCCTCATTTTCATACTAGAAATGGAGGAGCCTTCCCACAAGTCAGGTTACAGGAGAAGAAAAGGAAATGCGATTTCATTACCAGATCCTTCAGAACTGGCAACAAATAATCTCGTCTCCAGCATGAGGAGTGCATCGAGATTACCAAGGTTCTCTTCCAAATGAGTATGATCATTCCTAACTCTCTGTTCTGTTTGTAACCCGGCTCCCCCAGACAGGTACATGAATAATTGACTCAACTGCCTTGGAAGTCAATGAGCCCATATCCTTTTCCTGGTTGCAGCAGATACTGTGGCTGTGGAAATGCAGACTAACTACACCACTGCCTTAGAAAGGAGAGGAGGACGGCTGCTGATTTAGGCACTGCCTGGCCCCCAGGTTAAACAACCAACGAGACTGCAGCACTTTCTAAGGCCAGGGAGATGATTTCTGGGCAACTTACCTGTTTTGCAGAAACCGTTTTTTCAGACTGTGGAGTTACTATGGACAGCAATTTTAGGAGTGCTAATCTCCACTTCTTTTTCTGTCAGTTGTTTTACTAATCAGCCCAGGCAGCTGCTAATACGAAATATGATAAGGCACCATTACATAAAAGCTTGCACAATTAAACTCACTGGTAATGAGAATTACTGACCATTGCTGCATCCTCAATACTGTTTTTACTCTGGTAAATACTCAGCTTCACAAGAGCTGCTCATGATTTGCGTGAGGGCAGAAAAAGCTTATTTTTTCAAGAGAAGCACAGCAGATTTCTTTCTTTTTTTTTTTTTTTTTTTTTTTTTTTTTTTTACATTCAAGATGTTGTACTTTAAATACACTTGTCATATCAAATTAAAAAGGCTTCCAGGAAAAGTCTACCATTCACTAAATTTACCATTTTCCCAGACAGACATTTTAGGTAAAATGGGGAGAAATGTAAATGAGATGTGTATCTGTAGGAGGGAACATTAGCTTTCTGTTGCCACAAAATAAAGATTCTTCTATATCTTCAATGGAAAAAAAAGTTTACTTTTGAAAAGAAAGGAAACATTTTTACCAAGATTTTTATTTCAGCTTTTTGAAAGGTACAAACACGGGCTTTTCAAGAGCAGTATAAAACCACTTTGAACAAGGGTTTAAAAAAACCATTTTGAACGTATTATTTAAAACGGGCTACGAATTCACAGCCAATTAATTGAAACATGTTCCTCTTAAATGACATTTCCTGTGTACACAACTCAATCACACCTCTGGGACAAGATATGCACTCAGTAATTAATTACAATTACTCAGTCTTTTTGGTGTTTACCCCTTTCCTTCAGGCAAGGAACTCCAGAGCTGGTGAGATAAGCATCATGCAGGAGCAGAACAACAGAGAGCAGGCAGGAGCCTGCAGAGGAACTGAATGTGTTTCCTTAAGATGTTCCACTGCCTCTGTCTTCATAGTTGAAAAAAACCAGCCAAGAAAGATTCTGTTTAAATCCACGAAGAGAACAAATATTCTCTGCTGTGTTGACACCTGCCTCAGATTTAACAGTGTACACAAAATATTTTCTCCGCATGCATTCAGACAGGAAGAGAGAACACAGGGAATTAATTTTTCAGGGTCTTGGATGAGGGCTTAGAGACATAATTCACCCTGACTTCAGATCATAGAACCAGGAGCATTTGCTCCTCTGTATAATGTTTATGCCATTCCCTGACTGCATTTAAGACTCATGGTGGTACCAGTCCTATTTCCCAGGAACATGTGCTATAGCTACATTAGCACTCAGAGGGCAGCTTCTGCTACTGTTCACTCTCACATAAATCCCACATTGCTCTGAGATAGACTCAGTAGAATTTAGCTCCTTTTTTCCCAGTAATCAGGCCTTTTAGTAGGCTATAATGGCCCTGCCTCTCCCCACATGTTACTGCCATGCATTGTACGATTTCATTTTATATTAGTGCTAAGAGCTGATGAAACCTCTTTCCCTGCCCCACTCAAACAGATGCAGTTGATGGAGGGGAGATGTAAATCCAGCTCATCATTGCTGAGATCTATATAGGAATGTCAGCTTAAGAGGAGGCTGAAATCAGTCATCACAGTTTTTGTAACTTCAGATTCTTGCAAAGAACAGTGTATAACACTCTTGTGACTCATACTGGAAAAATGTAGAATGAGACAAGTGTGGCCAGTGTGGTTTGGAATTACAGGTAGATCCATTTTTAGATGGGAGATTTCTTAAACAAAATTTGCTATTTTGAACACTCCCCCTCCTTGGGGAATACAAGGATGTGTATCCAGACTCTAGTTTTACAAAAGAGGTCCATCTCCAGACATTTGCAAAAAATCAGTTTAAATACAAACAATGGAAACCGGAGAGTCTATACAGCTGCCAGCAGACTTTTCAACCTCACCTGCTGCTCTGCTAACCTGGACCCCTTAATGCTTCCTCACTGCAACACCAATTTTCCACATGCTGGCAATGCAGTAGTGTAGCTCAGTTATTCAGAGCCCTGCATCGATTGTACCTGGTGTTTGTAATCCTGGGGCAGGGAAAGATAAGGTCTGGCTAAAAAGCAGGCAACATTGCACTTGGGATGGGGCCAAGCTGCAGTACTGGAGCTGCTGGTGCTGTGCAGTCTGGGTTCTGACCTTCATTCCAAAGCCTTATCTTTTCATAAACCAGCTGGGCTCTGGCAGTTTTGGGGTGTAGCTTGCCTTAAGTTAATAAAGGCTTTCAGATAACATTGCTTAAAGACTTTTGTCAACACAGTATCAGGGTGGACAAATAGAATTAAGAATAAATATTCTTTATTCAAAATGCAATCAGTTGATCTGCAAAGTAAAGCGAATCGTACTTCTTGCCTGGGGATGTGTAGTGTTCCTAAAGGCAAGGAACTTTAACCAAAAGGAAATTTTTATAGTAGTCAAGTGTGAATGGTATTTCACAGGAGTTTAAAGAGCTTTTTCCTACAAGTATTTTCCAGTTATTCTCATTAAAAAACATGCTGTCAGTCCACCTTTGATACATTTACACTGTTGATTCTGGAATACCATCAATAGGAACAACATGAGATCTCTGTGGGTCTCAACCTGTAGTTCTATTTGGTTATGTCTCGCTCATTTTTAAAAATGACTGAGTATGCTGGAACTGTTCCCTTTGCCTGGACAACGGAGTTTGTGCAGGTAGGCACTGGTGAACACCCAACCCAACACTGTCATTAACATCTGACAAAAATAATTAACGATCCATAGTTTTCCACATTAGCTTTGTTCTCTCAGATCTTGGTTTCCCAGCAGAGCTAGACTGGACAGAGCATGTGTACTCCTTGAAAACCATTATACTTGCCCAGAGCAGGTGAGATACTGCAGTTCCCAAACAGACTCAAAGCCCAAGTCTCAGAAAACCATTCAGGCTCCACAATGAACCAATTCAAACCCTCCTTTCAGTCAACAGACAGCAGGTTTGAGCTTACAAGCCAATTCTACTCCTACAGTGCCGTTAAGTACAACTGATGCTACTGAAGTTAGTGAAATCAGTCAACATTAAGCAGTAAATCTTCGTCTGAGAGGAAATGTTGCATTCATTAGAGACATCAACTACGTCTACAATTCTGCAAAACTTTTTTTACTGTTTAGTAAATGCTGAACTTCTGGATCCCTTCTCCAAGCCCTGAAGCTAACAGTATTCTTGACTCCCACCTGTGGTATAAACTCAAAAAAACCAGGATGGTCCATGACACTGACTCTGATTACATAAACAAGGAGAATAGTGTGGTTTTTCTAACTGCATCTGTGATGATTCTGCTGGTGTTCTCCTACTGCATTTTTATTGCTTCCGAATTTACTGCCAACAGATCAGGAACCTTGTTTGCTTAGACTGATGCCTTGTTGATTCCTTTCATTTCTCTGTTTGCTCACTTCTGTCTTTGGAAAACTCTGCAGCCACTGGTAAATCATCAGCTTCACTAGAGCTGTTCATAATTTGCTTGAGAACATAAAAAGCTTATTTTTTCAAGAGAAGCTCAGCAGATTTCTTTTGTATTTTTTTAACAGTCAAGATGGTGCACTTTAAAAACACTTATCACATCAAATTAAAAAGGCCCATTCTTGTCACAATCATCTACTGAGTCCCTCAGTAATAATATCACAAACTATCATATTTCAATTAGAACCACAATTCATTGTGAGTGACAGCATTTTGTCACAGAATTGTCATGTGGTAGAGAATGGTGTCACCTTTGTTTCCACAAATGCATCAGGCTGCAGCTGGAGTACCCACAAAGAACTAGCTACTGTCCAGTTACACAATTAAAAAAATCTAATTTCTGAAAAGCTTGTCTTTAAAGAACTATCAGAAATATATATTCAAATGTACCATGTTTGCATCTCTCCTTTCTTGGGTGAGGGGGCAAGATATTGCTTGGCTTAACCAACTGTATCCCAATTATGAGAACCAAACAAAGCAGCAGAAAGATGTCTTGTTATTAAAGTAACAACTGATTCTTTATCACAGATCTATTATTATTCGGGAGGCCAGTCTTACTCCTATGGAGAGTTTAAGAACAGGATAACAGCTGCAACAAATCCAGGGAATGCCTCAATAACAATCTCCAACATGCAGCCCTCAGACACTGGTTCCTACACCTGTGAAGTTTTCAGCCCACAGGGCGATGCTGGACAGAGTCAAAAATCATTGATTGTCAATGTGCTGGGTAAGTGCCTTTCCTCTCTGTTGCCACAGTGCAGCTTCCTGCCCTTATTACGAAACACTGAACCCATGGCTCAAAATACGCAGGACCAGAGGGAAGAGGAGAGCTGTGACAACTGAGGGCCATGATGCAGAGAAAGGGCTCGGTGATGCACTTGAAGCAGAGGTTTTTCCAAGGGCTCTGGAGGCAGGCAGAGCCCTGGGTGCCCTCTAGCTTCCAGCCAAAGCAGAGCCAGCACTGCTCGGCAGCCGCAATTCCTAGACTTACAGTCACATCTCATTCATCAGATTCACTTTGTGCCCTCGATTAGCTACCTGATGCAAGCAGGTAAGCTGGTTGTTGGAATTATCCAGCCTCACGACATTTTTCATGTTGGAAAACAAAGTGATATTAACTTCGATTAAAACAAAAAGACCTTTTAGCTATGAGTGACAACTTCTCTCTGAAGCCGTAACTTTTAGGATAAACTAGCCCCAGGAAACTTTACTAAACTTTACTAAACTTTACTAAACTTTACTAATTTTACCTAGTGTTGGTGATGGTGACTTGCTTCAATCTAGGGTGAGACAGGAGTATAAGCCCAAGGGTTCCAGCTCACCCCATTCCCAAAACTCCTGCAAACTTAGTATCTGTTGGATGGAAGTAGTATAAAGTCTGTTTTGCATGAAAGTAAGCAATAGTTCAACCACCAATAGGCAGGACAGAAAGGATGAAAAGCAGTGGAATGAGATATTTTACTACCTTATAAAGTAAAAGTTTGTTCTAACCTCATCTAACCACTACTTTTATATTGAAAATTCGTACCTGGTCAGAATGACAAATCAAAGTCACACGAGAACAGGATTTCCAACATCATTTTCCTGTCTGCCAGGGACAAGAAAAAGACATGCATGAACTCAATCCCTAAAAAAATCAAAATACTACTGTTAATTCTCCTCCAAAATCAGTAAGTCTTGGAGCAGTTTGATGAGAGATTGTACTTTTCACATGAATCCAAGAAAGGTTCATTTATGCACACAAAGTTGGGTTGTATTCAGTGCTGGTATAGTTCCACTGAGGGTACTCTGAAGAACCACGGCAGCATATTGATAGGTAAGAACAGAAAAATGACAGGTGTAAGCCAAGACGGAATTCTCTCCTGTGTGCAATGTGAGGAAATGCTATCAAAACAGATACATATTTTAGCAGAACTGTAGTCCATTTCTTTCCTCCACAGCTGCAACATACTGAAGAACTGGAGCCTGAACCTCCCTTTACATGGAAAAGCTCCCACTGCCTCCCTAAAGAAAATGATTCTATGTGGCAGAATAGTGTTATGATGAATGGCAATTGGCTCTAATAATAGTTAAAATAATTGACGCCTTCATCTCAACACCTCCATAATAATTTTTAGTATGCAAATGAAGAAAAGATAATAAAAATGTATCCTAGACCATGTACATATATTCAATATTACTCAAATCCTTAGAGGAGTGCCTTTGGTCAGAAGGCTCTGTTCTCAGATGGAACCCTGTAGATGGGGTTCCACTCTTTACTTAGAGCAGAATCATAGAATCACAGAATAGTTTGTGTTGGAAAGAACCTTAAAAGCCCATCCAGTTCCACCCTCTGCCGTGGGCAGGGACACCTCCCCCTGGATCAGGCTGCCCAAGGCCCATCCAACCTGGCCTTAAACACCCCCAGGGATATGGCAGCCACAGCTTCCCTGGGCAACCTCTCATGGTGAAGAAATTATGTCTAGTCTAAATCTGTCCCTCTCCAGTTCATAGCCATTGCCCCTTGTCCTATCCCTACAAGCCTTTGTAAAAAGTCCCTCCTCATCTCAAAGGGGGGCTTATAGCCCTAAGTACATGCTCACAATGTGTTCTCATTGTTATTTTACAGTCAAACCATCAACCCCGTTCTGCAAAATAGAAGGAACACCTGAAAAGGGCCATCTAATCTACCTCTTATGCAAATGTGACGAAGGATTCCCTCGCCCTACTTACCACTGGTACAAAGTAGATGAGAACACCCTCAAGCCTGTGACTGAACATCTTAGTACGTAAGCCATACTGTGATTAAGATCTGTAATTTCATAGTACCAGTCATTTCAAACACCATGTGTCACATACGGTGGTTAAAGCCTATCCTGTTCTGGCAGTCCATGTCACAAAATCATATTTTTACTTATTTAAATTGATTGGTAGCTGTGACAAACACAGCATGTTTTTTCTATTTGTTTTAATAGAAACTGTGTGACATGGTAAAGTGTCGTCTATGCCATTACTTTAAGTTGTTAAAATGGGAGCAATGGTTATGCCTTTACATCTCCTTTCCCTCGGAATTTTGAGTGAACTCATACTCAGAATAAGTCAATTTGTCATTCGGGTGCTGAGACCTCCATCCTGAAAACCTTCAGTACCTGTTACATTTTTATTTGTGAAGTTACATTGACAATCATATCAATGTGGGTAAAACCTCAGACAGAGATTTGCAAAGTAGGAACCTGCTTCTTATGTTCTAATACACCCCTGCAGAATCCACTGTAGTAATTTCCAAGGAAGGCAAATGGTTTTAATGCAAAGAATAATAAAAAACCTCAAAGGAATGAATAATCAGAGTTTCTAACCTCTTAAAAGCTCTCAGTATTACCAACTAAGGAAACCATTAGCCTCTACACAGTACACAAAGGATAATCTGTATCTGCTCTCTTTTGTCACAGATCCAACCACTGGCATTCTTTACATTGGCAACCTCACCACCTTTGAAACTGGGTATTACCGGTGCATAGCCAGCAATGTCCTGGGGAACACCACTTGTGAGCTGGACCTCACTGCAAAACGTAAGTTTAATGCATGAAAGCAATCACACATTTGACGTATGACAGGTACAGCATGGAGAAAAAAGCTGTAACATCTTTAAAACATTTTGTTTTTCATGTAAGATCAGAATGGGCTTTGGAGAGTTCTGATGTTTTCATCCAGGCATGCCCAGAATTTATACTGACCTAGACAACTCATTTAACATCTCCAGCTTCATTTCTAACTGGGAGCAGGATCTGAACTTGGCTCCAACTGCAAAGCCTTTACTGAGAATGAACAGACACTGAGTTTAGAGCAATTTCTTCCAGCCAGCAGTCCCACTGAGGTCCCCCGGCCCCAGAACTTACAACCATCACTGGATTGTGGTAGTCCAAGAACTTTGGTGCTGTAGATGTGACCCCCAGCTAAGAATACTGCAGCCATGGAAAAACACTGTACTGACTGCTCTCAAGCAGTGGGCAACCACATCTGCATGCAGATTTTTCACGTAAGCACACTTAACAAGAACCAGGTATACACTGTACGGGACAGGAGAGGTGCCCCTGAAATGGTCCTTACGTTACTCAGTGGTCTGTAAACTGAAAAGCACAGGCCAGAGATAGAAGCTGTTCTGAAAAGGAAATAGAAGGTATTGGGGCTCACAAATGATCAGAGCATGCATTTTACATCTCAGCTGAAATACAGAGGTAAAAGAATCCTGAATTTCAGAATTTGTTTTCAAGAACTGAAGAGCAAATGATTTCAGCTATCCTCACTGTTAACAGTCTAACATTTCCCTTAGATAAAGATAGGGTTTCCCTTAGATAAAGATAAGGTTTCTTGGGAGCTAACCAACATGAAAGGAGGCAGCAAAGGTCATCAAAGCATAGTTTTCCCTTTCCTAGAGAGTCACTGGCCTCCCTCCTGGAAACAGAGCTGCCAGTCAGTTTTCGTTCTTTGAATCCAATGCCTTCTCTCTGCTAAAGGCTCCTACTCTCAAATTTCCACAGGCTTTTGCTATAATACTACTTTTTTAAAAGGCAAGTTATCTTCTTTTTTCCAGATTCAGATGGTGGGATTGTTGCTGGAGCGTTAATTGGAGCAGTTCTGGCAGCTGCTGTCATTTGCGTTATCGTCTGGGTCTTAACCAAGAAGGCAAAGAATAAGAAGCCGTCAAGTAATGAGATGCAGTAAGAATTCCCATTTGCTTCCTTTAAAGACAATTATTTCTGTCAAGTTCTGCTGCTAATACAGAACTAAAGTTAAATGTAATTACTGTGGGCATTTTTTGAAGGGTAAATAATACAGGTTTTGAGAAAACTTCTGGAACAAGAACATTTGCTTTTGTGTGGCTTTTAAGCTGTTGCTTTTCTAACTGAAGTTACCATTACTCTTTTCCCCATGTTTACAGCCAGCTACCACTTAGCAGTACCTAAAATAGTAAAGTATATGTATTTTAAACATCACAAACTAAAAATTAAAAGTTGGAAAATCATTTTTTTAATACTTAAAACTTAACGTGACTGCTATTGGCAAGAGGAAGACTTAAAAAAAGGAAAAGCAACTAAGGCTAGCCTCAGCATATTACATTCCGAGACTTAAACACAGAAGGCTCAGTTCAGTGCGATTTGAAATTACAGGATACACGTTTGGGATACTCTAAGGCATCTCAAATGGCAGGAGTCACCAGGTTTAGTCAATAGAATGGTGCCCAGAGGATCCATTTTTGATCCTGCTCTGCAAATGTAATTTCATCAGTGCTTTGTTTCCTTATTTTTCTCTTAACTTGCCAAATCTTCAGAACAGGGATAATCTTGCATGCTTTACAGATTGTATTTAGCTCATGGTGTTAAATGCTAAGTGAATATATGCAGCTGAGGCCAGGAAAAGATCTTATGTCATCTGGACATTTCCCTGTAGCAGAGGTCTAAGACTTATCAATATGGAATTCTGCTAATCTAGACCAGTGGGCAGTTCCTAATGCACCTGATTTCTGCTTTCAATTGATGTAGCATTAACGTCTATTTTTGTGCTTAGATCCTAATAAATCTAACTACACTGAATTAATCCACTAGCATCTGATATTTTTTACATGTGAAAGTGCTTAAATATCAGAGGTTTGTTTATTTTTTTTTATTAGAAAAATGGAATTCATAACTGTTACTAAAAATATTTGTCTAGATTTCAGCCTTTTCATAGCTCTTTCCTGACTGCACTCTGTTTTTAATGCACTTGAGCGGGACACCACATCAACATGGAATTTCTCAGGAAGATCACACTAAGCAGTCTGTTCTGCCACCCCTTCTCAGACACTGATTGCCAGCACTTGGTTCCCCATTTTGGTTTCCTGGCCTAGCATTTAAACATAGTAAAATTCATTTTATTCTAACCAGGTCACTTACAACAGTGATGTAGAAGCCTTTTCAGGTGTTCTGCTTGGAACAGATCCACAATAAGGGGGTTACTGTTTCAGCAGCAGAAATACAGACTCACTCTTTAGAAAGACTCTAGTGTAGATGGAATTTCAACATATGAAATCACAATCCTCATCTGTCTTCCTGCAGAGAAATGGCTCAGAAACAACCCAATGCAGAGTATGTTCAGGTACCCAATGAAGAAAACATTCCTGTGACCACAGTTCCATCAAGCAACGCGACAAATGAATACCCTGGTGTTCATGAAACAGCAGCCCCTGGAACACCTGAAAATGATGAGAAACAAGAAGCGGAAAAAGAAGAAATAGCCTAGAGTTTTAATAGAGTTTTCCTTGTCAGCTTTGGAGCCCCTTATACAAAATGTGTTGTCATTGAATTAACAAAGAAGCACGACTAAAACTTAAATGGGCATTTGTATTGTGAACCACTGGGCTGGAAATCAAAAAGGGTCTGTTACGCATGCACATTTGGCCTTTAAACAAAATTCCATTTATTATCTAGTTACAATTGTACATAAATATAAGTATAAAAAGACTTTCATCCACACTTATCCAAACTATTTTGCAAAATTAATTAGGAAATGGGCTGAAGCATGTGGCAAAGTAAAAGCTTTCCAAGTCAACTCTTGGTAATGCTGTATGTATCCATACAGTTCTGAACCACAGCATCTACCCCAGAAACAGTGCTTGCCAACCTCATGTTTCCTGTGCATCAAGAACAATCATCATGGCCAATATATGGCAGTGTTTAAAGGATCTGATTTTGCATGTCCAAAGTAAAATGAAGTTTCATCCATGTCATCAGAGTGCAGAAAGGGATGTTAAGACCTGGAACAATGAAATCTTTTGTGCTTGAACTCCCCTTAAAGCTACAAAAAAAACCCCTCAAAGATCCTGGAAACTTTTACCCTGTTGTTACCTGGTGTGGAATACGTTTTGTTAACAACAGCCTTCTTGGCTTTGTAGTCCCCGAGGCATCAGCATTCCAGAGTTATGTGTTTCAGCACCTCTGTTTTCAGTCCAATGGAATTAGTATTCAGATACCCAGTTCAGACATCCATTGACCGGTTTCCAGATAACAGGGGCTGGAAATCTAAATCTCTTGCAAGACTCGCTACAGCAGGCACACAGAGAATAACAGATTCCTCATGACATGCAGATACAGCTGTTTTCAAAGCACTGAAGCGAATACTGTCTACTACACAACACACTAACTCAGATGATGCTTCCTCTGTCTGAGACGATTTGAATCAATTTCCAAGCAACTGCCCTACTCACTAAGCAACAAACTCATGCTACTTTTCTGCTGGTCTCTTTAGCCCAGCATAACTTTAACTGTTTCTATAGGTGAAAGAATCGAGAGGAAAGTTGAATAGGGCATCCACACCAAGACGCAACAGCTCAGTAATGAGCACTGTCTTGGAAAAGAGAAGAGGGAATTGAACCACATACACTCTGATCACATCTCTTCTCTCTGGGTCCCATTTCTAAGGTTAAGCAAACTCAGCTCTTCAAAACAGCAAAGAGATGTACTTTCTGAAGAGCTCAAGGAGCGCAGGGCTCCGGTGAATAGACACATAACTGCATCAGCCACCTGCTCAACTCCATGAGGCAGATATTCACTGACACAAAGAGGCGCTGGCTTCGACCTCATGCACTGCAGAAAAATGTATCTGGCTCAGGAAATTGGAACTTTGTGGTACTTAAGTCTCATATAGGTTCATGTAGGATTATAAATCCTTTGGTGACTGTTCCTAGCCTGTAAACATTAGTTATATGCAAGTCATCTTTAAAATAGATAAAAGAATACATCTATGCCAAAATGTCCAGGTTCAGTTCCTACAGCTCTAAGTAGGTTTATCAAGAAAGCGATCACAAAAAACCCAGTGAAACAACCAAAAACCAAAGTAAAAGGACAAAGGAAAAAGCTGTCAACATATAAAGATTTAAGGCATGAAATCCTAAATAAGATTCAATTTGGATTATTATGCATAACTGTCTTCATCAACCTTTCTACCCAGTTTTCCAGCTTTCAAATATTTGCCTTTAACATATGTGACCTACAGCTTAGCCTCATTCCAGAGTAAAACAGCATTTACAGTGTTCTTATAACATCATTTTAGCTAAAAACTGCTTCTGCCAGACTCTGACGGGTAAACCCTTAATAACACCTATACTGCTGTGTTCTACCAAGCGGATCCTCGCACTCCTCTCTCCCCAGGATATCCAGGGTGAACCTTAAGCCCTGACCTGCATGGAAATCTCTTCTTAATCAGCCATCTCTTACTGACTCTTGTGGCAATTTTGCTAAACAAAATCCTCAAATTCACATCCTTGCCAAAGTTGTTTCCTAACGAGATAATGCAAACAAATTGGTCCAAGGGAGCCCACGACTTGGCTGGCAGTGGCATTAATTTTTAATAATTTCTTTTCTGACATTCCTAGGCTTTCTTTTCCTCTTGCCCTTCATGGGAAAACATAAATAACTCTGCTGTAGTTGTTCTGGCTCTTATAAAGTCATGTCCTGTGTGTGTGTCTTAGTTACAGTTTTCTTATTGCAACAGTTTTCCAACTTCCACATCTCTGCAACAGCACTATCATGACTGAAGAGGGAAATAGATTATGTAGTTGTTACGATAATTTTCTAATCTTTCCTTAATCTCACTTCTGCAAATTTCTCTGCATGTATTCCTTGTATAACTTGCTACAGTAAGATAGGAACTTATGCTGGTGTTGTAATCGCCTTCCTTACAACTTCCTAGAAAGATCTTGCCTTTGCTAAAAGAGTAGAAATTGCTCACGTTAGGTTAATGCTTTTACATAAAAAGAAAGAACTGAGCACAAGTTCTAGAATAGTAATTCCTCTCATACTTCTAGCCACCAGTGTGTAATAGATAGTATTACCAAAAAAAACCCCAACAAAATGCAAAAAAGCCAGAAGCCAACCAGATTCCTGGGGGTGAGGAGGAAAGTAAGGAAAATAACATTTATGTGGAGAAGCTTAACATATTGAGATATTTCCGTAGGTCTTCTGGCAGATGTTTGTTCTCATTATCAAGTTCCTCTCATGTAAAACAGTTTATTAAAAAGGATAGGGCACTATTCCTAGGGTTCCACTGATCCTCTTGGCAAAGCACAAGCCAAATTAGGTATTGATCCACAGTGCGTAGCTCAAAAACCCTGCAGAGATAGACAGGATGCAGAAACATTTCAGAACTTGACTCAGATGCTCCGACAGTCTTTGCTGTGTGGCCCATTTATCTTCTCCCAAGGGAGCAGGAATCGTTAATATGGAAACCAGATATTAGGCTGACATTCAAGCCGCTGTCTCCTAGGGAAGTGGATTTACAAAGCTACAGAGCAGCAGCAGGGGTTTTTGCCACATAAAGATCAAGGATGAACACAGAATCCTAACTTCAGCTTTTCTCAAGTTTTCAGTAGTACCTGCGCAATACACAAGGCACATTTACTCAAGTCAGATTCCTCCTTCAAGCAAGGTCTGCAAAGCCAGAGCTTGCTGTACAAGCAAGGATATATAGACACCCTCAGTGAAATTTAAGCTGCATTTTGCTTTCTAGGATAGACTTAAAGCACTTGGTGAAGCCATTTTTATACGTTTCTGTCTTGTTTATGAAAATAAATTGCATTACCCTAATCCCTACAAGTCAAACTGTAGAAACTGTCATCTTCCATTTCAATCTTTCCTTGCAGCTGAAGAATTAACATGTTCAATTCCAGACTGTGTAATGGATGGCAGGGTCTCATCTACTTGTTCACATCCCAAGCAGAGAAGCTACTTAGAAAATATTGGTTTTGTTATATATAAGTTTAATAAAGTTTAATAACACCAAAGACTGCTGTTCAAGAAAGTTCTTTATTTCACAGAATTTCATTATCACTATTTGTGAAGAAGGAAGAACCTATTGCACTAGTATTAAAAGTGATCGTACCGACATCAGAACAGGTCACTTTTCAGACTCTGTCTCATTAGCTCTGCCTTCTAATAATTTAATACCAGGATTTGCTATGAGTAAAAGATTAAACCAGGCTTCTTCTATTAAATAAGAAGCAAGCATCAGTGCTACAGAATGGAAGTCAAACACAACAGAAAAAGAAATCTACAGAAAGAGTAAGAGGAAATAAAATTAGATTTGAAACACATCCCAGAGAAGAATCCAGAGCCAACCATTATATAATAGCATATTTCTAAAGGTAACCCTGAAACTGTGCCTGCATTCTGCAAACAGTTCGGTGCACTTCATCAAATACAAATATTTAGGGATTCAAAGAAACAGGATAACAGCAGAAAACAAGAGAAAAGCTTTAAATGCTCAGGAGTTCACTTGAATGGACAAAGAAGAGTAAAAATGGATACAATTACCCAAGTAACTGAGCAAACTGCATTCTGCAGAGGAAGAGGTGTAGTTTAGAATCATCTGAGGGAAAAGAACTGGTAATCACAAAGAAACCAAACAAAAAAAAAACCACACACAAAGCGCAAAGGCTAAGGGAAAATACCAAGCACTCTAGAATAAACAAAATTTACTCTAAGTGGTTAAAGCTGTTTTGGTCCTGTTGCTTCAAGAACTAACCCTAAACTACGTTCTGAAATAGAAGGAATGACTGCATTTATACAGGTCATACTGTAAACCGAAAGAAAACTGCAAGATATTGAAAAATACTTTATCATCAGCAAACTGTTTAATTAACAGGAAGTACAAACAATTCTTTTGGCACTGTACTTGAAGGAAAGCTAGAGATACAGATTGTATTACCACAGATGCCCATACACAACATCCCAGCTGAATTATCAAAATGCCAAGATTGCAGTCTCGAATGCAAGTGCCACAGGAAAGAGTCAAGCCAGCAGTCCCCACTAGCCTTCCACCATTCTCTTGAGTATGGCTCCCAGGCCACCCTTTGCCACTTTCAGGGGTGTCAGTTCTTCTTTATTCTCAATGTGAATACTTGCACCATGAGACACCAGCAGCTTCGCCTCCTCCACTCTCTCTTCATCGCAGGCTAAATGACTGTAATTAGAACAAGAGACCCACAGCCACTATCAAACAGTCCAAACTCATAAAGGACAGTGATTATGCCTTGTCAAATAACAGTGTGAACCCTGGTGGGGGAATCAAAGAATCACTAGGTTGGAAAAGATCCATTGGATCATCGAGTCCAACCATTCCTAAGATACATCCTAGGACAACAAAACCACACCCAAGCAACTACCTGCACAGATTCCAAACCCTGCTGTCCAGTCACTCTGCTGCCATTAAATACCTCAGGAATGTTCCTCCTGCTACTGTCCTCACAACATTAAGACACTTTTTAAAATGAGGATTTGGCTCTGCAGTCAGCAAAAGCTCAGGAGCATGTAATCCATGCTGAAGCTGCAAAATTATAATCTCTATTTGAATCGAAAGAGACAAAACTAAATCATACGATGCTTTAAATAATCTGAAGCACAGAGTTATTACAAATGCAGTAAACTCTTTTTTTTTTTTTCCACTTGGCACAGTATCTCAAGAATAAATGTGCACATTCCAGAACAATATCGGACATTGGACAATATAGCTACGACACACTGCTTGACCTTACTTGTGGCAAAATCTTGATTCCATCGTAGACAAGGCAGAGTTTTGCTTCAAAGCAGCTAAGGTTTTTACCCTTATAGATTCAAATTGATCCCTAAGGTAACATCAAACGCTGAACTGAACGTATTTAAATTGCAAATTATTTTCCTGAGAGAGGTGAAGAAAAGCTTCCAAAATTGGTTCTCGTTGGCAGGGCAGAGTAGACAGCCTGCAAGACTAGTTTCCTCCACCTTTCATGTTATGAGCTCACTTTCTACCCTCTAGTGGCAACCAAACATACTCCAGATAATTTCAAAAGGTATACCACACTTTTAAAGTAGTTATAGTAACACAAATTAAAGTGTGTTATGTACAGACAGGTAAAATACTGAGTTCAACTTTCTCAAATCCTTTTTAATTACATAGGTGTGTGAATCAAGGGAGTATTTTGAGGCAATAAGAAATGTAAAAGAGAAATGGAAGTAATGGTGTTTCACTTCATAGAGATTATTCCATATTAAGCAAAATAAAAAATTACTTACAGAGGAGTATTCCCTTCAGAGTCCCGTATATCAACAGATGCATTATGCTGCAGAAGGATCTGCACCATTTTTAGATTTCCTTTGGCTGCGGCTCTGTGCAACGGGGTGGATTCAAAATGATCTCTTGCATCCGGATCAGCTCCGTTCTCTAAAAGCATAACTGCAATCTGATTATGTAGAAAGAGGAAAGAAGGAGGAGAAGAAGAAAAAGTTAATATAAGTAAATAGTTGTTCCAAAAGCAACACCGCCTCCAGTAGCACGGGTAAACATACCTCCTGCTTATTTTTGGAGGCTGCATAATGCAGGGGCGTACAGCCGTTCTGATTGACGGCATTTACATGAGCACCCTTGGCTATGAGGGCTTTCACAATTTCATCACGGCCAGCTGAAGAGGCGATATGCAGGGGGGTCCAGCCAGCCTGCAGAGGTGAGAAAACAAGCCACGTTATTCAAACCAGGAGTTTCAGGCAAAGAACATGACAAATCATAATCCCAATACAGACTTGACCATTCATTAGCTATACGACATATTTTCTTCTGATGGTAAAGCTAAACACTATTGATTATTACCATTCAGTACCCAACAAAGGCTGCCTGCTAAATGACAGAAATAACTTCTGTCATGCATGTCATCTTCCAGGGCACTTGGCCCCTGCAGGATTAACAGTAGTGCTTTCTAAATTAGATATAAGAGTGACAGAAAAGGGTGTATAAAAGTTTCTGTGACCTTTTCTACCCTCTACTTAAACTGATAGGACATTTCCTTCTTTAAGGATACTCTTTAGGATGCTTGGTAACAGATGTAACCATTTCAACCCTTACTCTAGAAGGACAACAGACTCTCTCCTTTCCAACCAGGAAATCACTGAATGTGTCACCTACTCTGTAACACCCTCCCCAACAGCGAGGAATCTTCAGGTCACCTCAGGACGTGGCACAACAAGTCTGAGAGTGGCACACGGACAGAAAGGCAATGCTGATACCGAAAACACTGCCAAATAAAACCCTTAAGTCATTTTGGGGATTTAGAAAGTAAGCATCTTTTATACGGGCTGGGCAACAGAAGGGAGTGAGCTCCACCAATCGTGTGCAGCAAGACTAGAGCTGGTTACAGAATATATTTCCTACTTAAATGCATATGAATAAATTTTCCCAGAAATCTTATACATGTTCTATTATATTCCAAGGACTAATTTTAATGTTACTACGAAACTTTGCAACAGTCAAAACTCTTGCTCACTTGCAGCTGGCTCCAGCTCTGTCTGACCTTGCATTTGAGACAAGGAAAGGCTGCAGACAGAGGTGATTACAGAAGAAGAGACGTTTTCAGCACAGAACATGCTGAACACAAGGCGTTATCAACTCCAAATGAACAGTGTCTGGAAAAATAGGCTGAGAGAGTTGTTCAGCCCGAAGAAAAGGCTTTGAGGAGACCTTATAGCGACCTTCCAGTACTTGAAGGGGCTACAAGAGAGCTGAGGAGGGACTATTGATAGGACTGGGGGCAATGGCTATAAACTGGGGGGGGGGCAGATTTTGGCTAGACGTAAGAATTTCGTCATGATGAGAGTGAGGAGACCTCGGCACAGGCTGCCCAAGGAAGCTGCGGCTGCCCCATCCCTGGAGGTGTTCCCAGGTTGGATGGGGCTTTGGGCGGCCTGATCCAGTGGGAGGTGTCCCTGCCCAGGGCAGGGGTGGAACTGATTGGGCTTTCAGGTCCCTTCCAACCCAAACCATTCTATGATTCTTTGAAACACCGTTTGAAATAAACCCTGCTGCCAGAGGGACATTCCACCTAACTTCCAAAAAATACAATTGATCAGCCAGAACTTCACTCTACTTTAGCTTAAACCAAAATATTTCGCTTCTTGTAATAGCAACAACCCCGTCTATGAATCTGAAAGCCCCCTCGTTTTTGCAGCTTGACTCCCTAACCCTTTGGGGCACGAAGGGAGAGGTTCCCGGGAGGGCCTCACATCGTCCTTGTCGCCCACGGGCACGCCGAGGCCGAGGAGGAGGTCGGCGATATCGGTGTGTCCGGCCGAGCACGCCCAGTGCAGCGCTGTCCGGTTGTCCTGGGGGAGAGAAGGCAGCGGTGAGGGCAGCGGGGAGGGCGGCGGGGAGGCTGGCGGGAGCCCTCAGCCCCTCGCCCCGCCGCGCAGGGACGCTGACCTGGTCGGCCTTGGTGGCCAGAGCCCTGTCGCGCAGCAGCTGGCCCCGCAGCTCCTCCAGGCGCCCGGCATAGGCCAGATTGCAAACCCCCACGTCTGACACCAAGCCCTCCATGCCGAGCGCCACCTCCGGCCCGCGCTGCCGGGGAGGGGGGAGTGGCTTATCTGCTTTCCCAGCCAGTCAGAGAGGCGCCTGCTTCGGATCAGCCAATCGCATACGCCCGCTCCGCCCCTCACGCCGCGGGGTATGCTGGGGATTGTAGTCCGGCTCCGTCGCGACATCCTGCCCCTCCTCTAGCGCCGCGGGGCATGCTGGGGGTTGTAGTCCACTGCTCCCGATGCTCCACGCTGCCGAGGCCCGGCGGGACTACAACTCCCAGGGAGCGCCGCGGCAGCGTTTTGCCTCCGCGTCGGGGCGAGGAGGAGGATGGTGACAGAGGGAGGATGGAGTCGGGTGAGGGGCTGCGGCGGGGCCGTGCCTCCCTTGGGTGCCGGGGGCGGCGGTGGGGACGGGCTCGGCCGTGCCCCCTGCGGGCTGTGGGGCGCGGTGGCGGGGCCGGGGCTCGCCGGCAGTTCTTCGAGCGCCAGGGCCGGGACTCCCCTCCTTCCCTCCCTCCCTCCAGCCCGTTCTCCTAGGCAGGCTGGGACACCTCGGGGTGTTCAGCCTGAAAAGAGAAGGCTCCGGGGAGACTTGACAGCGGCCTTACAGCACCCAGAGGGGCTACAAGAAAGCTGAGGAGGGACTGTTTACAAAGGCTTGTGGTGACAGGACGAGGGGCAATGGGGATAAATGGAGAGGGGCAGATGGACATAAGGAAGAATTTCTTCACTCTGAGGGTGGTGAGGCCCTGGCCCAGGTGGCCCAGGGAAGCTGTTCAGGGGCAGGTCGGATGGGCCTCGGGCAGCCTGATCAGTGGGAGGTGTCCCTGCCCATGGCAGGGGGTGGTATTGGATGATCTTTAAGGTCCCTTCCAACCCAAACTATTCTATGATTCTGTGATTCCCGGTGGTATTGGGGGGTGGTTTTACACAGGATGGTTTTTTTCTGTGGACTCACCTGGTGATTATTTCTACTGCATAGTTGTGCACTTGCTTGAAGAGTAAAACACAGTTGTGTTTGATTTAACTTTCAATTTCTGATATTTCAGCCGAGTATTCCTTAAGACTGGCATCTAAAGAAATGATTTTACATTTATTTTTACACTTGAAGGCCTGCTTCCCTCTCCAAACAAACCCTGCTTTAATGAACTATCTAAAAACTGCTCAGATGGTCTTCTTTATGTAGTGGTAATTGTCACTGTTATTTATGCAAAATAGACCTAGTGCTGAATAATTACATTAATACACAGCGTTTCAAACCTTCTGTTAGGAAGGTAAATCTCAGTCCTGCAAACACTTTTCACATGTTTCCAATTAAACACAAGGATATAATCACTCTTAGTGGCAGTATTTGTACATTTAAGATCAAGCATGGGCATATATGCCATGATGCCTGTATTGCTTTCCCCTTCCTTCATTTCCTTGGATCCAGTCTTAGTCTCACTGCTGCCTCTGGCTTTGGTCAGGCTGCTTGGAGTCAAGGTGTCAGCTCTGGTGTTCTTTCAGCACTCGCTGAGGAGCCAAATAAAAACCAGCCAGGCTATAGGATATTTCCCTGTCAGAACCATTTGTTAAAGGAGAAGAGTGGATGTCGCTGGCAGGACCATTCAGAAGACCCAAAGACTGCCTACAACTAGTTCAGTCTGAGAGCTCAAAGTTGTGTGTAAAAAAAAAAAAAGAGGGGCAAAACAGAGTCTGAATTGTGTGTATTCCTGTTCAGTTTTATCTAGGTATGAAAACCAGATCACTATTTTGTCAGACTACTCAGAAGAATTCCCAGAAACTGATGAGCCAGTGTGGATTCTAGGAAGGCAACACCACCTAAATACAGGTATCTTGAGATGGAAAATTCCTCTGTAAACTCTGTAGAATAGATTCACGTGCAGCAGCAGCTGCTCACTTCCAAACATTCCTTAAATGTCTCACGAGAAAGCTTATTTTTCTCCATCAACAAAAAGCCAACTGTAAGCAGCAGCATTGATCCTAAAATAAAGCCAGAAGTTTACCAATGTACTTTCTGCCAGAATTCACTGAAAGGGATTGCATGCTTGTAGCAAAGGCCAATCAGGTATGAGGTTGGCTGCTTCTTGACATCAAATGCCTCTGAAATAGACAAATAAATCACTTCTGGGGAATGTCTAATGTTACTAATGTTATTTAACCTTGAGAGATGTCTGTTATTTGCAACTAAAATGCTATTTCAGAAGAATAATAGTAATAATAATAAAATCAATCTAGGGCACATGCTATATTTTGATGAAAATAAATACATGACCTAAAGTAGAGCTATGTAACTATATATCCTATAAAAATAAGATTGCAGAAATGAGGTTTTCTCTTGAGGAGAAGACAAGGGCATCCTCCTGTGTTAGGTGTTGGAGGCAGTGGGCATCAATGCAGGTACGATGTTCAGGACACCCAAGGGTACCACATACAATCTTGATCGGTTGAAGGATCCCTTGAAAAGGCCAGGCCGTGTGAGCCACTGCTCAAAGTGCAGTGAGTAAGATTCTTAAGAATTCTTCAAAGCCTTTGGGAGAATTCTGTAAGCATGTGTATTAAAAAAAGAGAGAGAAGTTTAATTAAATTTCATGTTCTTAATCTTTTCTTAAAATGACTTTCTGTTGGGTTTGCTGTTAATGCGTAATTCCACATTGGGTTGTGTGTAGAAATTCTTACCCTTTCTTAACTTGCTTTACCAGTTCTTTCATGAGGACATAATCCTCCATAGTTGTTTCGTTCAAGCTGGGCATCATCATTCCAAACACCTTGTAAAACTTTGTTTCACTCTCAATGAGTTAACTTTAATAAGTAGTCTACAAAAGCTCTCCATGTTTGAACAGCTAAAAAATGTCTTAAGTAATATGTAAAATCTAACGGGGGTCTACCATGCCCACTATATATTGACTGTATAGGGAAAATGAGAATTTTTCCATTTTAAAAGTTTGTTTTAATGATTTCTTTCCTCTTCAAATATTCCAGACAAATCTAAATTGTTGTTGGACGTAAGTGCTCGTCTCTGGTTTACGTATAGAAGAAAGTTTTCACCAATTGGTGAGTATGCAGCAGACTAGCTGCCATGTTGTAAATTTGACAGCAGGATTAGGGATATTATCATAGACAGAGAAATGATTTTTACAGTATTGAGACATTTTGAGCATTATTTGTTTATGCAAACAAAATATTAAAGCTGTTGGAAGCTGTGTTTACTTGTGCCAGTATATAATCAGGTCTTCGTGTTTGTAGAGCGAGCAGTGAGATTAGATCAGCAACAGGGAAAGAAGAGGTCTCACTCAGGGCCTTTTATCCATAGGACAGTTGGAGATTTTAACTCTGAAGTTTTCTCGGTGGTGCTGCATTCACTTTAAAGCCCCCAGTGATTGTCATGAACTGTTTGAACAGGAGGCACCGGTCCTTCGTCGGATGCTGGCTGGGGATGTATGCTGCGCTGCGGGCAGATGATGCTGGCACAAGCACTGATCTGCAGACACTTAGGAAGAGGTGAGTACCCTTGCAGAGTGAACGTCTGTGCTGTTTGGATATGGTTTAATTCTTGTTGTATTTTCCATAAAAGCACAAAACCTAAGTTTATTAATGACATTTTCTTTGATGCCCTGATAGAAGTTACTAGTGAATTATTCTTGTCTGGCAGGGCGAAATCATGCCAGCTGAAAGCAGGAAAATAGAATTAGAGAGAAGACAAGTAGGGAATCCCATTGCTGGTTTTTTGTTAACTCTTTTTCACAGAATCACAGAATCACAGAATGACCAGGTTGGAAGAGACCCACTGGATCATCGAGTCCAACCATTCCCACCAAAGTCCAACCATTCCCACCAAACGCAAATTCCTTTTTGAGGAATACCCAAACTGAGGCCGAGGGAGAACCTGCCACCAGGGGTCTGAGTTCTTACCCTTCTCCTCATTGCTGACATAGCCAGCAAATGCTGGCACACAGTGACATAGCGACAGACACCATAGAGAGCCACACATCCCTCACCAGCCTGAGCTCTAAACCCCGCAGCAGATCCTATTAGTACAAGCGCTTAAGCCTATACCAGCACCTCACATCCCAGGGTCACAGGAAAGCATCATAGGTCTGGTCTGTGTGGAGCTGCTGTACCAGTGAAATAAATCATTGTGGTTAGGGCTGTAATCCTTACACTGTTGTGCTGCGGTTTCTGGGGCAGCATGCTTTGTAGATTTATCTACTTTAATAATTGAATTCATAGAAAGATTTATCCACTTGAGTAACTGAATCCACAGAACAGAGGAGCAGGCAAACAAACTAATTACCTGGAATACGAGCTACTTCATACTGTCAACCTCATGTGTGCTTTTCTTTGTCAGTAAATGGGTGGTAACTACCTTACAGCAGAAGCAGGAACATACATGGCAAAGTTGTGTTTTGGATTTTGCTGTGAGAGTGGGCCAGCATGGTGTTTGCATTGTGCTTTATGGGTCTTATTACCTGATGTATGTTTACAAATCTAACAAAATCTAAACAGAGCATACAGTTTGAAATGGTCTTGAAAACTCACATACAGCAATAGCTGTCAGCTCTCAGCAGAGATCACTCAGAATATATTTGCAGCTGACGTTTTTATTTGATTTCCCCAGATTTCACAATCTAACCTGTGATGATAAAGGACAGCTTGATAATAAAGGACAAGCTGTGACTTCTAGGAACACTAAACAAAATGTCGAGATGAATTGTACCTCAGTCTTTTAACACTTCATTGTACAGCTTTCTGCTATCTAGAAATTTGATAAGGACAATGGAAACATTATTTTTTAATCTCTATAACTTTTTTTTCTGGTAAGATTGGCAATGGGAAAAACACAAAAAACAACCAGAAGAATATCATAGGATCTTACGGTGCTTTCTAGATAGAAAAGATTGCTGTTATTCCATCCACCAAATGGGTAAGAACACACATCGACTTTTTTTCCCACTGAAATTCCTACCATGTTGAAACTTTCTAATTTGAAATATGTTAATTTAAAATTATAATTATGAAGACAGAGTACATGTATAAATTAAAATGCATGCAAATGGCAACAAAGTAGAATAATTCTGAAGCCTTATTCACTGAGATCTAAGTAATTCTGTAGGTAGAGTGTAGCTTTTGATAAAGCATGTAGGCCTTGGGTATCAGAGTTGATAGTATTAAATTAAGCAGTCACAAAGCTTATTGCTGTAATTTGTAATAAAGGACACTAATATTTGTATTTCTTATTACAGTGTAGAAACTTTTTGTAAAGGAACTAGTTGTTATTAAGATCTGAAGAGAGCATAGATTGAGAAAATAGTTGTTGTTGCTCAATACAGTTTGCAGTTGCTCTAGGATGCATGAGACAGTATTAGTAGGTCATGCTGTTTAACATATATCTTGTGACAAGACTCTCTGTGGTCTTTTTTCTTCTCTGTGTCTGTGTTTTCCTTCATATAAACAGCACAGATGGGTGTTGGAGAGGGGAAATCTATTGGAGAATGGTTTGGACCAAATACAGTTGCTCAAGTACTGAAGTAAGTCAAATCACTCTGTCTCATTCAGAATGTACAACCCTAGGGCAGCTAAGACCGAGGTGGGGCCCAAGATGCAATAGGGATTTACTGGCTGTTATCCCTCTCTTGGAACCAAGGTATATAAAGGCCATGTGTTGGGCAGGTACTGAGTTGGGGTTGGGAGAGTTCTAAATTTTAATTTATCTGGGGAAGACCTGCAAGAAGGTCTCTTCTGCTATGCCGTCTTCATGCCCCAAGCAGTACAGCAGGAGATGTGTATTCCTTTCCACCTACAGGCACAGCTTTGACAGGTCACGAGTGCCATCGTCCAGATTAGCGTGCCGATATGACAGGAGTGAAACCATCCAGGCCAAGGAGGGAACTGAGCTGCAGTTTCTCACTGTCTGAGCTGCAGTTCTGCCTGAAGGCAGCTGTAGAAAACACAGGCAGCTTCTCCTGATCTAGAAGCCACACTTAAAAAGAGTTGACTCTCCTCTATTTTGGAGGGATAGGTGGAGGCACCAAGTCTTTGGTGGAGCCTAGACAGCAGATCTGGAGTGCTCAGCTGCAGTTCTTGCAGCCCTAGGACAGACATGCATTCTGGAGAGAGAGAGGAGCTAAAGCATGCCCTGGCCTCCAGCTGTTTTCACTTATAAATTCTTCCTGGCTTGTTTCAGACAGCTAACTTGGCTTGCACAGCTTAAGAGTGTAGCTCCCTTCCTCAGAGTTCTGGATTTCAGACAAGAGAACTGAAACCTTTGTGCTGTAAATGCCTTTCTCCTAATTTTTGAGTGCCAAAACCCTTTAAGCTGATGTAGCTTTTAGCAGCCTGAGTGCTGTCCACAAAAGCACAGACATAGTTCCACTGAATTCAGTGGAACTTCTTAAGCAAAAAGTAACATGCAAAACTGGCATGGGAATTTTTAATTCTCTAGACAATGCCAGGCACAATTGGCAGAATCCCATTGCAGAAGCTTTTAAATGCAATAAAGTAATAAACCAAATTATGTGTTTGATCTGTTACTATCACTGCATTTGGCAAAAGGACAAAATGGTTTCCACGTGGTATATTGTGTATGCTTTTCCTGGTACAACTCAATATTCATTTTTCTGAATATATTAAACATTAAATATGCAAAGTTATCTTTTTATTACATGGAGATTTTTTCAAAACCCAACGAATATGGTTTTCCAGAGAAACAGTTTCATTTTTTACTCAAGAACCGTCTAATTCTCCTGGATGAAAAGCTACCCTTGTTGTCCTGATTAGTATACATTAATTATTACCTTAATGTTTTCTAGGAAGCTTGCTTTATTTGATGAATGGAATTCATTAGCGGTTTACGTATCTATGGACAATACAGTTGTCATTGAAGACATCAGTAAGTGAAACATTACTTCTCTAGTTACTGTTTTTGATTTGACTCCATTTTCCTGAATATGTCTACATATAAGCAAAATACTTTTGGGCCATTCCTACTTATTCCCAGGGTAAAAGCAGTAAAGGAAATGCAAATGCAGGTTTTGGGTGTCCAACACTAAAGATAGCACAGAATGATGCAGCCATTCTTGGTGGTCAACTTATATACCATGCAGCTTGGGAGAAGATGGAGTCTGGTTTGTGCTCTCTAATCTCCTGCCTAAAAATGGAATGAAGTCATGGTGTGTAGCAATACAGAGAATTGTTTTTCATACAGTTTGTCACAGAAATGTGCTTTTGTCAGGCAGAAGAGAAACCAGGGGCAGATTGTAGAGAAACACATGGCCAGGCTTAATTTTCAGTTGTAAGAATGATGAGTTTACAAGTGGCATTTAGCCACAGCACATTTTTACTTCAGTTTCTACTTCTCCTTATTTTACAGTCACATCATTGCAAGTGAAGAGTTTCTAATGCAATAATCTCTGTCATTTCATTTCCCTAATATTTGATGGGCAAAGCTTGACAGTATTAATAATGCTAGTAATAAATGGAACGTCAGTCTTCAGTTTTCATCCCCCAGTCATCTATCTGCTGTATCACTAATGTGCTAGCACATACAGAATCACTTCCACCGATGTGTTACAATTTCCACACCCTGTTCCCTTTACCCTAAGATAGGAGCTCTACAAAGATGTCTGGCAAAGTAGCTTCATTCATGATTGAAAGGAACATCCGTTCTGTGTTTTCTTGTGCATTCATTGATTTGTATTTTTACTCCCACAGAGAAAATGTGCTGGTCCCCTCCCCAGAGCAGCGGTGCGGCCCACAGCAGTGCGCATTTGCACAGAAGTGCGCTTGGCCGAAATAAGAACACAGCAGGATTCTGCATGGGCTGGAAGCCCCTCTTGCTCATTATACCTCTACGTCTAGGGATAAATCATATAAATCCAGTATATATCGATGCGTTTAAAGTAAGGGTTTTTTTCAGTGAATTGTTTGTTATTGTGAAATAAGTTCAGGTACCTGTCATATCAATAAACAAATCAACTACAATTTAACTTTTTTTCCCTCTGAACTCCTAGGAATGCTTTAAGATGCCACAGTCCTTGGGAGCATTAGGAGGGAAACCAAATAATGCCTATTATTTCATAGGATTTTTAGGTAAGAGAAAAGAGAAACTTAGTCCAAATATGCATATGATCTAAACAGAAAGGATGTTTTTGAAGGGGGAAAAGCAAGTGGTTTAAGCATGAGAATAGAGTAGAAGAAATGGAAGAAACATACTTCAGGTACTTCAAGAATAGTGTGATATCATCCAGACAGGAATGGAAAAGTAGCAAAGCTATATGTAAAAGTAAGGAATGATGTAAGAACGAACAACACACTACAAATAAAGAATAGCATTCAACAAGTGTCAAATGTCACTACTGCTAAAATACTACCTTCTTCCTCATCATTAATATTTTCTAATGAAGGGTGTCTTGTTTTATTTTTTGCTCCACAGTTTCCTTAATTCTTTTCTCATATTTCAAACTTTTTCTGACCTTCTATGTCTTCCTTCGTTAATTAAAACAATAGTTGGTACTAGATTCAACCTTTCAGATTTCACCCCAGTTTGATTCATAATTTTATGGATATTTTGTTCTTCCCTTTGTATAACCTGGTCTGTTTCAGTCAGATTTCTTTGTTTCAATTTCTGAATGAACTCCTGCAGGGATTACAGATTGTGTTTGTGGTCATCCTGTAATTTTGAGCTGTGGAATGTTGGGATTTACAGTACCTGACATTTTTTAAAAATGTGCTGGGCCTCACACAGAAAAGAGACAAATACAGAAAAAAACAACCCCACAATCTAAAGTAACAGGTCACAAAAGAAAAAATACGCTAAATACCCTCTTGGAAACTATTGTGCCTATCTTTCTGATTTTGCCCTATCTAGAAATTCTGTTTGCTGTGATGATAATCTAATTTTTATTTTACAAGTCTGAATGGAATAAGTGCTTATTCAAGTCTCTTGCTTATTATCAATATATGGATTTTTCCCATACAGGCAATGAGCTGATTTATTTGGACCCTCACACCACTCAAAGTTTTGTAGATTCAGAAGAAAATGGCACAGTTGATGATAAGAGCTTCCACTGCCAGCAAGCCCCACACAGAATGAAGATCATGAATTTAGACCCTTCAGTAGCTTTAGTAAGTGTTATGAAATAATAGATGTGTATAGTTGATTTGAAAGTAATACCTGTGTGTATTGATAAGGGCAGTAGTGCATTTCCTTGAGCACAATCAAGATCCCAGGGCTGTTTTCTGTGATCTAGAATTCAACACATAGTAGTTTATATATGAACTACATAGGATACATTAATCTTAGGTCAAGCAGGGAACCAGCTGTTTGTGTCCCAGGGAACTAATTAGTTTTCTTTACTAATAAGCATTTACCTCCTGCAAGTAGTGTTCTGAAGGTCAAAGCAAGGAACTGAATCACTACCATTTTTTTTCCATCATTACCATACATGAATGTGTCTGGATAAGTTACTTATTTAATTTTAATTTATTTTATATCAACATTTACAAATCTTTAAATCAAATTACTTGTAGAAGCCATCCAGTATATGTCACAAGAATACTGTTTCTTCAGCTGGTAGTTGAAGAAATTCAATCTGATGCCATGCCAGTATCCTGTGGGTGGGCTCTGGGCATTGTCACTTCAGACATGTTTCTGGAGCTTTAAACAACATGTGAAGATACCACAGCAACCTTCACTCAGTGACATATCGTTATTTTTTCCTCAGGGCTTCTTTTGCAAAGAAGAATGTGATTTTGATAACTGGTGTACTCTTGTACAAAAGGTAATATACTGTCTTTATTGGCTCGGTGTGAAAAAATGTATACTTTTTTGTAATGACAATTCCCATTACATCCTTCTTTTCATGGAAACTAAATGAGCCATGGAGAAGACTGCATTAATGTGTCAGGTTAAACTAATATTACTGAATTCCTAAGTGGAGTTTGTTCAGCATTTTGACAACCATGAACCCTGCCACCTGAAATGTCTGTATGTCTGCATTGTTTTTTGGTAGACATACTTAATTAAAAATGTTTTTAATTAAGCAGACATTTTTTTTGTGTTTGAAGATTCTCTTGAAGCATCTTTTAAAATGAAAGTATTCTGTCCTCAGGAGATCCTAAAGCAGCAGAGCCTACGGATGTTTGAGCTGGTCCAGAAGCATCCACCGCACTGGCCTCCTTTCATCCCTCCAGCAAAGCCAGAGGTGACAACTACAGGAGCAGGTGCAGTACCGATGAAAAGTGCTCTTGTGCAGCAGATTAGCAAAGAGAGGACTAATCCCAGGTGGAATAACAATGCTTTCCTAAGTGTGAGCAATCGCCACAAGATTAAATCACTTATCGTTACAGACTATTAGACCATTCTGCAAACAGGCCATGTGCAATAGTCAGCATATATTTGTTTTGAAACTTTACAAAATACTGTGAAGGACACATTCCAGAAAAAGGCTTTTTTGTTTGTATTCCTAAATAAACAAAAACCGGCATGTCTTCAGATTCTAAATGGTATAATTTGGTTTTTTTGCAGAACTCATTGAATCTACTGACAAACTATTTGAAGTGGAAGAAGAATTTGAAATCCTGAGTGTGTGAAGGAAACTAGTCACACTTCTGAGTATTGAATGTATTGATAATGTTACTGCATCGACTTAAATCAAACAGCCATGTTATCCCCAAAGTGCCTGAAATTACAGATAACAGAGCACAAAAACCTAGTAGCATCCAAAACTCCAACAGTGACAGTTCCTGCGGTCAAAGAGCTTCCTGGGATGAAAAGGCAGTATAAGATCTTATTGCATGACCCATAAAGGGAAGCTCTTGTTAAGGTGTGTATTACCTGAAGACAAATGGACCTTTGTAATGAAGGCAAAAACAAGTATAGTACTGGGCTGTATGCTTGGAGAAAGGGATAACACCAAATGGATTTTTCTTGCTCTCATATAATGCAATAGTTTAGTTCTTAAAGCAAAACAGTCTTGAGTTAAGGAGGACATTTACTTCTCTTCCCCTCCGTGGGCTGCATCGTGGAAAAAATGGTCTTCTTTAAAAGATCAACTGGATCAGAAGAAAACTGTTTCCTTGTTAAATATTTTAACATGTATTTGAGCAACCAGACTTTATTACAAAAATGTTTCTGTCAAGGGAACTGCCTAATGTCTACACTTGCAATTGCCTTCCTGTTTCTGGGAAACCTCCAGAGGAACAGGGGACTCCAATAGTCGGTGCAGATCACGACCACTGTTAAGAGTTATATTCCACCTTGACCTTAAAATTCAGATCACTAAAACTTAGCCTGACCTTTTTTTTCGGAGCTGAAATGAGTCCAAGGCGGTTTAAATGTACCTTATTTATTTTTAAAAAGATTTCTCTGTTACAGCACTTTATCTGTGCATCTGATACCTTTCTGAAGCTTTTCATAGGTTGTACGCTGCTATGTTTTGTTAATTTGTTTGCATGAACTAAATATAAGCCAGGTTATCTTAAAACTTAATATACAGGTATGTGCAAGTGACTTAATTGTTGTTTTCTGACTAGTTGCCTTCTGAAACCTGTTTAGGTAAAAGTGCCTTAGTTCTACGGGTTTATCGGCACGGCCGGTGTGGTTTCATTTCTAGGGCGGAGAATGTCTCAAGCAGCCATAAGAAGCAGAGCTCAGAATGACTAAAGGCAAAGGTCTTTTAATCCTTTATGAAGTTCCTTTTTACTCTCTGACAGTTCCCACTGTGGTTGCTTTGTCACAGCAGTGTAATGGGCATGAACCACACAGTTTCATCTTCACCAATAAATGCCAACACAGAGAAAAGCGAATCCTGTCTCCTCTCACTCACAGCTCTTGATCAGGGCCAGCCCCATCTCCAGGAAAACAGTTCACCAGGTTCTGTTTCATCTTATTTGCCTCCCATGTTTGTTACCTACAGCCTGGAAACTCTACCCTCAGAAAGCAAATCCCAGCGATTCGGTGCATGGCTTTTTGAAAACAAAGCGCTGCTTCTTAGTTCTTGACCATCTTGTTCATCTCAGCAATGGTAGCTCTCTCCTCCCCACAGGAGAGATACAGCACTAAAGCTTCTGTGCACTATAAAGGTGTACAGAGGAAAGCGTTCATTTTCTTTGCTGAGGTGCTGGAAACACTTTGTCAGGAATGCCCTGTGAAGAGTAGAGTCGGAAGCACAACGGAGATGAAAGCTTGGCTCGCTTTCTGGTGGGTGGTCACAGATGCATTCCACCCTCCCTCCTTTAACCAAGCCAGCACTAGTTCAGTTCAGGCTCCAGAGGAAGTAAAGGCCTCCCCGCAGTGGGCCAAGAGCTCCTGCAGGAAACCCGCAAGGAGCAGAGAAACAGAGGGAACCCCATAAGGAGCCTCGTGCAGGGCTCTATTTCCTGCAATCTGACTAGGAGTCAACAATTTTTATCCCGTAGATGTGACCTTCGGTGAGCTCTCCATGCCCGTCACTGTGGCTGCACAGCAATGATCTCCTCCTGCACTGGGAGCCTCCCCAGGGGAGCTCTTCGAAGTAATTAGATCTTTTACCAGTGACAGATCACCGTTGAGCCCCGCTTGAATCCAGTGCATGTCAGTTGTCTGTAAGGATATAGCTGCCCAGATATCCCTTGGTTCACGTTTCTGTACCCCTGTATTCAATGCTTGATTTTCTAAAATCCAGTGCATGAGAGTCTACGTTGTGGAACCTTGCATTCTAACCTCGGCATGGAGTAACGCTGGATACCCTCACAGCACAGTGCATTGGAAAAGGTGCTTTATTTTAGGAACAATTTGAACTCAAAAGGAACCACGGTACGTTTGTCTCCAGGCGTACCAAAAGGACTCAATATTTTGACTGCTTTGGAGGTAAATGCACTCCAGGAACGGAAACATGGCTTCAGTGTTTTCTTCTACTGTAGCTGGAAGCTCCTGGGTAAAGGCAACAAAAGACGTTACTCGTGCACCACACTTTAACCTTCCATAGAATACAAATGAAATCTTCTTCCATGAAGAAGTCAGGCCAAAGCAGTTTCTAAAAGCATTGCACTTCCTCTCCAAAAAATATAAACCCTTCCATCTCAAATGATTGTCCCACTCTAGTAGTTCCAGTAACAGATAGCACACCAAGCACACATTTTGCATCTACAACTGACGCACTAACCTTTGAATTTCTTCGTGGGAGGAGAAGAAAGGGAGGAACCATTCTCCTTGGTGAACAGTTTCTGATGCGCCGCCTGGATTTTGGCTCTCTTGGCAGACGGGGAAAGCAGGACTTGGTCACGGGGAGTCAAGTCTTTCTCATCCCTGAAAACCTTTCCAGTAGATGTTGGGTTCCGGTATTTCCTTTTTCTTCCTGCTCCACTGGGACCGATTGCCATTTGTATTGCAGGAGCAGGAGCAGGTTCAGTCTGGCCAGCCGTCTCTTGATGTCCTGCCGAACTCTGTTCTCCTCCAGTCCCTTTGGAAGTAGCAGAAGCAATAACGCTGCCTTCAGCGAGAGGCGTTTCTGACACAGAGTTTGTAACATATTCCTCAAAGCCTTTGTAACGTATACCAGCTCCGAGTCATCATTTGCAAGCACAGAAAGCCCATGGTGACAAGTTATATGAACCCAAAGATTAATTTCTTTTGTAAACTTACCCTTCCCTTGCAGTCTCCAAGGTAGCAGCCTCAGCAGATTTGAACACCAACTGGCCACCCTCGGGAAGGATAAGACTTTCGGCTTTTGATTCTTCCTGAAATCCTACAAAAAGACAGACAGATGACTTCCCTCCTGCACTTCACATCATTGCTTTTCAAATGCTCATCTAGTTTTCAAGTGAGCCTTTATGCCTCTCCTTGAGGACAGTGGTCGAACAAAACCGTGCTACCGAGACTTCCAACGCACAGGAGGACTGAATTCTTCTTTCCAGTAAAACAAGAAGTCTGATGCAGAAGTGCAGTCAAGAAAACAAAACGGCCACTGGAACTCTGCTGGCAAACTGAACTTGCTGACCTAATGCATAAAAACATCCCTCCTTCTTAAAGCTGGGGAGTAAGTTTTCTTATTTCTCTTGGGATATTTATCTGCTACCAGCAAAGCTTCTTTCCTTTCTTGACACCATTTCCACTTTCTACAGGAAAGCAAAGGTCTTTGCCTGGTCTTTCCTCTGGTGACTGACTGGTGGTGTTGAAACCCAAGTGCTTGCTAACAAACTGCTTCAAGTGGAGTCATCAGGGATCTGTACCACTGAAGCTGGAACTCAAGGAGCAGAAACTGATTCCTCGTATTTCAAAGAAAGGTTTTTAAAAAAAAACAAAGCAGGATTTCTCCTGAGGACTATCCTACCAGTCAGCAACACCTGACAGAACCTGGCGCACTTGACAGAACTTTTACACTCACCTCCACTGACTCATTCGGCTGCAGCGCTGCAATATTGTTGGCCCTTTTTTGATGGTGGGATGGACGGAATTCATGGTCCTGAATCCTGCTGCTGTTCTGCAGAACCTTCTCCAAACACGCCTAAGAGAAGCAACACATTTCACAAATTTATTGTGATTCTGCCCCTACGCTTTTCCAAGAGATTTTTTTGTCTTGTCCACACTTACCAGCTCGGTACGGTTGAAAGGCAGCTGCAGGAAGCTCTGCACAAGTCCCATCTCCAGGCAGGTTTGAAACATGTGCAGTAGCAGCTCTTCTCTATTTTCACCTCTGGAGTGCTGCTGCAACAGGCCCCAAGCATCCACAAAGCACCTGGAAGTCATGTTTTGGAGATGTAAAGGAATAGTAAGAGCAGAAATTAAAAGAAGCCACAGAATTACTGTGTTCCAAGTTCAAGGGAAATGTGGGGGATCGGGATTAATATTACTGGTTCCCCACCCTTTGCAACATTCGAATGCCAAAATGCTGGGATATATTTCTTTACCTATTGGACAGGAACACAGAGAGGAAAAGCTGTGCTTCTCTGGAGCTGGTGATCAATGGCTTCGTCACCCGTATGTACGTGAGGGCTTTCCTGTGCTCTCCTTGGCACATGAGGGTCTGAATAACCCTCTGACGCAGCCCCACCTCCATCTTGGCTGTAGCTGGATGATAGAGCAGGGGCAGCGAATTCTGTAGAAGGCAGAAGTCAGGTTTAGTTTCATACATGCGCACACCCAGGCAGCACAAACGGATTCTAGCTGTCAAGCACTCTTCCAGATGACGACTTCTTTGTTTTAATCACTTTCCCATGAAGAACTTCAAAGAAGCTTCTCACGGTTTAGCACCGGTTACTAGCTAACCCCCAATGCCTTAACATCATTTTCTAGATGACGGCTTGGTACTGTGAGGTACGTCTAACTGACCTGAAACATACTTACTTCATAATCGTTGTGATCGAGCAGCCAAAACCCTTGAATGAGCTGAACGAGCCCCTGCGGGATAGCAAAGGTTCTGCAGAAGGACTGCAGTAATGTTTCTCTGTTATTTGGCAAGGCCTGCTCGATATCCAGCAGCAAGTACATTGTCTGATATCAAGTGTCAAATTAAGGCAAAACCATTTGTAACACCAACAATGTATCCCATTACATTTAGAAAAACATAACGGAATAAGAAGAGAAAAGGGGTAGGAAGCAGAAAATACTGATGCCTTAAGTCTGGCCATTTGAAGCCCAGGGATCCCTTGGTTCATGTCAGTCTCTCTCTCCAGAGTGGACACGTTTCTGTACCCCTCTGATGCCTTAAGTCTGGCCATTTGAAGCCGTTCTCACCTAAAGGCAGCCAGGTCCTAAGCACAAAATGGCATTCTGATTCAATAACCAGAAAGAAATACCCTTGGATTTCTGTAAGGCATCAAAAAATGGTCAGCTTGAGTTATTTAAAAGTTTCCCTAAGAAACACAAATCAGTTCAACATCCAGTGTTTCATTTTTGAAGCAAACAAACTCTACAGCTGGTTTTCTTCCTTGCTGCCTGAGCAGATAAACCAAGGTGGTTGACTATGTGCTTCCAATAGAACTGCGCTCTGAAGGATAAACGCTGGGTCTAAACCAGGATGCACACCGCTCATGGCCAGGGCCGCTTTCTACCCCATTTTTTAGGGACACTTTCTAAGAAGGCAGCTCTGGCCTACACCGTTTTCAACGCCCTCACTCTCTAAGATCCTCTCTCGGAGCAGGCAACCAACAACAGAGGCAATTCTCTCTTTCACCAGCTTAAACCACTTAAACCCCTGCTTCTGACAGTGCTTCTGTCTACAACTTCATCCTAAACAAAATGTTTTCGCTTGCATTGTGTTTGAAGCACAAATTAAAATATCTTCGTAAAGACGGAGATGAGAAAGGTTTAAGACCATTTCTGTGCCTATGCTGGAGGTGTAATAAAAACAACCAGAAAGGATACAATTGCGTGTTTGTCCATTTCTACAGTGTCTTCTAGCAAGTAGAGCTGCAGCAGGGCCTGAAAGGAAAGATGAAGTTTGTTAAAAACTCCTGTCTTCCGCCAGTCTCTGCCGATTGCGTGGGGCTGGGGGCAGGGGTGGTGTTTTCAGGGAACACAGCAGTCACCTTTAAAGTAGGAGGGGGATATTTCCCAGTTGGTTCTTCGCCTCTGCACCACAGCTTCTCCACTCGCTTTCGCAAGCGGGAAACCACTCTGTCAATCATCAGGCCATCCAAATCCCATTTTCCTCTGAAACAAAAAGGAGCAAGTACGCTACAAGACAGCAACACCACCCCCACGGGGCACTAAGCAGAGCTGTGTGTAAACATCTCAACACAGAACAGTAACCTCGGTGTTCAACGCAACACGTGCATCACCCAAGCCAAAAGTCCCGCTGGCAAATGCATCAAGCACAGCAAATACAGCTGTGGAGAGAAGAACCCTTCACTTCGACTCCTGGACTTGCACTGGAAGTGTGCCAGAGTTGTAGTGAAAGGCTTACCTGGACAAAAGCATCAGTCTCTCTCGCTGAGCTCTGCAGCGGCTCTGAAGCAGAGGGTAATTGTAAAAAGGTGTAGACGAACGCTGACTCTCATCTATAGGCAAGAAAGGAAAAGCAAGTTATAGATGTAACGGCATTTTCTCAACCGATTCTTTTGACTCAAAAAGAGAGAAGATTATACAAGCCTAAGCATCAAGAAGCACAGGCAAGTCTCCAACTCTAAGAGAAGCCAGTCCCATTTCTGCCTTTCTTAAAAGAAATGCGAGACCTCGATTCCTTCTTGTCTCAAGGGCCATTTCAAGTTGACAGTCAAAGCAGCATTCAGAACACGTAGTGTAACCTGAAGTTCACTACCAAAAACATTCTCAAAGGGAATGTTTTTTAAACACATGGAGAGAGCATTTGTAAGACAATTAAGGCTGACAATAGAATTTACAGTCCTTCCAAGTAAGCAAGTATTTCTCACCTAAACCCTCTGGAAGGAGACCGGATTGACAGAACCAGATGACCATTTGTGCATACAAAGAGTTGAGGCCGGCTAGCTCATGCTTATCTGTCAAGTCTGGAAAATATGAGAAAAGGCACAAGATGACTTGGGTTACGCAATCCCTTTCCTTTTTATAAAACTCCCTCCATCGCACTAAATAGAAAGCATAAAAATCAGACGGTAGAAATCCCTGTCTTTGCATTTTTCACTCTGTATCACTCTCTGATCTGAAGCAAAAACCCACCGTCACCACCAGAACAAAAAGCAACCCCAACAAAGGACAACATTCTCTTTCCACAACTACAAGACAACTAGCTTCCAAACCTTACTAAAACAGATTCACTAGTTCTGTTAGACAAACCTTCAGAAATCCCTTGGGCTTCTCTTGGCAAACAGTTTAAGATGGTGCTAAGGTTGTACAAGCGGAACTGGCAGTGATGAAGAGACTGTTTTGTCTCTTGGTCAGTGAAGGAGCCATCAAAGAGCGGAACACCTTTGCAAGAAGAGACATGAAATCATTAGCCTCTAGAGCGATTTCAGAGTTTCAAAGTACATGCGTACAATTATCAGGTACCGGCAGATTACTGAATAAGCTCAGTAACAAAGAATGACTTGATGTTTGGGGAATGACTTGGCTACTACTCACATAATTGGTTAAATTCAGCTGCGGCGTGGAGCGCTCTGTTCCACGCACACTCACGGACAAACTGTAAATTTTCTGCAGATCTCGGCTGCTCTGTAAGAAAAGAGAACAAAAGAGGAAGTGAAGGACCAATTTCAAGCTAGAAAACACAAACCAGAAAAGCAACCTCACAAGCCTTACCTGCGGCTGTCCAACGTTTAATGTACCCAGTCAGATGTTCTAAAGAACCAGTCTCGGCAGCTGCAGACAATATTGCCTCTAACTGCTCCTCCTAAGCAGAACACACAAAATCAAATGAGCGACTTCCCTGCTGGCACTCTCTGAACCATCAACAGCACCATTCTCTGGACGATATCATCACAATTCAGCAAAGGCAACTAAAAAACAGTTTGTGGGCTAGGTCACTTCAGCCCTTGCAATGCTCACTCAAGTATTTCTTAGCTTCTCTCTCAATACTCGGGCCTCTCCTTTTTCTCAAACACCGACACAATATGCACTGTACATCAGCTAAACTAAGACACAACTTTAAATCACACTTGGGAAGATCCTTTCTAGGCTTGTTTGGCAGAAGCGGATTGATGTTGGAAAGATGGAGTGAGATGACCCTTCTTTCAGGATTAGTTGGCACATTCTGGGCAGTGGCTCGGAAGTTACCATTTGGCCAAGAAGAAGAAAACAATTCCATTTCTTCTCAAAGAGTCAAGTAATTGTTCATGTTCTCCCTTCTGTCCTCCGTTTTCAAGTTGATCAGGGATCCCAACCCCAGCTCATGACGATCGATGCAGGGAGTGCAAAGGACGGGCAAAGAAGATGGAACAGCTTTCCCTGCCTTCCTCAACAGCTCTGTTCTTCTTGCTCCTCCTCCAGCAATGGTCTCTTCCTCTCTAGACACTCAATCCCGCATCGGGCTTCAACAGGAGACAAGGGCAGTTTTATGCTCCCAAGAGTGGACCTAAACCATTACCAGCTGCACGAAACTGGCAGGATACGAGTGCAAATATGCGTGGGGCTGGGCAGGATGAGCAGAAAATGGTCTCCGATACCCAAAGCAGTGCAACGGAAAGCTTGGGAAAGGCCCATCTCTCGACATTCTCAAGAAAGAGACAGGAAAAGCTCACCTCCTTCCGCAAGGTGGTGCAAGTCATATGCAAAACTCCAAAGCTCAGCAAGCACACACCATCTGCAGAAACAAGGAATGTTGGACAACTTTACGTACTCTCCCAGTTATCTTATGAGCAGCAGTACTTGGAAAGGTATAACTGAGTACCCATTCTCTGCATTAGAGCACTCATAGTCTTTGTTTCAAAAACTAATTACAAATATCCCAAAAATGCACATTTGACAATATTAAATCCCTTGTTAGGCTGGGTTTATGGGGCTTCAGGGCCTTTTGGTTTGCCTTTTGATTGACACAATGAAGAAGAAAACCAAGAAATGACACCTGACCTCAATGAAAGCTTATCACTATTAAAAGCAGTTAAATACCTACCAAAACCACAGCTGCTTACACGAGGAGTCTGGCCGGGTGCTAGGTAAGAAGGAGGACCTCTCCAAGCTAGACTCGTCTGGTCTACCATAATATCCAAAACGAGGTTTGGAGAAGCCCGGCTCGTTACCGTATCCAATGACCACAGTGCGAAATAGGGGCAATCGTGAAGGGATTCTGGTCTGCGAGAAAACAAGCGCGTAAGCTAAACGCCAGCATTCAAATGAATTATTTGTAGGGGTAGCGAAAACAACTTAATAAAAATCTACCTTAGCGAGGCTGGCATCTGAGCATTGAGCCAGCCATTAATGTCAAACACGCCCAAGTAAGTTGATGGGTATTTCTGACCACTCGCATACCCTTGCCAACTGAAGAATGAGATGCTGGCGTTAGGAGATATTGCTGAAAAACACAAGACATGGTTTCTTCCTTGCAGAAAATACAACACATCTGATATTTTTCAAACACCTCTTTCTGCTTGGGCTTAATTCAATCCTATCGCTCAGGAAACACAATACTTAACGAGAGTAACACAGACATTTACAGAAGGGAAAACATCTCTGAGACACGTTCCAGACACACTGCCCATTTTTCTTCTTCAAACTGCATCGATGCTAAGCCAAACCAAATACACAGTCAGTCATTAGGTAATTAAGTTTTCCATACATGAAGAGGAGATCCAAGACCATTAGCTGGATGCAATGTTGAGCAAAAATGCGCTAGGAACATAGGCATTGCCCCTTTCTGAAAGCATAAAACCAATGATCGTATACACTTGTATCACTCCAATGGCATTATCAAATCCCACAGCTGACTCAGTGACACGGTTCAAGAGTAGCTCCCTTCCAGCAGATTCAACAGAAAAGAACATTGTTATCACATCAAATCGGTATAAAACCCCCAAACTCAACAGCCAGGAAATCGGAATCAAAAGTCTAATATAAAGCATTCACAATGTTAAATTTCTCTGAAGAAACTGCATGACCTCTCTTCTCTGTCGAGAGCGTGTTCTCTGGATGCTAGCAACGTAGGGGTCTGTCATTTTCCCCGGGAGAGGAAGGAAGAGCCTTCCATCCCTCCAGCAGATCAACCCAACACAGACATCAGAACAAACCTCCATTCATGCTGTCGTCTTCATCCAGGTGGTCATTGAACTCTTCCACCGTCTGACACCCAAGTAATTTCATATTGCTGTTCTGCCCTGTGCGGGGAAAGATTACATCCGCGAGATCTAAACCGAACTTTTCTTCACAGCATGCCAAATCCTGGGGAAACAATAAACAAGGAGACAAGAGGTCATTTTGAGATACAAATGTACTTTCTACCTCAACAGCAAAGAATGCATCAATCTGATAGAAGATGCATATTTTATTGTATACACTGTCCATGAGCTCTCTTCTGACAGCAAATAGAAACTACGTCTGGGGCGCAGGAGAATCCAGTGTTGAATTCCTTCACTGAGCACAGCCAACAGCAAACAGGGAAAACAGAGAGGACATCCAAAACAAGGCCTTCAGGGAGAAGTAAGCAAACTCCTTCAAGGCACACAGAAGACCCAGCAGGACTGGGTTGAACCTCTGATATTGCCTACTTAGAACATGGTGGGAACTGAAACACTGTCTTTCCAAGAGCAGCACTCATTCATGCAAGACAGGAAAATGTGTCTTGTGGACAAAGAGCGGATGTTGAGGAGTGTCTTTGTTGACCAGAACACTATGAAGACACTTCTCAAATGAGAAGCACCGGTCGGACTCTGCTGTGAAAGCAGAGACTGTACACTCTTCAGGAACTGAACGTACAGGAGGCCTTTGCAGATGCCTCTCCTGGGAACACACAGCACTGCAGTATCAAATGGTATGACCTGTTTGCAAGTAGTATGGATAAAGTGCTCAGGAAGACTCAGCAAAGGACTTTCTATTTTAAGTCTGTTCTGAGTTCTGTTGGTTAACATTTTCCCTGCCAACTCAACTGATACTCGCTTAGAGAAAATGACTCTTTTCATCTTTTCACATCCATGTACCTCTTACCTCATACATGACTTGTCCTGATTCCGTGCGTCTTCGTTGAACAAATGTTAACTGCAACAGCCGTAAAGTCAAAGCGCCAGCTCCACTGAAAAAGGTACAAGAGATGACATCTGGTTACAAAGCTGCTTTATAGTCCTCATTATCATTTAATTAGGTCTAGACTCAAGTTTTGTCAACTGCATCAATGTCCTGCACAGCTAAGTAAACCAAGCAAAAACACGCCTGTCAACTGGATGTGAACAAATATAGTACAAAGAAAATCAATCCGCTGCCTCACTGTAAGTTTTCATTCACCTTTTTTGTGTAGACTGAACAGCCCACAAGTAGCAGGAGTTGCCAGGATCGTTCCCAGGCTCTTGAAAAGTAACAGCACAGACAGGAATCCTTCCTCCTTTGAGCCAAGAGTTGTGCCTACAGGTTTAAGGAGGAAAAGAAAGGAACAAGAATGAAGAAAAAAGGTGAGCCTCTGGCCCTAACATTGGCTCTTTTACACCCTGACTGTTTGACATGGCCACAAGCAGCACGATTTCACTTACTCCCTCGTCAAAGTTCCTATATTCCACAGCGAGAGGGAGCCGTTGGAAAAGCCCACGACGAGCTGATTGGTTCTGCTGATGAAGTACAGCGTGGATGCTGCTCTTCTGCAAGAGCTTTGTAATTGGAAACAGAGATGTCTCTTTCCTCTCATCGCAGCTTCTTTTATTTGAGCAACTACACCAGGAAAAGCAGCGGCAAACCCGAGATCTGCGCACACAAAAACACACACAAAAAATGAACAGAAGCAGAACATTCCCAAGTAACGGGCCACCTCTGACATTAAGCCGCTCCTGTTTTTAAACAGTTCCGGACTCTACGATGTCAAATCGCCATCTGGAATCCCTAGTCATAAATGCCTGCTCACAGGTACCTTCAAAGGGAGATGCAGACTGTTGATTTAAAAGACACAGCCTTTCCTACTTTCAAATTCAAGTTTATAAACTGCAAGCTTACCCAGTGTTTCTACTTTCTTCTGGCTCCAAGAGAAGTCATGCAAACAAAGGTCGACCAGAAGAACGTGCCCAGCATCTGTAGCCACTGCTGCCACTCCAGTGAACACCTGCAGACTCGGATGGAGGTACCCATTGCTTGCGTTGACTTCTCCGTCATTAGTGATAGGTTCAATAGCAATCACCTACAGGAAAATTACAGGTTACTGTTTAGGCTCCTTGACTGCTAAGCAGAAATCATTCCACAGTGGAGCCAGAATTTGCACATCAGAAACAAGAAAGTAAAAGAAGGATCATTAGACTGAAAGCCGAAGCATTCTTTCCAATTCTATCGAGGAAAAAAGAGCCCTGTACACAAATCCGTTACTGCTTTCCATGTCCTACGCTTCCTGCACTCACTGAACTGAATTAACTTCCACTTCAATGGTGCAGTCTAGTTGACACCTTACAGGTTCCACCGTCGGTGAACTCCAAAGACAATGGTACCAGTTAGCCCAGGTTTTTACATCGAGGCCCTCTTGACTACACAGTTTGAATTGACAAGATGCTAATGCAATACAAATAAAATACCTCCGGCAACGACACGTTCCAAAGCTTTTCCTGAAACTGAGTTATGCACATCTAAGAGCGGAAAAGCTTTGTTTCTCCCATGAAGAAGTACGTACCTTTCCTGGAAGAGCAATGCATTTAACCACTCTGGATCTTTCAAGGTCATACAAACAGAGCGCATTTCCAACACCAACCAGCAGCCCAAGTCTCTTCCACCAGGAAAACTCCTTGACCACACGGACAGTGGGAGTCTGGCCGTGGAGCCCACAGAAACGGTAGGCAGAGAGCCACTCGCCTGTCACGGGGTTCACCACCTCAAGGTGAGGACCACGTGCCAGCCACGCCAGGCCCTTGCTCCCTGGAAAAGAAATGAAAACTGCCTGAAGTAGAGTCTTTCAATCGCCCAGGACTGGTGCAAGCGGTGGTCATTTCAAAGTTACACTTCACTAAGCTTTGCATGTGAGCACTTTGAATTCTTAAAACATCCTTTTTGATCTCTCTCCACCTGAGGCATCTCAGCAGCACCCACCTGGCACACCTGATACTCTGACCCTGTGCTTCAGGGAACCCCCAGGCAAGAATTACTTTGTCCCAAGACCAAAGTGAAAAAAGAAAATGCTCACCTCCAGAAATCTTCCCCCACAGCACAGAACTTTGGGGCAGATCATCTTCCCCAAGCGCCTCAATAGTCTTCTTTGGGAACTTCAGCAGACTGCCCGTCGCCTGTACCGTTAGGGATCGCATTCTGCGCTCTAAACAAAGAAAAAATGGGAAAAGAGACTCGTGCCAGCCATAAATGCAGCCGAGATTGACACAAGTTTCGTCACTGTGCAGAGAAAAATCTCCTCTCTGGCACCTGTAGGCTTTTTCCTTACAAAACCAGCCCTGGGGCAGTTTGTGATCTCACAGGAGAGCCAAAGCTTTCCCTTGATTTGGTACTTTATTATTTACTGTCAGTTGTCTTCTACTAGATGTCACGTATCATCTACGTCGTGATCACTTTTGGTATGTTCCTTTGGAACATTAAGCTGTACTAAGTCCTTTACTACCCTCGTTCTCCACTGCTTCCAGAAAACGGAAAGTGGATATTTCCACATTCCTGGCAGTTCAGACTTTCAGAGCCCATAATTAGAAAGGACGTTTCCATATGCTTCTGAAGTGAACACAGCACAGACTTTGAAACACTGGGTTTGCTACACTTAGACCTCATATCCCTTATTCCAGTCCCCTCCTCCCTCCTGCCGGTCCTTGTCACATCCTGGTGGTGCTTGCAAAACTTCCCAGGCCTTTCAGAGAGCTCCCACACTAAAGCTGTTCCACGCAGAGCTCACACTGCATGAGGGCAAGAGAGACGCGTTGCACAAAAACGCAGAAGCTGGGGTGATTTCTAAGAATGAAGAAGTGGCTAAGCAAGAGCTATTCCAGACACAGGGAAATGCAAACTACTTTAGTGAACTATGATTTGCAACTTCTATGGGTTCTTAAAAAAGCCTCTTGAAGAGCAGACACAATAATCTGAGATGATTTAATCACCCTATCAGAGACCCAGAAGGCGATGGATTGAGCCACCTCCAACAGGTGTTCTCCCACATCACTAGCCTCTCCTTCCACAGGGGCTTTCCCTGCCCAGCGCGGCTGAGACAGCAACACTTCCTAAAGCCAGTCCTGGGTTTATCCTCCCTTGCACATCCCTTGCAGTACCTGGACACCAGACGCAGGTGCTCAGTGTCCCCGTACGGAACAGACACGCAGCCTTGTGAACAGAGCAAGTCACGAGTGAACCAGCCGCTTCCAGCCTCCACTCCACAATGCCCTCGCACGGCTTGCTCCTCCACACACCTCCTCGGGAATCATCGCATCACAATGCAGACCACGGGCCTTCTAGAATGATGGGATGGCACCTGCTCCAAGCCCCTCCCTCAGGTACTGTCACCTAGAGACGGCTGCCCGGGACCGTCTCCAGGGCCTTTGCAATATCCAATGCTCAAACACGCTCTAACACACAGAACCTGACCGGCTGAGCGGCAAAACCATTTGCACCACAGGGAACTGGCCCAGGCTCTGTAACTGCTCTAAGCCCACAGCCGACAGCTTTCTGGCTAGAGGACATCCAATAAACAGAGGCTGGATTAACTTGGTTGCACTGCCTTAAGATGGCAAACAACAGGGTAATCATTGCCCTGGCATCTTTTATTTCAGGAAATGTTTCTTACAACTACAAAACGAAACCAGGAACTTAGAATGTAGTCAGTAGAGAGAATATTCTGTCTTCTGATCTCATGTGAGATTTGATATTATATCGTGTACTCTTAACCAAGGGCTACCTTACTGCCAGTTTATCCAACCTTAACAGCTCCGGGATTGTCTTGTTGGGGCTCTGCTGGTTGTCCTCTGCCTCATGTCAGGATCCAAAGGAGATATAATCCAGACAGGAGTGGGGTGGTGCAACAAAGCGTGCACTCCTGCACACGTGTGAGAGAGATTCAATGGAGCAGTCTGTGCAGCTAACTCCATTATTGGTGAAGTTGGTGACGCTGTTCCTTCTCCCCAGCCTCCCCCGAAGCCAAGAAGTCCAGTTACGCTTACATTTCTGCCCCACTCAGAAAAATCCATCAGCAGCAAGTGTTTATTTTATTGACGATACATCTGTTGGATGAAATATGTTGGTTGAGTTGTGGTGCATGGGCTTGGTTTTGTTACCTGTGCTCTCTCCTTCTCTCCTGCAGTTTCCTTGGAGAGCCTGGGGGGGAAGCTCACGTGTAAAACGGCGCAGGCTGCATTGGCATCAGTGTAGAACCCCAGAGAGGGGACAGCGGAAAACTGCTGTCTTATCTCAGGGCTCTGTTAAAGGAGCATTTATCTAGTGTGTTTCATGTTTCTGCTAATCTTTTTAAACATAAAGGCAAATTCTGCCTCCAGATGCCCAATTTTAAGATGCATTAATGATTTTAAAGTACATTAATGTATATTAAGTGTTGAGTTTTCTTTCTTTTATGTGAGAGCCTCTCCAGTTCTCTCTGGAAATCCCAGATCTTTGACTTCTGCTTCAAGGATCCGTTCCCATCAGACTGGAGAAAAATGGTCATTAGGTAGAGGAGGGATTGGAGAGAACATTGCTCACTGAGGGACCACAAGGCTGAGCTGTCGGCAGCAGGTTGTTCTAGGCAAGCCTCAGCACGCAGCCTCTTGTGCAGGGAAAAGGAGCCCGAAAGAGTGGCCCGTGTGGTTTCTACGAGTGCCAGTGGAGAGAGACAGTGCCATATAGCACCTTTTTCTGTAAAAGCAGCCAGGCAGTAACAGGAAAGGGATCACGATATTTGAGAAAAGGTGGGAGAGGATTTAATTCTGTGCAGATGGTACTTGATCCTAATCTCAAACAGAGGATACTTTGGTCATCAGGTCTGACTTTCAGCTGGAAGGGCCACTGCTTGGAGAAAGGGATAACACCAAATGGATTTTTCTTGCTCTCATATAATGCAATAGTTTAGTTTTTAAAGCAAAACAATCTTGAGTTAAGGAGGACATTTACTTCTCTTCCCCTCCGTGGGCTGCATCGTGGAAAAAATGGTCTTCTTTAAAAGATCAACTGGATCAGAAGAAAACTGTTTCCTTGTTAAATATTTTAACATGTATTTCAGCAACCAGACTTTATTACAAAAATGTTTCTGTCAAGGGAACTGCCTAATGTCTACACTTGCAATTGCCTTCCTGTTTCTGGGAAACCTCCAGAGGAACAGGGGACTCCAATAGTCGGTGCAGATCACGACCACTGTTAAGAGTTATATTCCACCTTGACCTTAAAATTCAGATCACTAAAACTTAGCCTGACCTTTTTTTTCGGAGCTGAAATGAGTCCAAGGCGGTTTAAATGTACCTTATTTATTTTTAAAAAGATTTCTCTGTTACAGCACTTTATCTGTGCATCTGATACCTTTCTGAAGCTTTTCATAGGTTGTACGCTGCTATGTTTTGTTAATTTGTTTGCATGAACTAAATATAAGCCAGGTTATCTTAAAACTTAATATACAGGTATGTGCAAGTGACTTAATTGTTGTTTTCTGACTAGTTGCCTTCTGAAACCTGTTTAGGTAAAAGTGCCTTAGTTCTACGGGTTTATCGGCACGGCCGGTGTGGTTTCATTTCTAGGGCGGAGAATGTCTCAAGCAGCCATAAGAAGCAGAGCTCAGAATGACTAAAGGCAAAGGTCTTTTAATCCTTTATGAAGTTCCTTTTTACTCTCTGACAGTTCCCACTGTGGTTGCTTTGTCACAGCAGTGTAATGGGCATGAACCACACAGTTTCATCTTCACCAATAAATGCCAACACAGAGAAAAGCGAATCCTGTCTCCTCTCACTCACAGCTCTTGATCAGGGCCAGCCCCATCTCCAGGAAAACAGTTCACCAGGTTCTGTTTCATCTTATTTGCCTCCCATGTTTGTTACCTACAGCCTGGAAACTCTACCCTCAGAAAGCAAATCCCAGCGATTCGGTGCATGGCTTTTTGAAAACAAAGCGCTGCTTCTTAGTTCTTGACCATCTTGTTCATCTCAGCAATGGTAGCTCTCTCCTCCCCACAGGAGAGATACAGCACTAAAGCTTCTGTGCACTATAAAGGTGTACAGAGGAAAGCGTTCATTTTCTTTGCTGAGGTGCTGGAAACACTTTGTCAGGAATGCCCTGTGAAGAGTAGAGTCGGAAGCACAACGGAGATGAAAGCTTGGCTCGCTTTCTGGTGGGTGGTCACAGATGCATCCCACCCTCCCTCCTTTAACCAAGCCAGCACTAGTTCAGTTCAGGCTCCAGAGGAGGTAAAGGCCTCCCCGCAGTGGGCCAAGAGCTCCTGCAGGAAACCCGCAAGGAGCAGAGAAACAGAGGGAACCCCATAAGGAGCCTCGTGCAGGGCTCTATTTCCTGCAATCTGACTAGGAGTCAACAATTTTTATCCCGTAGATGTGACCTTCGGTGAGCTCTCCATGCCCGTCACTGTGGCTGCACAGCAATGATCTCCCCTTGCACTGGGAGCCTCCCCAGGGGAGCTCTTCGAAGTAATTAGATCTTTTACCAGTGACAGATCACCGTTGAGCCCCGCTTGAATCCAGTGCATGTCAGTTGTCTGTAAGGATATAGCTGCCCAGATATCCCTTGGTTCACGTTTCTGTACCCCTGTATTCAATGCTTGATTTTCTAAAATCCAGTGCATGAGAGTCTACGTTGTGGAACCTTGCATTCTAACCTCGGCATGGAGTAACGCTGGATACCCTCACAGCACAGTGCATTGGAAAAGGTGCTTTATTTTAGGAACAATTTGAACTCAAAAGGAACCACGGTACGTTTGTCTCCAGGCGTACCAAAAGGACTCAATATTTTGACTGCTTTGGAGGTAAATGCACTCCAGGAACGGAAACATGGCTTCAGTGTTTTCTTCTACTGTAGCTGGAAGCTCCTGGGTAAAGGCAACAAAAGACGTTACTCGTGCACCACACTTTAACCTTCCATAGAATACAAATGAAATCTTCTTCCATGAAGAAGTCAGGCCAAAGCAGTTTCTAAAAGCATTGCACTTCCTCTCCAAAAAATATAAACCCTTCCATCTCAAATGATTGTCCCACTCTAGTAGTTCCAGTAACAGATAGCACACCAAGCACACATTTTGCATCTACAACTGACGCACTAACCTTTGAATTTCTTCGTGGGAGGAGAAGAAAGGGAGGAACCATTCTCCTTGGTGAACAGTTTCTGATGCGCCGCCTGGATTTTGGCTCTCTTGGCAGACGGGGAAAGCAGGACTTGGTCACGGGGAGTCAAGTCTTTCTCATCCCTGAAAACCTTTCCAGTAGATGTTGGGTTCCGGTATTTCCTTTTTCTTCCTGCTCCACTGGGACCGATTGCCATTTGTATTGCAGGAGCAGGAGCAGGTTCAGTCTGGCCAGCCGTCTCTTGATGTCCTGCCGAACTCTGTTCTCCTCCAGTCCCTTTGGAAGTAGCAGAAGCAATAACGCTGCCTTCAGCGAGAGGCGTTTCTGACACAGAGTTTGTAACATATTCCTCAAAGCCTTTGTAACGTATACCAGCTCCGAGTCATCATTTGCAAGCACAGAAAGCCCATGGTGACAAGTTATATGAACCCAAAGATTAATTTCTTTTGTAAACTTACCCTTCCCTTGCAGTCTCCAAGGTAGCAGCCTCAGCAGATTTGAACACCAACTGGCCACCCTCGGGAAGGATAAGACTTTCGGCTTTTGATTCTTCCTGAAATCCTACAAAAAGACAGACAGATGACTTCCCTCCTGCACTTCACATCATTGCTTTTCAAATGCTCATCTAGTTTTCAAGTGAGCCTTTATGCCTCTCCTTGAGGACAGTGGTCGAACAAAACCGTGCTACCGAGACTTCCAACGCACAGGAGGACTGAATTCTTCTTTCCAGTAAAACAAGAAGTCTGATGCAGAAGTGCAGTCAAGAAAACAAAACGGCCACTGGAACTCTGCTGGCAAACTGAACTTGCTGACCTAATGCATAAAAACATCCCTCCTTCTTAAAGCTGGGGAGTAAGTTTTCTTATTTCTCTTGGGATATTTATCTGCTACCAGCAAAGCTTCTTTCCTTTCTTGACACCATTTCCACTTTCTACAGGAAAGCAAAGGTCTTTGCCTGGTCTTTCCTCTGGTGACTGACTGGTGGTGTTGAAACCCAAGTGCTTGCTAACAAACTGCTTCAAGTGGAGTCATCAGGGATCTGTACCACTGAAGCTGGAACTCAAGGAGCAGAAACTGATTCCTCGTATTTCAAAGAAAGGTTTTTAAAAAAAAACAAAGCAGGATTTCTCCTGAGGACTATCCTACCAGTCAGCAACACCTGACAGAACCTGGCGCACTTGACAGAACTTTTACACTCACCTCCACTGACTCATTCGGCTGCAGCGCTGCAATATTGTTGGCCCTTTTTTGATGGTGGGATGGACGGAATTCATGGTCCTGAATCCTGCTGCTGTTCTGCAGAACCTTCTCCAAACACGCCTAAGAGAAGCAACACATTTCACAAATTTATTGTGATTCTGCCCCTACGCTTTTCCAAGAGATTTTTTTGTCTTGTCCACACTTACCAGCTCGGTACGGTTGAAAGGCAGCTGCAGGAAGCTCTGCACAAGTCCCATCTCCAGGCAGGTTTGAAACATGTGCAGTAGCAGCTCTTCTCTATTTTCACCTCTGGAGTGCTGCTGCAACAGGCCCCAAGCATCCACAAAGCACCTGGAAGTCATGTTTTGGAGATGTAAAGGAATAGTAAGAGCAGAAATTAAAAGAAGCCACAGAATTACTGTGTTCCAAGTTCAAGGGAAATGTGGGGGATCGGGATTAATATTACTGGTTCCCCACCCTTTGCAACATTCGAATGCCAAAATGCTGGGATATATTTCTTTACCTATTGGACAGGAACACAGAGAGGAAAAGCTGTGCTTCTCTGGAGCTGGTGATCAATGGCTTCGTCACCCGTATGTACGTGAGGGCTTTCCTGTGCTCTCCTTGGCACATGAGGGTCTGAATAACCCTCTGACGCAGCCCCACCTCCATCTTGGCTGTAGCTGGATGATAGAGCAGGGGCAGCGAATTCTGTAGAAGGCAGAAGTCAGGTTTAGTTTCATACATGCGCACACCCAGGCAGCACAAACGGATTCTAGCTGTCAAGCACTCTTCCAGATGACGACTTCTTTGTTTTAATCACTTTCCCATGAAGAACTTCAAAGAAGCTTCTCACGGTTTAGCACCGGTTACTAGCTAACCCCCAATGCCTTAACATCATTTTCTAGATGACGGCTTGGTACTGTGAGGTACGTCTAACTGACCTGAAACATACTTACTTCATAATCGTTGTGATCGAGCAGCCAAAACCCTTGAATGAGCTGAACGAGCCCCTGCGGGATAGCAAAGGTTCTGCAGAAGGACTGCAGTAATGTTTCTCTGTTATTTGGCAAGGCCTGCTCGATATCCAGCAGCAAGTACATTGTCTGATATCAAGTGTCAAATTAAGGCAAAACCATTTGTAACACCAACAATGTATCCCATTACATTTAGAAAAACATAACGGAATAAGAAGAGAAAAGGGGTAGGAAGCAGAAAATACTGATGCCTTAAGTCTGGCCATTTGAAGCCCAGGGATCCCTTGGTTCATGTCAGTCTCTCTCTCCAGAGTGGACACGTTTCTGTACCCCTCTGATGCCTTAAGTCTGGCCATTTGAAGCCGTTCTCACCTAAAGGCAGCCAGGTCCTAAGCACAAAATGGCATTCTGATTCAATAACCAGAAAGAAATACCCTTGGATTTCTGTAAGGCATCAAAAAATGGTCAGCTTGAGTTATTTAAAAGTTTCCCTAAGAAACACAAATCAGTTCAACATCCAGTGTTTCATTTTTGAAGCAAACAAACTCTACAGCTGGTTTTCTTCCTTGCTGCCTGAGCAGATAAACCAAGGTGGTTGACTATGTGCTTCCAATAGAACTGCGCTCTGAAGGATAAACGCTGGGTCTAAACCAGGATGCACACCGCTCATGGCCAGGGCCGCTTTCTACCCCATTTTTTAGGGACACTTTCTAAGAAGGCAGCTCTGGCCTACACCGTTTTCAACGCCCTCACTCTCTAAGATCCTCTCTCGGAGCAGGCAACCAACAACAGAGGCAATTCTCTCTTTCACCAGCTTAAACCACTTAAACCCCTGCTTCTGACAGTGCTTCTGTCTACAACTTCATCCTAAACAAAATGTTTTCGCTTGCATTGTGTTTGAAGCACAAATTAAAATATCTTCGTAAAGACGGAGATGAGAAAGGTTTAAGACCATTTCTGTGCCTATGCTGGAGGTGTAATAAAAACAACCAGAAAGGATACAATTGCGTGTTTGTCCATTTCTACAGTGTCTTCTAGCAAGTAGAGCTGCAGCAGGGCCTGAAAGGAAAGATGAAGTTTGTTAAAAACTCCTGTCTTCCGCCAGTCTCTGCCGATTGCGTGGGGCTGGGGGCAGGGGTGGTGTTTTCAGGGAACACAGCAGTCACCTTTAAAGTAGGAGGGGGATATTTCCCAGTTGGTTCTTCGCCTCTGCACCACAGCTTCTCCACTCGCTTTCGCAAGCGGGAAACCACTCTGTCAATCATCAGGCCATCCAAATCCCATTTTCCTCTGAAACAAAAAGGAGCAAGTACGCTACAAGACAGCAACACCACCCCCACGGGGCACTAAGCAGAGCTGTGTGTAAACATCTCAACACAGAACAGTAACCTCGGTGTTCAACGCAACACGTGCATCACCCAAGCCAAAAGTCCCGCTGGCAAATGCATCAAGCACAGCAAATACAGCTGTGGAGAGAAGAACCCTTCACTTCGACTCCTGGACTTGCACTGGAAGTGTGCCAGAGTTGTAGTGAAAGGCTTACCTGGACAAAAGCATCAGTCTCTCTCGCTGAGCTCTGCAGCGGCTCTGAAGCAGAGGGTAATTGTAAAAAGGTGTAGACGAACGCTGACTCTCATCTACAGGCAAGAAAGGAAAAGCAAGTTATAGATGTAACGGCATTTTCTCAACCGATTCTTTTGACTCAAAAAGAGAGAAGATTATACAAGCCTAAGCATCAAGAAGCACAGGCAAGTCTCCAACTCTAAGAGAAGCCAGTCCCATTTCTGCCTTTCTTAAAAGAAATGCGAGACCTCGATTCCTTCTTGTCTCAAGGGCCATTTCAAGTTGACAGTCAAAGCAGCATTCAGAACACGTAGTGTAACCTGAAGTTCACTACCAAAAACATTCTCAAAGGGAATGTTTTTTAAACACATGGAGAGAGCATTTGTAAGACAATTAAGGCTGACAATAGAATTTACAGTCCTTCCAAGTAAACAAGTATTTCTCACCTAAACCCTCTGGAAGGAGACCGGATTGACAGAACCAGATGACCATTTGTGCATACAAAGAGTTGAGGCCGGCTAGCTCATGCTTATCTGTCAAGTCTGGAAAATATGAGAAAAGGCACAAGATGACTTGGGTTACGCAATCCCTTTCCTTTTTATAAAACTCCCTCCATCGCACTAAATAGAAAGCATAAAAATCAGACGGTAGAAATCCCTGTCTTTGCATTTTTCACTCTGTATCACTCTCTGATCTGAAGCAAAAACCCACCGTCACCACCAGAACAAAAAGCAACCCCAACAAAGGACAACATTCTCTTTCCACAACTACAAGACAACTAGCTTCCAAACCTTACTAAAACAGATTCACTAGTTCTGTTAGACAAACCTTCAGAAATCCCTTGGGCTTCTCTTGGCAAACAGTTTAAGATGGTGCTAAGGTTGTACAAGCGGAACTGGCAGTGATGAAGAGACTGTTTTGTCTCTTGGTCAGTGAAGGAGCCATCAAAGAGCGGAACACCTTTGCAAGAAGAGACATGAAATCATTAGCCTCTAGAGCGATTTCAGAGTTTCAAAGTACATGCGTACAATTATCAGGTACCGGCAGATTACTGAATAAGCTCAGTAACAAAGAATGACTTGATGTTTGGGGAATGACTTGGCTACTACTCACATAATTGGTTAAATTCAGCTGCGGCGTGGAGCGCTCTGTTCCACGCACACTCACGGACAAACTGTAAATTTTCTGCAGATCTCGGCTGCTCTGTAAGAAAAGAGAACAAAAGAGGAAGTGAAGGACCAATTTCAAGCTAGAAAACACAAACCAGAAAAGCAACCTCACAAGCCTTACCTGCGGCTGTCCAACGTTTAATGTACCCAGTCAGATGTTCTAAAGAACCAGTCTCGGCAGCTGCAGACAATATTGCCTCTAACTGCTCCTCCTAAGCAGAACACACAAAATCAAATGAGCGACTTCCCTGCTGGCACTCTCTGAACCATCAACAGCACCATTCTCTGGACGATATCATCACAATTCAGCAAAGGCAACTAAAAAACAGTTTGTGGGCTAGGTCACTTCAGCCCTTGCAATGCTCACTCAAGTATTTCTTAGCTTCTCTCTCAATACTCGGGCCTCTCCTTTTTCTCAAACACCGACACAATATGCACTGTACATCAGCTAAACTAAGACACAACTTTAAATCACACTTGGGAAGATCCTTTCTAGGCTTGTTTGGCAGAAGCGGATTGATGTTGGAAAGATGGAGTGAGATGACCCTTCTTTCAGGATTAGTTGGCACATTCTGGGCAGTGGCTCGGAAGTTACCATTTGGCCAAGAAGAAGAAAACAATTCCATTTCTTCTCAAAGAGTCAAGTAATTGTTCATGTTCTCCCTTCTGTCCTCCGTTTTCAAGTTGATCAGGGATCCCAACCCCAGCTCATGACGATCGATGCAGGGAGTGCAAAGGACGGGCAAAGAAGATGGAACAGCTTTCCCTGCCTTCCTCAACAGCTCTGTTCTTCTTGCTCCTCCTCCAGCAATGGTCTCTTCCTCTCTAGACACTCAATCCCGCATCGGGCTTCAACAGGAGACAAGGGCAGTTTTATGCTCCCAAGAGTGGACCTAAACCATTACCAGCTGCACGAAACTGGCAGGATACGAGTGCAAATATGCGTGGGGCTGGGCAGGATGAGCAGAAAATGGTCTCCGATACCCAAAGCAGTGCAACGGAAAGCTTGGGAAAGGCCCATCTCTCGACATTCTCAAGAAAGAGACAGGAAAAGCTCACCTCCTTCCGCAAGGTGGTGCAAGTCATATGCAAAACTCCAAAGCTCAGCAAGCACACACCATCTGCAGAAACAAGGAATGTTGGACAACTTTACGTACTCTCCCAGTTATCTTATGAGCAGCAGTACTTGGAAAGGTATAATTGAGTACCCATTCTCTGCATTAGAGCACTCATAGTCTTTGTTTCAAAAACTAATTACAAAAATCCCAAAAATGCACATTTGACAATATTAAATCCCTTGTTAGGCTGGGTTTATGGGGCTTCAGGGCCTTTTGGTTTGCCTTTTGATTGACACAATGAAGAAGAAAACCAAGAAATGACACCTGACCTCAATGAAAGCTTATCACTATTAAAAGCAGTTAAATACCTACCAAAACCACAGCTGCTTACACGAGGAGTCTGGCCGGGTGCTAGGTAAGAAGGAGGACCTCTCCAAGCTAGACTCGTCTGGTCTACCATAATATCCAAAACGAGGTTTGGAGAAGCCCGGCTCGTTACCGTATCCAATGACCACAGTGCGAAATAGGGGCAATCGTGAAGGGATTCTGGTCTGCGAGAAAACAAGCGCGTAAGCTAAACGCCAGCATTCAAATGAATTATTTGTAGGGGTAGCGAAAACAACTTAATAAAAATCTACCTTAGCGAGGCTGGCATCTGAGCATTGAGCCAGCCATTAATGTCAAACACGCCCAAGTAAGTTGATGGGTATTTCTGACCACTCGCATACCCTTGCCAACTGAAGAATGAGATGCTGGCGTTAGGAGATATTGCTGAAAAACACAAGACATGGTTTCTTCCTTGCAGAAAATACAACACATCTGATATTTTTCAAACACCTCTTTCTGCTTGGGCTTAATTCAATCCTATCGCTCAGGAAACACAATACTTAACGAGAGTAACACAGACATTTACAGAAGGGAAAACATCTCTGAGACACGTTCCAGACACACTGCCCATTTTTCTTCTTCAAACTGCATCGATGCTAAGCCAAACCAAATACACAGTCAGTCATTAGGTAATTAAGTTTTCCATACATGAAGAGGAGATCCAAGACCATTAGCTGGATGCAATGTTGAGCAAAAATGCGCTAGGAACATAGGCATTGCCCCTTTCTGAAAGCATAAAACCAATGATCGTATACACTTGTATCACTCCAATGGCATTATCAAATCCCACAGCTGACTCAGTGACACGGTTCAAGAGTAGCTCCCTTCCAGCAGATTCAACAGAAAAGAACATTGTTATCACATCAAATCGGTATAAAACCCCCAAACTCAACAGCCAGGAAATCGGAATCAAAAGTCTAATATAAAGCATTCACAATGTTAAATTTCTCTGAAGAAACTGCATGACCTCTCTTCTCTGTCGAGAGCGTGTTCTCTGGATGCTAGCAACGTAGGGGTCTGTCATTTTCCCCGGGAGAGGAAGGAAGAGCCTTCCATCCCTCCAGCAGATCAACCCAACACAGACATCAGAACAAACCTCCATTCATGCTGTCGTCTTCATCCAGGTGGTCATTGAACTCTTCCACCGTCTGACACCCAAGTAATTTCATATTGCTGTTCTGCCCTGTGCGGGGAAAGATTACATCCGCGAGATCTAAACCGAACTTTTCTTCACAGCATGCCAAATCCTGGGGAAACAATAAACAAGGAGACAAGAGGTCATTTTGAGATACAAATGTACTTTCTACCTCAACAGCAAAGAATGCATCAATCTGATAGAAGATGCATATTTTATTGTATACACTGTCCATGAGCTCTCTTCTGACAGCAAATAGAAACTACGTCTGGGGCGCAGGAGAATCCAGTGTTGAATTCCTTCACTGAGCACAGCCAACAGCAAACAGGGAAAACAGAGAGGACATCCAAAACAAGGCCTTCAGGGAGAAGTAAGCAAACTCCTTCAAGGCACACAGAAGACCCAGCAGGACTGGGTTGAACCTCTGATATTGCCTACTTAGAACATGGTGGGAACTGAAACACTGTCTTTCCAAGAGCAGCACTCATTCATGCAAGACAGGAAAATGTGTCTTGTGGACAAAGAGCGGATGTTGAGGAGTGTCTTTGTTGACCAGAACACTATGAAGACACTTCTCAAATGAGAAGCACCGGTCGGACTCTGCTGTGAAAGCAGAGACTGTACACTCTTCAGGAACTGAACGTACAGGAGGCCTTTGCAGATGCCTCTCCTGGGAACACACAGCACTGCAGTATCAAATGGTATGACCTGTTTGCAAGTAGTATGGATAAAGTGCTCAGGAAGACTCAGCAAAGGACTTTCTATTTTAAGTCTGTTCTGAGTTCTGTTGGTTAACATTTTCCCTGCCAACTCAACTGATACTCGCTTAGAGAAAATGACTCTTTTCATCTTTTCACATCCATGTACCTCTTACCTCATACATGACTTGTCCTGATTCCGTGCGTCTTCGTTGAACAAATGTTAACTGCAACAGCCGTAAAGTCAAAGCGCCAGCTCCACTGAAAAAGGTACAAGAGATGACATCTGGTTACAAAGCTGCTTTATAGTCCTCATTATCATTTAATTAGGTCTAGACTCAAGTTTTGTCAACTGCATCAATGTCCTGCACAGCTAAGTAAACCAAGCAAAAACACGCCTGTCAACTGGATGTGAACAAATATAGTACAAAGAAAATCAATCCGCTGCCTCACTGTAAGTTTTCATTCACCTTTTTTGTGTAGACTGAACAGCCCACAAGTAGCAGGAGTTGCCAGGATCGTTCCCAGGCTCTTGAAAAGTAACAGCACAGACAGGAATCCTTCCTCCTTTGAGCCAAGAGTTGTGCCTACAGGTTTAAGGAGGAAAAGAAAGGAACAAGAATGAAGAAAAAAGGTGAGCCTCTGGCCCTAACATTGGCTCTGTTGCACCCTGACTGTTTGACATGGCCACAAGCAGCACGATTTCACTTACTCCCTCGTCAAAGTTCCTATATTCCACAGCGAGAGGGAGCCGTTGGAAAAGCCCACGACGAGCTGATTGGTTCTGCTGATGAAGTACAGCGTGGATGCTGCTCTTCTGCAAGAGCTTTGTAATTGGAAACAGAGATGTCTCTTTCCTCTCATCGCAGCTTCTTTTATTTGAGCAACTACACCAGGAAAAGCAGCGGCAAACCCGAGATCTGCGCACACAAAAACACACACAAAAAATGAACAGAAGCAGAACATTCCCAAGTAACGGGCCACCTCTGACATTAAGCCGCTCCTGTTTTTAAACAGTTCCGGACTCTACGATGTCAAATCGCCATCTGGAATCCCTAGTCATAAATGCCTGCTCACAGGTACCTTCAAAGGGAGATGCAGACTGTTGATTTAAAAGACACAGCCTTTCCTACTTTCAAATTCAAGTTTATAAACTGCAAGCTTACCCAGTGTTTCTACTTTCTTCTGGCTCCAAGAGAAGTCATGCAAACAAAGGTCGACCAGAAGAACGTGCCCAGCATCTGTAGCCACTGCTGCCACTCCAGTGAACACCTGCAGACTCGGATGGAGGTACCCATTGCTTGCGTTGACTTCTCCGTCATTAGTGATAGGTTCAATAGCAATCACCTACAGGAAAATTACAGGTTACTGTTTAGGCTCCTTGACTGCTAAGCAGAAATCATTCCACAGTGGAGCCAGAATTTGCACATCAGAAACAAGAAAGTAAAAGAAGGATCATTAGACTGAAAGCCGAAGCATTCTTTCCAATTCTATCGAGGAAAAAAGAGCCCTGTACACAAATCCGTTACTGCTTTCCATGTCCTACGCTTCCTGCACTCACTGAACTGAATTAACTTCCACTTCAATGGTGCAGTCTAGTTGACACCTTACAGGTTCCACCGTCGGTGAACTCCAAAGACAATGGTACCAGTTAGCCCAGGTTTTTACATCGAGGCCCTCTTGACTACACAGTTTGAATTGACAAGATGCTAATGCAATACAAATAAAATACCTCCGGCAACGACACGTTCCAAAGCTTTTCCTGAAACTGAGTTATGCACATCTAAGAGCGGAAAAGCTTTGTTTCTCCCATGAAGAAGTACGTACCTTTCCTGGAAGAGCAATGCATTTAACCACTCTGGATCTTTCAAGGTCATACAAACAGAGCGCATTTCCAACACCAACCAGCAGCCCAAGTCTCTTCCACCAGGAAAACTCCTTGACCACACGGACAGTGGGAGTCTGGCCGTGGAGCCCACAGAAACGGTAGGCAGAGAGCCACTCGCCTGTCACGGGGTTCACCACCTCAAGGTGAGGACCACGTGCCAGCCACGCCAGGCCCTTGCTCCCTGGAAAAGAAATGAAAACTGCCTGAAGTAGAGTCTTTCAATCGCCCAGGACTGGTGCAAGCGGTGGTCATTTCAAAGTTACACTTCACTAAGCTTTGCATGTGAGCACTTTGAATTCTTAAAACATCCTTTTTGATCTCTCTCCACCTGAGGCATCTCAGCAGCACCCACCTGGCACACCTGATACTCTGACCCTGTGCTTCAGGGAACCCCCAGGCAAGAATTACTTTGTCCCAAGACCAAAGTGAAAAAAGAAAATGCTCACCTCCAGAAATCTTCCCCCACAGCACAGAACTTTGGGGCAGATCATCTTCCCCAAGCGCCTCAACAGTCTTCTTTGGGAACTTCAGCAGACTGCCCGTCGCCTGTACCGTTAGGGATCGCATTCTGCGCTCTAAAGAAAGAAAAAATGGGAAAAGAGACTCGTGCCAGCCATAAATGCAGCCGAGATTGACACAAGTTTCGTCACTGTGCAGAGAAAAATCTCCTCTCTGGCACCTGTAGGCTTTTTCCTTACAAAACCAGCCCTGGGGGCAGTTTGTGATCTCACAGGAGAGCCAAAGCTTTCCCTTGATTTGGTACTTTATTATTTACTGTCAGTTGTCTTCTACTAGATGTCACGTATCATCTACGTCGTGATCACTTTTGGTATGTTCCTTTGGAACATTAAGCTGTACTAAGTCCTTTACTACCCTCGTTCTCCACTGCTTCCAGAAAACGGAAAGTGGATATTTCCACATTCCTGGCAGTTCAGACTTTCAGAGCCCATAATTAGAAAGGACGTTTCCATATGCTTCTGAAGTGAACACAGCACAGACTTTGAAACACATGGGTTTGCTACACTTAGACCTCATATCCCTTATTCCAGTCCCCTCCTCCCTCCTGCCGGTCCTTGTCACATCCTGGTGGTGCTTGCAAAACTTCCCAGGCCTTTCAGAGAGCTCCCACACTAAAGCTGTTCCACGCAGAGCTCACACTGCATGAGGGCAAGAGAGACGCGTTGCACAAAAACGCAGAAGCTGGGGTGATTTCTAAGAATGAAGAAGTGGCTAAGCAAGAGCTATTCCAGACACAGGGAAATGCAAACTACTTTAGTGAACTATGATTTGCAACTTCTATGGGTTCTTAAAAAAGCCTCTTGAAGAGCAGACACAATAATCTGAGATGATTTAATCACCCTGTCAGAGACCCAGAAGGCGATGGATTGAGCCACCTCCAACAGGTGTTCTCCCACATCACTAGCCTCTCCTTCCACAGGGGCTTTCCCTGCCCAGCGCGGCTGAGACAGCAACACTTCCTAAAGCCAGTCCTGGGTTTATCCTCCCTTGCACATCCCTTGCAGTACCTGGACACCAGACGCAGGTGCTCAGTGTCCCCGTACGGAACAGACACGCAGCCTTGTGAACAGAGCAAGTCACGAGTGAACCAGCCGCTTCCAGCCTCCACTCCACAATGCCCTCGCACGGCTTGCTCCTCCACACACCTCCTCGGGAATCATCGCATCACAATGCAGACCACGGGCCTTCTAGAATGATGGGATGGCACCTGCTCCAAGCCCCTCCCTCAGGTACTGTCACCTAGAGACGGCTGCCCGGGACCGTCTCCAGGGCCTTTGCAATATCCAATGCTCAAACACGCTCTAACACACAGAACCTGACCGGCTGAGCGGCAAAACCATTTGCACCACAGGGAACTGGCCCAGGCTCTGTAACACTCTAAGCCCACAGCCAATAGCTTTCTGGCTAGAGGACATCCAATAAACAGAGGCTGGATGAACTTGGTTGCACTGCCTTAAGATGGCAAACAACAGGGTAATCATTGCCCTGGCATCTTTTATTTCAGGAAACGTTTCTTACAACTACAAAACGAAACCAGGAACTTAGAATGTAGTCAGTAGAGAGAATATTCTGTCTTCTGATCTCATGTGAGATTTGATATTATATCGTGTACTCTTAACCAAGGGCTACCTTACTGCCAGTTTATCCAACCTTAACAGCTCCGGGATTGTCTTGTTGGGGCTCTGCTGGTTGTCCTCTGCCTCATGTCAGGATCCAAAGGAGATATAATCCAGACAGGAGTGGGGTGGTGCAACAAAGCGTGCACTCCTGCACACGTGTGAGAGAGATTCAATGGAGCAGTCTGTGCAGCTAACTCCATTATTGGTGAAGTTGGTGACGCTGTTCCTTCTCCCCAGCCTCCCCCGAAGCCAAGAAGTCCAGTTACGCTTACATTTCTGCCCCACTCAGAAAAATCCATCAGCAGCAAGTGTTTATTTTATTGACGATACATCTGTTGGATGAAATATGTTGGTTGAGTTGTGGTGCATGGGCTTGGTTTTGTTACCTGTGTTCTCTCCTTCTCTCCTGCAGTTTCCTTGGAGAGCCTGGGGGAGAAGCTCACGTGTAAAACGGCGCAGGCTGCATTGGCATCAGTGTAGAACCCCAGAGAGGGGACAGTGGAAAACATGAGGGTCTGAATAACCCTCTGACGCAGCCCCACCTCCATCTTGGCTGTAGCTGGATGATAGAGCAGGGGCAGCGAATTCTGTAGAAGGCAGAAGTCAGGTTTAGTTTCATACTTGCGCACACCCAGGCAGCACAAACGGATTCTAGCTGTCAAGCACACTGTCATGAACCAGTTGACCATTTGTGCGTACAAAGAGTTGAGTCAAGTAGAGCTGCAGCAGGCCCTGAAAGGAAAGATGAAGTTTGTTAAAAACTCCTGTCTTCCGCCAGTCTCTGCCGATTGCGTGGGGTTGGGGGCAGGGGTGGTGTTTTCAGGGAACACAGCAGTCACCTTTAAAGTAGGAGGGGGATATTTCCCAGTTGGTTCTTCGCCTCTGCACCACAGCTTCTCCACTCGCTTTCGCAAGCGGGAAACCACTCTGTCAATCATCAGGCCATCCAAATCCCATTTTCCTCTGAAACACAAAGGAGCAAGTACGCTACAAGACAGCAACACCACCCCCACGGGGCACTAAGCAGAGCTGTGTGTAAACATCTCAACACAGAACAGTAACCTCGGTGTTCAACGCAACACGTGCATCACCCAAGCCAAAAGTCCCGCTGGCAAATGCATTAAGCACAGCAAATAGCTCATGCTTATCTGTCAAGTCTGGAAAATATGAGAAAAGGCACAAGATGACTTGGGTTATGCAATTCCTTTCCTTTTTATAAAACTCCCTCCATCGCACTAAATAGAAAGCATAAAAATCAGATGGTAGAAATCCCTGTCTTTGCATTTTTCACTCTGCATCACTCTCTGACCTGAAGCAAAACCCCACTATCAGCACCAAAAAAAGAGCAACCCCAACAAAGGACAACATTCTCTTTCCACAACTACAAGACAACTAGCATTCCAAACCTCACTAAAACAGATTCACTATTATATTATATTGTTCTGTTAGACAAACCTTCAGAAATGCGAACAATTATCAGGTACCGGCAGATTACTGAATAAGCTCAGTAACAAAGAATGACTTGATGTTTGGGGAATGACTTGGCTACTACTCACATAATTGGTTAAATTCAGCTGCGGCGTGGAGCGCTCTGTTCCACGCACACTCACGGACAAACTGTAAATTTTCTGCAGATCTCGGCTGCTCTGTAAGAAAAGAGAACAAAAGAGGAAGTGAAGGACCAATTTCAAGCTAGAAAACACAAACCAGAAAAGCAACCTCACAAGCCTTACCTGCGGCTGTCCAACGTTTAATGTACCCAGTCAGATGTTCTAAAGAACCAGTCTCGGCAGCTGCAGACAATATTGCCTCTAACTGCTCCTCCTAAGCAGAACACACAAAATCAAATGAGCGACTTCCCTGCTGGCACTCTCTGAACCATCAACAGCACCATTCTCTGGACGATATCATCACAATTCAGCAAAGGCAACTAAAAAACAGTTTGTGGGCTAGGTCACTTCAGCCCTTGCAATGCTCACTCAAGTATTTCTTAGCTTCTCTCTCAATACTCGGGCCTCTCCTTTTTCTCAAACACCGACACAATATGCACTGTACATCAGCTAAACTAAGACACAACTTTAAATCACACTTGGGAAGATCCTTTCTAGGCTTGTTTGGCAGAAGCGGATTGATGTTGGAAAGATGGAGTGAGATGACCCTTCTTTCAGGATTAGTTGGCACATTCTGGGCAGTGGCTCGGAAGTTACCATTTGGCCAATTTAGAAGAAAACAATTCCATTTCTTCTCAAACAGTCAAGTAATTGCTCATGTTCTCCCTTCTGTCCTCCGTTTTCAAGTTGATCAGGGATCCCAACCCCAGCTCATGACGATCGATGCAGGGAGTGCAAAGGACGGGCAAAGAAGATGGAACAGCTTTCCCTGCCTTCCTCAACAGCTCTGTTCTTCTTGCTCCTCCTCCAGCAATGGTCTCTTCCTCTCTAGACACTCAATCCCGCATCGGGCTTCAACAGGAGACAAGGGCAGTTTTATGCTCCCTAAACCATTACCAGCTGCATGAAACTGGCCGGGTACGAGTGCAAATACGCATGGGTCTGGGCAGGATGAGCAGAAAAGGGAGGGGGATATTTTGCAGTTGGTTCTTCTCCTCTGCACCACAGCTTCTCTGCTCACTTTCCCACGTGGGAAACCATTCTGTCAATCATCAGGCCATCCAAATCCCATTTTCCTCTGAAAGAAAAAGGAGCAAGGATTTGGGCCAAGTAAAACACTGGGAAAGCACTAATTCCAGTTTCTCAGGGCAACAGAAAGGGACTACAGGAAGGGGAAGGGCTCTTGATCAGGGACTGCAGAGATAGGATGAGGGGGAAAGGTTTTCAGCTGGAAGAGGCGAGATTTAGGTGCGACATTAGGAAGAAATTCTTTACGGTGAGGATGGTGAGACACTAGAAGAGGCTGCCCAGAGAAGCTGGGGATGGCCTGTCCCTGGAAGTGCTGGATGGGGCCTTGAGCAGCCTGATCCAGTGGGAGGTGTCCCTGCCCCTGGCAGGGGGGCTGGAACGGGATGGGCTTTGAGGACCCTTCCAAGCCAAACCATTCTATGATTAACACTGTAAACAGTTTAATTTTCCTTAGAATCAACAAGAGAAAAAAATACCCAAAACTACTGGAGCGCACAGATGTTCTGAAAAAGGCTCTTTATCAGGGACTGCGGGGATAGGATGAGGGGGAAGGGTTTTCGGCTGCAAGGGGGGGAGCTTGAGATGAGATGTGGGGAAGAAACGTTCTCCGTGAGCGTGGGGCGGCGCTGGCACAGGCTGCCCCGGCCCCGGGCCGCTCTCGCTCCTCTCGCCCCTCCCGCCCCGCTCGCCTCAGGCCCCGGCTCCGCCCGCGCTTCGCCTTCCCGCGCGTCCGGGCGCGGCGCGAGGCGGGAGGCGCGCGGGGCCGCCGGTTCGAGGCTGCGCGGGGCGGGCTCGGCGCTGCCTCCTCTCCCTCGCAGCGCTTGGCCGCGGGCGGGGGGACTGCGGGGAGGTAGTTCCCTCATCGGTCTCCTTCGCCTTTCGTGCTTGTTCCCCGCAGCGATCTGCGCTCGGAAAGCTCCCCTCGCCAGGGATTCGCTGCGTGGCTTCTTTCAAACAAAGCGCCGCTTCCTCGTTGCAGACCATCTTGTTCATCTCGGCAGCTGTAGCTCTCTCCTCCCCTCAGGCGGGGATGAAAACGAAGCCCCTGCTCCGAAATGGCCTCAGGCTGCGCCAGGGTGGGCTCAGATTGGGCATCGGGAAAGATTTCTTCACCCCAAGGGCTCTGGGGCACGGGCACGGCTGCCCAGGGCTGTGCTGGAGCCCCCGTCCCTCGAGGGGTCTGAAAGGCCGGGAGATGAGGTGCTGAGGGGTCTGGTTCAGTAGGGGACAGGGACGGTGGGATTTCATCATCTCAGTGGTATTTTCCAACCAAACGACGCTGTGAAATGCTCAATCTCAACCGGTAAACACTGAGAAAGACTTCAAAGGAGGCACCTAAGTTATGTTCCAAAGGTCTGGAGCAAATCTGCTATGAGGAGAGGCTGAGAGAGTTGGGGTGGTTCAGCCTGCAAAAGGCTCTGAGGAGACCTTAAAGCGGCTTCCAGTACCTGAAGGGGCTACAGGAAAGCTTTTCACAAGGGCCTGTAGCGATAGGACAGGGGGAATGGCTTTAAATTGGGAGGAGAAAGATTTAGATTAGCCATTAAGAAGAAGTTCTTCATGATGGGGGCGGTCAGGCCCTGGCACAGATTGACCAGAGAGGCTGTGGCTGCCCTATCCCTGGACGAGTTCAAGGCCAGGCTGGAAAGGGATTTGAGCAGCCTGATCCAGTGGGAGATGTCCCTGCCCATGGCAGGGGGTGGAAATGGACGGACTTGAAGGTCTCTTGCAACCCAAACCGTTCTGTGGAAAAAAAGCACTCAGTGGAGCAGAGCGTCCTGAGTTCCCTCATCGCTCCGAGTTCCAAGTCCTTTCAAGGGAGCTTCTCAGAGCAATGAGATCTTTTCCCAGTGACAGATTGCTCTTGAGCCCCATTTGAATCTGGTGCAGGTCAATTATCTATAAGGGTGTAATTGCCCAGGGAGCCCTTGGTTCATGTCAGTCTCTCTCTCTCCAGAGTGGACATGTTTCTGTACCCCGCTATTCAATGCTTTATTTTCTAAAATCCAGTGCATGAGAGTCTACGTTGTGGAACCTTGCATTCTAACCTCGGCATGAAGTAACGCTGGATACCCTCACAGCACAGTGCATTGGAATAGGTGCTTTATTTTAGGAACAATTTGAACTCAAAAGGAACCACGGTACGTTTGTCTCCAGGCGTACCAAAAGGACTCAGTATTTTGACTGCTTTGGAGGTAAATGCACTCCAGGAATGGAAACATGGCTTCAGTGTTTTCTTCTACTGTAGCTGGAAGCTCCTGGGTAAAGGCAACAAAAGACGTTACTCGTGCACCACACTTTAACCTTCCATAGAATACAAATGAAGTCTTCTTCCATGAAGAAGTCAGGCCAAAGCGGTTTCTAAAAGCATTGCACTTCCTCTCCAAAAAATATAAACCCTTCCATCTCAAATGATTGTCCCACTCTAGTAGTTCCAGTTCTGAAAGTAACAGATAGCACACCAAGTCAGTTGAGAGCAAGCCACCGTGCCTTCTGTTCAAGGCAAAGCAATTCTTACGAATTCTTGGCTTGGTGGATTCCAAATTAAGTTTCCCAAACTGACGACAATGAAGCTCGTGACACAAATTCAGCTGAAATTCCACTTTCCTCTACTCACATCAGCCTCCTCATTGGCTTCCACCGCAACAGGCCAGGCAGGCATGTAGAAGACAGAGGAATTGCCTCTTCCCAAAAGCTGTATTTGGCATTGTCACATTCGTTACAGTCCTTAAAGGCATCCTCACAGTCTGCTTTCTGTGGTTGTTAAAATATTTTGCATCTACAACTGACGCACTAACCTTTGAATTTCTTTGTGGGAGGAGAAGAAAGGGAGGAACCATTCTCCTTGGTGAACAATTTCTGATGCGCATCCTGGATTTTGGCTCTCTTGGCAGACGGGGAAAGCAGGACTTGGTCACGGGGAGTCAACTTTTTCTCATCCATGAAAACCTTTCCAGTAGATGTTGGGTTCCGGTATTTCCTTTTTCTTCCTGCTCCACTGGGACCGATTGCCATTTGTATTGCAGGAGCAGGAGCAGGTTCAGTCTGGCCAGCCGTCTCTTGATGTCCTGCCGAACTCTGTTCTCCTCCAGTCCCTTTGGAAGTAGCAGAAGCAATAATGCTGCCTTCAGCGAGAGGCGTTTCTGACACAGAGTTTGTAACATATTCCTCAAAGCCTTTGTAACGTATACCAGCTCCGAGTCATCATTTGCAAGCACAGAAAGCCCACGGTGACAAGTTATATGAACCCGAAGATGAATTTCTTTTGTAAACTTACCCTTCCCTTGCAGTCTCCAAGGTAGCAGCCTCAGCAGATTTGAACACCAACTGGCCACCCTCGGGAAGGATAAGACTTTCGGCTTTTGATTCTTCCTGAAATCCTACAAAAAGACAGACAGATGACTTCCCTCTTGTACTTCACATCATTGCTTTTCAAATGCTCATCTAGTTTTCAAGTGAGCCTTTATGCCTCTCCTTGAGGACAGTGGTCGAACAAAACCGTGCTACCGAGACTTCCAACGCACAGGAGGACTGAATTTGATGCAGAAGTGCAGTCAAGAAAACAAAACGGCCACTGGAACTCTGCTGGCAAACTGAACTTGCTGACCTAATGCATAAAAACATCCCTCCTTCTTAAAGCTGGGGAGTAAGTTTTCTTATTTCTCTTGGGATATTTATCTGCTACCAGCAAAGCTTCTTTCCTTTCTTGACACCATTTCCACTTTCTACAGGAAAGCAAAGGTCTTTGCCTGGTCTTTCCTCTGGTGACTGACTGGTGGTGTTGAAACCCAAGTGCTTGCTAACAAACTGCTTCAAGTGGAGTCATCAGGGATCTGTACCACTGAAGCTGGAACTCAAGGAGCAGAAACTGATTCCTCGTATTTCAAAGAAAGGTTTTTAAAAAAAAACAAAGCAGGATTTCTCCTGAGGACTATCCTACCAGTCAGCAACACCTGACAGAACCTGGCGCACTTGACAGAACTTTTACACTCACCTCCACTGACTCATTCGGCTGCAGCGCTGCAATATTGTTGGCCCTTTTTTGATGGTGGGATGGACGGAATTCATGGTCCTGAATCCTGCTGCTGTTCTGCAGAACCTTCTCCAAACACGCCTAAGAAAAGCAACACATTTCACAAATTTATTGTGATTCTGCCCCTACGCTTTTCCAAGAGATTTTTTTGTCTTGTCCACACTTACCAGCTCGGTACGGTTGAAAGGCAGCTGCAGGAAGCTCTGCACAAGTCCCATCTCCAGGCAGGTTTGAAACATGTGCAGTAGCAGCTCTTCTCTATTTTCACCTCTGGAGTGCTGCTGCAACAGGCCCCAAGCATCCACAAAGCACCTGGAAGTCATGTTTTGGAGATGTAAAGGAATAGTAAGAGCAGAAATTAAAAGAAGCCACAGAATTACTGTGTTCCAAGTTCAAGGGAAATGTGGGGGATCGGGATTAATATTACTGGTTCCCCACCCTTTGCAACATTCGAATGCCAAAATGCTGGGATATATTTCTTTACCTATTGGACAGGAACACAGAGAGGAAAAGCTGTGCTTCTCTGGAGCTGGTGATCAATGGCTTCGTCACCCGTATGTACGTGAGGGCTTTCCTGTGCTCTCCTTGGCACATGAGGGTCTGAATAACCCTCTGACGCAGCCCCACCTCCATCTTGGCTGTAGCTGGATGATAGAGCAGGGGCAGCGAATTCTGTAGAAGGCAGAAGTCAGGTTTAGTTTCATACATGCGCACACCCAGGCAGCACAAACGGATTCTAGCTGTCAAGCACTCTTCCAGATGACGACTTCTTTGTTTTAATCACTTTCCCATGAAGAACTTCAAAGAAGCTTCTCACGGTTTAGCACCGGTTACTAGCTAACCCCCAATGCCTTAACATCATTTTCTAGATGACGGCTTGGTACTGTGAGGTACGTCTAACTGACCTGAAACATACTTACTTCATAATCGTTGTGATCGAGCAGCCAAAACCCTTGAATGAGCTGAACGAGCCCCTGCGGGATAGCAAAGGTTCTGCAGAAGGACTGCAGTAATGTTTCTCTGTTATTTGGCAAGGCCTGCTCGATATCCAGCAGCAAGTACATTGTCTGATATCAAGTGTCAAATTAAGGCAAAACCATTTGTAACACCAACAATGTATCCCATTACATTTAGAAAAACATAACGGAATAAGAAGAGAAAAGGGGTAGGAAGCAGAAAATACTGATGCCTTAAGTCTGGCCATTTGAAGCCCAGGGATCCCTTGGTTCATGTCAGTCTCTCTCTCCAGAGTGGACACGTTTCTGTACCCCTCTGATGCCTTAAGTCTGGCCATTTGAAGCCGTTCTCACCTAAAGGCAGCCAGGTCCTAAGCACAAAATGGCATTCTGATTCAATAACCAGAAAGAAATACCCTTGGATTTCTGTAAGGCATCAAAAAATGGTCAGCTTGAGTTATTTAAAAGTTTCCCTAAGAAACACAAATCAGTTCAACATCCAGTGTTTCATTTTTGAAGCAAACAAACTCTACAGCTGGTTTTCTTCCTTGCTGCCTGAGCAGATAAACCAAGGTGGTTGACTATGTGCTTCCAATAGAACTGCGCTCTGAAGGATAAACGCTGGGTCTAAACCAGGATGCACACCGCTCATGGCCAGGGCCGCTTTCTACCCCATTTTTTAGGGACACTTTCTAAGAAGGCAGCTCTGGCCTACACCGTTTTCAACGCCCTCACTCTCTAAGATCCTCTCTCGGAGTAGGCAACCAACAACAGAGGCAATTCTCTCTTTCACCAGCTTAAACCACTTAAACCCCTGCTTCTGACAGTGCTTCTGTCTACAACTTCATCCTAAACAAAATGTTTTCGCTTGCATTGTGTTTGAAGCACAAATTAAAATATCCTCGTAAAGACGGAGATGAGAAAGGTTTAAGACCATTTCTGTGCCTATGCTGGAGGTGTAATAAAAACAACCAGAAAGGATACAATTGCGTGTTTGTCCATTTCTACAGTGTCTTCTAGCAAGTAGAGCTGCAGCAGGGCCTGAAAGGAAAGATGAAGTTTGTTAAAAACTCCTGTCTTCCGCCAGTCTCTGCCGATTGCGTGGGGTTGGGGGCAGGGGTGGTGTTTTCAGGGAACACAGCAGTCACCTTTAAAGTAGGAGGGGGATATTTCCCAGTTGGTTCTTCGCCTCTGCACCACAGCTTCTCCACTCGCTTTCGCAAGCGGGAAACCACTCTGTCAATCATCAGGCCATCCAAATCCCATTTTCCTCTGAAACACAAAGGAACAAGTACGCTACAAGACAGCAACACCACCCCCATGGGGCACTAAGCAGAGCTGTGTGTAAACATCTCAACACAGAACAGTAACCTCGGTGTTCAACGCAACACGTGCATCACCCAAGCCAAAAGTCCCGCCGGCAAATGCATCAAGCACAGCAAATACAGCTGTGGAGAGAAGAACCCTTCACTTCGACTCCTGGACTTGCACTGGAAGTGTGCCAGAGTTGTAGTGAAAGGCTTACCTGGACAAAAGCATCAGTCTCTCTCGCTGAGCTCTGCAGCGGCTCTGAAGCAGAGGGTAATTGTAAAAAGGTGTAGACGAACGCTGACTCTCATCTACAGGCAAGAAAGGAAAAGCAAGTTATAGATGTAACGGCATTTTCTCAACCGATTCTTTTGACTCAAAAAGAGAGAAGATCATACAAGCCTAAGCATCAAGAAGCACAGGCAAGTCTCCAACTCTAAGAGAAGCCAGTCTCATTTCTGCCTTTCTTAAAAGAAATGCGAGACCTCGATTCCTTCTTGTCTCAAGGGCCATTTCAAGTTGACAGTCAAAGCAGCATTCAGAACACGTAGTGTAACCTGAAGTTCACTACCAAAAACATTCTCAAAGGGAATGTTTTTTAAACACATGGAGAGAGCATTTGTAAGACAATTAAGGCTGACAATAGAATTTACAGTCCTTCCAAGTAAACAAGTATTTCTCACCTAAACCCTCTGGAAGGAGACCGGATTGACAGAACCAGATGACCACTTGTGCATACAAAGAGTTGAGGCCGGCTAGCTCATGCTTATCTGTCAAGTCTGGAAAATAGGAGAAAAGGCACAAGATGACTTGGGTTACGCAATCCCTTTCCTTTTTATAAAACTCCCTCCATCGCACTAAATAGAAAGCATAAAAATCAGACGGTAGAAATCCCTGTCTTTGCATTTTTCACTCTATCACTCTCTGATCTGAAGCAAAAACCCACCGTCACCACCAGAACAAAAAGCAACCCCAACAAAGGACAACATTCTCTTTCCACAACTACAAGACAACTAGCTTCCAAACCTTACTAAAACAGATTCACTAGTTCTGTTAGACAAACCTTCAGAAATCCCTTGGGCTTCTCTTGGCAAACAGTTTAAGATGGTGCTAAGGTTGTACAAGCGGAACTGGCAGTGATGAAGAGACTGGTTTGTCTCTTGGTCAGTGAAGGAGCCATCAAAGAGCGGAACACCTTTGCAAGAAGAGACATGAAATCATTAGCCTCTAGAGCGATTTCAGAGTTTCAAAGTACATGCGTACAATTATCAGGTACCGGCAGATTACTGAATAAGCTCAGTAACAAAGAATGACTTGATGTTTGGGGAATGACTTGGCTACTACTCACATAATTGGTTAAATTCAGCTGCGGCGTGGAGCGCTCTGTTCCACGCACACTCACGGACAAACTGTAAATTTTCTGCAGATCTCGGCTGCTCTGTAAGAAAAGAGAACAAAAGAGGAAGTGAAGGACCAATTTCAAGCTAGAAAACACAAACCAGAAAAGCAACCTCACAAGCCTTACCTGCGGCTGTCCAACGTTTAATGTACCCAGTCAGATGTTCTAAAGAACCAGTCTCGGCAGCTGCAGACAATATTGCCTCTAACTGCTCCTCCTAAGCAGAACACACAAAATCAAATGAGCGACTTCCCTGCTGGCACTCTCTGAACCATCAACAGCACCATTCTCTGGACGATATCATCACAATTCAGCAAAGGCAACTAAAAAACAGTTTGTGGGCTAGGTCACTTCAGCCCTTGCAATGCTCACTCAAGTATTTCTTAGCTTCTCTCTCAATACTCGGGCCTCTCCTTTTTCTCAAACACCGACACAATATGCACTGTACATCAGCTAAACTAAGACACAACTTTAAATCACACTTGGGAAGATCCTTTCTAGGCTTGTTTGGCAGAAGCGGATTGATGTTGGAAAGATGGAGTGAGATGACCCTTCTTTCAGGATTAGTTGGCACATTCTGGGCAGTGGCTCGGAAGTTACCATTTGGCCAATTTAGAAGAAAACAACTCCATTTCTTCTCAAACAGTCAAGTAATTGCTCATGTTCTCCCTTCTGTCCTCCGTTTTCAAGTTGATCAGGGATCCCAACCCCAGCTCATGACGATCGATGCAGGGAGTGCAAAGGACGGGCAAAGAAGATGGAACAGCTTTCCCTGCCTTCCTCAACAGCTCTGTTCTTCTTGCTCCTCCTCCAGCAATGGTCTCTTCCTCTCTAGACACTCAATCCCGCATTGGGCTTCAACAGGAGACAAGGGCAGTTTTATGCTCCCAAGAGTGGACCTAAACCATTACCAGCTGCATGAAACTGGCAGGATACGAGTGCAAATATGCGTGGGGCTGGGCAGGATGAGCAGAAAATGGTCTCCGATACCCAAAGCAGTGCAACGGAAAGCTTGGGAAAGGCCCATCTCTCGACATTCTCAAGAAAGAGACAGGAAAAGCTCACCTCCTTCCGCAAGGTGGTGCAAGTCATATGCAAAACTCCAAAGCTCAGCAAGCACACACCATCTGCAGAAACAAGGAATGTTGGACAACTTTACGTACTCTCCCAGTTATCTTATGAGCAGCAGTACTTGGAAAGGTATAACTGAGTACCCATTCTCTGCATTAGAGCACTCATAGTCTTTGTTTCAAAAACTAATTACAAATATCCCAAAAAAGCACATTTGACAATATTAAATCCCTTGTTAGGCTGGGTTTATGGGGCTTCAGGGCCTTTTGGTTTGCCTTTTGATTGACACAATGAAGAAGAAAACCAAGAAATGACACCTGACCTCAATGAAAACTTATCACTATTAAAAGCAGTTAAATACCTACCAAAACCACAGCTGCTTACACGAGGAGTCTGGCCGGGTGCTAGGTAAGAAGGAGGACCTCTCCAAGCTAGACTCGTCTGGTCTACCATAATATCCAAAACGAGGTTTGGAGAAGCCCGGCTCGTTACCGTATCCAATGACCACAGTGCGAAATAGGGGCAATCGTGAAGGGATTCTGGTCTGCGAGAAAACAAGCGCGTAAGCTAAACGCCAGCATTCAAATGAATTATTTGTAGGGGTAGCGAAAACAACTTAATAAAAATCTACCTTAGCGAGGCTGGCATCTGAGCATTGAGCCAGCCATTAATGTCAAACACGCCCAAGTAAGTTGATGGGTATTTCTGACCACTCGCATACCCTTGCCAACTGAAGAATGAGACGCTGGCGTTAGGAGATATTGCTGAAAAACACAAGACATGGTTTCTTCCTTGCAGAAAATACAACACATCTGATATTTTTCAAACACCTCTTTCTGCTTGGGCTTAATTCAATCCTATCGCTCAGGAAACACAACACTTAACGAGAGTAACACAGACATTTACAGAAGGGAAAACATCTCTGAGACACGTTCCAGACACACTGCCCATTTTTCTTCTTCAAACTGCATCGATGCTAAGCCAAACCAAATGCACAGTCAGTCATTAGGTAATTAATTTTTCCATACATGAAGAGCAGATCAAGACCTTTAGCTGGATGAAATGTTGAGCAAAAATGCGCTAGGAACATAGGCGTTGCCCCTTTCTGAAAGCATAAAACCAATGATCGTATACACTTGTATCACTCCAATGGCATTATCAAATCCCACAGCTGACTCAGTGACACGGTTCAAGAGTAGCTCCCTTCCAGCAGATTCAACAGAAAAGAACATTGTTATCACATCAAATCGGTATAAAACCCCCAAACTCAACAGCCAGGAAATCGGAATCAAAAGTCTAATATAAAACATTCACAATGTTAAATTTCTCTGAAGAAACTGCATGACCTCTCTTCTCTGTCGAGAGCGTGTTCTCTGGATGCTAGCAAAGTAGGGGTCTGTCATTTTCCCCGGGAGAGGAAGGAAGAGCCTTCCATCCCTCCAGCAGATCAACCCAACACAGACATCAGAACAAACCTCCATTCATGCTGTCATCTTCATCCAGGTGGTCATTGAACTCTTCCACCGTCTGACACCCAAGTAATTTCATATTGCTGTTCTGCCCTGTGCGGGGAAAGATTACATCCGCGAGATCTAAACCGAACTTTTCTTCACAGCATGCCAAATCCTGGGGAAACAATAAACAAGGAGACAAGAGGTCATTTTGAGATACAAATGTACTTTCTACCTCAACAGCAAAGAATGCATCAATCTGATAGAAGATGCATATTTTATTGTATACACTGTCCATGAGCTCTCTTCTGACAGCAAATAGAAACTACGTCTGGGGCGCAGGAGAATCCAGTGTTGAATTCCTTCACTGAGCACAGCCAACAGCAAACAGGGAAAACAGAGAGGACATCCAAAACAAGGCCTTCAGGGAGAAGTAAGCAAACTCCTTCAAGGCACACAGAAGACCCAGCAGGACTGGGTTGAACCTCTGATATTGCTTACTTAGAACATGGTGGGAACTGAAACACTGTCTTTCCAAGAGCAGCACTCATTCATGCAAGACAGGAAAATGTGTCTTGTGGACAAAGAGCGGATGTTGAGGAGTGTCTTTGTTGACCAGAACACTATGAAGACACTTCTCAAATGAGAAGCACTGGTCGGACTCTGCTGTGAAAGCAGAGACTGTACACTCTTCAGGAACTGAACGTACAGGAGGCCTTTGCAGATGCCTCTCCTGGGAACACACAGCACTGCAGTATCAAATGGTATGACCTGTTTGCAAGTAGTATGGATAAAGTGCTCAGGAAGACTCAGTAAAGGACTTTCTATTTTAAGTCTGTTCTGAGTTCTGTTGGTTAACATTTTCCCTGCCAATTCAACTGATACTCGCTTAGAGAAAATGACTCTTTTCATCTTTTCACATCCATGTACCTCTTACCTCATACATGACTTGTCCTGATTCCGTGCGTCTTCGTTGAACAAATGTTAACTGCAACAGCCGTAAAGTCAAAGCGCCAGCTCCACTGAAAAAGGTACAAGAGATGACATCTGGTTACAAAGCTGCTTTATAGTCCTCATTATCATTTAATTAGGTCTAGACTCAAGTTTTGTCAACTGCATCAATGTCCTGCACAGCTAAGTAAACCAAGCAAAAACACGCCTGTCAACTGGATGTGAACAAATATAGTACAAAGAAAATCAATCCGCTGCCTCACTGTAAGTTTTCATTCACCTTTTTTGTGTAGACTGAACAGCCCACAAGTAGCAGGAGTTGCCAGGATCGTTCCCAGGCTCTTGAAAAGTAACAGCACAGACAGGAATCCTTCCTCCTTTGAGCCAAGAGTTGTGCCTACAGGTTTAAGGAGCAAAAGAAAGGAACAAGAATGAAGAAAAAAGGTGAGCCTCTGGCCCTAACATTGGCTCTTTTGCACCCTGACTGTTTGACATGGCCACAAGCAGCACGATTTCACTTACTCCCTCGTCAAAGTTCCTATATTCCACAGCGAGAGGGAGCCGTTGGAAAAGCCCACGACGAGCTGATTGGTTCTGCTGATGAAGTACAGCGTGGATGCTGCTCTTCTGCAAGAGCTTTGTAATTGGAAACAGAGATGTCTCTTTCCTCTCATCGCAGCTTCTCTTATTTGAGCAACTACACCAGGAAAAGCAGCGGCAAACCCGAGATCTGCGTACACAAAAACACACACAAAAAATGAACGGAAGCAGAACATTCCCAAGTAACGGGCCACCTCTGACATTAAGCCGCTCCTGTTTTTAAACAGTTCCGGACTCTACGATGTCAAATCGCCATCTGGAATCCCTAGTCATAAATGCCTGCTCACAGGTACCTTCAAAGGGAGATGCAGACTGTTGATTTAAAAGACACAGCCTTTCCTACTTTCAAATTCAAGTTTATAAACTGCAAGCTTACCCAGTGTTTCTACTTTCTTCTGGCTCCAAGAGAAGTCATGCAAACAAAGGTCGACCAGAAGAACGTGCCCAGCATCTGTAGCCACTGCTGCCACTCCAGTGAACACCTGCAGACTCGGATGGAGGTACCCATTGCTTGCGTTGACTTCTCCGTCATTAGTGATAGGTTCAATAGCAATCACCTACAGGAAAATTACAGGTTACTGTTTAGGCTCCTTGACTGCTAAGCAGAAATCATTCCACAGTGGAGCCAGAATTTGCACATCAGAAACAAGAAAGTAAAAGAAGGATCATTAGACTGAAAGCCGAAGCATTCTTTCCAATTCTATCGAGGAAAAAAGAGCCCTGTACACAAATCCGTTACTGCTTTCCATGTCCTACGCTTCCTGCACTCACTGAACTGAATTAACTTCCACTTCAATGGTGCAGTCTAGTTGACACCTTACAGGTTCCACCGTCGGTGAACTCCAAAGACAATGGTACCAGTTAGCCCAGGTTTTTACATCGAGGCCCTCTTGACTGCACAGTTTGAATTGACAAGATGCTAATGCAATACAAATAAAATACCTCCGGCAACGACACGTTCCAAAGCTTTTCCTGAAACCGAGTTATGCACATCTAAGAGCGGAAAAGCTTTGTTTCTCCCATGAAGAAGTACGTACCTTTCCTGGAAGAGCAATGCATTTAACCACTCTGGATCTTTCAAGGTCATACAAACAGAGCGCATTTCCAACACCAACCAGCAGCCCAAGTCTCTTCCACCAGGAAAACTCCTTGACCACACGGATAGTGGGAGTCTGGCCGTGGAGCCCACAGAAACGGTAGGCAGAGAGCCACTCGCCTGTCACGGGGTTCACCACCTCAAGGTGAGGACCACGTGCCAGCCACGCCAGGCCCTTGCTCCCTGGAAAAGAAATGAAAACTGCCTGAAGTAGAGTCTTTCAATCGCCCAGGACTGGTGCAAGCGGTGGTCATTTCAAAGTTACACTTCACTAAGCTTTGCATGTGAGCACTTTGAATTCTTAAAACATCCTTTTTGATCTCTCTCCACCTGAGGCATCTCAGCAGCACCCACCTGGCACACCTGATACTCTGACCCTGTGCTTCAGGGAACCCCCAGGCAAGAATTACTTTGTCCCAAGACCAAAGTGAAAAAAGAAAATGCTCACCTCCAGAAATCTTCCCCCACAGCACAGAACTTTGGGGCAGATCATCTTCCCCAAGCGCCTCAATAGTCTTCTTTGGGAACTTCAGCAGACTGCCCGTCGCCTGTACCGTTAGGGATCGCATTCTGCGCTCTAAACAAAGAAAAAATGGGAAAAGAGACTCGTGCCAGCCATAAATGCAGCCGAGATTGACACAAGTTTCGTCACTGTGCAGAGAAAAATCTCCTCTCTGGCACCTGTAGGCTTTTTCCTTACAAAACCAGCCCTGGGGCAGTTTGTGATCTCACAGGAGAGCCAAAGCTTTCCCTTGATTTGGTACTTTATTATTTACTGTCAGTTGTCTTCTACTAGATGTCACGTATCATCTACGTCGTGATCACTTTTGGTATGTTCCTTTGGAACATTAAGCTGTACTAAGTCCTTTACTACCCTCGTTCTCCACTGCTTCCAGAAAACGGAAAGTGGATATTTCCACATTCCTGGCAGTTCAGACTTTCAGAGCCCATAATTAGAAAGGACGTTTCCATATGCTTCTGAAGTGAACACAGCACAGACTTTGAAACACTGGGTTTGCTACACTTAGACCTCATATCCCTTATTCCAGTCCCCTCCTCCCTCCTGCCGGTCCTTGTCACATCCTGGTGGTGCTTGCAAAACTTCCCAGGCCTTTCAGAGAGCTCCCACACTAAAGCTGTTCCACGCAGAGCTCACACTGCATGAGGGCAAGAGAGACGCGTTGCACAAAAACGCAGAAGCTGGGGTGATTTCTAAGAATGAAGAAGTGGCTAAGCAAGAGCTATTCCAGACACAGGGAAATGCAAACTACTTTAGTGAACTATGATTTGCAACTTCTATGGGTTCTTAAAAAAGCCTCTTGAAGAGCAGACACAATAATCTGAGATGATTTAATCACCCTATCAGAGACCCAGAAGGCGATGGATTGAGCCACCTCCAACAGGTGTTCTCCCACATCACTAGCCTCTCCTTCCACAGGGGCTTTCCCTGCCCAGCGCGGCTGAGACAGCAACACTTCCTAAAGCCAGTCCTGGGTTTATCCTCCCTTGCACATCCCTTGCAGTACCTGGACTGTACGGAACAGACACGCAGCCTTGTGAACAGAGCAAGTCACGAGTGAACCAGCCGCTTCCAGCCTCCACTCCACAATGCCCTCGCACGGCTTGCTCCTCCACACACCTCCTCGGGAATCATCGCATCACAATGCAGACCACGGGCCTTCTAGAATGATGGGATGGCACCTGATCCAAGCCCCTCCCTCAGGTACTGTCACCTAGAGACGGCTGCCCGGGACCGTCTCCAGGGCCTTTGCAATATCCAATGCTCAAACACGCTCTAACACACAGAACCTGACCGGCTGAGCGGCAAAACCATTTGCACCACAGGGAACTGGCCCAGGCTCTGTAACTGCTCTAAGCCCACAGCCGACAGCTTTCTGGCTAGAGGACATCCAATAAACAGAGGCTGGATGAACTTGGTTGCACTGCCTTAAGATGGCAAACAACAGGGTAATCATTGCCCTGGCATCTTTTATTTCAGGAAATGTTTCTTACAACTACAAAACGAAACCAGGAACTTAGAATGTAGTCAGTAGAGAGAATATTCTGTCTTCTGATCTCATGTGAGATTTGATATTATATCGTGTACTCTTAACCAAGGGCTACCTTACTGCCAGTTTATCCAACCTTAACAGCTCCGGGATTGTCTTGTTGGGGCTCTGCTGGTTGTCCTCTGCCTCATGTCAGGATCCAAAGGAGATATAATCCAGACAGGAGTGGGGTGGTGCAACAAAGCGTGCACTCCTGCACACGTGTGAGAGAGATTCAATGGAGCAGTCTGTGCAGCTAACTCCATTATTGGTGAAGTTGGTGACGCTGTTCCTTCTCCCCAGCCTCCCCCGAAGCCAAGAAGTCCAGTTACGCTTACATTTCTGCCCCACTCAGAAAAATCCATCAGCAGCAAGTGTTTATTTTATTGACGATACATCTGTTGGATGAAATATGTTGGTTGAGTTGTGGTGCATGGGCTTGGTTTTGTTACCTGTGTTCTCTCCTTCTCTCCTGCAGTTTCCTTGGAGAGCCTGGGGGAGAAGCTCACGTGTAAAACGGCGCAGGCTGCATTGGCATCAGTGTAGAACCCCAGAGAGGGGACAGCGGAAAACTGCTGTCTTATCTCAGGGCTCTGTTAAAGGAGCATTTATCTAGTGTGTTTCATGTTTCTGCTAATCTTTTTAAACATAAAGGCAAATTCTGCCTCCAGATGCCCAATTTTAAGATGCATTAATGATTTTAAAGTACATTAATGTATATTAAGTGTTGAGTTTTCTTTCTTTTATGTGAGAGCCTCTCCAGTTCTCTCTGGAAATCCCAGATCTTTGACTTCTGCTTCAAGGATCCGTTCCCATCAGACTGGAGAAAAATGGTCATTAGGTAGAGGAGGGATTGGAGAGAACATTGCTCACTGAGGGACCACAAGGCTGAGCTGTCGGCAGCAGGTTGTTCTAGGCAAGCCTCAGCACGCAGCCTCTTGTGCAGGGAAAAGGAGCCCGAAAGAGTGGCCCGTGTGGTTTCTACGAGTGCCAGTGGAGAGAGACAGTGCCATATAGCACCTTTTTCTGTAAAAGCAGCCAGGCAGTAACAGGAAAGGGATCACGATATTTGAGAAAAGGTGGGAGAGGATTTAATTCTGTGCAGATGGTACTTGATCCTAATCTCAAACAGAGGATACTTTGGTCATCAGGTCTGACTTTCAGCTGGAAGGGCCACTGCTTGGAGAAAGGGATAACACCAAATGGATTTTTCTTGCTCTCATATAATGCAATAGTTTAGTTTTTAAAGCAAAACAATCTTGAGTTAAGGAGGACATTTACTTCTCTTCCCCTCCGTGGGCTGCATCGTGGAAAAAATGGTCTTCTTTAAAAGATCAACTGGATCAGAAGAAAACTGTTTCCTTGTTAAATATTTTAACATGTATTTGAGCAACCAGACTTTATTACAAAAATGTTTCTGTCAAGGGAACTGCCTAATGTCTACACTTGCAATTGCCTTCCTGTTTCTGGGAAACCTCCAGAGGAACAGGGGACTCCAATAGTCGGTGCAGATCACGACCACTGTTAAGAGTTATATTCCACCTTGACCTTAAAATTCAGATCACTAAAACTTAGCCTGACCTTTTTTTTCGGAGCTGAAATGAGTCCAAGGCGGTTTAAATGTACCTTATTTATTTTTAAAAAGATTTCTCTGTTACAGCACTTTATCTGTGCATCTGATACCTTTCTGAAGCTTTTCATAGGTTGTACGCTGCTATGTTTTGTTAATTTGTTTGCATGAACTAAATATAAGCCAGGTTATCTTAAAACTTAATATACAGGTATGTGCAAGTGACTTAATTGTTGTTTTCTGACTAGTTGCCTTCTGAAACCTGTTTAGGTAAAAGTGCCTTAGTTCTACGGGTTTATCGGCACGGCCGGTGTGGTTTCATTTCTAGGGCGGAGAATGTCTCAAGCAGCCATAAGAAGCAGAGCTCAGAATGACTAAAGGCAAAGGTCTTTTAATCCTTTATGAAGTTCCTTTTTACTCTCTGACAGTTCCCACTGTGGTTGCTTTGTCACAGCAGTGTAATGGGCATGAACCACACAGTTTCATCTTCACCAATAAATGCCAACACAGAGAAAAGCGAATCCTGTCTCCTCTCACTCACAGCTCTTGATCAGGGCCAGCCCCATCTCCAGGAAAACAGTTCACCAGGTTCTGTTTCATCTTATTTGCCTCCCATGTTTGTTACCTACAGCCTGGAAACTCTACCCTCAGAAAGCAAATCCCAGCGATTCGGTGCATGGCTTTTTGAAAACAAAGCGCTGCTTCTTAGTTCTTGACCATCTTGTTCATCTCAGCAATGGTAGCTCTCTCCTCCCCACAGGAGAGATACAGCACTAAAGCTTCTGTGCACTATAAAGGTGTACAGAGGAAAGCGTTCATTTTCTTTGCTGAGGTGCTGGAAACACTTTGTCAGGAATGCCCTGTGAAGAGTAGAGTCGGAAGCACAACGGAGATGAAAGCTTGGCTCGCTTTCTGGTGGGTGGTCACAGATGCATCCCACCCTCCCTCCTTTAACCAAGCCAGCACTAGTTCAGTTCAGGCTCCAGAGGAGGTAAAGGCCTCCCCGCAGTGGGCCAAGAGCTCCTGCAGGAAACCCGCAAGGAGCAGAGAAACAGAGGGAACCCCATAAGGAGCCTCGTGCAGGGCTCTATTTCCTGCAATCTGACTAGGAGTCAACAATTTTTATCCCGTAGATGTGACCTTCGGTGAGCTCTCCATGCCCGTCACTGTGGCTGCACAGCAATGATCTCCCCTTGCACTGGGAGCCTCCCCAGGGGAGCTCTTCGAAGTAATTAGATCTTTTACCAGTGACAGATCACCGTTGAGCCCCGCTTGAATCCAGTGCATGTCAGTTGTCTGTAAGGATATAGCTGCCCAGATATCCCTTGGTTCACGTTTCTGTACCCCTGTATTCAATGCTTGATTTTCTAAAATCCAGTGCATGAGAGTCTACGTTGTGGAACCTTGCATTCTAACCTCGGCATGGAGTAACGCTGGATACCCTCACAGCACAGTGCATTGGAAAAGGTGCTTTATTTTAGGAACAATTTGAACTCAAAAGGAACCACGGTACGTTTGTCTCCAGGCGTACCAAAAGGACTCAATATTTTGACTGCTTTGGAGGTAAATGCACTCCAGGAACGGAAACATGGCTTCAGTGTTTTCTTCTACTGTAGCTGGAAGCTCCTGGGTAAAGGCAACAAAAGACGTTACTCGTGCACCACACTTTAACCTTCCATAGAATACAAATGAAATCTTCTTCCATGAAGAAGTCAGGCCAAAGCAGTTTCTAAAAGCATTGCACTTCCTCTCCAAAAAATATAAACCCTTCCATCTCAAATGATTGTCCCACTCTAGTAGTTCCAGTAACAGATAGCACACCAAGCACACATTTTGCATCTACAACTGACGCACTAACCTTTGAATTTCTTCGTGG